>CAJFCV020000001.1:6105697-6777791 GCA_904066235.2 Bursaphelenchus xylophilus
CTTGATATTTGTTATGATGATCGTATGTTGTGTCGTATTCTATGCGATATTTTTGATAATGAAAGCCATACAATACGTGAAAAACGTGAATAAATTGAGAGATCGGAGACAATCACTTATAAATGCATCTCAAATCGGTAAGTTAATACAACTCTACACTATACAATTACATTACAGATCCCGAACTCTTTGACCAAGCCTACCGAAGACCCTCACATCAAAGTTTTACCAGTTATTAAAATCATTATAGAATAATATTTGTAAATAAACGAGTATGTAATATTAAATTGATTTATTCGCAAACAACACACCAGATTTACAATATATTGAACTGGAAAACCTACTAAAATCCGCCACGAAGAGCAAGAACAAGATGGACTACACTTCCACCGATAATCTGTAAATAAATGTGTTAGCGTGTAATATCTAAAATTATTGTTTCAGAGATTTCACTGATAATAACCTCCAAAAAATTGAAGATATGAATATATTTTTGAATCTATGTGCTATATTATCATCGCCTTAATTTTTATGCCCCTGATCTTACGGTATTCACCATGCTTACTTTGTAATCCTGGGCTGTTTTTTCATCAAGCATTTGTTTACCGGCAAAGATTAGACGCTGTTGTGGCGGAGGGATTCCTTCTTTCTCTTCAACCTAAAATAAGAACCGTGGATAATAAAACGATAACTTACTTTCTCCTTAATCCTTTCGACCTTATCGCTGGGCTCAATGTCCAACTCAACTTCTTTTCCAGTCAACGTCTTTACTTTGATCAGCATATTGTCAGAGTGTCAGAAACAAGAAACAAAGGAGACAAATACAGATCGACAGAGAAAATTTCAGTGATAATTTTTTCTGAAATCCCCGACTCGCGCCCGCGCTTCGAAAAAGAGAAACTTGACCCAAAAATGGGTCGAGTGGTTTTCTTGGATTCATGGAAATCGGACCGAGTGAAATTGTACTTGAAAGAAATTAGACGGGGTATGTAAATTGTGTAGAGTGAAATTGGACTGAATTCGGAAGGTACACACATGTGTGTGACAGAGAAAAAGAGAGACACAAGAAATCAGTCTAATTTCACTCTGTCCAATTCCCATTAAGCCTTTTCTTGCAAGAACCATCAAAAAAGTCTGCAAGATTGTTATGTTGTTTTTATATATTGTTTTATATACATACCTATAGAATATTTTTAGATGTCCGATAAAGGATATCGTCAAGACCTTCCTCCCGAAGGGGGATACCGGAAGTTCAATTGGGAAAGAACATATGCCCGGAAATTACTTCGACGTGAGTTTTTCGGAGAATTATGTTTTAATTTGACGAGTTCATTGTTTAACAATATCTTATTGCTCCAGCCGTCTATACCATACCTGTTGCTGTTGTTCTTTCTGGATATGGCGCTTATCATGCATGGGCCTTCAAGAAACAACGACAGTAAGTGGTCTTTCAGATTAATCAATTGCTTTTAGTACTCGAAAGTTTGAAGACTCAGACGTTATGAATGCCCTGCAGCCCTTCCTGACTGCCGAAAGAGATCGCAAGTAAGTTCACTGTGTTTTAACACACGCGATTTTGAATAATTTAATGAAATGTATTTTAGTTAATAAGAGGAATTTTAGATGGCTTCGAGCGTTGAAAAAGAACTTTGAATTAGAAGAAGAGATCATGAAAGACGTCCCTGGCTGGCAAACAGGCACCTGGTATGGCGAACCTGTATATTTCACACTGGGCGACAAGTGGTGGGATCCCGACCACGACGTGAGTGCTGTATCAAGTCTTATAGTTACAAATATAGGAATTCTTTGCTCACACCTGGGACAAGAGAAAGTGGGATGAGTTGTTATGGCGTCACCACAGCGACTATTCCGCCCCTAAGTTCTACGACAAATGGATCCCCGAATTCTTGAAGCCGTATCTCTGGTAATTTAGGATTTATTGAACTTTAGAGTTAAATAAACGAGAATATTTAAGTTTATTTTTTCATCTGAACGCTGTAACCTCCACCCGGCTGAGGGACCATCTCAAAGTTGTCGGTGGAGAGCCCAAAAGGTTTTAGAAACATGTTTCCCAGATTCTTGAGACCTCCCATCATCTCCTGCATCATCTTGGCTCTCTCTTCTTCCGTTAATTCTTTAGGCTCTTCGTTTGGAGGTTCGGACGACGCCGAAGATGAGGGGTGTGGCAGGTCTTGCGGTTCTTCAGTTGGTGTATTCAGATTAATATTTCCATCCGAGTCCGCAGGACTGGGATCGTTGAGGGCAGCGATGTCTCTGGTTTCTTGTGGATCGTTACTCTAAAAAATAAGCAAAATAGCATGATCAACTTACCATGATGATACGATTTTTGTCGAATTGGTCTGAAAGTTTTAATTGGAAAATAATTAGCTCGAAATATATAATGCATGAGGAAGCTGAACCAGATTATTCAATAAACCATTAAAAAAATATTTTCAATTTAATGTGGTAACGAATAACAACGATTGATTGAATGGATAATCCTAATTCAGATCGGGGAATACTATCTTGAATACATCGTCATAGTGCTCGACAAAGTGTATTGTGACGTCACTCTTGACAAAATCGGCCAAATCCTCGTAATCTTTCTTGTTTTCAGCTGGCAAGATAACCGTATTGACTCCAGATCTCTTTGCAGCAATGATCTTTTCCTTGATTCCACCGACTGGAAGTACTTTCCCGGTTAATGAAATTTCTCCAGTCATGGCGATGTTCTGTTTGGCGGGCGTATTCAAGGCCAATGATAAGAGAGCAGTGGTGATCGTGCAACCGGCAGAAGGCCCATCTTTGGGGGTGGCTCCTTCTGGGACATGGACATGGATATGTGCTTGCTCCAATAACATATTCTCTGGGAATTTTTTGAGCATCTGATTTTTGGCTACGGTGTAAGCAGTCTTCATAGACTCCTTCATTACATCGCCCAGATGACCGGTAGCTTCCAGAGACCCTTCCGGAGACTTAGCCTTATCCTTGTCATCCACAATTTGATTGGGGATATATCTTCTTCGCAAAGATGCCTCGATATACAATGCAGATCCTCCCATAGCGGTCCAGGCCAATCCCATGATGACACCTGGTGGTGTTTGTTCGTATAATCTGTCACTGGTAAACTTCTCTCTTCCGACGAACTTGCTGAGATTCTCATTTGTAACAACCACAGTATCCTTTTCTTCATTCGTAGAGCGGGCTTTAACCAGCTCATAGGCTGCTTTTCTGAAGATTTTCTCAATATGTTTTTGAAGATTTCTAACTCCAGATTCCCGGCAATAATGCTTGATAAGGGTTTCCAATGATTCGTCTGATAAAACCAGTTCCTTTTCATTCAATGAACTAAAGCAATGTGATCTCCAATAACAGGTACTTAAAGCTTACCACAATTCCCTGCATTGCGGGATAAGATAACTTTTAGCGATGCTCAGCTTTTCCTCAGCAACATAACCGGATACTTCAATTAATTCCATTCGATCTCTAAGAGCGCTGGGAATAGTATCAATCACATTCGCCGTGCAGATAAACAAGACCTTGGATAAATCAACAGGAACATCCAGAAAGTGATCCATGAAGTTGGCATTCTGTTCTGGATCCAGCAACTCTAAGAGAGCTGAGGCCGGATCCCCATGATAACCTAAAATATAAACCAAATTAGTAATTTCAAATTTGTTTGAGGTGAATAAAGTAAAAATAACTTACCTGCTCCTCCAATCTTATCGACCTCATCGATTAGAACCAAAGGGTTCTCCACCTGGACCTTCTTCAAACATTGGATCATCTTTCCGGGCATAGCTCCAATATAAGTTCGTCTATGTCCTTTTATTTCAGCAACATCAGTCATTCCACCAACGGAGAAACGGAAGTACTGAAGAAACAAATCCTTCAAAACATTACCCTTACCTCTCGATTCAGAGCTCGGGCGATGGACTTGGCAATACTTGTTTTACCAACTCCCGGAGGCCCATGGAAACAGAGGATCTTGCCACCGGCTGACTTTTTGAGAGTGGCGACAGCAATGAATTCAAGGATTCGATCTTTTACGTCTTTCATTCCATAATGATCCTCATTTAAGATTTGCTCCGCCTTTACTAAATCCAGGTTTTCTTCGGCTGTCTTGCCCCAGGGGATATTGCACAGCCAATCAAGGTAATTTCTAGATAAATGGAATGTCAAGTTGTTAATGTCATACCTGCAAACACTGAACTCGCTGGAATGAGGATCCAAGAAGCTCATCTTTTGTTGTTCTTCCTTGATCACCTTCATTGCGTATTCAGGCACATTTAGACCCTTAAGACGCTCTTCCATCTTCTCAACGATTGTCTGTTTGTCATCTTTCTCGAGACCTAACTCTTTCTTGATGGCTTTCAACTTCAAAGAGCAAGTTAAACATATTAATCATCATCACATCAATACATATAACGAATTTTACCTGTTCGTTCAACAGATACTTCCTATGTTGTTCTTGGACCTTTTTTTCGACATCCTTGTTTATGTCATGCTTCAGTTTGGCGACCGTTTTCTCTTTTTCCAGAAATTCCAAAGCCAGTTCTAGTCTTCTTTGGATCTAAACGCATAAGAAAAAAATCTAACAAAGATTTACCTTAGTCTCCTCCATCATTTGTTGAAGATCTTCTGTTTCAACGGTCTGAACAAGAGTAGCCACCAGATCACATAAATAAACAGGGTTCTCGACTACATTTTGATTGGGATGTAAAAGAAGATTAATTTGCTGTGCGAAGAGAGGACTGTATTGGACGATATCACGGACGGTCTGGACAATCGCTTGCATTGATGCCTAAAACATTGTTAAACTCAATAGCTCCAATAAACTGTATCATCCACAATGGCAAGGTCACAAACCTTCATCTCTACCGTCCTCTCAATGTTCTCAATGGTGACATTTTCAGTTTTTGCAAAGACAAGCTTATCCGATTTCTCTGAACTTTTGGCATCTCCAGAATGAACAGGGTCCTCCGGAATTTCCTTCTTCTTCCTGTCGTCCTTTACTTTCTTCACCCTCCTCCCATTTATTTTCGATACACCCTTTGTGGCTTCAGAATCCAAGACCGAAGTGTCGTCCAGTTTCTCTAGAATCCTAATCCTTCTGTGAGCATTTAACACCAGCTCCAGATACGATCCATGATCCCGCATTTCCATGATATGTGCAAACGACCCTGTATGATAGACTTCTGATAATGAGGCGACTGTGCTTTTAGAACTTCTAAAATGTTTTTTGATATGTAAGAAAAGTATAATACTTACTCGTCATTTCTTTTTACAAACACCCCAACGTATGGTTGCCTCAGCTGGACTTTCCTCCGAATAAGATCTTTCAGTGTTTCATCAACGATCTAAGAATGCAAAAATGACGACTATAAAGAAAAACTTACATCGACCTTCTTGATAAAACCTGGAAAAAGAGGATAACGGTTAATAGCAATTACTGGAACATTTGGAAAGTGTTCTGGGAATGAAACGGGCGACAAAACCTGAATATGACTAATACAACAGGGAAACAAGATAACCTTACTTGAGAAACAAAGTCGACGGGAGTGTGCTCGAGAGCCGTCTCCTCAACCTCAGGCTTCCCCTCCTTTCCATTTCCATCTCCGCCTTCATTTGAGTCCGATGAAAAGAGACGTCGATTTACTACATTTGGCTGTATATTATTATAGCCCAATTTTTTATTCATAAAAATCCAATTAGAAACACCTGCTCTCCTCGCATAACTTCCTGTTGACCTCATTCCATATCGCAGTAACGCCGTTGGTAGACGATACATCTTTAAAAGGACAGTTTAACTTTTCATACACCAAGAAGTTACATTACTTTATGTTCGTTTCTTTTGTTATATTCCGTTGGATTAAAACCAAAGAAAGAAAAGCTAGAGTTATCTACCAAATATTTTATTAATAAATAATCGAATAAACAACCACAATGGGAATTAATTCTTCTTTTTCTTGCTACCTTCCTCTTTTTCCTTCTTCTGTGTATCATCAGGCCTAAAACGTACAAATGTTTAAGAAATTGATACTTACTGCAAAGCTGGTTGCCAATTAAGTGCATTTCTCCGGAAACATGGCCATGGCGGTAACATAATAAGTCCAGCGAAAGCCGATCCTCCGAGAATGGTGAAGACCATGAAAGAAATCCTCTCGAACCAGAAGCCGACCAAGAATCCAATAATTCCACTGATCACTAGAATCACCTGTAAAACAATGAAGATGACGACATATTGTTAGCTGGCGTAATCAGGGACTACTTTTCTTACTTGCATAATTCTTTCAGCTTTCTGTTGGCCAACAAAATCCATATGAGTTGAGAATCTCCGGATTGGAGCTGGGAGCATCTGGATTATCAGATCCATTACTACACGTGTTATTCTAGACTTTGGACACCTCAATTATTTTCTCCCTTCACCCGTCAATTTTTTTTCGTGCTACGAAATGCCAAATGTTTGGTCAAAATGTTTTCGTGGTGGGGCTTCGTGCCAGCTTCGTTGCGGACTGGCAGAAATACAAAGACAAACCCATGGAGACAACTTGAGTTGTATATTCCAATTTCAGTAACACCAAATGCCCCGTCAATCCAGTGAAAAGATTGAACCATCTGATGTGCAGATATCAGAGCCTCCGAATCAGAAGATTGTTGTAGTTGAAGTATGTCATACCAATTCAATTCTATTATTGATTTTACGCGTTTAGACAACTTCTTGCCGCCAAGTCCAGCTTTGTAACGGATGTGCTCACAACGTCGCTCAACTCCAACATGACAACGCCGTATTTGCCTTGAAGAGTGAATGTGACAAGGACTTTGATATCCCCGACAATTCGAGCTTCAGACCACCCTCCAAAAGAGGAATCCCGATCTCAAACAGCACTCGAGCTATTGCCAAAAGAGCAAAGCTTGATGTGAACTCTTTGAGGGGAAAGAATTTGTTGGGTTCAGATCTTCAGAATTACTCAACTGAAGCCCAATTCACAGACGACAACAGGAAAGTGATCTTTCCGGAAAGTGAATATGATATTCTCGAGAAAAGATTGATCGCCCTCGAATCAGAGTTGCAGCATTCTGGAGGCAATGAAGGTATGATTTAAATTTGATAGAATTTTTTTTTTCATTTGCTTTTTATTATGTTGTTTTAGATCCCGAATTCAAAAGACTGTGCAAGATGGGTGTCATTTACGAAGAAAAGTGGGCTAGGCTTTACTGCAGAGATTATCATAAACCGATTGTAAGTCTGATTTAATTTTTAGGTGCAAAAATTTTATCTTTTTTATTTTCCTTGTTTAGAATGAATATCGAAATGAAGCTATCGGTGTGCTGAAACAGAATCTCAACATCAGAAGAGATGGACTGAGACCTTTCATGAGACTCATGCAAGCCAGACAACATCCATATACTACCGAAGTTACTACCAGATCCAAAAGAGACGTCTTGGCCGTCAGTCCAGCCGTGAACATTGTTGCTGGTCGAATGACAACACCCAAAGAGTACAGCAAAGGAAATGTAAAAAAGACGTTTGGACATTGGTGGGTCTAAGTGGTATATATTTTTATTTCTTAGCGTGCCCATTACAACCTTGATGACTGGACCTTATTATAATTACTCTTATGTCCAAAATGATCATTGTTATATGATAGAGAACGAGCTTTTCGATGTGGAAAGCAGACTGAAAAGATGCGCTCCCGGAACAAAAGGTATAATCTCCATAAAAGTTATGAGGATATCAATTTAGAATACAAACGATTGGTCGAAGAAGGAAAACGCCTAAGATACGAATGGAAACAAACGTATGAGGAAGTGAGGAGAACACGGGCGGTCAGCCAGCCCGTTGCTGCTTATGATCTCAAGAAATGCGTGGTTGTAAACCGAGGAGGGAAGAGAATCGCGGTTCCTGTCACCGATGAGGAAATCAGCCAGCAATTAATGGAGGGCGACATTGATGTAGAAGTGCAGGACTGATCTCATATATGACTTTAATAATTCAATCGTTAATAAACCAATTTTTTTCATCGGTAGTTGTTTCATAGCAGTATGTTCAATCTGCTAAATTATTTTTTGATGTTCTTTTATCATTTTTGACGCCCATTTTTCTGCTATTTTTCGGATGTCTTTTGGGTAATTTTTATATTTTATGAAAGGATGTTGGAATAAAAGCGATCTCTTTGAACGTTCTCTAATGCTATATTTGAATGTTCATAGAATAGTGTGTTTTGTTATGAGAAGGTTATGTTCTTTTGTCAAGCCTTGTTTTCACTCTCATCAAACTTCCCAACGTCCGATCCAAAGTTCAAATAGTCTGAACCTTTTTTTATTTCTCAGATGTTCCCCAGGTGAGGCCGTACGTGACGAAAGGAGAGCGAAGGGAGAGAGCTGTTTTAAGAGCTTGGCGTAACTAGTTGAGTCAGTTGAGCGTTTTTTTTCTCTTCCATTACCTGACGTAACCAACTTCTTTATTTATTTTTATATTTTTATGTTATTGGTAATACCTTCACTGAATGTCGAATAGGCGCTTTAAAATTTGAATTAAGTACCAAGATTTCTTTAAAATGGCTTATTATGCGGTCCTGCCCTCTTAACGTCCTATTCTCGGTTCCAGATTCACTTGCTACTATTCGAATATATGCACTTAAAGTTCGTTTTTGGTGCACGTTAAAGGAATCTGAAGCTCAGATGAACTTAGCCTGAGGGGCGGGGTATCCGAATGTGTCTGTTCGTTCCCATTCCCCGAACTTCCGTCTTCTATCGCCTGGGGCCCCTTTCCCTCGCTCTCTCCTTTCTGTGTGGGGAGAGATGGAGAAGTCTCTCCTCGTTGCCCCCCCCCCCCCCTCCCTTTCTCTCTCACGCGGTGGTTTTTGTCATATGGCTATTGTTCTCGTGCTCCTTACACTAGATGGTATAGCCAGATTTGTCATGTTTCCAAATTGTCCCTGATTTCTAACGATCTCATGACCCATGGATATTTCGGCTCGCGTTTTCCCATTTCTTCGCGCTTTTTTCGGCAACGATTTTCTGCGCTTTTGACGTTGATTGTCGGCTTTTCAGCTTTCCCATTTCTCTTTTATCGCCTACGGTCTACGGGTACCGGTGGTGTTTGAAACAGCTACAGTCGGTTTGAAGAGATGGTAAGTGGGATATAATGGATAACCGACTTTTTTTTAGAGTTCGAGTCATGTTACGCACACCACGGGGGTCGCATCTTCCAGCAATTTATCTGCCGTTAGGGCTCTGCAAATGGAACTGAAGAGTCTCCAAAACTCCCCAGTGGAAGGATTCACCGTGCAAGTGGACGAACAGAATCTCTTCAAATGGACTGTGGCCATCTTCGGACCGCCTGGGACTTTGTATCAAGGTGGATACTTCAAGGCCTCGATCAAGTTCCCCAACAATTATCCCTATTCTCCCCCTTCCATTCGGTTCCTGTCCAAAGTCTGGCATCCAAACGTCTACGAAGTGAGTTGTTACCAAATGTTATTTTTACTATATCTTAGAACGGTGAGCTCTGCATTAGCATTCTCCATCCTCCAGTGGATGATCCTCAGAGTGGAGAACAGGCTTGTGAAAGATGGAATCCAACCCAGAGTGTACGGACTGTCCTCTTGTCTGTAATCTCCCTCTTGAATGAACCCAACACTTCATCTCCTGCTAATGTGGATGCCTCAGTTATGTACAGAAAATGGAAGGAAAGTAATGGAAAAGAGGATGAGTATGTCAAGATCATCAAGTAGGTTTCTTCCTTATTTTAAGCGTAACTGTTATAGACGGTTAAGTTTATTATTTGCCTTTTAGAAAACAAATCGAGCTGAGCAAGGAAGAAGCCGCGAAAGATGGAGTCAAGGTTCCGGAAACCGTAGAAGAGTATTGTGTGAAGGCATCCGAACACAAGAACGATGATGTGGACGTTCTCGACTTTGATGATGATTACTACGATTACGGGGCTGACTCTGATGACGATGATTTTGAAGACCACGATGAGGACAGTGGCCAAGGAGAAAGTTAAGACACCAATCGCCGACTGCCAACCAACTGATATGTCGTTGTATAAATGCTGTACTAATGCTTTTCCACTGAATTCCACCTCTGTTTTCCAAGTTCAGAATAAATCGAATCCTCACTGAGTTCTGTTTGCTTTTATTTCATGTTTTCTCGGCAAATCTAGTATCTTGTGAAAAAGGAAATTTTATTTTGTCCCCGTTCAGATGAGCAAACGACAGAATCCCTCGGACTTCTTGAAGCAGATTGTGGGGAAGCCCGTGGTGGTCAAGTTGAACTCAGGAGTCGATTACAGAGGTGAGTAGTCCATCCAATTTATTTTGTATTCTTAGGTGTGCTCTCTTGCCTGGATGGATTTATGAACATTGCACTGGAACAGACTGAAGAATATCAGAACGGACAGCTCAAGAATAAATACGGCGATGCTTTCATCCGGGGAAACAATGTTCTCTATATCAGCACTCAGAAACGATGATCTCCATTTGCTCTTGTTAAGTATTCTATCCTTTCTCAATAAAACATATGAATTTGTTACAGTTTCGCGAAGTTATGAATCCTTTATGAGTCCAGATACACCAAAACTGGGTTTTATATTTCCAATAAATTTGTTAGAGACGTGTCATAAAAATCGTTTTTTGACATTCCGTCCTTTTGAAACTGCCTAGAAATTACGTCGGACTGACAGAAAAAAATCAGAGAAATTGCGTTATATAAAATCAGTTTTTGATTTTGTGGTACAAGAGGCTGTAGCTTAATAAATATTTTGCGTATTCCTCATAGAACCGTCGAATAAGTCTCTCCGCTGACCCTTTTTCTGGACGTCCTGCATTTCGAAAGCGCCAAAAATTTGGGAACTGAAAATTTGGAGAGACTCAATTGCGGTAAATTCCACGGGAATTCTGCCTTCTTCATAATCTAGTTTTTCTAAATAAGTTCCACACTGGTTATTATTGGAATGGTACCAAATCCAGAAATTATTGAAGTAAGTTTTTTCTTTGTTGATATACCCAAAACTTATCTGACTTAATCTGATGTGCATTATTTGAAGGATTATTAGACTTGATATGCACGTGTGATGGATTATGAAGGCAGGCTAGATAAAGCCAAGCGAAAAAGTCTAGTAAGGACGCACCTCATTCCCTTTTTTGATATTAATACTTGTTTACAGGAACCCATTGCCGATCTAGGTATATTATGTTGCCCGAAATGCTCCGATCGTCTTGAACCCCTGTTTTTGGATACTTCTGGAGAAGGAAACGATAGGAAACAAACGATATGGTGGACTTGCAGATGGGTTTCGAGCAAGGTAAGAGTGCTTATATGTAATTATTCTGTTTTTAGAAATGCGATTTTCCCCTCAACATGCCTTCCAATGTGTATTGGGTGACTCGAACAGGTCCGGAGATTGATCGAGGCTTCGTTCCCCTCCCCAGAGTGGATCTTCTTCCTCGGCGCCTGCAGTATTTATATCCACAGATTTTTCCTGATTCTCCCCGGCCATCGAAAGGTAAGAAAATGCGTAGCCTCGCGTCCGATCTCTTTTTCAGAGCGATCGTTTGGTGCGCGAACTCTTTGTCTCGAGTAGTATCATATCATTTATGTGGAGTATTTCAGATGCCTTCTTTTCACTGGAATCACTCAGTTCCGAGTCTCCGTCCCCAGTGTCCAAGCCTGAGCGGAAAAAAGTAGCAAATAATGCTCATAATAGTGTGGAGGCGTCAAGAAAGCTTTTGGCTGAGATTCTAAAGAGCAAAAAGGCTGTACCCCCCACGCAGGTAATAAGTCGAGATCAAGAGATTTACCAATTATTACAGCAAGTCAGCCGGAAGTCGGAGGCACAGAATTCGTTTTATAGGAAGTATGTCATTTTAATTATTATTACGGCGCTTATTATATATGTTAATTCAACTTTTTATTTTCAGCCGTGTCAAAGCTAGGCGTCGTGAAGAGATTAAACCGGAGATGGATCATGTTAGATTTAATTCCGATCAGAAAGCCAAACCGGTTGAGGTATTCCCGGATCATAAAGGAGCTTTGGTAAGTATTAGAGAACAATGTTTTTTGAGCTAATTATTTGATTTTAGAGCTCATTAATTAATCTTCGATACTCCCATGAAACTTTTATCGATAATTTGAATTCGGAGATGTGCCGAAAGAAGATTCTGACTCCAACTCCAGCCATTGACCCGAGGCAACGAGCCCAGATGGAAGCAAAGACGGGTAAACATGGAAAAACACTCTGTGATTTTGTAGCAAATTCAACTACGTAAGTTAATATCAATTTTAATATATGAATGTATGCTGTTTAACTATTTTTTTGCAGGAAAAAGGCCCGGTATGTATACAACGACGGAGATGCGAGGTGGAGGAAGAAGATCAGTCGCGAGACGAGGGAGAAGCACTTTTACTCTTTATTGGCCTCATTGCCTAAACAATTGAGTGACAAGAGTATCGTGACTAGGCTGGGAATACCTATTCTGGTAAGTTTCCTTTTCATCAAGCCGTAATTGTCTTTATTGTGATAGATTTGCTGTTTTATGCACTTAAAAACAATATATTTTTTCAGCCTTGTCGAGATTGTAATACACCGGCTTCAACCGAACTTTCGATGTCCACGGCTTCAACATCGACAGGATCCAGAGAAGCTGAGGCTGTTGATTCGATCGATGACTTCATAAAATCAACAGGAAACCCGGAGATCGACCAGTTGATTAGACAACAGTTCAGGAATGTCCTAAAGAACAAGAAGTTGAGACGAAAGAAGGGATCTCGATCTCGGACACCTCAAGTGATGCCACAAAACCCACCTCTAACAGAAGAAGCAGTGACAGAAGATGCCGAGGAGTTGTTTAGAGGATTCAGTGAGCTTGGGGGAATGTGGCAAGGGCATAGCAATCAAGAAATAACTCGGAATGATGGGCCTGTCTACCAAGAAATGCAAACTTTCAACCTTGAGACGCTCTCTAATCCGCCCGTTGATCCAGATACTAATCAGGAGCATCTCCAGGATCCACTTCATGGTCTCCCCGATACCAATGATCCTCATTCCCATTTCTATGAGTCTCATAACAATTTCTTTGATCTGGATGCAACAACACACTTTGATGAACATCACGGGTTGCACGACAACATTTAAAGTAGCGCCAGTTGTTGAATTTATTTTGTTTTCATAGCTGAACATTGTTTTAATTTAATTAAAAATAAATGTTATATTAAGTTAAACGCGAAAACTTTGTCTTTACAGGCCTCCAATTTTTAATTAATTTATTCTTTATTTTTAAGAAACTTTCAGTACCGAATTGATTGTTTTAGACCCGAATTCCATTTGATTCTGTTTGAGGACCCGCTTCAGAAGTCGGGGAAGGAGCCTGATAAAGCGATGGATAAGGTGCGAAAACTTACTGTTAAACCGATCTACATGTGCGTGATCAAATAGTGCTGAAATTAGGGAATAGACAGTAAAAATGAAGACATTGGGGACGAGAGAAAGGACGATATCTGGACAGAAACGAAGAATATGGACGCTCACACTTGTTGTTGTAGATTGGGAGGAGGATTCCGAGGGTGGGGCATCATCATCTGTACCAGATTCACGTACGTAATGGGCTGATTCTCTTCTAAACAAGGGGAACCAACAATAAATGTGTATTTGGAATACTCTAATTGGGTAAGGGCATCATTATTATTTTCTCTATTGTCTCGAAATCTTTAGATAATGAACCCGAGACAATGTCTTATAATAATAATCGGAGATTGACAATCGGGGGAAAAAACGGTTGGAGAAGTCGACAATTATGGAAAAAACGTCTGGGGAAAGTGATAAAAATTTGTCTGCGTATAAGTGGCATTAGAAAGTGGATTTACAGTAGTGTATGGCTACAAGACTTCTGACTATTCTTATTTCTTCCTTCATAATTTTACTCTTTTTCCTTGTTTTCTGCTATAATGATGCCGTAATTTTGGCGGGGAAGTCAACCCGTCTAAGTCATTCCGAGCTTAACAAATTTAGTCCGAAGTAAAAAGTTCACAAAAAAGGAGGAGCAGAGGAGGAGGCGACAGAGAAAAGCAGAAATTTCTACAAAAGAAATTGCGCAACGTTGAGTCGGATTGCGCAACTTTTAACTTTGGACTAAATTTGTAGGGTTCGGATCGAATTGAGTGATGAAATTTAAAAATCGTCGGCCATATATCCTTGAAATCTGCCCCAAATGAAAGTTTGTCGTGCTATGACTTAACTTAAAAGTAAAATTATGGGCCAAAGGTAAAAAATTAGAAGAAGTTTTGTAGCCATTGATGTGCCTTACGATTAGTCACAAAAAATAAATATCTTTCGGCCCCAATTGTCTTTTTCCCTAACTGACGACGTTCCAATAAAAAATGTAGATACAAGCACCTACCTCCCACAAAACCCGCTTTCCATCTTCTCGCCGGATCAAGAGCATTTGATTTACCCCGGAGGGTACCTCTTCTCGACGTCGACTTGACCAAACAGAGACCAGCAGCCATCATAATGAACAAGACCCCGCAAGAAGCAAAAATCACCCATGCCCAGAGCGGAATATGATGCTTGGAGTGCGGCACTCGAAGTTTGTATCCTGCCAAATTCAGAGTCTCTATTGTCCTTGAAACATAATCATTGAGGACCTTGATCAAGGGATATCCATTCTGAAGATTCATGTTCTCTTCGTTCACAATCCTCGACAAGGCGTCCAAAGTGATCTCGGATTGATCCAAAGAAGTCCCATATCTGGTAGTGATCAGCTTCCCGAATGAGACGACAAGGAACTACAATCACATGCAAGTGTAATCTCCTTCATACTGCGTCAGATCATAAAAATGAAAAATGGTCCTAAGATTTTGAAAAAATGGCCTGAGACACTTTCATTCCTCGATGAAGGAGTCTGAATCGATCCACTTTCTCGCAGGGAAAGAGTCTGGGTTCAGGCTCTTTCCGGGGTCAATTGTTCCCCAAAAGTTGCAAAAGTTGACCCAGAATTTTTTACTCGGGAAGAATTGTTTTTCATTTTTACCCTATTCGAGATTTTTTGAATTAAGGAATCTTGAATTTTTGCCCAGAGGTGGAATTTTTACCAAGCGAGCAGAGGAATTCGATATTTCAAAATTTAAAAAAGCCACTCTTATTCACTCTTAAATTCACCTTTCTATGAAGTAAAAAATATTACAATTTTACTTATTTCGGTCAAACTTTGTGGTTTTCTCGAAAACCAATATTTCTATGTCACCCTTCACAATTATAAATACTTACTGGCTGAGAACGTCGTTGATTGAAAGCATGGGGAATCAGTTGCTCTGGGGGTTCATTTACGATCAGAATGAGGATGTCTTCCCCACAAGTCCCCAGATTCCATCGTTCTCGCACGATACGCGCATAGTTTTGGACATAATTGAGGACTTCTTCTCTAGAACACGCAATAAAAAAAAAGTTTTTGTACTTACGGAATTGTGAACTCTCCTTTTCGTGGGGATAATGGAAGATCCTGAGGGCAAAAGCCTTTGGTTAAGTGATCCATAGAGGGATAGACAGCTTGGGAAATGTTTTTGATAAAGGCAAAGCCAAACTTATACCCGCAATGATCCGATTTCTCCGCCTAAAGCAATAAAAATAAATTTAAAAATAAAATTACTGAAAAAAATATAAAAATAAAAATGACCTTAGGGCAGTGACATGTGTTCCCATGAATCCGATAAATGTCCGTAATATAGTTGTTCAGGATGTGTACTGTAATTGCATTCTACTGGAGATAATTGCACTTACATTCGGCCATACTTATGGTATTTTCTGGATCACAAGCCCATCCCTTGAGAATCGATGTCTCCTGTAATGCACATTCCCCTCGATTTTCATAATGGGGATAGGAACACGGACTCAGAAGTTGGGATGTGCTGTAAAATAAGGTGAATAATGACGGGATACGGTTATCTTCCAAAAATTATTTTAAAATAATTACTAATTATTTTAAAATAAGATCATTAAAAATATTATAAAGCTAAGTACATACGCAGATAACGCTGTAAACAACATTACGCATCACATTAAGGTCATCGTATGTTATTTCGTGATGACCGAAAACAAGGTCCTAAATCAAAGACATTACCTTAATTGGGTCTGAAGAAGGATCCCAACCAGAAGATGAAGAAGCATCTGAATTCTTGTCTACGTGAACATGGACGAAAACAATGGCTGAAATAAAAGGAAATACCAGAGTTATTACAGCCGAGAGAATAAATGTCGGCCCAAGTAATACCTCTTCCTAGCCGGCCGCCGGGTGTTAATCACGGATTTCTTCGCTTCGGCCGCCTTTTTTTGGCCAGAGGCCAACTCCCCTTCCCTTTGGCCCAATAATTGGAAATTAAATTCAATTTGGTTGAAAAATAAATTACTCCAACGTTGTTATAGAGAGCGTCAGACTTCTTAGGTAGTGGTTGTAATACACTGAGAGAACAGTTATTCTCTTAAGCAGTACTACCTCGTTTGTAGACTTAGGGGATTAAATTTTGTTAAAAATTTTGTAATCATCAAATCCTTGGAGTTTTCGATATTTAAAGCGGAAATGCGGGTAGGAGAAAGGGAAAGTTACTCTCAGAAAGTAATTACAAAAAGAAAACGGGGATGGGGATGAGTAAATAAACAATGATCCTTGAACATGGCTTCATGAGATATCAAAAAATATGTATAAATGAAGAATATAGTACTCATATTGGATATCTACCCGAAACAATTGGAAACAGGCTTTTGTCAGACCGGACTTGCACTCCAACACCTTCCCCGCCTTCTCCTCCGCCCTCAGACGTCTTCCGAACCTCAGACTTCTGACCTGACTTGTATTTATATTCTCCTTCTTATTCATTGCTTCCGGCCCTCCTAAAGATTACAGCAAAGTCCGGTTGTTAAGGTTACAAAGGAAGCTGGAGAAAATGGGGCCAGATATTCGGGAATTTCTAATTCCAGAATCGGTTTCCATTAATCATTCGGCATCTGGAGATTCGAGAATCTAGAGAGTGCCGAAAACACTTGAGCGGGTAAAAAAGTACAGTAACAGTATGCAAGTAGTAACGAAAATAGAACCAAGCTCATCCAAAACTCGCTTGTCTTCCTCCTCTCATTTATTTTATATTATACATTAGGACCAACAAAAGAGAGACAAAGTCTGCAGAAGACATCTACCAACCCGGCCGACCTGAACTCCGATGATTGACAAGGCCTTGAAATTGGATTAGGAACGGCCAGAAACGCGGAGGCCGTCCAATTTGATACCTCCGGGCTCATTTGGGTAAACCGGCAAATTGCGTATTCGATAATGGCTCCTCCTTTCCTCGGCTTCTTGAGGAGGGAGAGCCGGGCCAAGAGAAGGGTTGTTTTTACTCATTACTACCAAAATTCTCGGAAGTTGAATTAGAAATGGATTGTGGGATTTATGGAAGCATGATGCAGATGACTTCCCTCACCTCAAAGAATCACTTTTTTTACGTAACAGAAATATAAATAGTGGTGTAATTCCAGAGAGAGATTCTTTTCATCCAACTCGAGTCATCTGCCGAGTTTGGCCACTGCTTAGACCAACTCTGCGATAGAAACGATGGCCATCTCGATGAGCAACATGTTCGTAATTACGGTCGCTGAAAATAATGTAATCAAGACAAACACTCTTACAATTAATCAATCTATCTATGTATACGACTTCGAAAACTTGGATTAACCGATCACTGACCCCATTCTTTTATACCGTACCCCTCACCTCAACATCAGTTGTAAATAAAATCTCCCACCGAGTATGTTATAAAAGAATAGCAAAGTATTAACTACTTACGCTCGTGCCAAAACACGCCCCGCAGGGCATGGACGGTTTTCCTTTTTGTTGTAATCTTGCCGATGGGTGGTCGTCCCATCAAAGGGATCTGTGGGTTCTAATCTGTCATCAAAAGGTCGATGTAAAAGGGCCCGTTCGGCTATAATAGACTCATATTATCAGGAGTAGTTGCAATAAATTTTACTTGTGAGCGAGAGAGATTTCTTTACCTTTTCTCCCCGTGAATCCCTCTTTGTATGTCGTTGTAGCATCCAACGGATCCGTATTGGGAACATATCCATTTTCTGGTCGGAATACTCTCTGGACCGATGCCCTACGTCCATCAAATTGCTCTCGATGTTCCGTTAATCCCTTTAAAACCGTCTTTAATTAATTAGTCCTTACTTCAAATGGCTGACTTGACAGATGCCTTGATCCACTGGCCGGTCTTCTGGCCAGAGATCTTTGGCTCACATCCAGGGGAATAAAGTCCCGTCGATGAATGGTCTGGCCATCCAAGGGCTCGGTGTTCCGGAATACTGTATCCTCAGGGCGATACGGGGTGCTTCGGCCGGCCTATGAAAAGAATTATTCTGTTATATTATTCCACGACCCACTTCCTTCTGTTGGTAGTCGCTTCGGTGTGTGGTCTGGCCGCCAAAGGCTTCAGAAGGCGGCCTTCTGTTGGAGAGGGGTCTTCCGGCTCGAACAAAGTCACCTTTCTTCCCGGTAAAGTCGGATCGATGGGTTGTGTTAAGATCAAAGGTCGTATCCTAAAGCAAAATATTTATTTTTGTGTTATCCTCACCCGATCTCTGCCCAAACTCGTATGCAAAGATCTTTTTCCTCTTTCTCGATCTCCTTTCTTGTGAACAAAAGTTTCTCCATACTCTGTTCCGCCAAACGGAACTCCGTTTTCTCCAATTAACCTTCCCGAATTCTCGTGCGGACATCGATGATTACTGTAATTATGATAATTAAATCTTTCATTACTGACTTACCCGCATTCGCACAGCTGACAAATACACTTCTCACTGGCACTCATCGTATGCTGTGTTCTCTTTATATATTTTGTCTAGACCGTTTCCGTGTAGGCCCTTAGGGCATTATAGATTCCTGGTGGCTTCTCGGCCTTAGTAACCGTAACAACGAGAGCCCTTCCAATCTTTTTTCTGTTAAGAAACGCTCAAGTGCTACGTAACATTGCGTGTGAGTGTAGGTGTAATGTAATGAGGTAGAGTAACAACATTGAAATTACAGCAATATGATATTCGTGGAAGGTTTAGAACTGCATTCCGAGAGTAAAAATAAAAAGTTTATTCTATCAGAAAAGGTAAGTGAATAAGGGCAGTGACTAAAACCTAAGGACGGACAGCTGAAGCACAGCTGAGACAACATTTCAGACGAATCCTCGGCTCATCACATCTGCAATTACAGTAATACGAAATGAAAAGGAGGACCTACGAGTGGAAGACGCGCAGAATATCACAGAAACGGGTCTGATCTATACATTCGCCGAGATCCGAACGAGGTTCTGCAAAAAAATATCTTACAATTTAATCAAAATACGAACAAAGCGTAATATAAATACAGAATCGGAAAAAGAAAAGGAGGAAAGTTGTGTTTGGTATGCTCAGAACTAGACTTTCTTCATAACAAGACGTCGCAATTGAGGAGGCAATTGCCCGTTGTAAGTCCTCCAGCCCCTCCAGCGTTCCCATCCTTTGAAAGCTGGGATTGGAAGACCCTTGGCTGGACTCTCGAAACTGTTAATTGACTCTCCTCCTTTGTCAGAATCACTGTCAGACTCATTTTCAGAAGGTTCAGACATTTGGTCGGTGGAGGGAGAGTGATAAGAAAAGATAGAATTACTTGGGGCATCCATCTGTTGTTGGTAACAGGGAGGAAGATCGGGCACGGCACAAGCACGGATCGCGGCTGGACGCTGACTAGGATCACAGTTATGCCCTGCGGGCTTCTTGGTCCCTCTCCAGACACAACGCAGGATTCGCATCTAAAGTAAAATTGTTGGTCATCAACATAAATATAGATCTTGTTTTTCGTCATTCACACTCTTAAATTTTATCAAGCATGCATACCTGCACCCCTCCATCGTCACACTTTTTGCTGCATTTTCCCCATACGGAAGTTTTCCATTCGGCAGTGCAGTTTACTGTAATTTATAATATAACCACGAGTCAGTAAAGAATTCTTACAATTTTGGCATTCCTTTTTGATCTTTGGTCTCGTTTTTCGATCGCAGAGAGTGCCATCAGCTACTGTTGAATTGGGGAAAACACATTTAACATCCCTTCTGGAAATGGAGATCCCATCTCGAGAACATCGAGAGATCCCGCACTAAAAAGAGAAGGTTACTTCTGATGCTTTGAGCAGTGTTATAGCTGTTCTTCACACCCACCTCACTCCAATCTGATGCTTCCCACTTAGGACAGTTCTCACTCCGACAACTCTTCGATGCCTGAGGGCGTTCCACAGCAAAGGAATCGCAGATTTCTTCATTTACATAAGCAATTACATCTTCAACTGTCAGTCTACATCTGAGTAATCGAACTTGGCTCCCTTCAATGTCATTACACTTGGATTGAGTGCAAGTTGACCATTCTCCGATCTCATAATCGACTTTCAGAAGACCTGGTTCTTGGATCTTCTTCACTTTATCATAGGCTTTAAGTTCTCCCAATTTGTAAAGAGAATCCCGAACTCCTTGAAGTAGTTGATCATCTACATCGTTTGCAGATTTAATTTCTGACGGATCATCCGAAGTCTTTCCTTTTGCTCTCGGGGGTCTTGATTTGAATTTTAAAGTCACATTTCCCTGCACTCCATCAGCAACGCAGGCATATATCCCAGCATCTTCGAGTTGGGCATGGAATATTCGAAGGGCTCCGTTTCCAGACACTTTCATGTGAGCTGAAAAGCAATGCAGAGTACTAAAGTCAGGGAGTCCCGAACAGTTACATTACTTGAAACTCACCTGAATTCTTGACCTTGATTCCATTTTTGGTCCAGAAAATTCTTTGCTTTTCAAAGTTTTTGACGGGACACTTGACTTTAATGGATGTTCCCTCATAGAGGTTTGCATATCCTCCCACATTGAGTGTGAGACGTCGATGGCCTGGATGTAATTGATCAAAGTTGGATGGCTTGGTTGTGAGGGTAGCCCCAAATCTGGATTTAACTCGATTGTTGTCATCGGGACCATCTTTTTGCAATCCCCCGATATCATAATGATTGTAATCCTTGTCACAACGTTCTAAAAAATTATTTTTTGGTAAACATGTTATACGGGGGTTCCAAGAATTATGGAAAAAAACTATTCGTTAATAACTTTGTGCTCGGTGGTCCAATCCGAAATTTTTTTTTGCATTTTGCAGAAAAACTTTGGAGATTTTAGAACCAAAAAAAAAATTTTGTTTTATCGGCGGAGACTTCCGTAATCCGCTTTAAATTCGGCGGAGTGCTTTTTTCACAAACGAGGCTTTAAAAATGGGTTCATTTTTTTCTCCGCCGATTTGTCTTTTTTTTCTTCTCGCAGTGGGCCGAAGGCGTAATAAGTCGTATTTAGGCGCCATGCCACCAGAAATACCATACCTTTTGGTTTTAGCCAATTTTGACTCTCCAAACTTTGGATATACCCGCGTATATACCCGCGTGGTGAATATACCCGAATTTTCCGAACCCTACTCCAAAGTTGAAGAAAAATCGTCCGCCGAATGAGAAAAAATTGATAGAAATGTCATATTGTATCTTCTGAATCCTTTCTCGACCATTTTCTTCGCACATACAACAATTTACAGCCTCATTTGTGAAAAAAGCACTCCGCCGAATTCAAGGCGGATTACGGAAGTATCCGCCGATCAAAGAAAAAATTTTTTTTGATTCTAAAAACTCAAAGGTTTTCCTGTAAAATGCAAAAAAAAATTTTGGATTGGACCACCGAGCACAAAGTTATTAATGAATAGTTTTTTCCGTAATTCTAGGAACACCCTGTACAAAAATTAACATGGTATACAAAAATGACTATGCTTCATTTGAGCAGATCAGGAACCTGGCCAATAGAATTTATACCGATTTTGAAAGGCGTTAGGAGACTGAATCCCCCAAGATCGAACCCCCCTTGAAAAAAACGGTACTGGGCAACAAACCCACAAACGCACAACCTCGAACAGGGGTGAGGGGTTCAGTCAGGGGGGTTCGGTCTTGGGGGGTTCAGTCAGGCATGTCCAAAATGTTCTCAAAACTAGATGACAACTGTGCGAGAGTGACTTGTGACAGTTCGGTGAACATGCTGAATCCGCGATGAAACAAGCATTGAGACAGTTTTCACGTAATTTTGGGAAGCCACAATTACCAAACGGATTTTTTTTTGTCTCCATGCCCGTTCCCGGAGAATAAAGTTACCCTTAGCTAATACAGGGTGTTTCAAGAAATTTGGCAGAAACTAATTGCGAATATCTTTGAGCTCTTGCTAGTTATCGCAGAAATTCTTTTTGTTTCTAAAACTTGATATCGGGCGGTTTTGTACTGAACAAAAAAAATTTTTTTTCGTCTGCGGAGGGGCCAGTTCTCGGCGGAGACATTTGGGGCCTTTTTTAAAAATCACACCTTATTACATGGTGGAAACTCTGTTACAATGGCCAAAATCATGTTTACGTTAAACCTCCGTGGATTTTACGGTATGCTTTTTCTTGTTTTCGATTTTCGCTCATCCGCGGAGGCACGGCGGAGATCTCAGGTTTCGGCGGACGTCGTTTTGACTCTTTGGATCATTCAATTCAGGTTGGAAAAAAGTGTGGGGTGATTTTTTGTTGTCATCCGATGCACAGATGCAAAAATTTCGCACTTTTTTCCCCGGCGGAGGATTCGGCGGAGGCTTTATCAAAGGGTCAGAACAGTCTTAGGAGTCCGGGAAAAAACTCAGCTACAAGAATCCATCACAGCAACATCATTTTTCTTATTTTTTGGTTCGGCGGACACATCGGCGGAGGATTCGGCGGAGGCTTTATCAAAAGAGTCAAAGTTTTGTTTTGACCCTTTGATAAAGCCTCCGCCGAATCCTCCGCCGGGGGATAAAAGCACAAAATTTTTGCCATCTGTGCATCGGATGACAACAAAAAATCGCCCCAACCTTTTTTCCAACATGGATTTGCAAAAACCGAGGGCCCAAAACAAAGTCCGCCGAAATCTGAGGTCTCCGCCGCGCCTCCGCGGATGTTGCGTAAAATCGAAAACGCAAAAAAAGCACACCGCAAAATCCACGGAGGTGTAACGTAAACATAATTTTGGCCATTGTAACAGAGTTTCCACCATGTAATAAGGTGTGATTTTTAAAAAAGGCCCCAAATGCCTCCGCCGAGAACTGGCCCCTCCGCCGACGAAAAAAAATTTTTTTTTGTTCAGTACAAAACCGCCCGATATCAAGTTTTAGAAACAAAAATAATTTCTGCGATAACTAGCAAGAGCTCAAAGATATTCGCAATTAGTTTCTGCCAAATTTCTTGAAACACCCTGTAGTGTCCGGACACATGTCCCAGGAAGAGCAGCAACCGATCGTCATCCCCGGAAATCAGGAAAATGATAATATTTCTATTTATGTAAATGTGACTCTGTTCTTTTGTGTCCCCTCCTATAAAAGGAGTAGGTTTTCGGTAAAATAAGCATTACTTGAGCCAATCTCGGCTTTGTGCGGGTGACTAGTAAGCTAGGTTACTTCAGGAGAAGGAGGTGGAGAAGGCGCACATCGACATCGCCAAGACGAGTCGGAGCTGGAAAATGAAGGAGAAAGGGAACCTCCACCACGAACAGTTCGAGAAAACAGTCAAAGCCCGCCTAGAGAAAGAAGTCGTTCAAGGTCTGTAGCCAGAGGACAAGGAGTCGGAATTTTACCCGACCACACGCCAGCGGTAAGAGTTGAGCGGGCAGTGCACCCTCCCAAGCGCCTCACCTACGGAGAGGGAGGAAAACGACCGGTTGAACCGAATAGAGTTCATTGAAAATGTGGGTTTTCGGTAAAATAAGCATTACTTGACCTAATCTCGGCTTTGTGCGGGTGTCTAATATGGTAGGTTACTTCAACAAATAGTTGACTCTTATTCCGAATAGGTCACATCGGAGGATCTCATTGGCTAGCGATGCAAAGGGGAATAGGGGCGGGTCTTCGCAGTAAAATGTTTTCGCTCAGAGTCGCGCAACAAATTTCCAGGTGCGGCTAGCGTCGCAAAGCGATGATGGGCGATTCCAAGGCGCGACAACTCTCCACTACTTTCCCGGCAGACTGATATATCGGTTATGCATAAATATTGGGCCTATACCCGATCTGCCCCAAATGAAGTTTGCCCGAATGAAAGGTTGCGATAAGGATAAAAAATAAAACTTACGAAGATTACATAATTGTAAAGTCGGAGGCCGTTGTAATCCAGAACACGGCAAAGGAGGATTGAAAGAATGAACATTGCCCGAGGCATCTCTCCGCTCACAAATTACCACTCTATGCTGTTCACCTTGCCCACATGTCCTCGAACATGGACTCCATTGCTCCACTCGCCAATTAAATGGACAATCCACAACTCCGCAAGCCTCTTGATCTGGGGGTTTTGGTAGTGGACATTGGGCATCGGGAAGGATAAGGACCGATTCTGGAGTTCTCCCGGAGCCTGCTTTTCGAATACATCGCACTTTCCGAGATCTGATTCCTCCACCACAAGTATGGGAACATCCACTAAACTCGACACTCTAAACCAAAATAATTACGGTCGATTTATTTTTGTATTTTTCGACTCACCTCCCAGGTTGGAGGACACGGTTCAGAATTACAAGTCCTCGTCAAATCAACCGGTCGTTGTTTAGCGCGGCAATTTGACCAAGGGACGGCCAGATTCCGACTCATGTCTAGGCACTTCAGAGTCGACTTTTGTTTCCCTAAATTGCATAATTATTGCATGCTTTTGATTACACCATCATAATATATTATTATGCAATCCCGATCTCACCTCCCAAACATGATGCCGAACAAGGTCCCCATTCTCCATAATCCCATCTGAACGGTCCTTTCCCCACCTCATTGGCTGCTTTATCTTCTTCTTTTGAGCAGGGCTTGTTCTCACATGGCTGATACATGGTCGGTTTGTCGAGTCCATTACATTCGAAATCGGGGAGTCTTACCAGATTCTCCGTGATCCCCTGCTCTGCAACACATTCAACTTTCCGAGTTTGGAAGCCCGGCCCGCAAGTGGTTGAGCATTCGGACCACTCGGCCGGTTTGTATCTATAGAATTGACTCTTATTTTATCCTTTGGACCTTACTGTGGTCTGGTTCTGGCTTTGGCCGACAGTTCATTCGATGCAAATCCACTGGCCATAGATCCTGAGAATCCATCGTTGGCACTCCATTGGAGGAAAGGCGAGGCCTCGGCAAATCTGGAATGTCATAATCAATATGATTACAAGGACTCTTGGCTGCATCTGGCCTTGTCATCTCGGCACAAAGAAAACTCTTCAATGCCCGTCTGTTGGGATTAAAAACAAAAGATTTATAATGATTTATCATGTCTTAAAGAGGAGCGCGGCTCTTCCAAGATGGCCGTAATTGTCCGCCCATCAAAATGTAACGCGACAACAAGAGCAATAATGCCCGCGGATGGGTCGGGGAAAGTGCCAATTTATTATTTTTGGAGTGGACCGGGAAACAAATAAAAGATTGGGACAAGAAACTTCATTAGAGTTATTTAGTTCCTCAAAATCTGAATAAATGTTTGCAAGAAAAGATTAAATTGCGGATTTCTGACTAAAAATCCAAAAAATAAATATCTTGTTCGTGCTTTTCATTCTCACTGAAAAAAGTTTTAATTCCCTAACGGCCAATACGGCCAAACTTGGATATCGGAATTTGGAAAACAAAATTCTCATTCAATCCATGCATAAAATTAAACACCCAAGTTTTTCAATTTTCCATCACAATCGCAATGATTACTAACCCAGAATCAAATTATCGAAACTTACGAGTTAAGGGAATCAACAGCAAAAGCGAGATCAGAGATCAGGGCCAAGATCAACAAGATCTGGCCCATAATACAGAACGAAACTACAAGACCTTTAGATTCGAATCAAAAAGGACGGAAATGACCGTTGGGTCAGAAAGGGGAAAGTAAAGCTCCCCAAGATGGGGAGGGGCCAAGGAATTGTCTCTCGAGTGCCGTTCGAGAGATGCTTCTACAGATGCCCTCAGGGGACACATATTCAAAACACTGACCTCGTTGACTCCCGACCTCCAGAACCAGCTCCAGAGTCTTCTTCTCCTTCCTGATTACATTCACATTCCTTTACATTTTTGGGTCGGTCTTTTATTACACACGCTGACTCGGTTACTCGGATTCCATTTTGAGTACAGTCCACCTAAAAAAAGAAGCGTTGTAAAGAGTACGAAAGCCATTAGTACAAAGATACGCTCACATCTCGCTCTTGTATCCCCAGATGACAAATACAAGATGACCAACGGCCACCCATCCATTTGGGGCACTCATTTTGAACGCAAAGTCGTTGTCGAATCTGCAAACACTACGGTAACTAATGCAACTTCTTCTCCTACAGGTCGTTTCCGATGAATACAATAGTGTTCGTCGATCGGGGGACCCTCTGGATTGGCCTGGTCTACACATTGAACTGCTCGAACTTGATGGCCACGTCCACATGAGGCCGAGCAAGATCCCCATGGACCTGTCGTCCAGCTAAAAAAGGAAAATTCTGATATGCTCATTCCATTTTTGGATAAGGATAAAGGCGAAAAAGCCATGGAAATGTGGGGAAGGTTATTTACAGCAAACACAAAAGGTAAAGTAAGGATGCGCAACAGAAAGAGGAAACTAAGATTTAAGCGAGAGATGTCCTCTCGACTCACGTGTAATCCAAATTCAAATCTGTCCTAAACAATTTATTATTATTGGATATAATTATAACAGTAACTGTAGAACAATACTTACTTCCCCTGACACGAATTAATTGGACATTTTCTGACTCGAGGCCGAGGCCTCTCCAGATCAGCACACATTCTTTCGGGAACAATTCGACCATTTACGGAGTTGGAGCAGATCGAAACAGAGACTTGATGCCCTAAGATAATTTATATTATACAGGGTGCGCCATCTTTATTGCCTGATTTGAATTGGCCAAAACTTTTTTATTTCCCGACGTTTATTGGAAAATTTCACCTTCGTTTAGGCAAAATTCTAAGACTTCTGAACCCGGGTGTGCCACAACTTTCTTCCGCCATTCCCAAGATACAACTGATTTTCGGCATTTTGCGTTTTTCCTTAGATGGCGGAATTTCTGGATTCCTGCCACATATTAAAAAAAGGGAGGTTCTGAGGATTAAGGAAAAAATCTTCGAAGCTATACCCCGGGACTAAAGTTTGGAACAGGCTAGATTTACTTTGTGGCTTGAGATCGGAGTTTCATTTCTTTTCTATGAGAATCGGGATGTATTAAAACCCTGAATAGATGCATAGCCGTAAAAATCCGAAAGCTCATATGAGCAAAACACAAAATTTTTAAAAATGGGTGGGACAAAAGTTTGGAACAGGGTAGGAATGCGACCATAAATTTCGAGGTATAGTCAAAAACTCCTAGCCTTTGGTATTTTTAGATGCTACAAGGAGTCAGGATCTCAACGACATGCTGATTTTCATCGATAAACTCAAAATGAAAAAAATTCTTATTGAGCCAAAAATGACGATCAAATTTGCGAAAAAAATTATTTTTTGCGTTGGGTTCTCTATGTTATTGGGTGTGTAAGCATTCTAAAATATTTAATATAGTCGTATGACCGTAAAAAGACACTCAGATCTTCGCATAGCGACCTTGTCCGCACAGTATAATTTATGAAAATCTTGGATTGCGCTTCGAATCTTGGTCTAATGAACTTTAGACTTTTTGTAAGGCGGCTTGATGGCTAATTGGTCTTTTCATAGTTTTTGTGGGATGAAAAGGTTTCTTCACAAAGCAAAACATGACCGCAATTTGCAATATCCCAAGTAAGATGTTTCAAAAATTAAAAAAAATTTTCGATCACCAAAATCAATGTCTATATCGACCTGGATTCCTAGTTTAATACATTGTAGAGTTGGCTAACAAAACTTTATGAGTGTGAAAAGGATAAAGGCATTTAGTTTTGCGCCATACGGCGACCTAAAATTAAAGTAAAAAATATGGGTCATCTTAACATCTCATATATCCGGGTTTTTCGAAGTTGTGGCCTTTCGTGTTGCAAATAGCGGTTGGTTTTTGCCTCTTGAAGATACCTTTTTGTCCCACAAAAACTATGAAAAGACCAATTAGCCATCAAGCCGCCTTACAAAAAGTCTAAAATTCATTAGACCAAGATTCGAAGCGCAATCCAAGATTTTCATAAATTATACTGTGCGGACAAGGTCGCTATGCGAAGATCTGAGTATCTTTTTACGGTCATACGACTATATTAAATATTTTAGAATGCTTACACACCCAATAACATAGAGAACCCAACGCAAAAAATAATTTTTTTCGCAAATTTGATCGTCATTCTTGGCTCAATAAGAATTTTTTTCATTTTGAGTTTATCGATGAAAATCTGTATCTCGATGAAGTCCTGACTCCTCGCAGCATCTAAAAAAACCGAAGCCTAGGCGTTTTTGACTATACCTCGAAATTTATGGTCGCATTCCTACCCTGTTCCAAACTTTTGTCCCACCCATTTTTAAAAATTTTGTTTTTTTGCTCATATGAGCTTTCTGATTTCTACGGTTATGCATCCATTCTGGGGTTTTAATACATTCCGATTCTAATAAAAAAGAAATAAAACTCCGATCTCAAGCCGCAAAGAAAATCTAGCCTGTTCCAAACTTTAGTCCCGGGGTATACAAATAAAAAAGTTTTAGCCAAATCAAACCGGGTCACAAAAACATTGCACCCCGTACTTATGCTGGCCCATCTCCGCTTACTTAAAGGTCCACACTGATTGTCACATGGACTAAACTGTCCGGTCTCTTTCCATACAAACAATGTCTTATTACACTTCTTCCCATCTCCTCCACAGTTTCCACAGTAATCTGGTTTGGCCGAGGATCCAATGATCTTATCACATCCAATCGACTACAGAACGGTTACTAGTCCGTTCGTAAAGTAGCTGGAGTGATTTCGCGCACTGTACAGAAAAAATCAGAGTGCGATAGCCAAAAAAGCATATTGCACGCGTGCAATTTTAATTTACGCTGTGCAATTTTAAAGCCGAAAATTTCACAGCGTAAAGTGATCTTTTCTTTTCTCACAGTGCATGTCGTAAAATTCACCCCAGCGACTTTACGAACAGACCAGTAATAATTACACATTCTTAGTTTTTACCTGGCATTTCCCCCTTAAACAAGCTCCTTGTTGGCCATCCGACCTTAGACATTTGGCGCCATTCCGGAGAGTCCTATCTAAGAAGAATACCTCGTTTTTAGATAATGATTTGCATATGGCTTGGCACTGAAAGCAAAGACAATATAATGATTGGAGAACGTACACTATCCAAAGCTAAAGAACTAGTCCATTTACTTGCATGGCCGGAATCTGCAATGAAATGGAGGGCCCCTCTCTTTCTGCATTCCTTTTCTATGTCATCATCATCAAGACATTCCTAAAAAAATATATTTTTTGCATCTTGAAAGAATCACAAACATAAATATCATGTTATGATGACTATTACCTCCGATTTGCAGACTTTGTATCTCTTGGCAGGCCCTTGACATCTTGCACTCAAACATCGTCTCGCCTGAAATTGGACTCCGCCCCCGCACTAAGCTATCAAACTATTACTTGTACTTACTTCAACTGAACAACTACTCCATTCGGACCACTTGGCCCAGATCTGAATGGCAGACCCATCAACAAACAGTGTGAAGAATAATATAGTCCAGAAGAAGATCATCTTTGAAGTAATTGGACGACCACATCGACAACTGAACGCATTACTTCCTCGAATCCTGAAAGATTTAAACCTCACCCTCTAAACATATTCAAATCCAATTTCAGCGGAACCAAAGAAAAAAACAGCCACAAGCAGAAGATACCGGGCAAACACGCGCCAAGATGAAGAGGTGTATATTGGGGAGGGCATTCAGAAAGGTCAATGAAGAAGAACAGGCTGCATAAATTATGACAAAAGGTTGGAGTAAGCCAAGTTCGAGAGGTGAGAAGTCAGAGAAGAGTAAAAAAAGATGTATCAAACTTTGATTACAATTCAAGCGAAAATATAATAAAACTGGGCACTTCCTCCTCCTTAAATATCACGCAATATAGGCACGACACCACAAAAAAGGTCGATCCCGTCCAATCCCTCTTCTACAAAACAAAAAAATACTCGATCATCATCAAAGGATGTATGGTTAAAGACATTCTCTTTTGCAACCTCCATCATGATGAGCCGCTCTTTCTCCGTGCCCAATTCTAACCGAGGATTCCAACTTTTCTTCGGAATCCCCTCAGGGCCTGTTCTCTTTTAAAGACCATATTTTGGACTAAGGCTTCCGATCTCGTGGCCATTACCTTTGATTCAAAATTTAGAAGTAAAAATCATCTCGAAATGCATATGTAATAATAATACAGTAACTAAAACATCAAAAGTGCAAAATCAATGTGGCGGCCAAAAAAACAGGACACTAGTTCCTTTGCCGTTCATATTTTTTATATCAGAAATAGTGGCTATTCTGGACACCCCGACAGTAATTCCATGATCACCGACCGTAATTTTATGTCCCATTTTGTTTGTCTCCTTGAAATTGGGTAAATGACCTGTTAAACCCCCAGATGTAAGATCGCACTGGACCTCATACAATTGTCTAGGAGCACTACGCATTACTTGTTATCCGTCATCCAGAATATGGCATAGCAACAAAGTTGCAAACAAGACATCTAGTGCCCCGTTTTTTTAACCGCCACTGTAGGCTACTCTGAAAGAGTGAACAATAGCATCAAATAACAGCTGACCGAGCGTTCTAACGGCCGTTCCTTAGGACTCTAATGAAATTTGCATGAAATTTCAGTGCCAAACTCCATTTGCAAGGATTTCTCATTTCATGGGCCCGAAATCGGATTCGGTGGTGTCCAAGGAAATGAAAGACAAGGTCTGCCCGATTATTCATGTCTTTTATGTCTTATCGTTTCTTTGTACCAATTAATTTCAGGATTTTGATACTGAGGTGGACTCGGATCGTCGCAAACCCGAGACTGGCCGCGATGTTCCTCGACAACTTATTCGGATTCAGAAGACAAAAGTAGGCGATGGAATCGTCAAGGTGGAGCTGAGATATGTGTCCTATCAGAAGAACGATAAGAATGATTTGAAGGAAGGCGACGTCAGCTCACAGATTCTGGCCCATCTTTTTGCCAAGTATCAGGAGATGGAATCGGGAACGAAGAAAAAGATATTCATCGACCAGCAGCCCCAGTATATCAAGAGTTTGCTTCTCAAGATGGAAAATGCAGATTCTTTGAACAAATAAACGTATTTTATCTTGCGTTCTCTAATTCAAATTCTCAACTTTCGCAAATTTTGGCAAAGTGACTAGACGTCTAGAAAATACGTCATTGTGATCTCAAAAAAAGCCGGTAGAAGAAGATATTCGTCTTTGTAGAAGCTGTAGCAATTATGCAATCGAGGATTAATGGTTGTATAAGTGTTTTACATTACTTATAAAGGGTGTCAGCATGATTGATTTTCTGGAGTGTTTATTTCGTTTTCTTTTTTACCAAGATACGACACCTTTTTTGGTGACTATCCATGTAATGTTTTGATCTTGATATATTTGGGCATTTCCTTGATAATTCCTTCAGATAGGATCTCTCTTTGTATTCGGCAGGCGGAATGAGTAATGATTCGGAGGTTGAAATTATTATTATTCGTGGAAATTGTTGGATTTTCCGAGCTCGTGTTTTTTATTTGGCCGTCTGCTATATCTTTACTAGTATGCCTTGTTTCAGGGATTTATCTGTGTTTGATTTATGTTAAATGCCTTCGACCTTGGGTAACATCAAAAACTACAGACGTGGAAATCCGATTGATGTTTTGGAACCCGTCAATGACGACCAATCATGGGATACCTTGTCAAGAGATGCCTTTCGAAACTTTAATTCTGTACGGTTCCAGCATGTTCTGTGTTGAATTTTGGCTAAATGCGTTCCAGTTAGATTTACGAATTCAATTTTAGGCCGATTTTCCATACCGATTCCTGAATTATAAGGTCGGGAACTCCGCGTTTGCCCCGATCTTGAAGGTGCCTTTAGAAGGTCCGTCGTTGAAGCTTCTTCCTCCAGCCATCCAGCAAACATTGCTTCTAACTGATCCCAACCAAGCTGATAAGGATAAGGAAAAGCGAAGTCGTCGACCGAAAGCAAAGAAGAATGAAGGCCGGGAAATCGAGGTCGAGAAGGATCCAGATTATAAAGGGAATCTCGACATTGACAATCTGGTGGTTTGGCTTGTGAGCGACGAAGAAAAAGAACTTGGAACAAAGAAGAGGAAGAATAAGAAGAAGAAACATCATAAGAGGGAAGAAGTCGACAGGGATGTAGATATTGAATTGGATTCTGACGATGTAAGTGGTTATTATACATTTATGTAATTTTTAGGGAAAGTCTGGTGGACGAAGGTCGGTGCTTGCAACAGTTTCGCCTGAAGAAAGTCAAGATCGCAGCGAATCCAATGATGTGGATGAAGAAGAAAAGACTTCTGAAGACGACAAAACGGAATTCACTAACGATAGTTCTGAGGTCTCATCTACTCAGCTGGATGCAGGAGATGGGTCTAAAATCAAGAGTAAGTTGGGACCTTTCCCCTTATATTGGTTTATAGCCTTTATCGAGCAAGTTATGAATATAAATCCATCGATGAACACGTCCGGTGGAGAAATAATCAGATCAGAGGAAGATATCAAAGCCGAGCAGTTGATTGATGAGTTCTTTCTGCGGAAATGGGACGAATTCCAGTATTTGAAAAAAAGTTGTAAGGATACATTCTGAAACGTTATAAACTTATTTTCTTTGTTTTAGTAGACGAAACGTCATTTGAAACGGTTACGAAACGGAAGAATAAGGAGCATCTCAATCCAGATACATGTCAAAATGGCCGGAAGCACATGAACCGCAAGAAGAATCGACGCCACAACTGATTCTCCTCTTCTCAGATTTCTAAGGATTCAAAAGACTCTGTGTAATTACTGCCTAAATTTTTCGGAGTTAAATTGTAAACGGGTCACTGGAAACGGAAGCACATCACGGATCTCTTTCTTTATTCCTGTTTATTTTAATTTTCTATATTTCGGTGATTTGAATTGTCTAAATTTTACTATTTTTGAGCAAATTATAAAGACCACTATGAACAAAAGAGCGATCACATAGATGATATAAATAAGATGCTCATGAGGTATGAAACAATGCGACACTTCCAGAGCATCGCTGGAAATACTGGCCAATAAGAAGCTGGGAGAGCGGTTGTTGCGCCAAGAAAACGACGATATGGTGTATTCCCAGAGATTGTACGGCGCTCCCCACCACTTCTTGCATCCGTAATGTACATGACCTGAAAAGGAAGCTCGGGGACGGAGTTTGTTGAGCAATAATTGAGTTGATTCCGAGGAGAGGCATTCCCATTTCTCACGGAACTTTTCTGATATTATTTCTTCTGATCCGAGATCCGGCGTATCTGATGAGCACTCCTTATCACTTGTTCTAAAATAATTGACATTGGTCTCTCAGATACCACTGACCTGTACAAAGGATAGTGTTGCATTATAATGGGTCTACTGTAGGGAGTTATGGTTTTTGCTGGACAACTAGAATTTTTATGCAAAGAACATTCTAAAGTCTCCGAGATCTTGTTCAACTCTTCTACAGCGGTTTGACATAACCCACATCCATCTCCTTCCATGGCCACAGAATTGATGAGAACGAAATGATTTCCACCAATTTCCAAGTGTTCTATTCCTTTATCATTGCCAAACGCCTTGACATATCGCTTGACGTTTCCGGGCCTCACACTGAACATGAAAAGTAATAAAAAAACGGATGACTTACGCATAATGAAAGCCAATGTCATGATTTCCGGGCACGGTGACCAATTTTGTAAATTCAGGAACGTAGAAGAGAGCATTAAACCGCTCCACGTATGTGTCGAACGTACCATCAGTACCCCACTGGCCTTCGTCAAACAAGTCTCCTAAAATAATGGACTTACGTGGGACTTGATCATATTACTCTTACCTAATATGAAGACAACATCCGGTTTAAACGTGTTTACGGCACTTTGGAATGATCGATACATTTGCCACTCTCTAAGCCAAATTTGGCACATTAAAGTAAAGCCTACCGTCTGAGTTTGTCCAACCAATGTCCTTTGTAAATGCCCAGCAAATGGGTGTCTGCCAGTATCATGACTTTCGTTTTATCATTATGTGGCCAGGAACATTTCCCAACCCACAAATAATAGATAAGATACTCATTAAATAATATAACCGTGACTAGAGTAATGACAATAAAGCGCAAATAACTTTTCATGATGTTTCACCGTCGACACGTACAAAATTGAGGTTCAATTGACAAAGCCTGCGTTTATCAGTGGGATATTCGAAGCAATAGAATTTTTTCTGACTGATTCTATTGAAAACAATATTCTAGCCCACATGAAAGTGTTTTGCATAGGCAACGCTGTTCATTTTCGTTTTTGACTCTATTTTCCACAAAATTTCCGAAAAAATATTATTCTATCTTACGCAGACTGCGAGAAATGGGCAAGCTGCGCCCGAGCCTTGCCAGGTTGGATCCAACGTAGAATTATTCAGTATTCGCGAAATGTCGTCGAAGATCGACGTATAGCCGTGACATCACGTTTAGTAAAGTGTTTTATTTCAGGGATGTCACTACTCAAAAAGTTCGAGTCCCAATCAGCGAGGGTAAAGGGTAAGTTTTTATGTTCTCCGTGGACCTTATCTTTTTTTGTATTTTAGGGATATCCTTTCATCCTACTCGACCATGGGTTCTCACCTCGCTTCACAGCGGTATAATCCAGCTATGGGACTACCGAATGTGTGTAATGCTAGATAAATACGATGAACATGATGGTCCTGTTAGAGGTATTGACTTCCATTGTCTTCAGCCATTGTTTGTTTCTGGTGGAGACGATTACAAAATAAAGGTAGTAGTTAAATTGTGAACAGATGAATTAATTATCGTTCGTTTGTACTAAAATTTTATTTTAGGTATGGAATTACAAACAAAGAAAGTGCATCTTCACTTTACTCGGCCACTTGGATTACATTAGAACTACTGTTTTCCACAAGAACTACCCGTGGATTCTGAGTGCGTCTGATGATCAGACTGTTCGAATCTGGAATTGGCAGTCCCGGGGTTCGATTGCCATTTTAACTGGTCATAATCATTATGTAATGTGTGCCCAGTTCCATCCCACTGAAGATCTGGTGGCCAGTGCTAGTTTGGATCAAACTATTAGGATTTGGGATATCAGTGGCCTTAGAAAGAAGAACGCCGTCCCCGGAATGGGATCTGGCTCAGGCAGAGTTGGATCTACACTCTCCGGGACCCAGACCGATCTATTCGGCCAGCCAGATGTCATCGTCAAGTACGTGCTCGAAGGTCATGATCGTGGGGTTAATCACGTTGCATTCCATCCAACTATGCCTCTTCTTGTTTCTGCCGCTGATGACCGATTGGTCAAGTTGTGGAGATACAATGACACCAAAGCCTGGGAAGTGGACTCCTGCCGAGGTCACTACAACAATGTCTCTTCAGTTCTATTCCATCCAAAACAAGAACTCATTTTGTCGAACTCTGAAGACAAAAGTATTCGAGTGTGGGATATGCAGAAGAGAACTTGTGTCCAGACATTCCGCCACGAAAACGATCGCTTCTGGGTAATCGCCGCTCATCCCACTTTAAATATCTTTGCCGCAGGGCATGACAATGGAATGATCGTATTCAAGATTGAAAGAGAAAGGCCTGCTTATACCAGCCATGAAAACTTTGTGTTTTACGTCAAGGATCGTCAGCTCAGACGTCTTGATTTGACCAATAAGTATGTTTCTTTTTCAGTTTTTTTGGTAACATCAACGGCATTAATCAAGTGTTTTTTTATAGTCGTGATGTATCCTTGGCTCAGCTTCGCCCGACCAAGATCACTCAGCCCTACTTCAGTTTGTCCTATAACCCCGCCGAGAATGCCTTTTTGATTGTTAATCGTCCTCAGAATGTTGAGAACAGCACTTACGAACTGTTTAAAGTAAGAAATTAATAAAAATTTCATTTTTAAATTTTTTAGGTTGCCAACGAAGAAGTAAAGGTTTCCGAACAGGGAGACAGCCGCCGAGGCCCTGGTGTTGCCACTGTTTGGGTTGCCCGCAACCGATTCGCAGTCCTCGATAAGAACCACAATATTATTGTGAGAGATCTGCAGAACAAGGAGAGCCGAAAGGTGGAGCACAACCTCTCAGTGGACGAAATCTTCTATGCTGGGGTTGGACTTCTTTTATTGAGGACACCGGATGGACTCCAGCTCTACGATCTTCAACAGAAACGCGTTGTGGCATCTGCTCGTGTCCCCAAGGTCAAGTACATCATATGGTCTAAGAACATGGAGCATGCTGCCCTCATCTGCAAGAATACTCTGGTTTTGATGACCAAGAAATTGGAAGTTTTGTGCACTGTGCAGGAATCGACCAGAGTCAAGAGCGGAGCCTGGGATGATAATGGAGTCTTCGTTTATACAACCTCTAATCATATCAAATATGCTTTAACTGCCGGAGATCACGGAATTATTCGAACTTTGGATCTCCCAGTTTACATTCTCGCCATCAGGGGATCCAAGTTATATTGTTTGGATCGGTGGGTTAATTTTTATGTTGTAGTATTGTTTTTCTTTATAGGGATGCGTCCCCCATCGAAATGGCTATTGATCAAACCGAGTACCGGTTCAAGTTGGCTCTCATCAATAGAAGATATGATGAGGTCTTGAACATGGTCAGAAACGCAAATTTGGTCGGCCAGTCGATTATCGCGTATCTTCAGAAGAAGGGGTACCCAGAAGTCGCTCTCCACTTCGTCAAGGACGAGAAAACCAGATTTGGATTAGCTTTGGAATGCGGAAATCTAACGGTTGCTTTGGAAGCCGCGAAAGTTCTGGATGATAAGGCCGTTTGGGAAGCTCTTGGAGAAGCCGCTCTGTTACAAGGGAACCACCAGATCGTCGAAACCGCTTATCAGAGGACCAAGAACTTTGAAAAGTTGGCCTTTTTGTATTTGATTACCGGAAATTTGGAAAAACTGAAGAGGATGACTCACATCGCGAGATCTCGAAAGGATACTCATGGAAACTTCCAAACCGCACTGTTCCTTGGTGACGTCGAGGAAAGAATCAGATGTAAGTTTGTCAAGGTTTTTTGATCGAATTTTCGTTTAGTGTTGTCCGATGTCGGCCAAACCTCGTTAGCCTATCTGAGCGCAGCCACGCATGGTTATGATGAAGAAGCCGCCAGACTAAAGGTTGAGCTCGAAGCCAAGGAACAGCCATTACCTCAAGTTGACCCTAATGCTCGATTATTGGCCCCTCCACCCCCAATTCAAAAGATGGATGAGAACTGGCCCCAACTGTCCATCGCTGCAGGTCCCTTCGATGCCCAGATCTTGGCTTCTGGAGCTCGCGGAACTTCTTCAAACCAAACTGTCAGAGCTGCTCGTGCTGCTGCTCAGTTTGCTGCTGAAGAGGGCGATGATGAGCCTGAAGGGGATGCTTGGGGAGTTGAGGGCGATCTTCTTCTTGATGACGAAGGAAACCCCGAGGTTGATGAAGGCGAACTTACTCAAGAAGGAGAAGAAGGTGGATGGGAGGTAAGTAATTATGTTCTGTGTTATAAAGAGTCTTAGGTCGATGATGACGTGGAGCTGCCACCCGAGGTCAAGGCTGCTGCTATTGCTGATGGAGAAGAAGAAGGCCCCCCAGTACCTGGAAATCCACCCTCGGCCAACTGGATTAACAATTCGAACAACGTTATCGATTTGGTCGCCGCAGGATCGTTCCATGCTGCTGCTGGAGCTCTCCGAGGTCAGGGAATTGTTAAAGTAAAGCCTTTCAAGAAGATCTTCCTCAATGTCTATGCCAGGTAAGTGTCATGAAAGGTTTAAGTTTATTTTGATTGTTTAGATCGCGGATCGTTTATTCTGGTATCTCCCAAACACCCCCTCTGTTGGCTTACCCGCTAAGAAATTGGGAAGAAGCCGGGCCAAAGAATGGTCTCCCGGCCGTAGCCATCAAAATGGAAGACCTGGGACTCAGTCTACAGGTGGCATATCAAGCTACAACCCAAGGAAAGTTCTCTGACGCTATTGTCAAGTTCCGGGAAATCTTGCTGTCTGTTGCTTTATTGGTTACAAAATCGAAGCAAGAAACTCTCGAGACTGAGCAGTTGGCTGAGATCTGCAAGGAATATCTGGTCGGTCTTCTGATGGAAACACAAAGAAAACAGCTCAAGGCTGGAGAAGATGACAAGAGGTCCATGGAGATGGCTGCTTACTTTACCCATTGTAATCTTCAACCTCGTCATCAACTGCTTACCCTCAGAACGGCTGCATTCCTTGCTTACAAGCATGGCCTGAAACAAACAGCGGCATCGCTTTGTCGCAGATATCTTGAACTTGGCCCCCCTCCAGAGGCTGCGGCCAAGATCCGGCAAATGTTGACAGCTTCGGAGCAACAAAACACAAACGCTTACAAGGTAGGAATCTATTGCTATTCATTGTAATACTGCGTTTAGATCGACTACGATGAGCACAATCCCTTCGTCGTCTGCTCTCGTTCCTTTACGCCACTCTACAGAGGACGGCCCCAAGAAAAGTGTGTCTATTGTAAGGCTGCCTACAAACCCGAGTTCAGTGGAGAAGTATGCGATGTCTGTCAAGTTGGTCAGATTGGAAATCTCTGAGAGCAACGGCTTCCCCCGAGTCTGTGATGTTATAAATCTAATTATATTGTTGACTAATTGTTTCCCCCTGCCGTTTGTGAACACAAAAATATGGACCAAGCAATTTACAATGAGGATTTGTCTAATTTATTTTCTTAAAAATTACATTTTGGTGTTTATAATAAATCTATTCTTCCCTCTGAGCTAATATAGCAGGCAGATGTAGCAGCGCACCCGGATTTGAGCCTAGTTCTAAATAAAAGATGCATATTAAGATTAAATACCCTTACTTTTTGAGTTTTTAACCCAATTCCTAATGGAATCCTTCATCTCTTCTTCTGATTTGAGATGGAAGTCGAGTCTTCTCAAGAACATCTGATTCCTGAGTTCAGTTTCATCCATTTCCTCCAGATCCTCCAGGATTACATGATCCAATTGTTTCATCACACTCGCTCGTTGTTCCAATCCCTTGCAACCATATAACGGCCATGATCGATGTAATCTGCATAATGTCAAGAGATGGGGAACACTTAGATCAACGAGTTTAACTGGGCTTTCCAATGAGAAATTCTAAAAAGAGATAAGACTTATGCAAAGAACTCACTTCCTTCTCCGTAAATTCCTGCAATCGCTTAATCCTAGGACGGAATGTGTAATCATAAGTCTTCTGCCAGAACTCTTCCTTCTGATGGCTTGTCCAGAAATGCCTAGTCAAGACGAAGCGAGGGAAGAAAATACTGAAAATCCGGGATTTATGAGAGAAAAACAGCTTTGATTGGACTTTGTCTGAATAAAAAAGAAAAACCAACATTGCAAAGGCTAATCCATAAATTGTAAACGGCAGAGGCGCCAGTATTGAGATTGTAACTAGTTTCGGCAACTCTTCTCGCGTCTAAAACAATATCGTGATTAAAATTAGAGCACTCAAACTATTAGAGACGAAAAGAATATGGAAGTCATCTTGGTTGGCCTTTCCTTGTTATTCAGACAAAAACAACAGCTATTTTGTACTTACGCGGAAATAATCAAGCCCTCTCCTATTATCGGGAATTGAAGTAGGACCAAGATGACCAATATTCTCATTAACTCGGGTGGACACTTAAGGAAAACCACAGAAATCTCACACACTTACCTGCAGAAGACACATCAACTCCTTTGTATTCATCTCGGACAGTCCTCTTTTGCCGTACTTGAGGTCCTTATTCAATCGATATAAAGTCCTTACATCCATTACGCAATCTCGACAGCCTAGATATACAATGCAGATCAATAGAGAAACATACCATCGACCACTAAACGATGCACTCGGTATATTTTTGGGTATTTTTTCTCCAGAAATTTTTCATATTTTCGATAAATTGAGATTTGGCAATTTTGCCCATAACTGATGGAAGTTGGCCGAAGAGTCAGCCGAGATATCGATGACACGATCATTTATTTCCTGGCTGGCGTTTACATCGACAATTGTCACGACAAATTTGATTTGCATGCAAATAACAGAAAAATAAAAAAATATTAGAAATCGTGGGCGGAACGCCACAAATTACAGGGTCACGTTTTCGTGTTGAGTCTTCTCACGTTTGGCAACTTGTGTAACATTAGTTGTCTGCCGCGTACTAATCGCATCAAAGAATCTGTAGAAGTTTGTCGGCGAGATCGCGGGTGCGCTCGCAGATAAGTGCATTCGCTAGTGCAAAAACGGGAAGTCGTCGCAGCGGCGCGAGGTGAAAAAGCACTGCGAAAAGTTGTTATACGGACTTTATGGCGCGGCTAGTATCACGGCACTTTTCAACAACCTAAAGATTTGTGAATATCTGCCAGTGTATTCATTCCATCTCCACGTGCTTTAATGCTTAACCCTTAGGAGACGAATTGGAACCATTATGCACAAATTATGCTACACTGTCTACTGATCATTGGCATAACATTCTTTCCGCCAGTTCAGAATGATCTGAGTCAGCCAATTTTGGATACTTTTTGAAACAGAATTTTACCTTTCTCGAAACCACTTTCTGTATGTTGTCAATGAAAAAGGAACAAGTTCCAATGCTCCTTCGAAGGATTAAATTAACAGAAGATGCTCCAATTTCATTATCGAATTCTCTGAATTTTGAAATTTGAGTACAATACTGCCAAAGACGGCGCTCACCCACAATTTGGATTTTATTTTTTACGGAGTGTGAAAAACAAGAACAGGAAACGCCCCCGGGCGGATGTAACTTAAAAAAAAAATAATTGTAAAGACCGTTAATCTCGGATTAGAAATCTGATTTCTTTTATTCTCCGGACTCAGGTAATCCTTCATTGACGCAAGTCCAGGTTTAAATGGCATTAGGGTCCTCAGTTTGTCTTTTTGTGGTTTTGCATTACAAGTGTTACAGTATCCCGAGTCAGATTACTTGTTCGTTACACACCGGAGTTTAACTTCAAGTAACAAATTTAATGTGGGCAGGGATTTGTCTGAGTCCAAGAGTGCACGACTTTGGCATTGAAGCCTGTCCATGTTTGCCCTTTTTTGAAACCTCAGGCCCACGGAAAGTGCTGGGCCAGATATCTTGTCTAGGGGAACGTGCAGGCCCAAAGTGCGGCCTCCGTTCCCTTTGGTGACATTACGGGTGCATTTGGCCGTTCTCCGACAGCACGGCCGGCCTGTTCTCCGCGAGATTGGGCCGCTTTCGACTCGAAAAATGGGCCTAGGACTTTCCCGGGCATGAATAATTAATGGGCCATTAAAAAGCTACAGAAAAGTACAAAGTGGTTTGCAATTATTATATCTTTTATTCTTTTTTGTTTTAACTTATTAAATACATCGGTATGAACAACAATTATGATCAACAATCAATTACACATATCGGAATTATCACTCGTTTTGAATTTTTTGAGATTTTTTTGAGCTTTTTGTGCATCGCTAAACAAAAGGTGCGGAGATACTTGAGAGTAGTGGTTTTTTGCTCGATTCAGACGAGGAGAGAACGGTCGAGGCGCTGGTGTGGGTACTATAATATTGGGCGGAGAGTACCGAGAAGTGAAGAGGGCGCCCATGCAAAGGTCATTCCATTGGCACTTTCCCCGGAGGGCAGCCGGAAGTCAAATGTGCATCCACCTTCTTCAGTTGTCGGATTTCTGAAAAAGGAATCGTTGTAATCAGGATACGTGGAAGAAAAAAGTTGAAAAAAGGGAGAAGAAAAAGTCTATTTCCCCAAAGATGTTGTTTATTTGTTTTTCGCATCTAGACTTCAAGAACAAACAGTACTTACCTCGCAGTCGACGTGTTTTACACTAAAAAAGATGATAATAATTCGTGCGTCCTTGATAAGCACGTAGGACGAAGAATACAGCAAGTCCGAACGTCGACCAAATATTAATTAGAGCCATTGGTTAACAAATACTAGACTACTCTGACACCGCGCTGACCGGATTCCGGACCAGCCAGGGCTGACTGCCGATTATGGCCGTCGCCCGGACTGAGCACCGTTTTTTCTCTTGTCGGACACCACAACGAGCTGGCTTTTAAACCCCGACCCTGGTCGCGGCCCCGCCCTCCGTTTCCATTGGGTTGGGCGTCTGGCGCCCTCTTTCCCCTTCCAGATCTTTCGTGAACAGAGAGTCAGAGAAATGTTTTTTCGAGATGGTCGCGTCCCTTTTTCGTCGTTCGGGTGCCATGTTTCAGTGAACGCCGAAGCCGAGCAAACCCCGAATAAGCCTTCAACTGGAACCCAAAGTTGAACTGGAACTTGCAAAACCGAGGGATTAGAGCCCTTTCACAGGCTGACGTCGCACCAAACTCGAGGATATTTGCATTTTCGGTCTCTCGCTCTCTTATCACAAGTCCGAATCAGCAGCCTTGATCACAGGATGGGCCAACTGTTGAGCGGATTAAATCGGGATGACGAGGGGCTGACAATAGATCAGTTTGAGAACGTTGAGTCATATTGCGAAACCGTCTGGGAACAACCGAAAGAGTGCGTTATGTGACGTCGATAAGGTTTATGTCTTCCGAAGCGATCTTTTTCTTCGACAGACGGGCAGGTGTAGTCGTCTTAAGGCTAGGGAAAAGATTCTTGGTCATTTGATCGCTCGCGTGACAATCAACAAATAAACAATCTTACGGCCTTTTACCAGGCTCTCCGAAGTGCACATGCCTCCCTCGAGATGTTTATTGAGGAAAACATTACTTTTAACACACAAATTGGATGTCTGGAATATGTTTAAAACTCGGGGATTACACGTGTTTATGGGAAGTAATTATGTGTGGGAAGGAATGTATATTCAGATAACAAGAAGTAATCAGGGAGTTATTAACGGAGGTCTCTTCTCCTCGAGGGCCTCGGGCTGAGAATCTTTCTCTTCCTTGGGCTTGTAATCTTGATACAGATAATTGATAAGATCCGATGACACAAAGTCGCCACAATTCAGCTGGACCAATCTGAGAGTAGTCACAGCGTCCAGATATAAGTAACTTCCCATAAACTCTTTGGTCTTTTCGACAGTCAAGTTGACGTTTTTGTATGCCTGAAAATGGTAATTGAAGCTTTTCATTTTTGTGGTATTCATCGGTGTTTTTTCCGCATAACCCACTTATATAATAATAGCAATGGGAAGTGTAAATACAGTGGGAGTATGAATGTAAGTGTGGAGTGCAATTATAACAAAAGAGTGAGAGTAAGGCAGTCATATGCTACTAAAATATGTGAAAGCATAAAAGAAAGGGCGGCTCCGCCATAGTTTTGTCCACACTGAGCATCGGAGACTCTAGTCAAATGTTTCTTCAAGGCCGCCCCGGAGAGGACTCGAACATGAGACCCTTTGCGTAAAAAGCGAGCCCACTTCCACTGCGCTAATCACACACGGCTTCTCCTTCCACTCGTTTTGAGTAGATTTTTATGGAGTCTGATTGGTAATATTATTTTTTGATTTCTCTCTTCAAATTTCGAAAAATAATGGGTCTGGTCTGTTTGAATAATTTCGTAATCCCCCAGAGATCCCGGTGTTCATGCATCATGCTTTGCAAACTAAAGCCTTCCATTTTGGGGGGCTTTAGTCTTTTTTTGTTACTCATCCCTTCAGATCCCTTGTTTTGCAAACACCCACAGACTCAAAACAATGCTAGTACAAACAAAATAAATTAGTAATCTTTCGTAATCAGTCTGTTTCATTATCATACTTGGATTCTAATTATTCTAATGCTGGAGGTCAATACTACGCTTTTTCAAAAGTGGGCAGAGATTTTTTAGCGCACAGTGCATTTTGCCCTTTCGCACATCGTTCCTTCGGAATTTCAAAGTGATTTTTTAGTCTGGCGTCACAACTATTGAGCGAGAAATTTGGATGAAACACCACAAACCTTGATTTGCCACGACCGCTTTTACGCCAAAACGGTTGATCGCTATATTTTATTCATGACCCGTTTACGAAACAATCTATGAAGTCCTTATTCACATGATGTTTAGGATGACAAAGAACACAAAAATTATGTTTATTGTTGATTTTAACAATAAACGGGGTGATAATAATTGATAAAAACGATGCAGGCCTTGAAAAAGGACTCACCAATTGAGTTCTGATGAACTTAACAGCATTATCCTCACTGAGAACAAGGAACAGCCAATTGCAGAGATTGAGGAAATTGATGACACTGAGGAGAAACAGCCAGAACCAAATGAAAATGTAGATCTTCTCGTTGAACATGTTTATGGCCAGAACACATTGCAGGGTGTAGGTAGTCTTGACATCGCCGGGCAGGCGAACCATCACGTCACAATAAGTTACCTTAAATCAAAAATATTACATGTCTGTTTACACCGGAGATTGACAATTGGGGAAACTGAAAAATCGGTCCATAACGAGCAAATACCATAATGGGCATATTCCGAAAATTGATTCGAATGTCATGGATACCCTTACATCTTTGTAAAAAAGTGCAATTTGAAAAAAAGTATGAATTGTAAGCCTAATTTTTTCAAAAAAGTGTAACCTTGAAAAAAATTTTAACTTCGGTGTAACTCTATTGGAAATGATGTTATATCGGAAAATTTGCTGCAAGTGGAAAAATGTAAGTGTAAAGATTATTTTAAAGTGTAATTTTGATAAGTGGGAATTTGATACACAATTGTTAGAATTTCAGTCTTCAAAAATATTTTTTTGACATCTCACTTAAAAAAATGTAGCGCTTACATCTGTATTTTTACATTTACAACAAATTTTCCAATATAACAAGATTTCTAACAGTGTTAAGTCGCGGCAAAAAGTCCAGAAATTTTTTTTTGCCTTACGTCTTCCCGTTTTTCGCTGCGACAAATCAATTGGAGTGGGATGGAATTTGAGTCGCACTCCAAGCACGGTGCCGGAAATTCCCAGAACTTTTTTCCGCGACAGTACATCAAAATGAACACTTTTATCCAAATTACACTTTTTGCAGAGATGTAAGGGTATATCTATGACATTCGTGTAGCATGACAAAATGCACCGTATGAAATCCGACTGCACTTGCGGAACAAAACCCTACAGGTTTTTGTTCCGCCCACAGGCTGGCCAATTTACCCTCGGGAAATGGCCGGATTCCTCCCATTCTTTTCCTTGCAGTAGATCCATCAACAATCCGTATCCAAAGAAGGTGTATTTGGGACCAAGAAATTGATTTAGAACGTATAGCTGGATTACCGAATTACTCAGGTTGAGTATCTTAAACAGAATGTACAATTTGGTGATGTAGCCATTCCAGAATTTGGCATTAATGGGCTTCGAAGACTGAGAGTCGATCTTGTCCTTATTGAAGCGATGCAGGTTCTTCATATACTGGGAGGCCTTCACCATATCCTTCTCGATGTTATCCTTGATCATCGCATCTTGACCCTTTTTCATGGTCAATTTGGAGGTCGATATCAACGATTGGATGGCTAGACCTGAACATACTCATTATTGCAGTAATACCACAATCTATACCGGTCTTTAGATGAAGAGAATTCCAAACAGCCTTAGGTAAGACGAAGAAGATCATTTGCCCCATCATCATGAACCCGACCCATTGGTAATACTGCAGTTCGTATTGTTGCCTGGGCCCCTTTGGCAATTGCTCTGCCATCTTTATGTAGTAAGTGTTCTCCACGAAACAATAACTCTCCGAGTACTTTTCCCAAGACCCCTGAAATCTCAAAATTTTAATTTAATTTCTTTATAATGTAACATAAATAATTATAATTACTTTGAACTCAGGGGGCACCCAACATTGCAAGGGCTCTCCCACATATTGTTTAGCCATGGTAATCAAGGCAAACATCCCGAACATGAGGGCCGAATATACGTAGTTAGCCCTGTCGACCACATCGTCATCATCTCTGCTTTTAACCTTGTCGATAAGCCGAGCGATGGCTTGCATCTTGCTTTAAGCGATCATTTTACGCTCAAAATTTATTAAAAAAAATCGCGATCGAATTGGCAGTAAAACAAGTAAGCAACATGAACAATTTTGAGAAAGAAGCTGATGATTAGTGATTTTAGAAGGGGTTTTGTTAGTAGAAGGAGGTTAGTAAAGACTTTAGATGGCAACTTTAGTCGGAATTGGGCCTAAAATAAAAAAAAATTAAGATTAAAATTTGATGACTTACTGGGAGCAGAACTGTCATTCTTTTTACCGTAATTCATCCACAATTCACACAGAATGTCGGCCATGTTTACATAGCCAGCATTGGAATCGATTAATCTGAGGACAGTCATCCCATCCGTCTTCAGGAATCGCTGAATAAACTTCTCCACATTAGCGGTAGAAGGTTTTTCGTGATGCAACTAAAAGATAATATAAATACATACTACATAATTTAACTGAAAGGTAGTAGAATTAAAATTAAGAGAACTCGCACTTTGAGGGCATCTTTGACCATTCGAACTTTAGATCCCATGGACAAGGTCCTGTAAAGCCAAGCAAAGAGATTCAAAATCGCTACAACCAGAAGGGCGAGAGACCACAGCCACAAGAAGATGTAGATTTTCTCGGCAAACATGTTGATCATCAAAACACATTGGACTGTATGCTCTCGGAATTGACCGAGATCTCGAGTTCGGAGATCACAAAATGTGACCTAAGCAAAGTGGAGGTATACTAGAGCACGTCCTTACCCTCGGGAACGCCCCAGTTGTTCTCCAATCCCCTCCTTGCACGAGTTCGCTCAGCACATCGTATCCCCAGAGGAAGTTATTGCCCGCTACAAAATAATTCATCATCAACAGCTGACCCAATAAAGCGACGATGGAAAGGATCTTCATCAGCAAGTAAATCGCCGTCAGATACCAGTTGAAATGCAGCTGTACTAAAATACGAAACAGTTTATATCTCGGAATGGGGGAGTAATATTGTAGAGTACCCTTAATCTGGCTCTTTTCAAGTAACTGGAGGGCGATCTTCTTCTCGATCCCAGGCCGGACAACTTCTTTGCATTCTTTGTAAGCGACTTGGACAAGGTCAGTGACTCGAAGGTCTAAAGTTATATTTTAATCAAATAACGAACTGGTACTTACCGCTTAAGGAGTAGAGTAATTTGAAAATTAGTTTTGGGGCATAACAGATCAAGGCCTGTATGCTGAGAAGATACGGAATCCATTGGTAATACTTGAGTTCCAATTTCCGCCGACTCAACTTGTCATCGGGGATGGTTCTATTCACAAAATAAGTGTTCTCCACAAAACAATAGTTCTCTATGTATTGTTCCCAGGCTCCCTGAACATCATCAGTTAATAATATTTCAATTTCAACTACTTGTAAATTACATATCTTACCGTATATTCAGCTGGAACCCAACATTGTAAGGGCTCTCCCACATATTGTCTGGCCATTATGAGGACGGCAAAGAATCCCAGAATGTATACAGTTGTGGCATAAATACATCGATCCACCGAGTCGTCATCATGCTCCTTCTTGACTTTCGATATCAACGAGCGGAGCTTGGCGTCCATGAGCAAATAAATGAGGGAGAAAATAGAGAAGGAAGATGATTAGATGATAAGAAGACCTGATCAGCGATAAGTGGTGCTAAGAGGCTCACAGAAAATGGCCATAAAAGTAAATAGAAAGTACAGTCGTCATTAGATTTGAGTTGTTAGGGGTGCGTTAGTAAAGGTTTTTTATTCATAAACTGCTTGCAAGAAACATTCGAAAGCATATGATATTCAGTAAGGTAAACATGTTTCGAAATTTTGCTAATTAATCGCCACAAAAATAAATAAAAAATGAAAAGAAAAGAAGAGAATACAGTAACCCTGCAGCTCTCAAGGATCATTCGAACTAACGGTTTAAAGCGATAAACCCTTCATATTGAATATTGAAGACGCGATAGAGATTGGATTGGACTCTGAAATGGGAAGCGATCGGACTTCCGATCAGATAAAACAATGGCCGGCGTTCTTGTGGATTCCGTGGCCACGGTCTCTTCCCTTTCCCAGCCATTTCCTTCCATCGCTCGGCCTTACAAAAGCGGCCCGGCTGTTGTTTGTTTCTGATGCGCGAGTTCTTTCATTTTTGCGCTTTTAAATTAGACTTCATAAAAAGCTTTGATCTTCTGAAGCCCGCAGGAATCACAATATCATAAGAGTGATTGGGGTCAACCAAAGCCTTCATGTCATCATCTGATCAACTGGATCATGTTGATCTACAGTCTACATTTTCTGATGTTTGCAGTCTTTTTTTCCTTGGATACTGTATCACCTGTCAGAGAGAGTTCCTGAAGTCAGTCCCCATTGACTGAATGCACTCTGTCTATTTCCGTGTACTTTCAGACTTGCATTGTCTTCTTCGTCTCCCAGATCTTTTGATTCGGCGCCATTTTTTGTTTCCAGACTAAACTTTGGTCATTTAATGGTTACAATTTGTGATCTCCCTTTCCTTTCTTTTTCGATTTGGCCACACAGTTTCCACCCCTTATCTGGATTACCCTCAATATTTTTGGATTTAATTTCAGATGGACCGAATTGGTAATTTTCTCAAATCCTGGGCCCATCAACAAAACGACGATGATTTTGTGGATCGATTGCACTACAAGGTGACAACGGTCATGCTGACAAGTCTCTCGTTTATGATCTTTGCCAAGGAATATGGGGGGAATCCGATCAGATGTTGGCCGAGCCCAGAGTGGACGGGCAGTTGGGTGGAGTACGCCCATGACATCTGCTTCATCGAGAACACGTATTATCTCCCTCTCGATCAGAAACCCTCCAAATTTCAGAGAGGTCCCGATAAGGAGATCAATTACTATCAAGTAGGATCTTTTCCAATGCCACATCCTTGTATTTCAAAATAATTCTGATAACCTCGTAAATTTTTAGAACTTTTTTTTATGTGTAAGTGTAGATGTGAAACATATTATAATACATAACTACATTATTTTAATACAGTTTCAAAGAAATCCAAATTCTGGTTTAAAAAGGTTATGAATGTCGCCTGTATTGACAAATTTGGCGGAGTTCTTCTTACACTTGCAGTTGCGTCTTCAATGCACATTCTTAGACCATAATTTGCGTTGTTTCCAAAATTAAAATGTCGTATTTGCAACTTTCTTTAGAGAAATAAGGGTACTTGTTCTTTGAACTTTGCTTTTTTTGGTTAAGGTAACCTTTTAGTGGGTCCCGTTCTTCCTGCTAGGCCAGGCCATCCTTTACAATCTTCCTTCCCTCTTTTGGCGGAATCTGAAGAGTTCTTCCGGTCTCCATGTTCGGGCAATATTATCAATGACCACAAATGCCGTCGGAAATCTCGAATTTGATGAGATCGCTAAACATAAATTGGCCGAGTTCATCCACAACACCATCAAATATCGGACTCAGAAAAGACAAAATCAAACATTTCTTCAGAAATGGCTGTGGTAAGATTTCAGTGCGTTAAATTGAGATATCAGTCTGTCGGGAAAATAATGGGCACTATATCGCCGCTTAAATGAAAAGCAGTTTGCCGCGACACAACTGGTTTCCACGGCGGTGATGTAATTTTAGATGCGACAGAGTGCTCATTATTTTCCCGACAGACCTACATTTCATTAAAGGCATTGCGGTTTTTCGAGTTACGATGATTCGGGCCACCGACACGCCGATCCAACAATACATTTTTACATACAATCGATGGTGCTTCCGAAAAATGTTCATTTCTTTACTTTCTTTTCTTAAGTACAGGGTGCGGCAATTTTTCGGCCGGATTTGAATTGGCTATAACTTTTTTAGTTTGTATCCGAATGTTAAAATTCTTTTTTTCCCTGAATCCTCAGACAACCCCATTTTGTTTAATACCAAATATGTTATATATACAGGGACCTAGTTCACAGTTATTGGCATTTCGGTCGTTTTCTCTGCTTTTTCGGCGTGTCTGAAAATCGCCAGAAAAAATGACTTTTTTTACGAATTTTGTCGTAAAAAGTTTCATGCCTGTTCATGCCATGGAGAATACCCTTTCCACAAAAAATCAGCTATCTCCGCACAAAACTAGCGAAGATCTAGCCAAAAAGTTTTTCTGTGTGATCCACTCATATGCCCTCCTGACCGCAAAGAATCGTTGAATATCTTGGTCGCCCCTGAAAGGTGCGGGCTGAAACTTTCAGGAATTGATGTGTGGCCTATGTGCGGCCCATGTGCAAAATTTAAAGAAAATCTGAGAGTCGCACTAGGGGTAATTCCATTGTCAGCTATAAAAATTAGAGCTTTTTCTTTGTGTCGAATTTTTACTGTAGTCTAATGAACGGGTATAACATATTTGGTATTAAACAAAATGGGGTTGTCTGAGGATTCAGGGAAAAAAAGAATTTTAACATTCGGATAAAAACTAAAAAAGTCATGGCCAATTAAAATCCGGCCGAAAAATTGCCGCACCCTGTATTACTGCTAAGTGCCATGATCATGTTTTCCAATTTTATCAGCACCATTGAACTCCATTATTTTTAGTAAAAATTTAGATTACATACATATGTGTCGTTGGCCCAAAACGACGTTGACCCGAACTGTTAAAACCCGAAAAATCCCGACGCGTATTTAACAAAGTTTGATATTTTTTAAACGAATTGATTTGATTACTTTCAGCATCATCGAGCGATTACAAGGAGACTCCCGACTGGCCATATTGTACTACACGAAGAAGATTCTGTTTCTTTTGACGTCTCTTTATCAAGTAAGTAAGATCAGATGGGCAAAGACTGACGTAACGAAAGCCATTTGTTACGCGAGAGCGTTCGTTTTTTGCTTTTGCAGGAATTTTAATGGAATTCTATAAATATGAATAATAAGATTATTATGGAATACTGTAATGTTTCTCGTCATTTTTTTGACACTTTTGTAATATTTTACTTTGAGCTGGTGCTAGTCGGGCGATTCCTGGGATTTTCAAATACTTTATGGGGATTTGACAGCATAAATCAACTTCGAAATGGGCAAACCTGGGAGAAAACTGGGATTTTCCCTCGAGTCACCATGTGTGATTTCCAGGTACGTCATGATGAGTAGTTGTGATGACGGCTTATGTAAACTTACGCAAGGTTTTCAGATCCGAAACATCGCCGGTCCTCCCAAAACATTTACAATCCAATGTGTTCTAATGGCCAACATGATTAACGAGAAGATCTTCCTCGGGATGTACTGCTGGATTTGCATTCTCTTGGCCATCACTATTGTGAATCTCTTCCAATGGTGGAATAACCTCTCCAACTCTTCGAATCGAGTCAAATATATTTACAACGCTCTAATTGCCGGTCATTCCATTAGAAAGATCGAAGCCGAAGCCAAACCAGAATACGACCAGGCTCAGGAATTCACGGAGTTCATGACTGTAGATGGTGTTCTCATCTTCCGATTAATGGAGATTAATTCGAGTTGCTTGATCAGCAACGACGTCTTATACGAGGTCTTCAGGATTCATTTCGGGTTGTTGTAAGTATTTTTGTTTGAGTTATGGGCAATGAGTTCATTTCTGGTGACTCAAATGCATTACTACATACTTTAGTGATGAACAAAAGCAAAAGGAGAGAGAACAAGAAGAACAAAAGAATGATGACCGTTGAGATAAACATGACATAACCCTTGATATACATACATAGTACAAAAGATATCCGCGTGAATATTTGATTGGTGTAGTACAAGTAGAGGTTATTTGAATAAACCGATTATTCCGATTTCGAGTTCCACTTCCAGCAGCCAAACTAATTGCCAAAATACGAGTGTTTGATCGCCGTATTAATGGGAGTGATAAGAATTATCAGGGAAAAGACTTTTTCTAAAAAAATTATTGAGTTGGTCCTTGCTTACGATGGATCTTCTGATCGGCTTCGTTGAAGGATTTCTGAAGCCGAGGAATGAGGAAGATGCCTTTGATAGGCTGAACTATCAGGTCACGCCTTTTCTTTTTATTTTATTCTCCCTTGTCAACATCTCAAAAGTAAGGTGTCACTGATATATACATATGTTTATAAACTGCCTATAAAACACGATTTCTGAGTCACTGAATAAGCCGGCAAGAGATAGGACAAATTCACTTTGATTTTATTGTTTAAGCACGATAACCATATTCCAGAAATATTTTTGTCTAATTCTATCATTAGCCTATATACTGTAATTTACAATTTAATTCCGGGAAAATGAATAAAGTCGCGGCAAAATCAGAATGTTTTTCACTTCAGCGACAAGATGGGCGCAGCGACATTGTTCTCACTATCTTCCAGACAGACTGATATTTCCCGAATATTATGTATAAATTATATCCTCCTACAGTAATTTTTAAACAATAGTCTGAAAATCCATTTTTTTTATGTCCAGGCCTAATTGACGGCTGATTTAGTGATTCAGAAATCGTATTACATATAAATAATCAGAGTTAAGGTGTACATTGGAAAAGCGATTAATTGTTTCGCGAAGGCCGAGTTCCGCGGTGGTTGGGTGGAATACGCGCATGATTACTGTCTGATCGAGAATACTTACTATCTCCGGACGAACGAATCTATCCCTATCGAACAAGAGCTGAGGGGCGAGAAGCAGATCAACTATTATCAATGGGTGCCCTTTATCCTCGTCCTGCAGGCCTGTTCTTTCTATATTCCCCATCTAATGTGGCGATCTTTCAACTGGATTACAGGTAACCAAACTTTCCAAGATGACTCTTCAAGGGTACCAAATAAGAGCTGTAATGTCAGCAGCCAAACAGAGTTACACGCAGTCCGTAGAAGAGAGCAGAGATGTGGCGCTCAAGATCTCCCGATCTCTGTTTTATGCCAGTCAATTAAAACACAAAACTCTCAGAATTCTGAACGAGTAAGTCGTAGTTCGTACTGAGTATAGTTTGAGACAAATATTTGTGACCGTTCTGTACCTGAGCATGAAGTTTTGTTACCTCTGCTTGATCCTGATCCATCTCGGAATATTCAAATTATTCATCGGATCCCTGGACTTTGCCTTTGGAATTGTCCAACAGCCCGGAGAATGGGAACAGACCGGCTTCTTCCCTCGAGTCACCGTCTGCGACTTTACTGTCAGTGTTTTATAAATTGGGATTTACAAAAGTTTAGATCCTGAGATATGGGCAGCCCATGAATTACACGTTGGAATGTGTGCTCCCTCTAAACATGTTTAACGAAAAGATCTTTGTCTTCTTTTACTTCTGGTTGATCCTCCTCTTTGGCACCACTGTTTTTAGTATTCTGCTTTGGATCCAACGACTGGTCGATCGGAAGGCATTTTACAAAAGACTTTTGGACTTATATGTAAGTGACGCGTCAGTCACGTTGTTAAATTGCCGTCATCTTCGTCATGTCAAATTGTTCCGTCGTCTTGTTTGTCAAATTGAACTTTTTTTGGAAATTTTTTGTAAATGTTTGCTAAAAAAGTCACAGAAATTAAAAATTTTTAGGAACTTAATTCATGTCAAAACGACCGATGAAACAAGCATTAAAACCAGTTACGACTAGTATTAACGGTATTCATGATATTCTGTGTTAAACTCGCGTTCGAAAGCTTTGTGTATCAAAATTTTTAATTCTGCAAACATGACAAAAATGACGCAAATTTGACGCAATTTAACCTAATTTTGAAAAATTCTGTCAAATGAACAACCCTAATGTAAATCTACATATAATTTAATTTAATTTCAGCAAAAAAACGACAGATCCGAGGTCGGTAATGGTAAAGAGTGGTACAGTTTGGTTATGTTATTTCTACTGAGTAATTTTACTTGGAATAATTTCAGAGAAGTAGTCCGGACAATGAAGTTCTTCTTCTCCAAACCCTTAAGGTATGTCTTGTATTAAACTAAATTATTTCCAGTCCTCTCCTAAACCCGATGAGATTGATTTTGGCTATGATCTTCGAGTAGTCCTCGGCCTTTTACAGGATCATTCAGGTCTCCTTTTCAGCGCAAATGTCTTCCATGAGATGGTTAATTTGGTGAGTAAACGGCTGAAAACAAAACTGTTTTTATTTTTTAGAAGCTGTCAGATCACAGACTGAGCACGGGACATTGACGGATCGCGCGGGAAAGAGTAAAAAGTGGACTATCGCTTTCGAAATAAACAACTTTTAATTGTTATTAGTAACTTATTCGGATCGGATTCATTCGAATAAAGTTATTTTTGCTCGCTTCAGCTTCCAGTTTCACTTCCAGCTTTTACTTTCAAGGTTGAATGCTGAAGTCAATACTTTTTTCGTATTGTACATCGAATCCACGGAGAAAAGGGCGCTCGCTCGGAAGACAAAGCGCCGGAATCCCGCGTCGAGATTATTCAATGGATGGATTGACGCTCAAATTAAACAAAGACGACGCATTTGTCGGACCCCATATGGGGGCGCCTGAGGGCAGATGGACTGTTGCGTATCGGATCTCGGCGTCAGCCACTAATCCGACCCTATCTCAGGCGGTCATCTGATTCTTCTCGGGACTCTCGCTTTCTTCCTTCCTTCCAGCCGCGAATTTCGTTCCGAATATTTGAAATCGGGTCTTATGAGTAAGGGCCGCATATTGCACCAGAGTTTACTCAGTCGGGTCTACAACAGCAGAGCCGGGTTTACATAATAAACAGGGTCGGTTTAAGAGCAACTCTTTGGATGTCACTCTCTCGGTTCCGGGTTTAATGCGGGATTAAAGATTTTTGGGGATAATGAAGCAGGAAAAGTCGGGAGGAGAGCTGGTGTTAATGCATGGGGACAGAATAATTTGGAGGGCCTCAAGAAGTGATTTCTTAACTTTTTTTTAAATATTGGGCAATTTTTATTATAACTTATTAATGTAGATTTTTGTAATTAATTTTTTGACTTTAAAACTTACAGGGGAAGTACTTCAAGTGTGACGCTCAGATTTTCTTTAAATTTTGCACACACATCGGGTATGGACTAAATATCAATTCCTGAAAGTTTTAGCTCGCGCTTTGCGGGCGCCGCCGAGATATTGAACGATTTTTGCCGCCGAGAGAGCACGCTCAACGTGGAGAGCGGTCAGAGAGAAAACCGCTTTTTGGCCATAACTTTGGCAGTTTCGTGCGGAAAAATTTGATTTTTTGTAGAAACATTATTCTTTACGGTTGAAATAGGCATGAAACTTTTCGTGCCGAAATTCGGCAAAAAGTCCCAAATTTTCGCCGACTTTTAAAAATCTCGGTTGTTTCTGCAAAGCGCGAGCTAGGATTCCCGCATATATCTTAGAAAAAACTATTCTAAATTTGTGCCAAGTTTCATCAAAATCTGAGCGTCACACTTCAAGTACTTCCCTTGTTAGCTGTTTCTGCGAAACACAAATATTTTCTGGCATATGCTTTGAGAAATTATAAAGATGTGACAATTCGAGCACCAAATTTGTCGCTTTGGCTTCTTTACGTCTTTCTTTGCTTATACTTATTTATAAAATATAATATTGCGACGCATTACGTCGTAATATTATCGGTTTAGTCATCGTATTTTAGGTTTCGGGAATTTTGATTAATCATGTCCTCCTTCGTATTTGCATTTTCTGAATTTATTTTCAACTCTTCCTTTCCTGCCGCCACTCCAATCCCATATTTGCATAAACACGCGCAGCAGTCCATAATTCCGGCCTTTTGCGGACTCTTTTGGACAGCCTTTGTAAGAGTAGTTTAGCGTAGTCTGATAAAAGAATTTCTTTTTTTTCGTCTAGACTGACCCCAAACATCGAGAACGGCACTTATCAAACATTTCCCGCATTCATTAACCTCTAAGTGTATACGGGTCATGTTCGTATTGGTCGTTTTATTAAGCCCAATCCTTTTAAGTGGATCAGATTATTGCTACGAGGTTATTCGCCCTCTTCTTTGCGAATTTTGTCAATATTTTTGTCATCATTTCTACAGCTTCCTCATGTGTAATACAGCCGCAATGGTCGATAGTTGCCGGGCCTATTAATCTCTTTGAAAAGTCTAATTTGCGCCCATTTCATAACTCCATTTCGAGGATCGTGCATATAAAATGATACAAGGCCATTTATTTGGCCGCGCCGAGATCCCGCGCGCGCGCCATCCGAGCCCCAATAAATTTCTTTCCGGAGGCGATTGATGAAGTGGGTCGGTGTTTTCTTTTCGGGATAATTACTCGGAGCCGAGGACTGGCTCAATTACGGCCAAGGGGGCCTGGAGATGGGATGGGATGAGATGAGAGTTGGTAATGACTCGAAAGGTCATTCGGGAAGACGTCTGGCCACCACGGGTGTGAAGAAGGCGGGGAAAAATAAGACCGCTCTCTCGGTTTACAGGCTAACTTGGCCATAATCCTGAACTCTCACTCCACCCGATCGGGCTTTGTTTATTCACTTCGAATAGGTTTGTCTTAAGGCGTTTTCAATTAAATTTCTTTTTCCTCGAAGATGTGAGGGCCAAGGTGAAGGCTGAGAAGAGGAAAGGAGCTGGCCGTTCCAGTTCTCTGTTTACAGATCTCTTATCAGATGATAAGCCACGCCGTGATCTCAGTTGACCCGGGCCCTCGTTTCTGTTTTGTTTTGGTTATAAATGGGCGGCTGAATTCAAGTGTAATCTGCCATTAGTGAGATGAAAATAAGCTTCGAATTACATTCCACCTCCGGCGAAGAATGAGACATTTCACTTTCTCAGGAATCTCGCGGTTCTAAATTGCGATGAATAATATTTTTACAGATATAACTGCTGCTTTCAGGGAACTTACCATCTCATCCCGGAATTATTACTGGCCCCACTTCCGTCGCCCCTTTTTTCATTGTATTTTGACTATTTTTTGGCCGCAAAAACAGACAAAAGGGAGAAAAACCAACTGAAAAAAGAGCAAGAAAATTTCTGGAGTCACGTGTGAAAAGAGCGTCGAGTGCCTGGGGCCATTCAGTCTACTGGCCACCAATTTGGACAAGCCAATTCCGTCTTGAGGTTTCTGGTTGGCCCTTCAAGTTGAGATCAGAGAAGAGGAGGTCGAAGTGACCGTTAAGACTCATGCTTGGCCTCTGAAATGCATGGCCCTTGTTATGGCCAAGGAAGATTCTGAATCCGAGGGACTCAAGGAATCCCTTTCCGGCGATGAATCCAACACAAATGCGGTAAGATGACACGACATATTGCGTAAATTGTGATGAGATTAATGTAATTTGTTACAAGTTTCAGATTTCGACCACATTGTATCTCCAAAACCACGAAAAGATATCGCTGATCTCATCCTTGGGCCCATCCTCAGATATTGTAAAAGAGACGAGAGATGACTGCAGTGTAATATCAGTTGACCGACAACCCCAATGCCGCATTTGTTTGTTATGCACCCAGTCCAAAAGCAAACCGTTGATATCGCCATGCAGGTGTGCGGGTACCATGCAATTTGTTCATTCAACGTGTCTTTTGGTATGTTTTTGGCGCAATGAATACAATATTACACAACTTTGTCATCACAAATTTATTTTCAGAGATGGATCGATGTATCGGCCAGAAAGGCCCAGCCCTGTCCTCGTTGTGAATTGTGCGGGTATCGCTACAAGCGACAGGGCCTTATCCATCTGAATCCAGTCCAATATCGGGTCCCTTCGGTCTGTCTTCGAGACAAAATTCTGAATTTTTTAACTCTTTTATTACTTTCTATTATGGCCTTTTGTGGATGGGTAATCGTCCGTTATATCAAACTGGCAATCAAGTAAGTATTTTTTTATCTATATATACTTTGTAGACAGTATGGTTATATAACTTAATTCTTGACCTTTAGAAGATGGAAGGCCCATCGGATCGGTCGATTTCTAAACGATGATGACATAACCATGGTCAGTGCTTGTGTTCTCTTCTTAATTGCGCTTTTTCTCGCCGTTTTCACCCAGAATCGAGCCGAGGTGAGTCCAGTCATCATGATTAACGTCTTTCAGACTCCCATTTATTCCCTCGTATCTCGGTGCTGGTCAAGGAATCGAGCGTTTCGCGAATATCAACTAGAAAATGACCCCGAGAGAACGGGGCAGATGACGGAGAAGACCTAGAACCTCAGATATTGTACATATGTCTAATTCTAATATTATATGTATAACCAATAATGGAAAAGTAAATACTGGTACTTAATGCTACAATTCAGGGTGTTTAGTGATATAAATAAAGAAATGATAAATGAAATTCTTAGAGGCCGCTAAGCACCTCATATCCCTTTTGATTAGCACTGATGTGAGAGGCTCTGTTTTTATTTCTCGAATATGTTTTGGGGGCGGAAAGAATAGAAATGAAATGCCGGAAGGGGGAAAGCAGCTGTTCCCGAGTTCCGATAGGAATTGGAATCGTCCCAAGATCAGAGCGCCATGTACGAGGAAACCACGACCACATACTACACTACCCGTACCGACTTCCGGCCCCAATATGAGGGCGTTTCCATAAACGCCAATCTTGATCCCAGCTACCTGCGCACTTTGCCAGGTATGTTGAAGGTGCTGGTGATTGTCCTCGACTTCCTCTGCTTCTTTTGCGTTCTGGTTGGAGGTCCTGGATATTACGCTGGGGTTGGATTTGCGACTTTTGTTTCTGTGATCGGCTTTATGATCAGTTTGATATTACTCATATTATATCTATGTCATATTGTGGATGGACTGGAGAACATTCCATGGATTCTTGGAGTAGGTTGATTCCTGTGTTGAGGATTGTGATTCAACTACAAGTATGCAATCTTGTTGTTTAGGAGATGGTTTTCTGCTTCGCCTGGACGATCTTCTTCTTCATCGCTAGTAGTGTCCTGGCCGTGGCTTCCGTGTCGCATCGCGGAACAATGGGATGGGCGTTGGCAGCAGTAAGCACACTTTTACATTTACCTTATCTTAACTCGTCTATTATCCTTATTACAATTGTTTACAGTTCTTTGCGATCGCTGCCATGTGTGCCTACGGATTGGACTGTTACCTGAAGTTCCTGGCATGGAAAAATGATGAAGTTGCTAAGGGAGGAGGGGTCACATACAATCCCCGAAGTCGCGTAGATCACATTTAAATTGGTTTTATTTTAATAAACACTACAATTGATAACTGGAGACATCAGGGATGTAAGTTCGATTGTTTTTTCTCCTGAACAAAACAATAAGATCGATCGAGTAGATAAGGATCGCCCCTAAGAGAGCTCCGGTCACCAGTGATGGTAGGGTTGACCACTCTGGATTCCTCTGATTCCAATAGATTACTCCAAAGAATCCCATGTAAGAAGTAGCAACAAGAAGAGCAAATACCACAAAGATGTATATTAGGGCTTCCTGGAAAGAAAATAGTTGCAAGAGGAGCATAAAGACTGCGACATCAAAACCCACCATGTAAAACCAATGTTTGGGAGTCAATTGCTTATGCAAAGTGAAAATCTTGGCAATCCAAATAGTAAAAGTAATCAGAATGACCCCCACAGAGATGGCCATAGTCAGATTCTTTTCTCCGCTGACTCCTCGGATCTCAGAACATAGCAATAAGGCCAACAGGATCAGAGTAATCTCGATGATCTTCAATCTTCCCTCTTCGTTAGTCAAATAATCCACATCGAAATACATGATCCGATCGTCCATCTCGTATTCATGGGTGTATTCCAATATGGTATCCCGATCATTTTTCCCCATAGTTTTAGATTAGAGGGAAAGGATTGAAAGTGCGCGACCCGGAAGCGAGCAGAAAGTGGTGAGATCAGCCTCATCCTGAGGGCGAAACAAAAGAGACAAAGATGAGTGGAATACAGGGAGGACAAAAACTTGTCCAAGAGATCGCCGAGTTTCGATTACCGTAATTTCTTTCTGATTACAACCATTCCTCGTACCTAAAAATTTTCTCAAAGAGCCTTTCAGAATTAAGTTTACTGCTTGAATTTTTTTAAACAGTAAATTACTCTCGTTTTCAGCGCCTTGTAAAATATTTATTATTTCCTTGAACAAGAGACATGTTTTTCGTGTTATAAATACTATTTATGTCATCAATTTAGTCATCGCTTTTTGTGAAAATAATTTTCAATCAGAATTCTAAAAAAAATTGTTTGTCAAGCGCAATTTTATTAAAATTGCTGTTATGATTGTGTCTTCCCCTCAAAATGGGCGAGAAAGGGATTAGAGGGAGAGATGGAGCTGTTAAGAAGAGAGCAAATGAAATGCGGAGGGGATTAGAGAGAATCCGAGAGTCGGGGCGAGAAGGAGATTCGGTTCTACCCTCTTCTCCCTTCTCTTTTTGCCCAGAGGGCTCGGCCTTCGAGGCCCGCGCTTCGCAGAGAGAAAAGAAAAAGAGTGCGGCGCCTTGGCCGGACCACAGTTTGTGGCCAGAATCCGGGCGTCGGGAAAGGGAAGGCGTTTGATTCTGCGTTCCTGCTTCTGAAGTCGGCATTCCTAAACGCTTTTGGGGGAAAAGGTTTCGGGGACTGAACGTGCTTGTCTTGGGATAACCTACCTCTTCTCTAAAGATAAACCATTTACTCTCTTTAGCCTCCAAATGGCCGATGGGGAGGAGACGACCAGCGAAAATGTGGGATCTAAGGTATCTACGCTGGCCGCAGACGCTCAGAAAATAACCATCGATGAAGATAAACCTTCGACAAGTGTCAGGGGAGAGGAATTCCATGAAAATGTAAAGAGTGTGAAGATGGCAGACAGTGTGACGATCATGGATGGAGCCACACGGTCAGTAAAAAATATATTACCCGTTTTTTCATGAATAATGTAATTATTATATAATTTAAGACAAATCGATGCCTTGGAACTTCTGACCAGAGAAGCCGAGGAGCTCAGACGGAAACTTGAGGCCGAACGTCAAAAATTAAATGACATTCCGAGTAAGTAGTTCAGGAGAATTATACAACTTTAACTTTAGTACAACAAGCAGCTGATCGATTGGAAGCGTTGGGGGCATTAAATATCAAACAACGAAGGGTTCTGAAGGGTCATGCCAGCAAGGTTTTATGTATGGACTGGTCCCAAGACAAGCGACACATTGTTAGTTCATCTCAGGACGGAAAAGTAATCGTCTGGGACGGGTTTACAACCAACAAAGAACATGCCCTGACCATGCCCACCACTTGGGTCATGGCTTGTGCTTATGCCCCTAGTGGTCAACTGATCGCCTGTGGTGGTCTTGATAACAAATGTTCTGTTGTTCCCCTCAGCTTTGAAGAAGATATTCTCCAGAAGAAGCGATCCGTGGCTACTCATACCAGTTACATGTCATGTTGTACATTCTTAAGGTCGGATAATTTGGTATGTATCTCAGGCTTTTCTGTAACTGTCATTTAGCTCCTAACCGGAAGTGGAGATTCAACTTGTGCCATCTGGGATGTAGAGAGTGGGCAAATGATCCAGAACTTCCACGGGCATTGTGGTGATGTGTTTGCTGTAGATATACCTAAATCGGATACGGGTAACATCTTTATCTCAGGCGGTGCTGACAGACATGCCCTTGTATGGGACATTAGAACAGGCCAGTGCGTTCAGAGCTTCGACGGTCATGAAGCAGATATCAATACGATCAGATTCCATCCAAATGGAGATGCATTCGCTACTGGATCTGACGATGCTTCGGTAGGTTCAGAACATTGGCTTACTAACCCCTCCATTATGAAGAAAATAACAATGAAATCCCGTTATAGTGCCGTCTCTTTGACCTTCGTGCTGATCGTCAGATCTGTGTTTATGAAAAAGAATCTATCCTCTTCCCCGTGAATGGTGTCGATTTCAGTGCAAGTGGTAAGTAATATCTCTATCATACAAATCTTTTATCAGGACGAATACTATTCGCTGGATACGGCGACTACCGAGTAGGAGTGTGGGATTCCTTAAAATGTAATAGACAAAGCATTCTCTATGGCCACGAAAATCGGATATCTTGCCTTAGAACTAGTCCAGACGGAACAGCGATTTGTACTGCATCATGGGATTGCACTATTAGAGTAAGTGTGCTATATTGAAAAACATATTATTCAATCAGATTTGGGCATGATCTCACAATTCCCTGCCATTACCCCTAAGGGCACCTCAAGACTCCAGAAAACACAGAAAGATTAAATCAGCATAATTTCTAGCTTTATGATTCCTATGTAAAACTAATAAATTATGGTAAAACAATTTATCTTATGAAAACAAAAGAAACAACAAACACGACTTCACCATCTACAACTCCTTGGTTTCACGAAGACGACGGATGGTTGAGCGGACGGTGGCAGCGGCTGTGGTGGCATAGACGTAGGCTCCTCCAGCGACAACCTTGTTGCACTTGCTGCACTTCCAGATACCAACACAGGTTCTCTTCATGGCTTCCTTTCCACAGAATGAGCAGGTGTACTTGGAGTGCTGGGAGACTTCCATCTTCTTGACGGTCTTTCTCAGGGAGGCACCATATCTGGTTCCGTATTTACCGACGATTCCTACCTTTTTGGTTCGCTTGGCCTGAAATTAACAATGCCATTAACAAATAACGAAGAAAGCAGGCAATCGCAAAATAATGCCTAAACCATACAAGTCAAAAAGTGCCCTTATTCAAGATGTTTTTAGACACAATCGGTGAAATACCTGCACTACCTACCGAACACTTTCTAAACAGATTTTACGGTTAAAAAGATATTTAAAATTTTGCTTTGTCCGTAAAAGTAAAACGTACTCAACTTTTTCAATCAACCTAAACACCAAGAAACAGCAATGAAAGTAAAAAACTTACCATTTTTTGACGTTTTCGACCGTTTCAGTCAAAGCGAAAAAGAATTCGACGGTTTTATATTTTTTCTACCGTAGATTTTGCCTCTTTTTTCGTGGCGAAACTCAGAAATTTTTCAAATGCAAGATTCAAGATGGGCGCAGGTCGCCACCGAAACAAGAGAAAGATCTGTGCAAAAACTGTATTTTTGAATGATTACAAAGCAGGATCGATTTCACAATATACCATCCGGGGAAAATGGTATATTGTGAAATCGCATAAAAAATTTCGTTGTTGTTGTTGACCATGTCATAATATCAACAAACATGCTTTTTGTCAAGTATTCGAAACGGTTTTCAATGAAATGCCGGGCATTTTGAACAACGGAAATGATAAGAATAATCATCGTCTTAAGTATCAAGTCGTCAATGGAAGTATTTACGGTCACATGGACGGTCAGGCTATATTATACATCCTGAGGCAAAGATCATATTGATAACTTGTCGCGGGATTACAACTTTATAATTGATATGTCGCATTCGCAAATTCTTTGAGAAATTGAATCAGTTATTGGGTATGTGGGCTTTATGTGATCTCTGGCATTCTTGAGCCTGATCCCTCACATATTTTTCACATGCCCCGATGTTGTATGTACGTAACGACCTCCCAGAGAATGTTTTTGTCTTTTCCCACAGAGATTTTGGTCTCGATTGCACCGTCTAAAACAATTCTGTCTTTGACATTCGCGAGAGAAACGAGGAGAGTCAGTGCGATTGCACTCATCATAAAGACGGAGGGGCGGGCACAAAACGCAGAGAAATAAAAAATAGAGGCCTGCACCGTTCTAGGTTAAAAAGCGTTTTCTCAGACACACGTGTCGACCATCCAAATTTGTTATAAGTTAGAGTGTTTGGACATGGATAAACTTCCCTTCTCTCTCTACGGCCAGATTTGTGGCCATCTCGATGATTTGGAAGATGTGATCGCGTTGGAGGTGAGCATCGGATTCATTAGTCATCATTTACTTTAGCAGATTATTGTAACTTAATTCTATTACCGTATCCTTTAGTCGACCTGCAAAAGGATCCGAAATCAAGTCCGGGCTTGTTTCTGGGGCCAGCCCAAGAAGCTCCGACTGACGGATGGGAATTTCGTGCAGGTCTTCTTGGAGAACGGAAAGATGTACAAGGCCAAACCAAGGCTGAGTGTGATGAAATCCGTTTGTTCGAAAGCTAGAAATCTCAGCGAATTTGACCTGGCTTCATACACTGAGCTGCCAGAGTCATTTTTCTACGGATTTGTCAGATTTCTGAGAAAAAACAGTGAGTTTAACGATAATACAGTAATCCAGCCTCATTCAAATTTGTAATCAGCTATTTTTAGGAACCCAAATAACTTCTTTGTGTGTCAATTACATAAACCCCGAGGCAATGTACGCTTCCTCCGAGTCACGCAAAGACTTAAAGGCCTATCCCAGCAAGCCTGTCCATGAGGTAAGCGTAACATCGCAAAATTAAAATTCTTTTTGCAGCAATTAACAAGACTGATCAACCGACAAGGCTCCAATCTTACCCATCTCTTCATCAGGATCAACGCCATTGATTTTGTTTCTCTGCAACGCGATGTCTCCGAACTTTTTGTTGAATTTGCTTGTAAATGCTCCCAGGAGATCCGCCAAGTCTTATATCCATTGCTGAGTGGATTCAACAAGAATCTGAAGGGATTTAAACCCCGAATTATGCATCTGGGGATCAGGAGTCAAGGCCAGTGTGTTCTTCCTGCCTTTGATTTCTGCACTCACGTCACCATTCCTCAAGAATCCCGGGGATGTCTCGAAGAAATCCATTACAGAATCCCGAATGCGGAGACTGTGGCCGTTCTCAATTACGATGCCTTTATGCCGTCTTTGATGGAGAAATTGAACAAAGTCTCGCTTTTCATAGACGATCTTAATGTAAGTTTTTTTTATCTAACGCGTACTAAAGAAAACAAGAGATTATTGAGAAATTGTTTGCCATGGGGTGGTCTAAGCTAATGTCAGCTGATTACAGGTCAATTCTGCTGAGCTTTGCGATATTGGGAACCGAATCCAGCCGAACCGATTCATGGTGGAATTGACTTCTCCCACGGCCACTTTCAGTCTTCCCGCCATGGGAAAAGTTCATTGAAATGGAATTATCAGACGTGAACGGCGGCGCCTCTTATCGCTCGCAGGTCAAGGGAATGTGTTTTTATAGTACATTCCTCATATTTATTTTTAATTGAAACCATCATGCTATCAGAGGATGGCCACAATTGTACTCAGTAGACGATTGTCATCCTTTTTTAATGTCATAGCAATTCCACTCATCTCTTTCCATATTACCGTACATACCTCGTCAATGCACATATTTCTAGTTTGATCTCGGAGTAAAGAATTTGAATACATTGGCTCGTATTATTTCCGACTCCCACCCCAAAACCACTGTTATCGTTTTATCGAAGGGAATGGAGAAGGAGAAAGAACTTATTCTTCTTTCTTCTCCCTCCAAATGACTCGACTTTGGCAATGGAGTTCGATCAGGATGTGGATGGTGGTCATGTTGTCGGTGGGGATGGCAATCCATGCCTTGTTGCGGGGTGTCTTCGGAATGGCTTTAGGTATTATGCGAGTTGAAGGATACGTGACAGGTCGATCACAAACAGTCCTCAAATTCTTGCTTTCGTAAAATATGAAACACATTTATAGGGAACCAAACTGTATTTTATTTTTATTTTTTTATTATGACCGAAATTTAAGTGGTTCTACTTACAAGACTATAAATATTTTCAGTCTGCATTGTCCCCACTCTAAACGGTACATTTGTCATGAAAGTAAGAGCAACTCCAGTTTCAAATTATAATACAGTCGTTTAGAATGATTTCCAAGTGGATTGGCAACTCCGAGAGATCAGTTCGATGCACATGTTCTTCTATGCCGGCACATTCTTATCCGTTTTTGCAGCACATTACTTTACCCTCAAGTTCGGAGCCAAACATTTGATATCTGGCGGGATTGTGGTCGGCTGTGTCGCCACTGCGTTGATCCCATTGACCGTATACATCAGCAAGGACTACATATTCACATCTCTTCTGAGATTGCTCACAGGAATAGCGCAAGGTGTTTAATTTAATGTTTTTGATCATCTTTAAATAGGCTTCTTTATCCCCTGCAGCTCTCTTCTGATCTCGAAATGGTTCGGTCCTGATGAAAGAAGCACTGCTATGGCTGTCTTTACCACTGGTAATCAGATTGGACTAGCTGTTTCAATGTTTTTAACGGCCGAATTATGCCGGTTGGATATATTTTATGGATGGCCTCTGGCATTCCTCTTGTATGGTGAGCAATATTTATATTGTAATCAAGAATTAAGGCGGCTCTGGCTTTGTTTTCCTAGTGTTCTGGATGAAATACGGAGCCGATCATCCCCGCCAGTCATCCCGAATAACGGCCGTTGAATTAGCCCACATCAGAGACACTACCAGTCCCATGATCACACCTACATCTACACCTTTCCAAAAGGTATTTTCAATGTATGTGTTACAATATTTCCAGTTGCTCTTCTCTCCGGTCGTCCTATCCATTTGTTTGTCATCATTTTGCCAGTCTTTTGTGATGGTGGCGATGACTTCTTACCTTCCCGAGTTCCACCGAAGTGCCTTGAAATTGAATCTGAGCCAGGTAAGCGTGCTGGAACGTCAAATATTGGCTCAATACTATTTTAGAACGCTCTTTGGTCAGCTTCTCCATTCTTTGTTCAGACATTTTCCAAGATTATTTTTGGAGTGATCGCTGATTTGGCAAAAAAAAAATTATCGCCGACTTTTGTGGCCAAAACAGGAAATTCGATTGCTTCCTTTGGCTGCGCTGTCTGTCTACTAGCCATTGGATACGTCGAATGTCCAACTACCATGTTGATCTTGCTGAGTCTTGGCATGGCCTTGACCTCGGGCTATGTTCCTGGCTACTTTACCAGTATTGTCAGCATTGCCCCAAACTACACAGCCGCCATCTCAGCTTATGCTCAAGGATTCGCTCAGGTGGCAAGTATTCTATCTCCGATTGTGGTTGGATTTATGACCAGAGAGGTAGGACAGACCACATTAAGACTTGTCCAGACTCGAGTTATATTACCCATGACAAAATACATTTCAGTCGTCTTTGGCTGAATGGACCGAGGTGTTCCAGATGTTGGCAGGGATTCTGATTCTGACAGGCATCGTGTTCCTGGTTTTCGGTTCGGCTTCGATACAAAAATGGGCCTATTATTGCAAATCGGAGCCAAAAGAATTGGCGGGAATGGTGGACTCGAGGGGGAAACAGTCCCTGTCCCTGATAAGGGAGGACACCGTCGAATAAAAGGTTGTCACTGAATAAATGTAATTAGTCTTAGAATGTTTATTCTGCATAATGATAGACTCGGGGGTTGTCTTCCTCCCGCTTCAGATAGTGATGATCGATCAGATTCTCGATGCACTTCTTCAGCAGATTCTCATCGACGGGCCTCTCCAATTTGGTCATCACAGAGGTCCGAAGCTGATCATGAGGCAGCGTTTTGTGAGCCTTCATGATACGAACAATGGCGGCATCGATCAGATACCTGCAGGCGTAGATATTCTTCTGGAAAGATTACTGTATGGTGACTATCGATTATTGATACTTACCGCCAGCCCGTCCGCTTTCTTGCCTTTCCCTTCATCGTTCTTGGCTTCTTTGGTCAGATTGATAGTCGTTTTCTTATGGCTATACACGTCATTGATATAATATACTTCTTGTTCATTGCCTTCCATATCCACCATGAATTCTTTGATCAAGATCTTTCCTCTGATCAGAGATGGGATCCCTTTCTTCAGTTCACTATCTCCCATTGATTTTAATTTCTAAATAATATTAAGCCGAGTACTATTTACAACATACGTTGGAATTGACGTAACAGCAAGAATTGAAGAGGTCCAGGACAGCAGTCTGGACTGGAGTGCAAACCAAGGACTTGGTAGTGAGGGAATCCGAAGGAACAGCGACCAAAGAATCATCCCCCTAAAAGGATGACATAAAAAATTATTGCGCAATTAAAAGTAATCAAAAAAAGTATTTACACGCTCGATTTTGTCCTTGACCTCATCAATCACGGCTTGGCCGAAGAATCTTGCCTCAACTACAGTAAATCCATTGTAAACGTTCAGACCAAGCCTTCGCGTTGGATATTTTTTGGTATAGAAATGCTCGAAATCATGGAACGCCGACGATAATTGAGAAGGAAGACTGCACGGTGCAAGAGAATTCATCTGAGGCCAGAATCCGGGAGTGATTACTGTAATGGAAAACTTGAGACCATCATTCCGGGGCACACCATCGGCAGGAAGGGGGAGATTTTGTGAAGCCGCGAACTCTCTCAGCAGTTCGAAAGACATCTCCATATCCTTGAACATCTTCTCCATTCTTCGAGTATACACATTTCCAAACTCTACCTAAACAAAAAATAAATTTAAAATTCATATTACTGACTTTCAGAGACTCGATGATGGTCCTTTCCAATTCCAAATTGAGTACGTTGGCTCCCACCAATCTTCTGGCCAAGTAAATCTTGTACAATCTGGAGAGGGAGGGTCTTCTTCAAACACGCTTATCTACCTTTCAAAGTCCTCTTTGCTGCTGACATAATGGACCAAGCCGAGGACATTATCCATCTGATCCACCTTGTTCTGTCTCAATTCTACATCAAAATAGATGGCCAAAAACTCAGCAAACTTGTCGACGGAATTGAAAACGCGATGAAGTTGGGATTGGATTCTACTCTTGAACATTGAGTCCCCATTGCAACATTCTGATTGGAGAAGATCGATAACTTTTTTGAAAGAAATCAGGTCCTAAAACAGTCGTCAAATACCGTAATCCCACCTTAATAATCACGGTCGGAAGAGCTGATTTCTCGACTGTATTTCTTTTCATTGCAAAATAGCCACATTTCCTGGTCATATAGCCGGCAACCATCTCCATTAGTACATCTAGACCACCTTCTACCTTGCTATACAACATGAACCAAATATGGAACACTAAAACAAAGTTGTGTTTAGCGGCCACTTACCAGCACAATCGAGATTTTCCAGGATAACATCAATGTTTTCATTTCTTAACAAACGGGTCAAATAATCCATCACAAATGTCTTGTACAACACCTTTTTCAAAAGCTTAATATTATCCATCTCCACTTACCTCGTTGAATGTTTTCATTTGGTCTTGTGTAAAGCCTAATCCCTTAGCGGCTCTGAGTTCATCTTCCAACCATTGGACAATCAACCTTGTGAATTGCCTTGGATGGAATGAATCTTGGATTTCATTGACAACGAAACAGTAATCCGAAGTAATCATTCGAATATATGAGGTAAAAAACGTCGGAGAGATGTTGTTCAAGATCAAAGAGGACTTTTCGACATTAATTCTAACGAATAAAGTTCAAAACATTAATTATTTTTAGCTTACTTGTCATCAAAGTCTTCATAATCGAGTCTGGAGAAATGAGGAGATGACAAAACATTCTCCAAGAATATCTTCTTGCTCATGTCAATCAACTTCTCCTTTAAGTCCATGTTTGGGATAACCTGGACACAAAAATTTTTGAATAAGAAAGAAACTGCCTCAAGGAGTTTATTCCAGAGGTCAGGTATCAGAAATAATGGGGGACTCGTAGTGACGGCGATGACTTCATGCAGCTGAAAATAGAAAAACACAACAGCCGTAGAGCTACCTGAGAGAGGGCGATTTTCTGAATGAGGACTCCCAGCATCTCCAAATAACAATTGATCATCCCACTCTTGAAGATCAATTCAAAATCACTTCTCACGAAGGCCTGAGAGATCTTTACGTCTTGATGCCCATAGAAATATTCGGCAGCTCCAACAAGATCAGCGCAACATTTTCGAATCATTTCTGAATCCATTTTGGACAGATGAAGTGAATCCAATTCCTCTTTCATGTACAAACGACGGAAGATGTCACCCTAAAATATAAACTCGAGTGAATAGACATCCACATACATCCAGAGAACCTTGGCAATCTTCGCCGCATAGACTTGAAGTCGGAATCTTGGCACTCATCGGGCGACCTAGCCGTATCTTGGAAAGGGGACTGAAATAAGAATAAAGAACGATTCCCCCTTCATTATGCAAATTTTATGACGAATTTAGTACATATGAGAGCGCATTTGAGTAAACATAGATTTTGGGCCGGGCATATTTTTAATGACTTTGATATTTCTTTGAACGTTTTGTATATTGTTTTTAGTCAAGGCTCCTCAATTTGGGCGGGCTTCTGAAGTCCTTGCAAATGTCCTTAACACCCCTATAATGTGATTTTATGTACTTTTTACTTTTTTTGTTAAGTAGTATACTGTAGGGTTCGGGAAATCTCGGGTATGTTGGTTACCCTAAATTAGCCCAACACAGTACCAATACGAAGTCGCTTGCAACTTATTCATTAACTTAATCACGTTTGGGGTGACATTCTTGATTTTCCCAACTGCCTACAAGAAAAAGTTTAACAATTCAGTTTTTCTAAATTTTACTGCTTTCAGAAGTATTACAGTTAAATAATAGTAATTTTTGACTTTTTTCCAACATAAATCTCACCAAGTTTGTGTATGAAAAATAAAATGAAATGTGATATATTGCAGACTATGATGAATAAATTACCAGCCAAAAAATGGAATTTTTTGGCTGGAACTCGCCTCGACGTCTAGCCAAGAACTTGCAACAGCTAGCCAAAGGATTCCAACAGCTTTAAATTTACCAAAACGGTGGGTTATAAGTTCGGGTACACGTTTATGGAAATTCAGAGCTTCTTTCTTGGCCAACTATTCAGGCAAATCATGGAACCAATCGATTTTTTGCCTTGTCATTTGAGGTATTTTAAAGTTTTCCAATATTCAGTTTTATGCAGGCGGCCGGAGCCGTCTGGGTACGTTTGTCAGCGGTAAGATTACGGTTTATACATATGCGCCCTTTTTGGTTTTTGCACCGAAAACAATATTCATGGCATAATGTTTCAACGATTTTTTTTTATTTTTCTTTCAATTTTACCACCACCAAAAAACGTGTTTTGAAGGAACCCGAAGATTTTTGTGTTACCAATCGATACCACGTTGTAGAAGAAATGAGTGGTTCTCCTCCACCTCCATATTCTGATGTTCCTCCAGCTCCAATCAAGGTCCCGCCACCATCCGATCCTTCTTTTCCACCGAGTCCACAATTTGGATATGCTGGTGGAGCTCCTCCGCCCCCTCCCAGTGCTCCTAATGCTTCGCCTCCTCAGATACCTGTTCCTCTAGCTGGTGTAAATGTAAATACTGGTGCCTTCGGTCCTTTCCCCGTCGAAATGGACTGTCGATATTGCCATGTGAGTGGTTTTCTCTATTTGGATTTCATTGTTTGAGGCATGAGTCACTCGTTTGATGATGTGCTTTTCTTCTGGCCTGCGGAAATCGGCGATAAATCTATGTTGAATATGAGGTTGAGAAAGAGGAACTGTTGCAAGCTACTTCGTTTATAATTTTTTGATTTATGATTATCACGAGAAGATGATGACTCTTAGACTATAATCAATTTGGGGAGCGGAGTTGTTGGGAGCTTAAATAGATTGCATTCCCGGCCAGCGTTCGTACAATCCGAGTTGATTTAAAGTGGTAGTCCAATCAAAATTCATGATTAATATAGGCATATGCATAGAAAGGGGCTTTGATTCATTTGGAAAGCGGAGTATGATCAATAATTCCATTTTAGAACCACATCGTTACACACACGAGACGTGTTGCCGGGACCCTGCCATGGATAATTATGGGAATATGTTTCGTTCTGGGCTTTTTCCTCATTATACCATGGTGTATATGTTGTGTTCCGTTCTGTGTGGACGCGTGTCTCGACGTTCTTCATACTTGCCCTTCTTGCAAAAGAACTGTCGGCCGTTTTACTCGATTGTGATTTTATTTTTTTCATATTTTTACTGTTTTTGTTTTGTGTATAATTATATCATTTCTTCCCAAATGACAATAGTCCCTCATCTACAACAATATAATACACGTATCCGGGTTTCGATTCGAAATGTCTAGTATTCTGAGTGTCTTATTAGCCTTATAATGTTTTGTCTTCAATCCGTTTGCGTCGCCTATTTGCCTTCGTATAGCAACATTTACTTGGATATCTTTTTTTTTGTTTGAATAAATATTAAAAAGTGATTTACACCCGGGCCTCCATTTCTGCGGCTTATCACTACCGCCGTCGGGGCGGGAGAGGGATGGTTTATCATCTCCTCCATTCGGAATGGGTCGTCACTCAGAATGTCTTTACAGGTCGACCCGCAAAATGGTATCAAATGAAGGCCGTCTGAGCTCATCCATTATCTCGCAAAGAATCCAATCCAAGGCCTTATCCGTGAGTTCCCCTTTTCTCTCATTGTTTGTGGAAACTGGATTCACGGCTCTGTTGTTTATAGGGCAGGCGGGCCTCGTTATAGGCGCGCCTCTTCCCTTTTGTATCCGAACTCACTGTACTTTTTTGTTTTGGGATCTCTTCCCAGAATCTCTGACATCTGTTTCTGTTCCGACATCCCGGGGTCTGAATTTGCGGTCCGATCTTCAGAGGAATGGCAAAGTGCGTTTACTGAGTTTAGTCATTCATCTGTAAGTTTCAGAAGCTTATTTGAGCCTGACAGTATTTTTTAAATCAATATCATGATGTTCCATTTTTTTAATCTTAAGATTTGTCTCACAGATTTTAATACTATCCTGAAGATTCTATGGTGACAGTTGGCACTAAGTGCTTTAATGCTTAACCAAATACTTTTGTCGAATTCATGAGCACAATCAATACCGACCAATCCAATTTTTTCATCGAACATTTTGTTTGTACTAAAAACGGATCTGGGCTTGACGTCAATCGACGTTGTAATGCCTTAGGGTTGAAACTTTAAAGGTAATTGATAATTAATTAGTCAAGTCAAATTACTGTTCCACCCGAAGAACCCTTAAGACGGTGTAAGCGAGTCTGATGGGGGTAACGTCGCGCTCCTCTCGTCGTCTTTCTTGCTGACTTCATCGTCGAGCGGTGGGTCCATCGACTCGAGGCCATCGGCCCGACGTGATTCCGTTCCCCTCGCCGCTCTACTTTCCCATCTTTTATTTATTCCAACACTCCCCCTCCACCCCTCTAAAGACTCTGTTATTGTTTGGTTCTTGTATTATTTGCAGGTCGCGTGGTTGGTTCGTCTTCAGATGGGATCTGTCCAGAGTCAGCCCACAGCTCCAACCGGCCCCACCCAGACACCCAAGTTGGGTGGGTTGTGCCCTCAGGGCACGGCCAACATTTGTTGTATGAGCAAATCCAAGAGGTTCAAGTCGAGGTAAAGTCATCGTCCCTTTTCCCTCTTCCTAATTCAATATTCAATAAGCCGGATCTTTTGGTTAATGGTTTTGAAGTGGCGTTTTGTCACGGGAGCGGAAACGGATCTCTTTCCTTGCAGATCTTCTTCACATTACTTTAATTGGCTCCTGTTTGTGTTTGATCTCAAAGTTCGGGAAGATGGAGGCCTGGGCTTCTTCTTCTCGAATTTAGTGCATGATGAATGTAGTTTAAATCAAATCCTTCGTGCTTAAATTGCTTTAATTTATTCTTTTTAAACCATTTGCTGAGCTCCAAAATAGGAAACGGAACTTCCGTTTGATTGCATTATATTATTGCCTTGCATAACATTCTCACCACCTTTCAGGAAACAAGAAAGCACTGAGATCTACGAACCCACGGGAGGTGAGAGTAGACTTGATCATTTCACTGAGAAAGCGACCGACCCTCGCCCTTCTATGGTTGCGGCTACAGTGGCTACACAATGGAAACATGGCTCCGTTAAGAAGCAGCCTTTATGTGAGAAACCTTCGATTGTATCGTTCTCGGACGACTCCTTACTCAACGAGGATGTGAATTACAATCTGAGCGAGCAATCTCACGAAGTATTGGAGCAGGTCTGTGAGCGTGTGTCTTGTGAAGAATGATTTAAGATAATCCGATGCTTCCCGTTTCCTGTTTCTCCTCCCGATCAACCCAAGTTACAAGCTCGACAGAAGCTGTCGATCGGGAGAACGGTGTCCAACGACCCCACCGTCTTGTTGAGTGATCATCCGAGTGCCAAGGAGATCCATTCGGATGGGATCAAGTCGCTGGAGGCTCCTCCAACTGCTCAGGCGAGGGGTTGGGGCGTCCGAAAACGTCAGCTGGGCGCTTTTCTTAGTCGACGCCTCAATTCCGACGACTCCACGCAAGTTGTGGCGCGGAAATCCGACAACAACAACATGAACACGTTGTGCGACAAGGACGAGAAAAGAGGCGCTTTGGGTCGCCTGTGTCAGGTGGGTCACATTAATTGTCTTTTATGGCCTTTCTGGTCTCTTTTATTCAAATCAATCGGAATCTTTGAAGAGGTCATGCCTTTTTGCGTCTTTTTTATGTTTCTCCTGATCGCGGAAACCCGCCATTTTTAATTAAACTCAAAAACTTGCCCAAATCCGGTACAAAGCAATGAAATTAGTACTTGTAAGCGTCTGTCGGTTTCATATCTTAATCCTCCGGCTCTCCCAGGTCAATTCGTCATCTTATTCTGTTGTCTGAAAAGTCTCAGCAACCAAGCTCAGAGCGCACTTGAATAGACACTGAGCCATAATATTCGATAGGATTGTTTTGGTCCGAATAGTTTAATGACTTGGATCTAAATGCAGCACTGCAGAGCATTAGGGAGATTCACTTCTCTCTAGTCTCTGATGCACTTAATGGATCGCGTATCCAATGCATCGGAGCTTTGTCAGGATCTGGGTATACGAGGGGTCCCGTGTCCATGTTTTGTCAGTTGATGGAAAGAAAGGCTTTCTTCCCATTCTTCGCACAATTTAACGGCTTTTATTGTGCTCGATTGGTTTGAGCGTGATAAGAGCCTCAAGCAGACCGGGCCTACGGGTTCATAACTTGCAAGAAAAGTCACGATCAGGGTGTCGTCCTTCCGATTCGGGTCAGTTTTCGTCAAAGTCGGGTTGTTTTTTGTATTCGGCCATCGATTTTAAGAGCAAATCCGTCGACGGTATTCGGTGATTGGCGGCACTTATCAGTGTTTTGTTTGACGAACGCAATTTAGGGAGTGTTTCAGATCTTGCGTTCTTCGAAACGCATTTTAAACTTTTTCCGCGTTTATAACATCGTTTCCATTACTATTTTTTAAAGCATTCCCGGTTACAGCGCGCTTCCTTTTATCACCCGCGTTATCATCAGGTTCAGGCAACGAGAAAAACAACTTCACAAAGACGTCGTTAAACGTGAAATCGTACAAGTCGAAAGGCTGGTAGAGTGGTTTGCTTCGTATGTTGATTACTATCCCCATAGTCAAGGTGTTGGCTTCGTTGCTGGCCAAGAAGAAGCGGCCGGAGTCGAAGGTGAATGGCTCCTCGTCGGCTTCTCTACTTTGTTCTTGTGTTCGCCGAAGAAGTTCGGTGGTTTCTGAAGTCGCCGACGACTCAGTGAACGAGTATCACGATCATCCATCGGTTTCTAGAGCAGTTCATAATTCCGTCCATGAGATGCTTCAGATTCATGTAGATGATCATCAAGTCATGCCATCTTGTAGTGCTCCCATGGAGTTCCGACACTTGTTAAAGGCATCGTTGCTACAGGTAATGGGTCTGGAATCGGGGTTTGTGTCAGGAACGTCTAATTACGTCTTTTATAAACCCATCCACATGAGTTTTCCTCAAAAATCACGAGGCTCCCATTTCTCACCACCCCAGGGCGTTTCGTTTCAGGTCCTCGCCTTATCTTCACACAATACAAATTTATACGTAGGTGCAAACATAACAGTCTTGATGCGGTTTGGTTCGACGATATTTGTTCGGTCTCTCATCGCTATACTATTCCTCCCTTTCCCAGTTCTCTTCAATAGACATTATATTAGAGATGGTGTTCCAGGTATCAGTAGATACTATGGCCATAACTGCATTGCCATTGGATTGTTGGCTGAAGGAAAGACTAAAGAATTGGGTCCAGCTTTCTGGCCATGAAGGAACCATTGTCCCAGCTACTAACCACACACTCTGGAAAAAACAACCACCGGGAAATAACATCGAGGCCGAAGCTTATCAGAAGATCATGGCTGACCCTTCACTTAAAGGTCTCACACCCAAATTCTTTAAAGAAATGGTCCACAATAATGAATGTAAGGTGGTTTATGATATCAGAGATGCTACTCGTTTTTTTGGATTACATAATAATTTATTTTTTATTTCTATCTTATGTATAACAGAAAAAGGAAAACTTGAAAATTAATTATTAAAAATATTGCAGCTTTCATCGAGATGCAAGATCTGCTGTCGCAGTTTCCCAATACTCGAGAACGGGCAGTAATGGATATCAAGGTTGGTTGTAGGACCTTTTTGGAATCAGAAGTGGCCAACACGACCAAACGAAAAGATCTCTACAAGAAGATGGTGGACATCGATCCAAATGAACCCACCGACGAGGAACGACAAGTAGAGGCTATCACAAAACTCAGATATATGCAGTTCCGAGAAAGGGAATCATCAACATCATCGCTTGGTTTCAGGATTGAAGCCGCTCAGGTAAATAAACGCAATTTAAAAAATTTGTTTTTCGTTGACACAAATTTTATCTTTCCAGTCACACTTCGTAGTATAAACAGGATCTCCCATAAAATGAAGGTTTTTTTATTGTAAAGAGTAAACGTATGATATAGAAAATATCAGAACCGGAAAAGGCCTGAGATGTATAGCCGGTCATGCCTCGCTTGAGTTATTTATAGTATTGATAAAACATACTTTTAAAAGCGTAGAGAGAACACTTCCGACAGATCCAAATATACTCTAGATTACAAATTAATCACTAACTACTTCCGTTCAATTCATCTTTTTCAGCTTCCTGGCGGGAAATTGGAGAAATCGTTTAAAAAAGTGAGGACCAAGGCCCAAGTCTTGGATACCTTTAATCACTTTTTTGGGAAACGTCGAGAAGAAATCAAGGCTCAATTAGCCGCGAGATTAAAGGAAATGAGAAATGGAATCGAGAGGTCGGACTTCTTTAGAAAACACGAAGTGGTCGGATCTTCCATCTTAATAATCTTTGACGATGTGAGAACAGGTGCCTGGATCATCGACTTCGCCAAATCTATTCCGGTGCCAGAAGATTTGTCGTTGGATCATCGAACAGGATGGAAGCTGGGGAACCATGAAGATGGGTATTTGCTCGGACTCGATAATTTAATACAGGTAAGTCAATTATGATAAGATAACAAGAACAATCATAACTCCCAGAAAACATGATGTTTTTCAATAAAAGGAAGTGAAACACAATATTCAAAGGCGGCGTTCTTATCGTTCCGTTCGTTGATTTCTCATTTTCAGATTTTGGAATGGGAATGGAATTGAAGTTAGCAGACACCATTTGCGCCTTCCTATATCGCCATCTACCTCCACGTACCAACGTCTTTCTCAACGGGTCTTGCTGTTTGGTCATCTTCACGTGTAATTTTATTATTCTTCTCCTTACACATGTCACGATATCATCACTCATACTTTTAATAACCAACGGTATCACGGCATAAGCTCGAGTGTCTTCGGTTCTCTTCATAACGGGTCGTTTGTTTGTTGTAATTACAACTTTCGCATAAAAGATTTATTCCCAAAAAAGAGATTTAACTTCATAAAAAAGAAATGATATCAGGAAGAAACGCAGACGTAGACAGACGTTCAAATATTGCCAGACAAGGGATCCGAAGGCCTTTTTGAATAATTGAACGAGCCTTCAAGACCGACCACTTCAGAGGATATGGAATGGGTCCTTTCCAATATAAACTTAGAGCCCGTTCATTGGCCGAACTACTATCAGATAATTGGTCTGTTTATCAGCTCTTGAGCAAAAGAAAGGCCCAACGGGAGGAAGAGATCAAATCAGAATGAAAGAGCATTCAAATTGCACTTTAATAATTAGACTGCATCAAAATAATTGTCGTCCATTACCAACAATAAGAATATTTTATAGTGATAACGGAGATGAAGCGGATTAAAGAGAGCGAGATCCAGGGATTAGAAATCTTAATATTATATATACATATCTTTATAAACCATCAATTTACAATTTAGAGATTAAAAAGGTACAATAAACAAGTGAATCAACGTAACCCAATAAGAACCAACAGATCCAGCCGCAGTCAACTAGAACCTACTTCCTAATTTTTCAGTTTTGGACTCTCTTATCCACCAGCCACAGTATCATAGTTGGCACGGAAGAGTCGCTTATGGAGCTCGAATTTCCAAACAACGCCACTTAAGGCAATCAACAAAATAAGAAGGCCGAAGACGGAGATCAATGCCGTGTTCGAATCCTCTGGCTCTGGAGGTAAGGTCGGTCGTTCGAAGATGTAATGCGGAGTAGACGAAACGGTCTTCTCATCTTCTTCTTCTTCGTTCTCCTCTTTTTCTTCCTTTTCTTGTTTTCTTTCTGATTTCTCTTTTTCTTCTTCTTCTCCTTCTTCTCTTTCTTCCTCCTCTTCTTCCTCATCATATTCTATTTCCACCCTGTAATTAGACTAACAATACTGTTTTCATCACTTACTTCTTTCCCTTTGACTTTGGTGGCTCTTGCCGGTTGGCTTCGGCCCTTCGAATTGTTTTCCGATTATTTGTTTTCAAACAAGCTTGTACTTTCAATTTCTCGCTGTCAAATTTAGCACAGCCAGTTGGATTCAACTCCTCGGCCAACTCGGCCCCATCAACGTAACTCAAACAGCCCTGAGTGCGATAAGAATCAGGGACTCCCATCTCGCTAGCAATGTTCACAATAAAGCAATATTCTCCCAGACAAGTCTCCACACCACTGGAGGCCTACAATTATTACGTAGTTTAATGCAGTTAATATTTTTTTGCAATACTAAAAAAATTAGCTTACTTTGTTGCCGAACATGGTAACTTCTACACTGGCATTGCAACGTTGGTCTTCGTTGACTGTGATCTTTGGCTTCTTGCGGTTACAGAAATCTCCAGCGCAGATGCAACTCTCAGTTTGCTGCAATTGCTCCGCATCCTTGGCCACACTGTGATGCATAGCACCAGTCATTGGAGGCATCATACAGGCGCCAGCAGACCTTCTTTCCACCAAAGGGAGCGATGCATTTACGCAGCCTTGTTCGGTATCTCCAGTTAAATGATTTTTGACAAACGAGCAGAGCTCTCCATAACAAGTTTTTCCATCACAATGAGGTCCTTTACAAGTACATTGATAGAGTTTAACTTCTTCTAATTCGTACTTTCTAACAGGCTTCTTGTTGCACAGCTCTTGGTCATCACAGAAACATGTAAAAACATCCTGCAAAATTTGCATTTTGTAATCACCAAATTATGAAGGTGTATTCCGGTGCTAACAATAATTCTCTCTTACCTCTGTATCTTCCGCGACTTCACAATGACTTCGGAGGTTTTTTCGCAACATCTTTCCACTCATGCATCCCTTAACGACCTCCGATTTTCGCTGAAGGGAGCCCCAACGAGGTGTGAATTGTGATACCACACAAACATCGCCGTTACAGAAGTCACCCATACAAGATTCTCCTATACAATCTAAACATCGAACAGCTTCTACGGTCTGAACTAACAAAAAGCTAGCCAAAATGGCCAGGACGGTCCTCCTGACCATATCTACACCTTAGGGATGCGGCTTCTGAAGGTAAAACGGTAAAATACAATCAAATGACGTCACGGAACGAATAAAAAACATTAAAGACTGAAGAAATATAAAGCCCGGCCATATCTGGAAAGGCCCTTTTGCCCCCGCCAAAGGGACCGGCTTCGGAAGTGAGGGAAAATGGGAGGCAGGACGGCCCCAACCCTCAAAAAAACTTCTACGGCGGCCGAAAACTGCAGAGTAAAGTGGGGAGTGGGGATGCGGAGAGTGTAAGCGCGACCGACTCTTGGCCTCACGAACATTCTGGGCCGGGCCGAACGGAGCGCCCAACCAAAAAACCACTTAGACGACCTCTTCCTGTCCTCCTACCTTAAAGGGAACATTCGAAAAGACGAAGCCATCATGCCCTGACATCCAAAACCAGCACGGAAGCTCAGCATACTGTAAAAAACAAGAAACTTGACGTATCAAGGAATGGGAGCCCTCCGAAAAACATACACATTTAGCTAAAGGGACCGCCTAACTGCATGTACTCCCTTCCCCAACCGATTTTCGATATATTGGACTTTAGAGGATGGCACTGAGACGATGCAAAGGAGTGGGACTCTCTAACAATAACAAAACGACGAAAAGGAAAGAAAATGCCCGCTCGCCCCTTCCCCACCCGTCATTCCGCTCAGCCGGAGATTCGTCTTTGCTTCCACAAACACCAGAATGCCATTGTTCAAACCTTCTCATATTAGCCATGTTGGCACCACCGTTTCGAACGAAAAACCCATCAAATTGGCCCCTTCCTCAAAGCACTATGTTTTTTCGCCCATTTAACCCTTTATATCCTTTATTGTTTTTATATTATACATCAACAACATTTATTTCGAAACAAAGATTAAACAAAAATAGCCGTCTAACTATCTAATCTTTTTTGACGTCACGTTCCCAGGATCCAAGCAAATGATAAGTGAAGTAGATGGCAAAGATGTGAATTTGAAAAGCAATCAAAAAGAATATGTACCAGATGATCACCATGGGGAAGTGACCGTTGAAAGTTGGCGTTCGACTGCTTTCCATATTGAAAATGTAGTCGATCAGCTCAGGAAGAAGACTGCCAAGTCCAACAGAACATGGCAGAATTCCAAGGAAAAATTGAGAGTAGTACTCAATTCTCAGCAAATTCCCCTAAAACAAATTAAAATATTTACAAAAAAATGTTTTACGTACCTTGTTGTGTCGGAATGACAGTAAACCAAGGATAATACACACAACTGACGAGCACCATACATATTCCCATGGATAAGCAGTTGGGAGATCCAACTTTTCGAAGAATTTGCTCTTGAATCCCAATTCTCTTATCGCGAACTCACTCCCAACCTTTGTCCACATGGCCAAAAGCACAAGGGAATGAAGGCCAAACAACATCTTCAGATTCCATTTGTATTGGACACTAAAATAAAATAAAAATCAAATTAAAATCGGATTACCTTAACTTGATTGACTGAGAAACTCTTTGCCTATGAGAAAAATCACTTCCATCTGTTCCCGTAGCCCGGGGACCAGTTCGGGATGACATCTTCACAACACGCTCTTGCGTTCAAATCTTTGCGACTTTAATTACACTTTAGAAAGATCTAGATATCTACAAAAACTGCCAAAATGCAAAAATCAGAAAGTTTTCGACGAAAAGCCAATCTCTGGCATTCTGCACCAAGTTTCTCGTTTTCCAGTCGAGGCGCGCTTAAACTCCCGTAACGGTTTTTATTCAAAATAAAAAGTCAAAAGCGAATGCGCCTTTATATTTCAACTCATACCGCGAGTAGGTAAATTAATGAGCTTTAGGCGGGAATTCAAAAATAAGAGAGAAGTTGCTGATTAAATGCCTTTCACTCATTCCTCCTCTTGTTTGCTTATCATTCATAGAACGGACGAGACTGCAGTGTCACGGTCTGATCGAGAAGAGTGGATGACCAGAGACGTGTCATCAATCGAGGAGACAGAAGATGCGGACGATCCGCGCCGTGGAACGATGGGTCAATTCCTCAGAGAATTGATGGAAATTCATGATGAAGAACATCCCTCAGAGCCCATGCTCAGTCCGGATCAGATAATTGACGCGTCATTCCGGGGGTGAGTTCTTCCATGTCGTGTTCATTGTCTCCGGATCTCATAAGCGACAATAACCTTCCGTCAATTGCTTAATCCCGTCGCCATCTCTAAGCAGGTTACTGACTTCTGGGGGTCGCCCCCCCCCCTTTCCCTTTATTTTCTCAAAACCAAGATCTCATTCCAAGTCAACACCTTTTGCTTTAATTAAGCGCGGAAGTAGGGGCAACTTATTGTAATTCGTTTGTGACCATTTGAGTCTCTCTGTCATTTTTCGATCTGGGAATGAGGCTGTCTATTCCTATGACATCATGATCAGTGTAACGGAACACGATTTATGCCTGGGAACGCATTCTTGCTTCAATTCTTTTTTGGAGGAATGAGGCTGCGCAATCGTCTTTGCTTTTTCTTCAATTATTCTGTTTTAAATACCGTATGCCTGAGGGTCTAAAAAACAAAAGAGTCTGAAAACTTGTGGTTCATATAATAATAACCGGTGTTTAAAGTCGGAACAGCCGGTTCGGGTGAGCAGAACGGCTGGTACCCGTTCCAGATGAGTGAATCAGCGGCCTGCTGACTCGCCCAATGTTCTGGCCGATTGATCGAGTCGCCTGGCCATATCGGGTGGGGAGCGAGCTGCGCGGGTGCGCCTCCTCTGGTTCCGTTCGTTCCTCGCTCCCAATTTACGCGTTTCTCGCCCCTTCTTGAGGTGGTTTCCTCCTAAAAAAGATGTGGCGACCTCTAAAGACACCGATTTAGGGGCGACTGATTCCTATGAGAAGATCCTCGCTGTCCACTAGGCGACGCGCGACCGCTTTCTCTCCCGTTCCCTCCAATTCTTTACCGCACGGTTACCCGATACTTTTGTTCGGGTTTTGTTACCTTAAGCAGTCCGCCACCCTTCTAAGTTTCCTTCTCACCTGGTTTTAAAACAATTTCGGATCTTCGCAGTTATTTTTGTTTCTCTCGAATGCAGTAACAATTGCGGTTCTTCTTCAGTTTCGACGAGGATCGTCCCGTGGAGGATCTTCTGGATCGGACCGAACCCGAACTGGCCGAAGCCGTGCCCTCGCCCTCATTAGTGGCGCGGTCCTTGGCCAAATCGTTGGAAGAGAGGCCCCTGGAGAATCTTAATATCCATCTGACTCCCTTCTCACTCCCCGATTATTATACATTGTCCACGGAGGTGGGGTCGCGATCACAAGATCAGGACCCACCTTCGACCTCGACTACCGCGAGGGTTGACATTACTGAGAACGGTCTCCTTTCCCCGCCTTCCATCTCTCCCACAAGAACCCAACCAAAACGAAGATATCAGCGACGTGGGGCGATCAAAAATCGCAATTGGAATCCAGCCAGAAGTGTATCATACGATCGATCCGAGCAAGTTAATCGGCCACTATTTGGTAATCAACAATACTCAAATTAAAAATATTTTAGACCTTAATGATAAACCCGCATCGCCACCCACTGAACCCATTTACATGAACAGATCCAGCCTCGGGGTCACAAGGAAAATAAGTATGAGGCAGAAACAAGCACAACCGGTGATGTTAATAGGTAAGGCAGCATTCTGATCTCATTTGTGGCGTTTAGATGACCATTCCAGTTATTCTGGAGATGAGGGAGCACAATCTTCTCACAAACTCCTTAAGGACACACGATCCGGATCTCTGCCGTCGATGAGTATTCATTCCGAGGAAGAGGGATCCCAAGATTCGAATACCTGGTCCTCAACTTATGATAAAGATCACGGAGAACTTGGATTCTCAGATCCGATGGTGATCTCATCCATCTTCAGAAGTGACTCTAATTCCAATTCAATTACTGACTTTCAAGTTCTAAATATGCCGTGCGATGAAAACGATAGTCACATTAATAAGAAAATGTCTTCTTCTTTGCAAGGTAATATCGTCATGTGTATAATACTTGTTCAGAATATTGCCAGCCACCCCATTCAGCCCCTCCATTCGCTGAAGAATCCTCACAATTCAGCTTCGAACGACGGAAGTCAATGATCCAAGAGTTGCCGGCCATCTCCGAAGATCAAAGAGAGGATGAGGTAATTCTGCTGGGATAATATCATAATTTACGTATAACAGCTTATTTTGTATTATCGGTTTCAGCGAGCCCCTAGTGCATGTTCATCGATGGAAAATGAAAACACGATACACAGACGGAGTACGAGTGACTATATTCTGGACAAAAAAGAAGCCTCCCCTCCACTCGTTAAGCGGAATTCGATCCAAGTAAGTATATCACAATGAATCAGGGATTCATTACTTTAGGAGACCAAGGACAAACCCCGGCTCAGGATTATTACCGGGAATCCAAATGGAAACACCGAAGTCATGGACGGAGCGAACGAAAGTATCATGGGGAAGACATACGAACTCCCATACTCCCCGCATGAAGACAAGTCCATGATCATCCTCAAACAGAATGGATCCAAGAAGATGCATCTGGTCGAAGGACACAAACGGTAAGCCGAAATTCATTCATTCTATGTCTCTGTCAAGCTCTACACCCTTACATTAAAATAAGTTAAACCAACCAACACAGCAATTTTAATTTTGGGTTAGCTGTCTTTGATTTATTGAGTATTTTATAAAGTAATACTAGTCCGTTCGCAAAGTCGCTGGAGTGAGTTCGGCGACGTGCATTGTCCAAAAAAGTGAATGTGGGCGACAGCCCAAAAAAGCCTATTGAGTACGTGTACTGTGCAAAAACCGAAAATTGCACAGTGCAAAGTGATTTTGCTTTCTTACAGTGCACGTCGCCGAAATTACTCCAGCGACTTTGCGAACGGACAAGTATAAAGACCCTTTGAGAACCATTGGCGTTCTGTTTTGTTTCCCGCCAAAACCCTCCTTTATCCGTAAATTTAAGACTGCGCACGCGTGAGGTCAGCTTGAGACGACAGTGTGAGAACGCCAAAATATTTGGCAATAGATGCTTTCGGTGTAAATCCATATTGTGGATACGATATGGAAAAAAATCTTTGAAAAATGCATAAAAAATGCGTTATGCAGAGTTTCTTGAAGTCCGTTGTTCCAAAGCCCAAAATTGTAGAAATGTTTTGGATGTTTTGATAGCGATAGGATACTCAATCTTCCATCACTCAATAGACGGTTCTGTCATCGAACTTTTTTTGATTAAAATTTTGAAAACAAAAAAGGTCCATCATATAAAATGTCCAGAACGGGAAAATGTCGGGCGCAGCGTTCCTACCGTCTCAATCCAAAAAAATTACCTTATGATCGCCGACAGTGCGTCGGCGAAAACGGACAAAAAACGGTTTCCTCGCGGTGGTGGCCGGGATTTTACCGATTCCTTGGTGCTGATGCGCACTACACCTACACGTGTGGCAAAGCGGTCACGCAGCCGCCACGAAGCACACTGGTCCACCATTAAAAAGCAACTCTCGTCTGTATCGTTACGGTAAGGGCTGTGAAATGATGCCGCTGTTGCACATTTCTGAGTCTAATTATACGAAAATCGTCTTCTCTAGAATATTAAGGATAATATGAGAGAAACCCATCTCTTTTCAGAACCGACCGTGATAAGAAGCCGGGAATGATTTTGACCACTTTGTTGAGCATTCGACACAAGAAAAAGGTATGTTTTCATCTTGGTGTTTTTGTAAAAGATTGAATTTTGTTTCTAAATTTTAATTCCTGGTTTCAGAAGGATACCAGGAGTACGGGCAGTGTATCTCCGAGTGGAATCAAGCTGGATTTGAAGAGAGCATCGTGTGTTGAGTTCGGAGCCGTCATAAATCATAGTCGGAAGTCGAGTGAAGGTAGGTTAATATATTTTTTTCTAATTTTTTTGGGGTGAGGATGAATGTGATTAACAAAACTCCTATTAAACGGTATTTAAAACCGTTGATTGTTTTAGAAACAGAATAGAGAAGTTCGGGAATGAATTTAGACTTCCGATCTGGGATTTTCGTTAAAACGAGCTGGGATTATTAGGAAATAGTGAATCACTAAATGGCCCAATCGCTTTCTCTCCTCGCTTCTCTGGCTGATTCAGGCCTCTGGCTTCGTAGTCGTCGTTTCCTGCTCCTTTTCTCTTTCATTTATATGGTCATGACCTCACGAAACAAGCCGGAGTACCTGGCCTGTTCTTTTCCGCTCCACTACCGGTCGGTTGGCGATCTCCGGGAAGGTGTCGGGCGTCCTCCCATATCTTCCTGGACGTATGATGCGCCTCCGGCACTCAACTATCCCCGTGAAATGTCTTCTAATTATTGCCAACTGTATCAGAATCGACGAATATCTGGGTCTTTGGCAGATATCGAGCAATTCCACGCTTATTTCAAGGGCCACCAACGGATAGATGAAGTAGATGAAGATGTCGATCCCATCAGCGATCATGGCCTCAACAAGGCTTCTAATTCACTGTTTTCCTTGGAGGAGAACGAGGACAAGAGTCTGTTTGTCCCCGATGGAGTTGTTGTTACCCATGATTACTGCTCTCTTCCCCCCGTTTGGGTTCAACCTGCATCCCCATGCCTTGAAGAAACTCGGCCAAACTTCCCAGCTATTCAGGTTCAGCGTTCTGTGGATATCCCAGCCTCCCAGGAAAGTGAGACCAACATGGCAAGAAGAAGAAAGAATTCTCTCTCCAGAAGTCCCATTCGTGTTTCCGATCAATTGGTTCTCCATAATATTCAAAAGGATAAGATCCGAGTTGATTCTTTTATGCTCTCCACTGATTCCTTGGAGTCTAACACAGGTTCGATCGCGTCTTTCTATCGATGGCCTTCCCTCAGAAAGAAGAAGGCCAAATCTTGTAAAACAAAGCCGCCTTTGGATCCGATTAAAGTCTCCAGAACTTATTCCGAGAAATATTTTAATCCCAGCTCTCAGAAGAGAAATTCATCTGTGGTGGATAACTCTTCCATCAAAAGAAAGGGTTAGATAAATCGTTTTTAGATATTGTAGAATGAAATGAGTTGATTTTTATTTTATTCATTGTCGTCTTTCAGTTCTTCCTGATTCCTTGGCCAGAGTTTTTGGACCGCAGAACGGAGAATTGGATTGGAAGAATGTTTCGGGTGAAGAGCCCACCAGATGGCCATTATGGTAAGAACGACCTGTTCCTTCATTTATTGTGATCTTCAGGGAGAAGCCGAAATGGGAGGATCTGAACATATGGGAGGACATTGAAGGGTCTTGGTCGTCTAGGAATCCAGGAACACCACTCTCTCATTCTGAAGAAAAACGACAGAATGTTGTGTTCGGTAAGAAGAGGTCTTTTTGGATAATATTTCGCTTTTCAGAATTATATGCAACGGAGAAACGTCATTGTCGGGTCTTGATATATCTCCAGCAAGTATTCCAAGCCGGGCTCCTCATCCACAACATTCTTACTCCTGCCGAAATTAAATCCATTATTCCGGATGTCCTGGATTCTCTGCTCGACTTCCATCTTCACTTCCTTCGACGAATTCAGCAACGAATTGAGGAGAAAAAAGTGGTCGACACAATCTCGGACATTGTTGTAGATGAATTCAAAAACGGAGAGCATCGGGCAGCAGCTGTCAATGCGTACACAGAATTCTGTTTGGCTAGCCATGAAGCAGATAAGTGTTACGCGGATTTGATGAACAAGAACAACAATTTCAAGCAGTTCATTGATGTAGGTGCCTGACTGAGTTAAAATTGTTTTGTAGCATATTGACAAAGATCCCATGTTTAAGAAGAATCTCAACTTTAAGTCTTGTTTCCTCCTCATTACTCAGAGAATGACTAAATATCCGATGCTCTTGGACCAGGTAAGATAATGTAAACTCTCATTTATTTTAGTTATAGATGGCCAAATACGAATCAGGCGAAGAAAAAAACTTGAGTCTACGAGCTTGTGCAGCTGTGAAAGGCTTTGCTTCAAGAGTGGACAAAGAACTCTCAACTCATATGCTACACAAGAGGTTCGATAGAATCAGAAATATGATAGAAAAAGGTTCCAAAGGAAATCTTCTAGGATCAGAATTTACTGTAAGTTAGTACTTTAATATCGAATGTTTTTTTTCCAGTACGACGATCTTGTTTTGTCTGGTGAGTCTTACCGAAAAATCCTTTCGATTGGTACCGTCAGTTGGAGAAGTCCGAGTCATCAGAATTTTGAGTTGATCATGCTGTTGTTCGACGATATTATTGTTTTTCTTCAAGGAAGAAATGATGTTCTTTACTTCTTCCAACATAAAGATCATGCTTCTGTTCTCCCCTTGAAAGCCACTTTGGTCCGAGAAATGCCTCGTTCCAATGAGGTGATGCTTATCGTAATCGACCCCAAGAAACCCGACATGTACAGACTCGCCTTCAACTCTAAATCGGAGATGACTCAATGGGTTCATGCTCTGAAAAGTGCGAATATTTTGGCTCCGAAATTCGTAAGAAAGGCAAATGATTTGATCTTCGTGGAAGGTGGCGCCAGAAGTTCCAATTCCCAAGACTTTTCGAACGAAGAGACAAAGTACACGGAAGATCTGGACAAATGGCACGAAGATCTCGATAGCCTTTATAAGGTACGGAGGAACGGCGAAAATAAGTTGGAAGAGTACATGGAGGAACATATGAAATTCTTTGATGACATCCGAGAACACGTCGCCAAATTCCCCATCAGGCCAAGTGTCGACTCAAACGGACAGAATTCGGTCAGGCAAAGGGAATTAAGGGAGATTACCAAGATGAAGAACCTTCTCAAGGCACATTTTGCAGAGCTCAGAGCTTACAGAAGAAGTCGATTAGATAAAAGTAAGTTGTCCTTTACGCTCAATTCTAAATTTACATGAGTTTATTCAAGGGAATGGGGATTTCATTCCAGGAAAGACAAGATTATTTTGATTTCTGTGACGTTAATGTTGATGATGTTATTTCTTGACTAATCACTCTCAATTTCAGTGATCGAACGAGCGGAAAGGTCCCGAGACTCTGATCTCCCGTCATATTATGATGAGGTTTATGAACTTTCCCATCCTTCAGGCTTTGAATCAGCAACCTTCTCCTCATCCTCAGATGAGAATGCCCCTTCTACTTCAGAACGATGTAGAAAACCCCGAAGAGTTAGAACATATCATGGAGAGGAGGACAGCAAACATCAAGGTAGGTATTAACAAATTAAGTATATGAGGCAAGGACTGTTTGTATCGTATGTTTGATTGTTTTAGGTGGCGTCCGACGACACACAACTGTACCTCATGTCAACGATAATGAGGAAACCGAATTCGAACGCCATTTCGAGCAAGAGCTCCGGAAACTTCCATTAAAGGTGAATCAGAAAAGTCGAAGGGCCATCACGGATATGATCAGGGAAAATGTTCAACTGAGGATGGAGAACGATCGTCTTAGAGATGAGAATGCCTTGTAAGGTTTATTTCGTTCTTGAAGTGTTATTTGTGTATCATATTATACTTGATCTTTTAGAAAAAGCATACATCTGATAGCGCTCAAAGCGCGGAAAAATCCGTTTGCCGAGACGAATGAGAAGCTGGAATCCCTGAGACAAAAGCAAGAAGAAGTTCAGAATAGAGAAGTCTTATTCAAAAAGGAGTACGAAAAGAAAATGGATGCCCTCCGGATGCATGAAGAAGAGCTGAATGCTAAAGAGGTGAGTATTAATGACATTTCGATAAAATCTTAATCATTGTTTATGTAATAAATAGGGTGGTTTCTGTCTGATGAAAGATAATTTGTTGTTTGAACAGTATATTACACTAGGAGGACATGATTTATCTCCTTTTTATTGTTCCAAACATTGCGCAATCTTTTTATTGAGATGTCTTGAGTCTCGGGATTTGAGGTCGAGATAAGAGTGGGACTTTACAGCTAAGACAAATGACTCGTTTGGGCCGAGGTCATCTTTTTATGATTAGGTTGGGCTAAAAGTGTATGTATTGATACGTCCGAACAGATGGTGTCCAATGTTTATTTTACCCATGTCCCCAGACGTTTAATATTTTTTGGGGTCAACGGATCGGCGGTTACAAAAGAAAAAGAGTCTCGACTTAATCATCGAGAGTCAATCGTCCGAAAGTTGAGATTGCGCAACAATCGGAAGTCGGCATGTAATCAATCCCCACTTGTAGACGTAACCACCAATTACATGATCCATTTCAGGCCGAACTCAAGCAAAAAGAGATGGAGTTAATGCTCAGAAATAACAATCTTTCGTCCTGCAGTCTTCCTACAGAATGTCCCGGCACTCCGACATCAGAATCCCCTCGGCCCGACCTCAACCGAGAGACCAGCTTTAGACTTGGAGCGGCTATTTTGGACACCCACAAACCGTAAGGACTTGGCTTTGATAAGTATAAAGATTATTATCGTATAAACAAATTATTCGTTTAAAATGGTTTTCCTTTCAGAACAATGATACCTCGAAGTACTCAAAGTTCTACAGATGTGGTCCCCCGACATCTTGCGTCCAAGAGCGAGACCAAATTGGACAAGAACAAGAAAAAGAAATAGCGTATAATCGAGGTTATATGATGAATATATATTGTTTTACATTCGGTGTCATTTTGTTTGGCTAACTGAAGCTTTTGCTAATTCGCTCGTTATATTTATTGTTTTCGGTTTAAATGCAGAAAATGTTCCGTTTCCTCGTTCAAATATATGTAAAATACAATCAGTAATATCGATTTTTATTTGAAAATCACTGAGTTCTCAAGGACTCAACCCAATTCTGATTCCAGTCTTCTCGTTTGGGCTCTGGCTTCTTCACGGGCTGATGATTCTTGTAATCCTCGTATTGGACTGTTGTGTCCAGGTTGAAGGCCGGCCTTTGCTTCAGTTTAGCTATAATTAAAAGGGTGATTTGTCAAGTCATTCCAAGGCTTACAAGAGGTAGTTTCCATATAGAGTCGGGTTCCTTGATGGCTATCTCCAATTGTCATATGCTCTGACTTATTTCGCTGACTTCCACGTTTTCTGGTAAGGGATTTACGATCTTTCTGAAGATGTGGATAACACAATGAAAAACGCTGTAAACTTACGGAGATTGTCTTGGAAGAGCTACTACTCATTTCTGAATCCGTCAAGTCGTTGGAGTTGGAATGTTGTGAAATGTCTTGTTTTCGGATGCTTTGAGTGGCCCTTGGCCGTTGTCCCGGACTACAATAATATCCCGAGTTTTGTTTCTGCAGATGCACTGGAGAACAAAAGAATATCCGAATCCCCCGAATACGATAATGATCGTGTTTATAGTGGCGGTAAAGGCATCTCTCAACAGGTGTTTATTGAACCCGCAATTACGGGCACAGAGCGCGGATTTGGCCGGGATTTGGTGGTCGTGGCCGGCGGTTTCTTTTCCAGTTTTTTTTGGATCTTCTCCTTGTTCATCGATCTCTTAATTGGCGGTCTTGGCGGTCGATGTTTATACTCAAGAGTGCTCCAAAACAAGACCAAGAGACTTGGCCACAATCCCGAGCCAGATAAAGGGTCATAAATCACTCGGACACACAATTAATTAGGCCCCATATCAACAACCAGAAGGTTTATCACTTGTCTTTCGAGATATATGACCTGCAGAAGAAGAAAAGGTGTTGGGCCTATGACTTTAAATTAGGCATGTTCTAGATGGAGATTACAGGAGAGTCTTGTATAGCGGTGTTATCATCAGACGCTCTCGTTCCTTTCATGAGGGATGTTTGTGCAAGGGATTAGGGAAATAAGATCATTTTTTGCACACTCTCGTCAACTCCTCGACTCTCACTTATCATCGAATTATTGGTCAGAGACCTAGCCTCAGGTCCCGACACTTGTTTTGCGAGGCATTTCGCACCTTGACTAATGACCCGACTTCCTTTGTTCTGACATGTTGCTCTTATGCCCAGAGGGCCAATCTTTTGAGTGATCCCATTTTAATCGTTTCCTCTTTTTCTCTGCCGTCTCTTCGCTCGTCTTTTCTTTCTGTGCTCTCTCTGTCAGTGATAATTCAGTCGAAAAGTAAAATTTCCACAATATTTTCTCGTCTTTTTCTTTCCGGCGAAAATTGGAGTGCGAATGATTTACGACTGATCGCACCGTGCAATGCAGAGAGTTTAATATTAGATATTTCATAAAGCGCCTACTCCACTTGCACCGCGCAATTTGTCTTTGTCTGCTTCTGTTCCAAAAAAGACAGCGATTATCAGTTAACGAGTCCTTTTTCGAAAGGGGCTGACTCTCGGGCTGACGACGTGACCGTCAAGAACGAAGGTGGGCAGTCACGATGTCCTATTATTACAGCAACAAGATGTTTGTACAAGATTCCTGAAACAAACAAGTCCGCCACCGTATCCCTGATATTATACTTGGCATTGGAATCGAAGAAAGGGGCATGTTTGAGGAGGAAATTAAACCAAGACCTCAGGAAAAGTACTCGTCAGATCTCATTTCCCCTCCGGCTACAGTAGGCCCCCATCTCGAGTGGCCGAGACATCGATATTGCCTTTGATCTGCACAAACATTCTGATTACTCGACTAAAACCTCTTCGAATTTCTGTTTCCTCAGGTACTCGAGAACCAAGTCGAGATCCGCCGCCACTCATGTAATCGAGTTTATTCTAATGTTATACTTAAAATACGATTAATATAATTAATGGGACACAAAGCTCTGGACAAAAGAGAGAGAGAGAGAACAGAAAAGAAAAAAGAAAGAAACCTCGGGAACTTCGAATAATTAGAATCTGCGACCTGGGCTGGAGCCATGACCTTGTGCATGACAAAGAAGAGACCTAGATAAGAATAATATAGACAATATCATCTTCAATCACACCATGTTCATGTCTCCTGAGTTGATGGATGTGCCGACGATCAGACCGGAAGCTCAGGCGCACCTGCAAACAAAAGGGTTGATCAATAATGCCTGAGGGGTTTACAAGTCCTGAATGCAACTTTTTTGTGATCTTAACACAACTCCAATGTCGGGGTGATTAATAAGCACCCGACCGCGCGACGCCACTTAATTGCTCGAAAATTGTTCGACGTGATATAAGTTTAGTTTGGTTGGGGGTATTATTATATTTATTATACATCGTCGTCTTTTTTTCTCTCTCCGGCGCCAAATTTATGACGGCTGTTAATGTGACATGACAATGTTTTGAGAGCGGATTCTGGGGTGACATCGACGACGGAAGCGAAGGACGCTTCACCCACATCTCTTGTCATCACATTACACACCGTTATCTTGTCACTACATTCGACATTGCATTAGACACAACATCTATCATCCACAAGGGAACCAGAGATACTAACAAGTTCTTTCCCGTTTTGAAACTTGATTTATGTGTTACAGTAACCGCGAAAAGGAAAGATTGACCCTACATGCCCTGAGGGTCCACATTCCAAAAAAAGTATATTACTCTTAAGTGTCGAGTCTTGTTGCGCTTTCTCTTATCGACCCAGAAAATCCAATCAACGCTTAAAAAACATCTTGTCAACGAAACTAGGACACTAATCCCCTGCAGTGATAATAAAAAGTGGGAAACTACAATTATCCCCGACTGATAAGAGGACCTTCTTCTCCTTCCTTACCTGTCACCGAATTCTCCTCGGACTCCGCTTTACAGTCCGGCCCGGCAAATGGACTACCCGCCTCGGTTTCGGGGGACGAAGAGGAGCTGCATCTGGCCTCGGGGTTCTTGACTGTCTCCTCCTTCGTATCCACATTCTCTCCATGACTTGATTGGGGTTGAGGTTGTTGCATCATATTCTGGAAGAGTTGCATCGGGTTGGCGAACTTGGAAGGCGATGAATTCATTCGCCCGAGTTGAGAGAGTTGTTGGGCCGCGAGGAAGGATTGCATCGGATGCATCTGTCCCATCCTCATCTGCTGCTGTTGTAGTTGGGCGAACATGGCCATCATCTGAGGGTTGAGTTGGGACATGGCCAACAGTTGAGGATTCATTTGACTGGGGCCGAGGAAGGGTAGTCCCGAGAAAGCAGTCTGCCCTGAGGGTTGCGAGACGTTCGGATTGAGTTGCGGGGGATTGGCATCAGAACTGCTGGAGGAGCTCGGCGGACTGGCTGTTCGTATGGATTTCCGGTCATCGGGGGAACTGTGGGTAGAGGTCTGGGTCTGGCTGAGGGTTTCGGTAATCGACCAAATCTTCCGTTTGGGGGTGTTAATGCCATTTTCTTTCTTGATCTCGTCCATACTGTTGGCTGAGGTATCTTGTTTCGATTCGTCCGAATTCACACTTCCGCTGGGGGAGTGGGGTTCGTGGACAAAGCTCGAGTCCTGATTGTCTTGTCCATCTTCGTCGTCGGGTCGGCCATTTCGTGGCGACCAGGACTGTTTTCCTTCCTTTTTAAGGCGCCTGCGGGCATTTGCGAACCATGTGGACACCTGGAATTAAGGGATGGATAAGATGGGATCAGGTGTTGCGGAGATAGATGGGTTTTGTGTGCGCATGGGATAGATATATAGATATTATTGTTGACACTTGCGTAGTCTAATCGCTCGCTTAACCCCCTCAACTGATCCACTTTGTATGAAAACAGAGCGAGGTCGAGGCGCCGTTAATCCCCTTACCCTCCCCTCGTATACAGTACCCGTGTCTTTGTCAATGTTTCTGTGAAAAGGAAGAAATCCAAGTTAATTAGACTTATGAAAGAGTAATGAGAAGAATAAACTCGATTATGGATCGTAAAGAATGCGCGTCGAATACGATGAAACGTACAATTACCGGACGACGCGACAACCAGGGAAAGAAAGAATGCACTCTCCGAGCACTTATTGGTTTGAGTTATAAATCACATAACCCCCGCAATTAAAATACGGTAGGGCTTACCTGAGTCATGGTCATTCCCGTCATCATGGTTAACATCATTTTGTCGCCTTTGTTGGGATAGGGATTCGTCCGATGGGCATTCAGCCATTGCTTCAGGGGTTTGGTCGCTTCTCTGGTCGCGTTTTTCCTTCGACTAGGGTCCATCATATGGTACGAATTGAAGGGAAAGGGAGCCGCAAATGCACCATGTCTCATGGCTTCTGTCAATTCCTGAAAAACCATTGGATAGTTACTCAAAAAAACAATTCGGAAGTCATCATCTACTGTAAATGGGCTTAAAGTTTCGTTTCTTACCAGATTGGGGTAGATGCCGAAGGGAAAGCCGGCAGTTTGGGCATTATGGGCGGCCAATAAGGCCCTGAAAGCAGGATTATCGGGATTGGCCGCGGCCGGGGCTAGTGGATGCTGGGAAGGCGTGGGGGTCGTGGAGGATGGAAGCAGCTGATTCATGACTCCAGAATTGTTCAAGATCTCGCTCATCGCACTCAGCACGTTCTCATCCATGAAGGCCGGCTTCTCCACTTCTGCGGACGCCGTTTGTCCCGCGAAAGCCGAGAGTTGTTGCTGGAACGCGCGCAGTTTCTCGGCCGCACTCTCTTCCGAAGCCATCGCTGACGCTGATACGGAGTGCGGGAGCTGGAAAGCCAATGTCATTGGAAGATTTGCAAGTGAATGGGAAGGTAGTAGCACATAAAACGCGAGACTGCCACCTCTACTTGTGCACACGCGTTTGCATAAAAGAACGATTGAATATTAAGAAGACGGGGACCATGGATATGCAAAACAGAGGACCGACAAATGCAATAAAGGCGGTAATCAGGACACCCTTTTCTCCCCTCGCGGACATATCATCCCACCACCACGACACTTCACAAGCGAGATCTTTACCGCAGGCCCCAGTCCGTGGCTCTTTATTGCGCGATGGCCCGTGGAATGCCACTTGATATGCCCGCTCCTTTGGCGGGCGCTGTTCGAAAAAGCGACGCCCCAGCTTCGAACACGAATGCCCACCTTGTTCTACATGATGTGCGCGGATCTGATAAGGAAAAGATAATCCTGACGTCGGGGTTCATCGACGAAGCAATTCATTTGATTCCATTTCAAATAACTTAATCGACAAACCTTATCGCCGGGAAAATAAGCGAAACAAACCACGCAACTAATATGATTTGATCGTCATAAAAAGCAGAAGATGGAGCTTTTCTCATTGTTTTTACAACGACACAAACGAGACGTCAACGAAGACGGGAAAGACGCAAAGAATGATTGAACCACTAAGAGAAGACTTCTCTTGTCCAATGACAACTTCCACGATGCGCGAATGGACTCAAATCACAGCACGGTGGGGGCAGGTGCGATCATCAGATGACATGTGTCAGAGCGACACCACTTGTTGGAGGAAGGGAAAATGGAAAAAGGACAGCGGGATACCCGAATTTCGAAGGATCTAATCGAGAATTGACTTGTTCGAACATGCCCCGAGACATCTCTCCTTTCATGCTGTGATTTACTGTACGCACAAACACTGCTGCCCTACATAACTCACATTCAGAGATTACGAAATTTGGTTCATTCAAAAGTAAATTAAGGAATGCCCAATATTTAGAACAGATCAAAGTAAAACATGTAAGATGGCATACGGTATAAAACACAATAAACGCCCGCCTTTACAACAACATGAACAACATAAATTGATGTAAGAGACGAGGAGGAGGCAGATACTAAGGTACAAAAGCGACACTGTTTCATAAAATTAAAACAGATTGAGAAGGCGGGCAGAACACGAGTTCTTCTCATCACAACCGGTGCGAAATTTGTGTTAAATCACTTAACTCCGCCCCTTGTTTCATTTAGGAAAGGGAGAGCGCTGATTGGCTGCGCGGGGCGAGGGGGGATGGGGCGCGAGGGGAGCTAAGATGCAGAAAAGATTAGTTATAACGACCATCGACATGATCTGGGACCGTGTCGGACAACACACGCCTTTAATCATTTCGAGTTTTTGCAGTTAACTCGATTAAAAAAAAGAGGGCGGAGTCTGCGGCGAGGATTGGCTGAGAAGTTTCGGCTGCGGCCAAGGTTGTTTTGGCGGCCGAAATGGATCCTGTTCAACTCGAATAATGACTCCCTCCCAGGCTCTCGCACAAAAACAAGCCGAAAACCACATTCCTCGGCCCCGAATAACATGGCCGCAGTTGGTTTTATAGGCCACAAGGAAGCGGCCAACCATTCGCCCTGTGGTTAAAAAAGGCCCGATTACGGTGTTGGGGCCTCCGAAAACATTGGGCGAGCAACAGTGGCCCTGGAAGAGATCGATTCTGGGAGTCGTGTTCTGTTCTGACAACCAGCCCCATCCCCGTTGGTTTGTTCAGCCTCCATCGCCCAATTCAACGCTGTCATAACGTGTAAATGAGGTCGCAGGGAGAAAGGGAGGAATTATAATAAAGAGACCGACTGCCTCTTCGTGTAACTCCAATCCACAAACCCATCACACGCGACTACAGTAGGAAAATTGGGGCAGATCAGGGGTTTTATGTTTACATCATGTCCAACAAAATGAACACAAAAAGTTTAAAAAAAAAGAAAAATAAGAAAATACGATATAATGTAGACGGCAAAAAATAAATGGAGGATTAAGAAATGAAAAAATAAATGGAAGATTAAACAGTGGTAAAAAGTAAAGTCATCCAATTTATTAGAACAAAGACAGTAAATGGATACTGTAGCTGATAGTTTAACCAATTATGAGAAGAAAGAGTTCCCAGAACCACTTGTACCTTGTCCAAGACAATATTTACGATCCTGTCGCCGAAGATCAATGCTAGGCCATTCCCACACATAAAACCCTTTTAGGGAGGGGTGGGCGGGCACGGAAGCCTCGAAATCCCCAATAAACCTATAAAAGCGGGCCTGAGAAACGGTAATGTAAAGTGTTATATCGAATGACAGAGTCATTCTCGAGTGATATTAAATGCAAACAAAGGCCGGTTTAGTGCTCAAAAGGGCCGGGCCAGGCTAATCTCAACCACAAACTGGGGAAACTCATGCATCTGAAGTACCAGTCATCAGAATTCAAGACTGTAGAGGCATCGGATTACTTGTTTGCGCGCGGGAAATGGCCTGCGGGGATGGCTGAGAACAATCATGAATGGCTGGGAATCTCTCGAGAAATGGAGTGCTGTCCCGAGTTATCCACACCCAAATTAAGTACGACATTAGGCATTCGGAAGGCCTCGGATTCACACCCAGAAGCAGCTATTTAGACATCGAACAAAGGCCCTACGGTAAGGGCGACAATCCATCATAATGTTTGAGTAGCCGGCGCACAATCCCGCAGTCTGTAATTCTCACGGGCCTCGGGCATTCAAACCGTTTAACGCCTAACAGATTGAATTCAATTCTGCCACTCTTATCTAGATTATTGTGTCGATATGCTCCAAGATGATGTCCAAGCCGATGCTCTCCCCTCATTTCGCATTCAAGTGGCCATAAATGACACAAGATGTCAGTCAGTAAATAAGGCATAATATTATGAATAGACATGTATAAAATAATGCTCGGATGTGTGGAATGCGCGGCTCTCTTTGTCGCCAAACACTTCCGCTCTCTGCACACACGTCAATCTAATTTATTGATGACAGAAATCAGGTAACTGAGATTGTTGCGCGGCTTTTCCAAAGAGAAAACCACCTGGCCATAATAATATAAATAAAGGGATGTCTGGCGTCTCTCCGAACCGTGCTCTCTCTCAATTATCGCCTGCCTTTTCGGGTTATGATCGCTTTAAAGACGAGGCCAGTTCTCGAGAGGATCAAGTCGAGAAAGGAATTAGAGCCCCGACAAAAGCCTGTTTGCCCATAATCGACTCTATATATTACCCTTTCTTCTGTGATTCGGGTCGCAGTTTGTTTGTCTAGAATTAACGCGCGAATCACTTAATGTTACAGTAGACCAGGGTCTTGGAAGAAGTCTTAAGGGGAGGCTTGTCGCTGATAATGGACAGTGAGAAGAGACACGGCCTGAGAGAATGGGGTAAATAGATCCCCCAAGTCTGAAATTGAATCCCGCATCTATGCAAAACACGTAAATGGCGGTAATTAAAGCCAGGAACATGGATCCGCAGGGATATGAAGAAGATGCCAGCGGCTATTTGTGTGATACCGAGCAGCTGGCACCCCCAGAAGCGGCGTCGGGGCCGTAATGACCGGAGAGGAAATTAAAAAACGTTTTGAGCGTGTTTGTTCATGGTTTAACCAAACAGAATATGTGTAAGGACATAGCTAATTAAGACATTACACTGGATTCTAACGAAATGGCCAAGATCAGAGAAGCTAGAAGCCGCAGTCCAAAGTGGATGCACGACCCGTTAATCACCCAAAAAACTACTCGAAGGAATTATAATTTTAGTGCGACCCATCAAAAAAAAGAGGAATATTGGCATGCAAATTGAATAGATTCCAAGATTTATGAGCCAGCCGCAAAGGGAGACGGTACCTGCCTTCAGAATTTCCCTCTCCTCTCGATTCAACTTTTTTGAAAAGACGCGGCGGGAAGTGGAGACACAAAAGAGATGAGGTCACAGCCCTTGGAGACCACCGCTTCTACCTTGTAATGAACGCCGATGACAATTGGGAGATGACATTCTGGGAATCTGTTCGTGAAATTACACATGACCGTATTCTCTAATCGACTTAGGAGATGAATGACCCCCAGGTGTGCCCCCGTAATTGCCCCACAAAAAGATCCATCTGCCCGACACATCCTCGATTACATAACCCCGGAGATCAATGACGGATTAGAGTGCGTATAAACTGACTTATTGTTTACCATCGATAATATAAACACACATGTTTCTGGAGTGGCTAAACTCCTCGATGAAGGGGTCAAGATGCTGATCGGGTACAAAAACAGACGCTTACTGTAATCTGGGAAAGAATAAAACCACGAAATAAGGGGACTAATCGAGGAGCGGCCGAATCCAAATCCAATTTGAATAAAGTCGCCGCCCGACCCGTGATTTATCTTCTCACACCTTCCTGTGCGTTGTAACCTCGCACCAACTGTGCCGGTAGTGTAAAGACAATTAGAGGCGGGGGGAAAGAGGGGTGTTAAGAATGTCTTACAATGTCCGGATCGAATGGCCCGGCCCGGATCAGGCTGACAGATGACAGGTGTCAGATATTAACACCCGGTTCGAGTAGCCCGGCGCCCGCTCATATCACATATTAATCATGACTGGTTGTCGACATACTGTAATCCGATCCTCAATCCCAAAATTAACTTGTAAACGGGTAATTAAGAGGCAAAAACAAAGTTTTTGTGAGAAGTGATTGGGAAAGATTAATTGCGTGTTATCTCCAAGAACAAGTCGTTACTCTTTAGGACCTATTAAACGGACAAGTTGGAGGGAATAATTGTTTTGACAGTAGTGTTCGTATCTAACAACCGAGGCCCTTCATTCGGATTACAGTACGCTTGGATGCCTGCAAATCGGATTATTCAAAACATGGCCGGCTAATATGTCAGTTATTAAACAGCTGCCCCGTGTGAAACTGATGTCAATCAGACGGGGAACGCTTCATAAACATTTGTTTGGGGCCTTGGCCCAAGGTGTCAAGGCCTGCCACTTGCGCGTGCGATGATGGATCGGCTCTCCGATCAGGGAGGCTGATCCAGATCATTAGTGGAATTGGCTGTTATTACAACATATGCGGATGGAAGCCACACTAAAAGTTGGAAAGGGGAGTCATTATGCCTCAAAATATGCTGTATCAATTAAAAAATTTTGCTTATGAAATGACTCCTTATAAATTTTCAATCTACGGTATCATGTTTAATGCAATGTCCGATTACAGGCGGAAGTCATCTTTTATCCCCGGGAACGACTTGATCTCATGCGACAGGCCCGAGACTCGCCCTTTGAGAGCTCGCCGCCCTCACCTTGCGCAATGTTCGTATCTTCGGCACACTTCTTCACACCCTCGCTCAGTCCTCCACTATCACCGGCACCATCAAAAAGAGCCATCAAATGAAATTCTCGCGAGATCATGACATTAATGTAATTAAAAAGGCTCTCTCGGACATTAATATGATCTGTTTGATAGTTACGTAATCGTGGCATGAGACCAGGTGCGACCAGAGAAGAATATCCTCGGATTGGAGGGCCCAAAAACGAATGATAACACCTGATGTCCTCCACAATATCTTCTGCCAATAATCTGATCCTATTCTACAATCTAACCCCTCAAAAGCCCATGCAATCTTATTTATCCCTTTTTTGTTTATGTTGACCTGCCCCGAGGCGTTATTCGAGATGTCCTTCATTCGAATTGGAAGTGCAAATTGGATACGGTAATCGAAAGGACATTCGTTTCGCGCGTTGCATGGTTATCAGCGATCGGAATCGCGGATCGAACCTCTCCAATTCTGGCTCCAGATGGCCTTCCAGTAATCAGTGCGCCAAATCAGAGTCCCGCGAGAGTTCCGAACGGCCTTCCTGCCCTTCCCCAACCTCAATTCCCGTTACCTGGAGGCCAGAAGAAATAAATATTATCCCACACACCTGTCTGCAGCCGATCGCGCGCAGATAAGAGGCCATCAATCAGGTACCCCCGATTCCACAAATGTCCCCACAAATGGGATGAGGAAGGTCGGGGGACGTTGTAAACAAGATTGGAACGATAACCATTCAAAATACAGTAGACAGCGCAATATTGCACAAGTTGGGCTGGCCCATAACTTTGGAAGAAATAAAAATTTGCAAACATTTCAGGGAAAACAAAGCCTCCTGAACAGAAAAGAGAAGATTCCCACACTTACAATCACCTACAAGTGTCTACAAGACCCTCGAAGAGATTATCGGCCTGCTCTTGTTGAAATAAATGAGATAAGCCACTTCCAGACCCTTTAAATGTAAATGAAGAATCCCCCGAGGGCATGGCCAAGATGCTAAGCATCAGAAGCCACTTGACCTGTCATGTCTCTTCCAATCCAGAATTTGGTTTTTGTTCGGTTTTCGGATTACATAAACAAAAGGAAGTTCTCGAAAGGGGATACTGTAACAAAAAATACAGAATTTGGAAAAGTAATCAGACGGAAGTAAGGGTTACATCAGCTATCAGAAGTGAGGCTAAAGACGAAAAAACGGGCCGATCTGAGTGTCGGGTCTTTAACGACTCATAAAAACAACTTTCGCACCCACTTGGGCGATAATAAATATGAACAAGGGAATGAAAACCGCGCCATCTCCCTTTCTCACCTGGGCCAAGCGAGATTTTTTGAATTTTTTTGGAACAAAATTACACTAGGACAGATGGATGGTCGTTAGAATGATGTTGGCCAATGATTTGGCCACTTCTATTTCGCTAAAATGACCGGTCTTATGGCCACAATCCCCACATCTGACAAAGTGCGCGCAAAACACACGTGGTCAGAATGTGGAGAGGAATCGAGAGTGGATTAGATCAAGATGTTTATGGACAGACAATGAAGCACCCGATGTTTCTGAATGTGAGATAAAAGAGGGCGAGAGAACAGGGCGAAGGGAGCGGGAGCAGACCGACATGAACATACGGTAGTGAGGCATAAAACATCACACATATTGGAATTAGCTTCGTCCTCAAAATCGCATAAAAAGAGATCGAAATGGGAGAGAAGGGCAATGTCAACATATTGAATAACATGTTGAACACACAGAGCGCGTACGGTAGATTAAGACGTCTTAAAAGGAAATGGGCCCGACATTCTGAAGTCAATTCGAGAATCAAACAATCGCCCAAATCCACCTAATCCCTCATGAAGAAGCGTTTAAAAAGGGAAACGCCGCTCAAACAAGAGGCCAAAGGCCCACTCCCTTTCTGGGTTTGTACTCGAGGATTCGACCGTCACAGGCAACTTACAAAGATAAGCAGGCAAGTTTACACAGTAATAATCTCTGCACGAATCCCCGAAGACAGTCATCCAAAAGCATATTCTCGGACAAGGTGTCCTATAATTAGAGTGCGGGGTTTCGCGCATTCCCCGTCCTTTTTCAATATGGATCCGAACCCCGGATCCATTTTCGGGCCGGCCAACGCCTTTGATGACATTGATTTGGCGCATTCAACTTCGAGTAATGAGTAATTAGTGTACATTTCATTTATTTTTTACGGAGTTATTAAAATAAAATATACCGGCATTGCACAAAGGGATTATGTTGAACAGGATTTACATTGTTTTAGGGTTCTTTGGAGGGGGAAATTGGATGAGGAGGATCGGTGGAGGAGGCCACCGAAGAACGACCCGAGTTCGCCGAACAAGTGCTGCTGTTAACGTGCATTGCCTCGGGCGATTCCATGTTTTCGTACAGATTGAATCTAAACAAGTCATCATCATTTGATTGGGCTAAAACATTCGTGTTCGGACCCACTCTCAAAAAAAACTTTTCCGACCTGATGTGAGTCCGGACTGCATACAGACTTAATTTAAAAGACACTTCGCGAGTTGCTGAAGCAGGCTCAAATGGGGGTCTGCCCTAGAATTTGACCCCCACTTTTTTCTGTCTCAACTGATTACATATAGGCTGTTAAACAACTTGGTGAATTTTTTTCAAAAAATTCGTCATCATGACCGAGATATGACATATTTATTGAATTTCGTTTAATGTGATATATTGTGCTAATTTATCGCCGAAACATCTCAGAATTGAGTAAACTTCCGTTATAGGCCATGCTGAACAACTTTGTAATTGACCCCAAGTTTGTCAGGTTACTGTAACATACCGTAACTCCCATGCTCAATCAATAAATCTCGATTTTCTCGATTTTTTTCAATAATTTTCTCGGAATTTTTTTGCATTTTTGGAATCAGCATCAAATTCTGCATCGGATAGACTATATGCGCATCTCCAGATAGGTGTACAAAAATGTCGTGGCGCAACCGGTAGTGGGTCGGACTACCATTCAAAAGGTCCCGGGTTCGAGTCCGGGTGGAAGCATAAATGCTCAAACGCGCTGCAAATTGTCCCAAAACAGTTAGAATCTATTGGAACTGTGGTAAAAATAAATAATAATTAACACTCTTCCTTAAAAAGGCTAAATTTTGGATTTTACGAAATTTTTGAAAATCATGATTTTTGTGGGCCCAAATCTGCTGAACAAATGAAAATTTTTTGTAAGCGATTTTTTTGTTTAGAAACAACGCAGGCACACAGAAAGACTATTCCTCAAAGGTTTTCGTTCAATTTTGCCCAAGACACCAAAAAATTTTCGTATTTTGCCATTTGACAAAAAGTTGAGATAATGATTTTCAGGCGTCCTTACGCGGAAACGTTTCCGATTTGTCTAGAGCAGTTTTTTGCGCTGCCTTCAAATATCTTTCTAACAGCCGCGAAAATTTTCCACAAAAAATTTTACATTAAAAAATTGGTAGATATTCACATATTTCATGATGTTACAGTGTTCAATCTTGTAAAATTTGCTAAAAATGCGACTCCCCATAGTGGAAAACATGTGTATCCACGTTTGAATGACGTTACTTCGGCTTAGAGGGTTCTGGCGGTGCTCGCCGATTAAAACAAAAAAGTTCAGCTTTTTGGTGTTTTGGGCAAAATTGAACGAAATCCTTTGAGGAATAGTCTTTCTGTGTGCCCTGCGTTGTTTCTAAACAAAAAAATCGCTTACAAAAAATTTTCATTTGTTCAGCAGATTTGGGCCCACAAAAATCATGATTTTCAAAAATTTCGTAAAATCCAAAATTTAGCCTTTTTAAGGAAGAGTGTTAATTATTATTTATTTTTACCACAGTTCCAATAGATTCTAACTGTTTTGGGACAATTTGCAGCGTGTTTGAGCATTTATGCTTCCACCCGGACTCGAACCCGGGACCTTTTGAATGGTAGTCCGACCCACTACCGGTTGCGCCACGACATTTTTGTACACCTATCTGGAGATGCGCATATAGTCTATCCGATGCAGAATTTGATGCTGATTCCAAAAATGCAAAAAAATTCCGAGAAAATTATTGAAAAAAATCGAGAAAATCGAGATTTATTGATTGAGCATGGGAGCTACGGTATGTTACAGTAACCTGACAAACTTCGGGTCAATTACAAAGTTGTTCAGCATGGCCTATAACGGATGTATACTCAGTTTTGAGATGTTTCGGCATTAAATTAGCACAATATATCACATTAAACGAAATTCAAAAAATGCGTCATATCTCGGTCATGATGACGAATTTTTCGAAAAAAATTCACCAAGTTGTTTAACAGCCTATATGTCATCAGTTGAGACAGAAAAAAGTGGGGGTCAAATTCTAGGGCAGACCCTCCTTCCACAACTGGCGAAGTCTCTTTTAAATATATTTTCGTGATGTTAGACACTAAAACCATCTTTTCAATTTTAACCTGCAGCTTGCCAAAAAATAAAAAATTGTTTCTTTCACAGTGAACACGGATGTTTTTTCAAGTTTGTAATTAATCATCCAGATTATACTCAAGACATGACTATTAAAAGTATTCCTTACGTGGATCCATCCTCGCCTTCGATGGTGACGTCATTCTCATCGTCACTATCGGGATCAGGAGAGATAAAGACCACTTCGAATTCAAGTTCTCGGTTTTCCATCATCTGGAATGACCCATCTACATCACAAATATTACCTTCGCTTACCTGTTTGGAGAGAATTTGGACGGCTTCATTGTGTTTGACGGAACGGAGGTTGATTCCGTTGACGGACAAGATGGTATCACCCACATACATCTTGCCACAACGCTCGGCTGGTTGTCCTGGATGGATTTCCGAGATCAAAATCGGCACTCCATGTTCTCGGCCACCCTGCATGAGGCAATTAATAAGTAATTAAAATCAATATTAGTATCAACAATAAAAATTCCTACCGTAATGGATATCCCCAGGCCTTCCGTGGGCTCCTTGACCAGCTTGACCACTCTCATTTTACCCGAATTCTTATTTAATTTGTTTTTGAGCTGCGTTGGGCCTTCCGTTGAATGGGAAGTGCTGTTCCGAAGTCGTCCTCTGCAAGCTCTGATCACAGTTTTATGTCGGTGCAGGTGGATCTCAGCTTCGAGTTGATTCCAGAGCCGATCATGCTCAGCTCCTCTCATGTCTCGACCCAATAACTGTATTTGTTGTATTCTAAACAGCTCTTCTTCGTCTAATTTATACTCAACTTACCTTCCGGCGAGTTCTTTATCCAGATATTTAGCTGCCAGTCTAGCTGCGTATACCTCGCTTTGCATGGATCCCAACATCTGCCGGAGTTTGTGGTTCTCCTTGGTCAGAATCTCGACCTGAGCTTCGGCCTTCGCGGCTGGGATTTGCTGATTTCGTAAATGTTGGATCTCTTGGTCCTAAAATACGATAAAACTGAGGAGAAAATCACTTACGATCTTCTTGCGTAACATGTCCGATTCATGCGGAGCTGTTCGAGAATAAAGTTGACATTGGAGGGAATGGATCTGAAGAGTCAGATCGCGGGATTCTCGCTCGGCGACCGTACACAAAGCATTTACACCTGCCAACATGTCACGATACTCCTCGACTTGGTCCTGAAAGTGTAAAAAAGGTGACGATTGCGCAATTATTACATAGCTCGGCAACTTGAGATCGAAGTGACGATTGCATCACTTTGAATCTGTTAATCTTAACCAAAACAATCTCACAAAATCCGGACGTCCACTTCATTTCACTTACCGTCAGTCTGTTATTCTTGTGCGCCAAAGTTTGGCATTTGCAGACCATCTGGGCAAAACAAGAGCTGATTGCGGTCATCTTCTGTCTGCATTCGTAGGCAATGTCGGCCTGATCGGCGTCGATTTCCCCCAACGTCAGATCCATCTCCACAAAAGCCTTATCGAAATCCTTTTCCAGATCCTCCAACCACCTCAGCTGGGTGGTCTTGGGCGGGTTATCTGGATTCTGAACCGAATTTGAGGTCTGGGCCATCCTGGAAAGAATGAGAATAGGCATTTAAAGAAGTGGCCCATCATCCAAACCCTGAGGTAACGCGGCCCATCCTCGAGAATCCCAAAACAAAAGCTCTCCCGGAGATTTGGAGAGGGTTTGTGTGAAAAACGGCGAAGAAGAAGATGTCGCCGCAAGTCGACGGAACACAAGTGGGGCGCCAACACGGCGCAGCAAGATCTAAGGAGGTCAACTTCCCCAGCGGCAATCACCTCAATTTAGCTAACCATTACTACTGACATACTGCAAGCAGAAACAAAGAAAGAGTCAACAACATCATGAATATAAAAAAATATTGTGGCGCAACGTCGGCCATAACAGTATCAATAAAACTCAGGTCGTAAAAGTACTTCCACGGTTCCGCATGCTCGGCTAGCTCTGAAATTGATGGAAACGACAAGCCTTTTGTCATGTTGGCAACCGGAAATTTACATAAACCGCGGAAAACGGAGAAAAAATATTATTTCGGTCGGGAAACGAGTGAACAAAGACATTCCTTTAATGGAATTAGTGGCCAGAAGGGGTCAGCAGTCTTCAAGACCCGACTACATCCATCACCCGCCCGTCCTCCTGTTGATTCTGGGATTAGACGCGTCATTGGAAGATTACGAATCAAACTAAGGTCACTTATAACAATTCCGGGACACATCCCAACAGTCGACCATTAACTTGGCCGCCGTTCCCTAGCCGTAACTTCGCGGTCATAAAAGTTGAATCACGCATTTTAATACCCATTCCCCAACATCTAATTTAATTCCCGATGGGCTGATTCCTGAGAATAGCCCCGACCCAAACATCAACCGGCCCCTCATCAAGCAGCTCGGGGGTCCGAGTTAAGCCCGGGGTAGAAGACAATTCCCATTGATGAGGCGAATATTGGCTTCGAATCCCCAATCTCGGGAAGGCCCATAAAAGCGGGCTTCGTCCCGAATCAGATGCCCGAAAACAAGGAAAGCGGATCCCAAATCCATTTCTTAACAAATCTGGAACAATTGGAGCCCTGAGGGCCTGACAAGAGCGGGTTCAAAGGCATTCGGGGGGTGCGAAACTGGCCGAAAAGGAGATGCTCAAATCCCTGAGGATTGGGATGCAAAATGGAAGTAACGTGCTGTCGCCTTTGAAGAGATTGTTTAAAGGGGGACTCATAGATTTTATTGTTTATTCCAGTTCGTTCTTCGGAAGACCAACAGCAACAAATCCGTGTCAGAAGACGTGGAGAAGGAAGAAGAGAAAGAACTTCGTCATGGGCAAAAACGACAACAAGACCACCTCAAAGGACAATTATTAGGTCATCCAGACTCGAGCACAATGAGGGACATCAGATCAACAAAAATAATTTGGCCATCACTTTCACAGCAAACATGAGCAACACCCAAAAGGAAAGAGCGGAGGGAAAATACGTGGCTGTTCCCTCGATCAAACACTCCCGATGGTATTATTTATGAAAGGAGAAGATCATCATGATGTCTCTTCATATTCCCCGACTATGGACAGACTACAACCCGATCGTGAGATACTACTAACAAGAAAGACTCGGTATTCAGTTATGTTGAGATTGATTCGAACCAAATCGGCCCATCACTTTATCAGAGATCTCATTGATTTCGGTGGAGACTTTGGAAGAAAACTCCTGATATTCCCTCTTCAGATGGTCTATCACCCATTCGATTCCATTTCGCCCCTAAAAAATTCAAATTATTTGAAATTTTTGGAGATGTGATGGAAAAAGTCTCTCGTGATCCTTATGACTCATGGAATTGAGCGAACTGCTAGCTCTTACATCATAAAGTTCGATAAGAAACACTATTGAATTCCTTCAGAAAACACTCAGAAAAGCCGCTCTTCGTTTTCTAAACTATACCTTACTTACTTTTAGGGCATTTGTTTGATACACATTCAAGAACGCTTTTTCACAATAATCTGTAAAGGCAGGGAGGTTGACAACGACAGCAGCCTCTTGTTTCAGCAATGTTCTGTATGGATTTGTGGGATCAGGCGTGTATTCCAACCTCTCATCTACTCTGAGAAAGCCGAGGCCATTTAACTAGAAAAAGCAATCATTGAAGATTAAAAAATCCCACATTTCTCGTTGCCAATGTCATTTTCCTCGTCGATGGATCAATTTCAGTATATTCATGCGAATATTGTGTTCCCGAAAATCCCGTCAACTAGAAAAAAATCATTATGTCTTTACCCATTTCGTTACCTTCGTGGCCCAATTTGGGATATGAAAATGACTTTGCATTATCCGCTCGGTCTTTAGGGTTCCATTCTCGACCCTTTGATTAACCACATCAATCGCAGTGACTGCTCGATTAATCGGATTTGGATATTTCCGAAACGCAGCATGTACAACTGTGTCCCAAGGATGCCTCAAAAGAATAGAATATAAGAATGAAGGACTTACTCAAACGTGTGCTCTGATGTCCAAATCTTCATCTTCGACTACACCAGAATTAGCCGCGTAAAGACAGCTCACAAAGTTTTTCTGAAATTTTATATCTAGAAAATGGAACTTCTTCAATGGAAACAACCACTCGAAAACATTCAGACGGGAAAAAGGATACAAACAATAAGAATGAGATCAGCCGAATGACTCTAAAAATCATGTGAAATATAGAGGCATGCGCCTATTGCTGCTATCAACAACCTAATGATCAAGGTCCTAAGAACACTGTTCGGAAAAAAGAGAGAGAAGTGTCTGGAGTTCAAGCAGACGCAATATTACGCTATTTTTTCGAGAGAAAAAATATGCAGGACGTGATGCAGAATGCCAAGAATGGCTTCGTTTCGGGGTTTTGAGAAAATATTTTTTGCTAAAAGTTTGCCAATCGGTTCCAGCCGGCAGTTGGTAGAAAGTTAGGATCTTATTGTTGGCCTTGTTGTCTTCTGACTCTAGTTTTTATTGTTCCAAATTTTATAGCTAAAAATGGGAGAAGTAGCGGAGTTCGAATCAAAATTGAGGAAGGTGAGCTTTAAGATTTCAGAAGAAAGTTTTCTAAACAGCAGAAGACAAATTTTTAATGTTTTGACTTTGTTTTAGGCGTTTCATGAACTTGCTTTGAAGACAAACCAAACAAATGATCAGCTGGAAGAAGTTCGACATTCCAAGAATATCATGGAACAGGTACCTTGAATTTTTTTTGTCATTTTTTAGGCTTAGTGTGCTTTTATAGAAAATATGGTTATGCTTACTTGTTCTTGTATTTTTTCAGAATATAAAAGTTGCCGAAATTGCGAAGGAAGAAGTGCAGAAGTTGGACCCGGAAAGAAGTGTCTACCATTCGATTGGCGGAATATTTGTCTACCGAAAACACCAGGAAGAGATTGATGATCAACAGAAAGACATCGACAGTTACAAAAAACGCATTGAGGAATTAGAAAAACAAAGGGAATATCTCCAAAAGAATTTAACCGATGCTCAGAAAAATCTCCGAGAAATGGTTCAACAAAGCCGAGTGGCAAAGGCCTGATCTCCACCTGAATGCTTGTTTTATTTGTTCGTAATAAAGAATATTACTTCATAAAGTTGCTTTTGAGTCGATTTGTCATGGACTATCAGCCCGAATATTTGATAAACCTGAAAACTTTCGTTTCTGTTTTTTGTGGACGTGGCAGCGATATTTTTTCCTGGTATTCAAACCAGAAAAAAGGTCTTATATTACGATTTTTTCAGGAGGAACATAATGGTGGACGACTCTTCTCCATCGAAACTGGCTTCGTTTAGAGCTCTCTTCCACACGGATATCTCCGGTCCTGATGGAATTAATGTTTACGTTCTCCCCAGGACTGATGCTCATCAAGTATGTTTTTCCTAATATCTGAAACAGGGGCGTGCGTATGCTGACCCTCTGGGAATGGGGCCTTTTCCCCCTGGGTCCCCCGCCCGTACTCTCTCCTGCCCAATTTCACGCCCCTGATCTTCAATGGCTTAATTTTAGAGCGAATACATATGTGATCGAGACAAAAGAGTCCAATTTCTTTCCGGGTTTTCCGGATCCAATGCCTATTCTATAATCACCGAATCTGAAGCTCTTTTATGGACCGATGGAAGATACTTTGATCAAGCCGAGAACGAACTGCTTCCGGGATGGACTCTTATGAAGCAAGGGCAGACAGGGGTCCTTTCTCCCACCGAATGGCTCCTTCAAAATCTTGTGCGAGGATCTAGAGTAGGATTTGATCCACAATTGTTTGGAAAAGGTAAGTCGTCTGCCTTTTATTATTTTTTTAAATTCAGGATCATCGGATGAACTTCTCCAAGTCATAAAAGGAGCTAAGGCCATTCCTGTCAAACTAAATACAAACCTGGTGGATGTCATCTGGGAGAATCGACCGGAGGGTTCGAAAAATCCTTTGATTGTGTTATCTCAATCCGAGCATGGAGAAAGTATTGAATCGAAATTGGAAAGGGTCCGAAGTCAGATGTCAAAGAAGAAATGCGACATTGTTATCGTGTCTGACCTCGCTCAAGTAGCTTGTGAGTGATAAGTTAAAAGACCATTTTTGAGAACTTAGAGCAGCCCTATGAAGCGGTATAGAGTTTAACCTTTAGTCCGTCCGGCAAGTCGCGAGTGAAACTGGCAACACGCATGATGAGAAAACAAAATTTTTCTTTGCTCTGTGCAATGTTTTGCTGTTTGCACCGTGCAAAAGGCTTTTTGGACTGTTGCTCGCACCCTGACGTCATGACGGAATAATGACGTAAAAATAGCACTTTTTTACCTGGGAAATGACCGTAAACCCGAATTTTTCCTAAAAGTTCTATTTTTATTTTACCAACTTTTTTTACCAACACTTCTTGGAGGATGTAGCTTTCTCTTGTTCAGTTCGCTTTTCAAAAAGTGCCGCGGCCAGACGGCCCAAAAACCCACAACACTTATCTCCGATACAGTATTTTAGTATGTTACCGTAACCTGAGGACTTTATTGGAGCATTTAAGTGATGATATTAGATCATAAAACTTGGGATCAAATTCTAGCGCACGCACCGCTGCTTCCGGACCTAGCGTTTTTTTAAGCATCCGTGTGACTAATAATTGTTACATTCTAGGGCTGTTTAACTTGCGAGGAGCTGATATTCCCTTCAATCCTTGTTTCTTCGCTTATGCCTATGTTACCCATGATGATGTCGTTTTATTTGTTGATAAAGAGAAGCTGACTCCTGAAGTTGAGAAGCATCTGGGAGATGTTAAAGTTCATCCATACGAGACAGCATCGGAATGGCTAAAATACTATCACGAAGAGGCCAAGAACTCCATCACTGGTCATAAAGTAAGGTCAAAACATTTGTGAATGAATTGTTTGTAGGTTTGGATTTCCCCAGAACTTAACTACTCTTTGTCTTCGATGATTGACACTGATTTTATTCATGAAGGACCCACCCCAATCTATTCTATGAAGGCGCTCAAGAATGAAACAGAGATGGCGGGAATGAGAGAATCTCATGTAATTGTGTAATTTTACTGTAGATCAACCTCTTTTTTTAGATCCGAGATTCCGCAGCGATAGTCCAATTCCTGGTTTGGCTGAAAAATGAAATAGCCGCAGGGCACGAGGTCAACGAGATCTTGGCTTCCGAAAAAATGGAAGAATTTAGAAGTAAATTGGACAAGTTTGTGTCCCTCAGTTTTGACACCATATCAGCTGTGGGTCCCCATGCCGCATCTCCTCACTATCATATGACCGAAGAGAGTGGGAAGACGACTATCAAGGCAGATCAGGTATATCTGATCGATTCCGGAGGACAATTCAGAGATGGAACTACTGATGTCACGAGAACTGTGATTCACACAGAAACCCCTGATGAACATGTGAAGAAAATGTTTACTCTGGTCTTAAAGGCCCATATTATTTGTGCCAAACAGACGTTCCCCGAGGGCATCGATGGTAAGATTATTTGGAATTATTGTTTAATTCAGATGTTTATTTTAGGTATTCGGTTAGATGGCCTTACAAGAACTCCCCTATGGAGTCAGGGTTATGACTTTGGTCATGGCGTCGGACATGGTGTTGGGCACTTCTCGAATGTCCATGAATATCCACGTAAGTCTTCCTTGGGTTTAACACCTCACTTAATTTTCGTTTAGCTCAGATTGGTTTCCGTCTCCGAATTCCTGAAGCCGGCATCTACAAAGGTCATGTTCTGACTATCGAGCCTGGTTATTATGAGACAGATGCCTTTGGAATTAGGATCGAGAATTGTTATGAGATTGTAGAGGCTACTAATCTGGAATCTGGAGCTAAGAACTTCTTAGCCTTTGCCTCCCTGACTTGGGTTCCAATTCAGAAAACATTGATCAACAAGGATCTTCTGACAACTGAAGAAGTATGTGGATTGAACATTGCAATATAATATTTTTAGTTATCCTGGCTAAACGAGTATCACAACAAATGCCTTGAGATTACGGGTAAATATCTCCAGGAGAAAGGACTCCAGGAGGAATACAATTATCTGGCCGAGGCCTGTACTCCTTTGTGAATTATGTTGACTTTTTTCTAATTCCTAAATCTAAGGTGATAGAAAATTTATAACGAGTAAAATTTTTTTTTTTTGTGCTACTTGAGATCACCTTTTTGGAGAGTATGGCCTCTCTGAAAGCTTTTAAAAGTTGATTTGCCTCGGAGATTGGCCCTTACTCGACATGACTCAGCGTTTTGTGCCGTTTGCAAAAAGTTGGGTATCCTCCTTTATGACGTTTGTGAGATTTCCGTTTTTTTTGCTGACGAGTTGGTATGGCGAATTGATGTTCTATTTGATCGATATAATAGGTCAAGACTTATTACACAAGCGTGTACTTTCCGGTCAACCTGAGGGAACAACTGCTTTTTTATCCTCCATTTTGCGATCAAACGAGGGATGTTTCAGTTGGATCCTGCTTTTTGATAGTAATTTGCGTCCTCCTTTTCAATCCATTCAACTTTGTTGCCTTTACTTTTTACTGTTTCTTTGCCTTTTTTCGGGAACCGAATGATTACATTCTTGATTACTTTTTCTCAAATGTGCTTCTGTTTGATTACTTTCCCGAACTTTTCATGTAACGTAAACCTGGTTTTAGATGGTTAATCCTTTAGAAGGGCATTTCCGCATTTTTATATTAATAGTTACAACCTGGGGTCTGTCTATTCTGTTCGCCAATGTCCTCTCCGTTCCATTCAATGTCATTTGCATGACTGAGGGGAAGTATCGATGGGAAGACTTCAGCATAGATCTTGGGACTGGTAAGGCTTAGACAGGTTACAGTAACCTTTCCAGATGTGTTTACTAGAATTGATTGGGATCCCCCCAAACCCACACAACGACCGAGCTCTGACTTCCCGGATATTCCCTCGGGCTGGCCTGACGTGGATATCCCGGGGATTCGAGTACCGGTTCCTGGGTTCAATTGGCAAGGACTTCGTCTGGCTAGACAACATCCAGATCTTTTCTTGAGATTGCTACAGAAAGTCGCTAAAGAAGTCAGTTACAGAGCGGCTGTGAGGGTTGGAGAGGCTTTGGACCCCAGAGATATCGACTTCAGAAGATTCCTTGACGGTGAGTGCGGGCGAAAATCTTATATTTATTTATGTATCATCAATTGGCATGCGATTTTCAAAATGCCTATTTTAGGCTTCAATTTGACCGATTATGATCCGAATGTGGTATTCAAAGTAAAGAATTACGTGCTTGATCGAATCAAATCGCTCCAACATTCTATGGAGGTCACTGACATTCACGGACGGCGACTATCCAGATGGGACAATGTTACTGTAGATGTGAGAAAACAAGTAGAAATAAAGGTAGTTTCAGGACATTAAATTTCAAAATATAACATGGAATGGAGTCATCAATGGCCGCGTTCGGATCGTCGAGAAGCCTCCAGCTCACACTTACACGCCCTGGGAAAAGACATGGCTCTACAGTATCGCCGGCCTGGGAACTTTACTATCTGTTGGACCATTTAATAAGGCCTTTGAACACTTTGGTTGCAGGAAAACGGTGACTGTCGCGGCGGTAATCTCGGCCTTATCCACGGGCCTGATTCCCCTGGGGGCGTCGTTGGGTTACGGTGTTTTTATAATCCTTCGAATCCTGCAAGGTGTTGGATTTGCAGTAGTCTTCCCTGTTATCGGATATGTGACATCCTCGTGGGCTTCCTTGACCGAGGACGGCCTCTTCAATGGCGCGTTGACTTCATTCATCCAGGTATTACCTGAAACTTTTTTACAAAATTAATTTAGATAGCAGCGTTAATCACAATGCCCTTGTCAGGGACGATTTGTCATATTACCTGCTGGTCACTCTCCTATTTTCTTCATGCGCTCCTCACTGTTGTCTTTGTGATTGTGTGGTGGTGTTGCTACAGGTAGCTTTGGAATAAGTATGATTATTTTTGGTTCAGGGATTCGCCTTCTGAGAGTGAAACTGTTTCGCTGAGTGAATTGAGAAGAATTCAAGATGGAAAGGTGACTGATTTCAGACTCAAGCACAGCAAGGTTGGTTATTAACGTTATTGTCATGCCTTAGATTCCGTACCAAGCGATTCACAGCGATCTCTCGGTTTGGGCCGTGTGGGTGGCAGCTGTGGGGAAGTTAACCTCCATCGTCGTCTTACTCTTTTATCTCCCTATTTATCTGCACAAGGTAAGAAGAACAATACTCCTTTTATGAAATTGCAGAATTTTGAATATGACATGCTGATTGTTGGCTGGGTTCTCGCCATTCCCTTCCTCCTTCAATTTGTGGTCAAGTTAGGCTCAGGGATCTTGAGCGATAACATCAAGGGGAAGACGGAGACTGTCAAGGTGAAGGTCTTCAATTCCGTTGCTTTCTTCGTCGCCTCCTTCTTCCTAATCCTCGCTGCGTTTATTCAATCTGCAGATCTGGATTGTCTTACTGTAATTATCATCTCAGCCGCTATAGTTGTATTGGGATTGGACGCAGCTGGATTTTTCAAGAGTTCGACTGTAATTGGACGACAGTATTCTCATTACATCAACATTTACGTCCAGGTAAAGGCTACTTTGTCAGATTAAATGAGGGTATTTAGACTGTTGCAGGCCTATCCATCCTCCTGTCCCCACTCCTGGTCCAATTCCTTGCTCCCACCACCAGTATGGCTGAATGGATACTTGTCTTCTGCTTATTAGTGGTGGTACTGGCGTTGTCTGGAATATTCTTTGTCTTGAAAGGATCTGGGATTACTTGTGCTTTCGCTGATGTGGCCCAACTTCCAGAAAACAGTAAAGAATTAAAGGAACTCAACAAGCGCTAATCTCAAAAGAATGCTATACAGTATAAAACTATATACATTTATAAATAAATAGTTAACGTTTCGGGAGATCGGTTATACTTCGAACGCCCCAACTCCGACAACCGTGTTCTTCCGAGAGAAACAGAAATCGAGTAAAGAAGTTCTTTTGGTGGGGTAGGAGAATAAATTGAACCCTTCTGGATTAATTCGTTGCTCGGCAGTCAACAACTCGGAGCCATAAGACGTGAGCTGATCGAAGTTGTAGAAGCTGACTGCATATTCGGGACTTCCCATTGCGAAGACAGAGCCGTCTTTAGAGAATGTAATCGGGACATGGAAGGGCATCGGAGAGCATTCCTGCGTGCAGAACAACTTCTGTTGCGCCAAGTCCCATATATTTAGAATTCCATCAGTACTGGCTGACAATACAAAACGGCCATCTGGAGATACCTGAAAGATGATATTGAAATATCTCTCAAGGCACTGAACTTAAAGAAATATCCACCGACCTTTACAGTATGTACAGGGGCTTTGTGGCCCGTGAATTTCCTAACACAATTGGCGTTCAGTACATCCCAGACGTAAACCTCGTGATCATCACTGCCGCCAACAATATAATTACAATTTGGATGGAAGTCGAGACCCGTCACATCTTCCTGGGCCGACGAGAATAATCTTAATGGATGAATCCTTTCCGATGAGTATAAGGATACTAATTTGGAGGCCGTACTTGCAGCAAAATAATATCCTCGTGAACAAAACACAGAGCTAAGAACTGGCGAGTCCATGCGATAAACGAGAAGATTTCGTCGCATCTCAATACTCCATAATCTGACAGTTTCATCTCTCGATCCACTGAGCAATAAACGACGGTCGGGTGAGTAGCTCAACGAGTATACCGGCCCCAGATGTCCCTAAAAGTAGAATAATTCAGCATCAAACTTACCTACCGTAAATTCGACGATATCTTCCTTTATTGAGTGGTCATAGATTTCGTCATTCATCTCGGCGTCTGCATCAATATCAATTTGCTCCAATTCGGAAGAAGATTTCAGAAGTGGGAGACCTTTCTGGTTGAGAGAATGTACTTGAATCACGGAGTTCCCATAGCCAATAGAAACCATCTCACAATTCTCAGTCAAAGCTGCTGAGCATACACCCCCAGGGGCATTCAAAATCGTATACAGGCACACGGAAGGCGGATTTTCTGCGCTAATTTTCACCTAAAGAAAGACTGATTCATCGTAAATGCATACCTACCCTCTTCCCGATTTCTTTGGCCTGAATTCTTCTTTCGTTTAGTACACTTTCTGGTAAAGGAGGCATAGGTATTCGATCTGCAGGCGGGGCGTTCCCGTCCTTCTTCTTGGCATCCTTAAACTCTTTATTCTTCCTCTTCTTATCTGTTAACCCAGGTACTCCTTCATCTCGATTTGTCCCAAAAAACATCTAAACAAACGGTTTATATTGCTAATTTTACAAGAATACTTTTACGGGTAAAACCAAGTCCTAGAACCAACAACCCCCCGAACATAATTTTTTAAATATTTATCAATTTAAACAAAACAAAGTTTTCGAGTTGATGGACCCAAGAGAACTTTGAAGATGGATGGGGCTCGTAGTGACAATTTTTTGAGATCTTAGCCATCGACCAAGTAATACGTCTTTATGAATTCCAGGTTTGGTAGTTGTGCTTCTTGTTTCCCAAGAGCTGGGCACTTCCAACATTATTATAATTTGGTGGAACGTAACTGCTTAGCTGGCTTTGCGAAGGCTGTCCCACAGGACGATCCTTGTTGCCGTTAGATTGGCCATATTTATCAGATTGATTGTAGATCTTCTGTTGCTGGTTCATCCTGCTATCTTGCTCATCAACAACCTGCTGCTGATACACCGGCTGCGGCATCTTCTGATTCATCATGAATGGATATTGCATCTGAGCAGGGTTGAATGGAACTTGGAATTGCTGAAACAAGAAAATACAGTTAAAAAATATCGGAGGTAATAAAACAAAAGACAAAAAACGTACTGTGAACATATTGTTCAAACTCTGTTGCGGCACAAACGGGGCGGATCCAGGGAGATTAGCGGGGGCAAACCCTGGAGGAGGTCCAACTTGGCTGGCACCGCTCATAGTCTGTGAATTATTATCCAAAATTGGCTGTCGTTGTTGAGACTGTGTCAAAGCGCTCGTCTGATTCTGGTTATTCGCTCCATTACTTTGGGTTGACGCGTTATACTTGCTAACATCGGAGAAATAATCACTCCTTTGATGCCCTGACTGCTGAACCTGATGCTGGTTCTGCTGATGATGGCTTTGCACGGCGGGCATTGGACCAGCGGAGGTAACAGTTAAGCCTGGCATCATGCCAAGTGCATTGAAGTCCATCTGTCCGAGAGCTGGATACTGATACTAAAAAAACAATCAATAAGAAAACGCAATACTTACGGGATTGTACATTCCCATGTATCCAAAGTTGGGGAATCCAAGTTGAGGTACGGGTGGAATAAAAGCTTGTTGTTGCTGCTGTTGATGACTCTGGCTCGTCTGAGTAGGTTGTGCGGGCTGCACATTTCCTTGTGATAATGGTTGTACGACAGGAGGCGGTTGTGAAGTTGTCTGTGGTTTAACCGGAGATGGATGCGCTCCATTCGCTCTCACATCCTGCACTTGTGGATGGTAATTAACAGAACTAGTATCTGTGAAGGAAAGAGTTGCAGAACGAGCTTGATTCGAAGATTGTTGCCGATTCTGTTGAGATGGAGAGTGTGTGTACTGACCAATTACATTATGTGGTACCCTCGAGGCAGACTCGTTGAGAGGAGCATGATTCTGCAAATCGTAAACATAATTCACCTTTTTTGAATCTCACCTCAACTTTCGATACCGACTCTGGCTGTCGATCATAAACTTCTTTGTGACTCGACGAATCGCCAGCGAAATCAAACACCACCTCTTTGGAGACATCAGACACACATTCAAATTTGGGAGGTGCCACAGGGCTTTCAGTTGCAACCACCGACGAACCAAGGCCGAGATCATTCTTTAGTTTGTCTGTCAAACTTTCATTAACAGTGTCTGCTGGAGTATTGTGAGGGGTAGCAGGGTTAGGAGTGGAAACCTTCGGCGTTTTGACCGGCGATTTAGCTACTTCGATTTCAGGCTTCACTGAAGAATCAACCACAGATTCAGGGGACTCCGGTTGTAACTCTTCGAATCTAAAAAAGGAATTAATTATATCACAAAAAACTTACTCTTCCAGCTTCTCTGGAGATTCATCAATTTTAGGTGTTTCTTTCTTAGCCGCCCGAGCAGCAATCGCCGCAAAACTCAAAGGACCAGCTGCACACACTGGTTGTTGTGGTTGCGAAGACTCGACGACAGGCTGTGCTTTGGTTTCAACAACATCAGTTCTTTGAAAAACCCGAGGTCCACTCTTCTAAAAGAAGATTAAAAAAAGAGAAATCAACTCACCCAGCTATCATCCACTTCTTCCTTCTCGCCCTTCTTCAAGTTGCGTTCTCCTTGAGGCCGTGGCTTTCTTGGTTGGAATGGCTTATTCTCGGTACCTTCGGCATTTCCTTTGTTAAATTTAGTCGGCTTTGGAACTTCTCCATTGCCATTCTGGGGACGCGGACCTCGTCTGTATTCTAGAATATTTTAAAATAAAAAAATTAAACATTTTTTAAACTCATATCTAAACTTGCAAAAACTTACGGCCATTTCGATTCTGTGCTTTTTTCTCTTCTGCCTCCAGCTTCTTCTTATCCTTCTTGTTCTTCTGATGACTCCAGGTATCCAGATTGCTACTCTCAAGGATTTTGTTTACAGCTACTTGCACATCATTTCCAGCATCGAACAAAGCCAATTCCGCTTCTTCATGTGTGCATCTGGTTGTTTCAACAATCTGAAAATTACAAACGCTTTGAAAATAAGAACTAAAGAATCACATTTTTCGAAGAAGAAACTTACACCATCAATTAAACGCCGAATTTGACCACGATCTTCGTCGTCCTTATTGTGGTGTGTATATTGCGCAACGCGCAGTTGATCTTTGGTGGCCGATCGGCCAGAATTATCAAATTTTCCGCCCATCAAAACTAAAATTAAGTTGAATTAAAATAAAAAAAATACTTGTAAAAAGAGTAACAAGCTTCGATAAACGATTAGGTAATTCGTAAACGCAAAGAACAAAACGAATTGCAAAATCAACAGGAATCCGCGTGATTGATTCTAGAACAACGACACCATAAGACAAAAACAAAATTTGATAGCGTTTTGACTTAAAACGCTGTTTTTGTAATCAAAAAAGAAGGGTTTAGCACGTTCCCGCACCGGCTTTTCCAATGTGAGAAGATTCAAAAGGGAAAGGACAGCGCCGAATGCTTTTGAGACCCCAACATGGTGTATTAATACACGACAGCCCTGGGGAAACTGACTAAACCAAGTCCCGTAATCAGAGATGCGAATAATACATGATCTCAGCACGCTCGGGCCGGGAAAGGTGATCGGCGACAGACAGAAGGCAAATGAGGTCGATAACAGGGATTTCGCGCCAGAACAACAGTGCCCTGAATCTTGGCGTTCCGCATCTGCTGGACGGCGATTATAGAAATAACCGCTAGCAGAGGAAAATCTAACGTCCTTCACAAAAATACTCCGCGCAAGAAGGTCGGCTCCATGCTGTTTTCCCCAGGGCGGCTGATTAATCTGTCGAGAAATGACTCACAACTTTTGCCAGCTTCCCCCCCCCCCTTTCCTTTTGCCCGCCGGCTATTTATTCGTGAATTCTCTCTTCTGTTTGCATTGTACGAAATTGTTGCAAGTTTCAGATGGACCATTATGGGGCCTATCATAACGGCATTGCGGAATACGGTATGTTTTTAGTTCAGTCTATGGAAAACTTTGGGTTCTCAGTCTCGAAATCTTTTTTATTATCTAAAATGATATATGATATTTTTAGATCTCTATGATCGAGTAAAGAAAAGTACGTTGAGAGTCCGGAATACTTTGTTTCCGGGCTTTCCATATGAACCTTTGCCGGATTCCCCATCTTTTTTGGATCAGTTGGCAGGACCTTGTAGTGAAGCACAATATGCCGTGATAGACTTGCTCAATGCTCCAGACGAGATGGAGTTGTTGGGGCAAACTGTTCAGGATTGTATACTTAAATTGAGAAGCAGGGATCCGATTCATATTCGGGAAGCTATTGCCGAAATATATAATTTGGCCCATCGTCCCGGCATTGTGGAGCAAATTGCTGCTGATGAGAATCTTATTAAAGCTCTTATAAATGCTCTAAAGTAAGTTTCTATGAATTATTGTCTATTCTTTTAGTGATGAGGATCCAGCAATCCAAGCGAGCGCACTGAAGACATTAGCCGCTTTGTCGGCAGTGGCCCCGGCCCGTTTTTGTATATTCAGAAGCGGGGGAATCAAAGAGTTAGTTAGAATGTTAGGCAGTCCTAACGATGGGGTCAGGAGATACGCTGTGCAGACTTTGCATAAACTATTGCAATATGTGGAGAACGCTAAGGAGGATGTTATCTCATGTCGGGGTCTAGAAGCATTCATTCCTTTACTTGGCTTAGACAAGGTCCAGGTCCAAGCCCTGGTTGCCGATTGTTGTTTCTATCTGCTACATGAAAGACCACATTGCAAATCAGTTTTCTTTGAATACGATGGGAATAATTACCTTGTTAAAATCCTCCGTACCAGTTCCAATTATTTGAAGGCAGTTTATGCGGTTCTTCGATGTCTTCTAGCTGTCAGCACCGAAGCCAACAACAAGGCTAGATTAGTTGACATTGGTATGTTTTTTTTTTGTGAAATGGACCCACCCGTTTATAGGTTGTCTCGAAGCGTTGCACGTTTATCTAGACATTATTAATGATCCCAAATGGCGACTAACTCTACTCAACACGATCAGGAATCTCTCTGATGCGGCAACTGCAGTGGATACTCTTGGGGGACTTGTTAGTGATCTGCTGCTTATGTTGAGACACACTTCGGATGATGTGACTGTCAGCTGTATTTGTGGAATCCTCTCTAATTTGACTTGTAACAACGTGAATAACAAGAAGACGGTTACTTTGAGTGGTGGAATTGAAATATTGGTTGGAGTTGGAGGCGCTTTCTCACACATTGAGGATGTCACGGAGCCTACTTTATGTACGATCAGACATTGCACCATCAGACATGACCTCGCGGATCAAGCTCAGACACAGTTGTGTCATATTAGACAAGGACTTCAAATAGTTCTTTGTTTGCTGGCTACAAGAAGACCTCCGATCGTTAAGGCAGCGTTGGGAGTTGCTCGAAATTGTTCCATAATTGAATCGAATAGAAGAGCTTTGTTGATGGAAAGAACTCCAACTGTAGATGGCGTGGTTGACATTGCTCTGGAGGTGCTCAGCCATTCTGGAACTGAGCTTCTGAAGGACTTTGATGCTCTGACGGAAGGCGTTTCTTTGCTGGAACTGGTCGAAACAACGGTATCCTTGCTTCATCAGCTTGTAAGGGAAGTCGGAATTGCTGAGATTGTCTACAATCATCCCGAGATTATGCGGATTCTTGTGTCGGTAAGATCTTTTGGCATGATTTATGTCTTCCTTTAGTTGATCAGTATGGATAACATAAACCAAGCAGATGATTGCCTTGTTATGCGCGAAGTAATGGGCCTTTTTTATCATATTACAAAATCCCCGGAAGGCTGTCGAATAACTGAACAGTCGGGCGCTGTTCCTTTTATTTCTTATGCCTACAGATCCAGAGATCAAGCTGTCGGTATGTCAAATTCTTTTGATGATGGTGTTTGTGAGACAAGAAATTAATGCATTTGTATTTCAGCAGCATATGCCAAGGTTATTTTGCGACAACTGGGAATGGAGGAAAGGCCTCTACCTGGGTATCAACACAACTCTCATAGTTCAACCGATACTCTCGGATCTAATGGAAGAATAGTACAACAAGAATATAGAGGCCCTGTGGGGTGGGTAAACGAAGGTCTGGAGCCGGAGCTGTATCAGGAATTCTTTTCCCGAACATTGGGAGAAATGAAACACGATCATGTCGAAGGTCAGCATGGCAACTCTTGGTTTGACACGGACCTCTGAACAGGACTACCGCCAATCTCTACTATTCAGCTGCTTATTTAAAAGGATACGCTTTGTCAATATTATATATGTTGTTATGTTCTAATCTTTATTTAGTTAATGTTTCTTACGTATATTTATTTATTTAGCCTTGACGCAATTTGTATATAACTTTAAGGATATTCAAGATTACCTCGCTTTCATTGCACTATATTGTTAACAATTATTTAAATATTGATGAATTAAACATAATCTCGCTTTTACGGCTCACATAATTTTTCCTCAGCTACACCCCTGGTTCACGGGCCGGAAAGCGAAAAAAAAACCGGGTTGCAAACCTTGTTGAGCTGAAATGTTCCATCGTATAAAATGTCACCCATTTTTATTTTCGTTTGGGATGTTATAAATAATCGAAGGCGTTTGGAATTCTTATTTTTGAGCAATACACTTTGTAGATGACCGTAACGGACCTCAAATCAGTTAATGTTGAGGAGGTTGACTTTCTCAGACGGTCTGGCTTTTCAACTAGCCTTCTAATCCTGAATCAAGATCTGGGTAAAGTTTGCGCGATCAGAAAATGTGACGACAAGTAAGTTTTTAGTTGTAAAAGTGCTATTATTCTCGTAGAAATGTGGATAAACAAATTTCTTTCGTGGAGTTCTACAATATTCTAAACCTTCCGGCAATGTACTTGGAAGTCCAGATCCCTTTTGTTGATATAATCGTTGAAAGCGGGATATGGCTTGGGAAAAAAGTCTTGCTTGGGTGCAACGACGGTTCCGTGTTTTTGGTTTCCCCATTCAAAACGAATATGGAAGTGAGTTGTTTAAAACAAGTTTTAATTATTTTTTAGAGGCATCCGTTGGCCGTTTCCTCAATCATTTCGGCAGCAAGACTATCCGATACACAGGCTGTTTTGGCAACAGGATCAGGAGAACTGAAGTTTATTGAAATTCCGGAAGATGGAAAGATTGACTTGAAGAAGACGGTTGCCCTCAACTCTGACCAAAGGATCACATCCATTGCTATGTCTCCAAAACGTCCATTGTTGGCTATTGGGCTGATCAATTCTCTTATGTTTTTCAATATCGAGACCAACAAACAGAATATTGTTCATGTTCCTGCTCAAGGAAATAAGAACACGGTCGTATGGTCTTTGTTATTCTTGTAAGTAAGAATACTTTTAGATAGTACTGTTTTAGAGATGAACTATTATTTAGTGGAGACTCTCGTGGAAAGGTGACTATTTACAATGCTAACTCATTTGCAGTAATAAAGGTAAGCGTTAAAATAGGGTACCTTATTGCTTTAGATAATCCAAACACATGAAACCGACGTCTTATCTCTATGCTCGGATGGTGAGCAAGTCTTTGCGTCAGGCGTTGATCATCGAATTCAAGTTCTGAAGAGTACAGCTTCCGTGAATGTGAGATCTGATTGGAACACTGTTGGACAGAGGATTATTCACAAAAACGATGTGAACGCAATGGTCGCCGTAGGATCGTGGCTAATATCTGCGGGTGCCGAACACAAAATTTATATATCCAACGCACGTTTTTACATCTACTTCGCCAAGGGAAAGGTTGGGTTTTTATTCATTACGACTAATAAGTTTGTTTAGAAATGGGTTTCCACTGATACAAGGAGTCTAATGGCTGCTTCACTGCAGTCTGTGGAACTCTGGAGATTGCACACGTCCATTTCTGATGCGTCTTTATTTGGAAGCACTTATGTTGTCAGAAAGGATAATGGTCCTACAAGATTGTTAAGATTGCTGTCGCCCAAGGGGGCCGTCATTTACGACTTCTCTGTGTCTCCAGACTTTAAACATTTAACACTTTTTACGCAAGAAGGACTTCTGTTATATTCGATTAATATTACCAAGGATAACGTAAAGGTGGAGAGGGTCTTCAGAGTGAAACCTGAACTGGCCGGAGATGTGACGGCCTTAACTTCCACCAAAACGAATGTATTTGTTGCCCGGGGAAACGCTGAGATTGTGAAGCTTAACTTCAAATCCAAGAAGATTGAAAAAATTGCTTTTGCAGGTAATATTTTAAATTTTAAATGTAGTTTTGTTGTAACTGTATAATAATGAAGTTACTGTTCACACAGTGTGATTTCAGATGGAGCTGCTACAATATCAAAGCTGCGTTCGAGTGAGGATGGAAGGTATTTGGTCGGAACCGACACAAGATGCCGAGGTTTTTATGTTGATCTGAAGGCAAAGGTGGACTTAGATGTAAGTTAATTCTTGCCATTTGTAAAACTTTTCCAGGATGCGGTTGTCTTCATTCCATGTAAAGACGCCATTGCGGACTTACGATTCACAGGAACAAAACTGGTGGCTTTTACTCCTGGCGCTGAGACCAAATTACGATTGTTTGAAATTGGATCAAAGAAGTGCAAAATCCTAAAATTATCGTCAATTTTTGAAGGAATCAATAGAGAGATTTGTTTGGGTATTTCTTCCTATTCAAATGACTCAGTTATCTTGCATGGAAGCCATGGGAATGTTGTTATTCTCGACAATCTCTGCGAGGTAATTTAACTTTGACGTATAGTTAAAAAATTCAGAAGTCTCAAAACTTGCAATTAATCCAAAGATGCCCGAATACGCTGGAAAATGAAGGAGATTTCGAGAAGTTGAGGTTCCCAGTGGATGCCGAGCTGTTTGAAGGGAGTGAAATTAACGGCGCCAACTCCCTGATAGTCTGCCAGAATAACTCGACGTCCCTCCCAACGCGTGCTCCGTTCAGAATTAAGCGTTATGGGCGTGTTTAAGATTGGTTGTTACTTTTGTTATTGTTATACTCTACTTGTTTTGTTGAATGAATTTGTTAATTAAATTAGACTTGGTAGGTGTGGTGAAAGTTTCAAAAATCGAATGTAAAGTCTGCCCTCATCCATAGCTGGTAGCGGTTTGCACAATAAGAGCAATAAAAAATAAGATTTGAAAAACTCGGAGGAAACTTGGCTTTCCAGACTTCCGAAAGGCAAAGTAGAGGAGAAAAATTCGAATTCTTGTCTAAACTTTATTAGGCAGTTTGGGGATGGGCAAGCCCGAGGAAAAGTCTGAATAATACCCAGACTCAAGCTTGAAGTCAGGAGTGGTAAACCATTTTAAATCAATTTAACTCGACTGTTTATGAAAGGTATAATATATCCTCGGAATCGGAGGGAAGAGGCCGGATATAAATTTCATTTGGAGGGCCTTGCGTAGCCTCGGCTCCACTTCCCAAGTTTCACTTCTACACTTTGTCCACGGCCTTCTTGGTCTGGGAATGCAGAGTTTAAGTTTAGAGCTAGCTCTTATAGCCAAACTCTCTCTTAAATGATTAATTTTTAATGATAGCTTTCAGATGCCCCAATTGATGCTCGATAAAATACAACAGTTTCATTAGTTAGCCGAGATGAAACGCCGTCGGCGTTTACCCTGCATATTGTCGTTGACAATGCTGATGATGCTGTATTCCTCATGTGGTGCAACTGAATGCCGTAATGGAAGTGTGGAGAGAATAGTGGCCATGGAAAGAAAAGAAGACTTCATCACGTCCCCAGGGTACCCTCTGCCGTATCAAGTCGGAGTACAATGTTTATACGAATTGGAAGCCCCTTTGGAAGCAGCGCTCGTCATTAAGATCGAATTGCTGGAACTTGACCTCTCCGAGAAATACTCACATTCAAAGCAATGTCTTTGGGATTACATAATATTCGTGGTATTCGACAGAGAAGGGAAACAACATGTTAGCAAACGATATTGTGGACGGCCACAGACTCTTCCCACTCTGGATACGATGCAATCCAAGATGCACATCATATTTGTATCTAGTGATCAATCTCAGCAAGAACACGAGCATCGAGGATTCAAGATAAGATACACTTTCCTGCCAGAAAGCAAGTATTATTTTTATGATTACGTAACGCTGTGAACGAAATTCAAAAAATTAAAATGAAGAAATAGCATAGCCTTTTTCTGGATTTATGTCACACAATTATATCTTTTAGGCGAAATAGGTGCCCCGCTCAGCGTTTACAACGATCCAGATGGCCGATTCCGACGGGAGTGCGGAGGATCCACACTTCCAAACGAAATTACTGGTGAAATCACAAATCCCGGATTTCCGCTGACTTATCCCAGGAATATTACGTGTTTCTGGCTGATCAGGGTTCCCGCAGGGCATCGAGTTTATGTCCGACTCACTCATCTGCAGTTGTCAACCACTGTTGGTAAGCCCAGACAACAATAAATAAAATTGTTGGTTGGATGCTTCATCAAACTGCATATTGACTATGTTTCAGCTGAATGTGACAGAGCCTCGTTATCGATAATAGAGGGATACCGCCATGACCTGGCTCAAAGGAAAAGACCCAAGATGAGCACGGCTGGGACCGATGAGGTCCAGTTCTGCGGAAGTCATCTATATTACAATGAAGAGGGGATGAAATCTTATCTCTCGAATAGCAATCGAGTGGTCATACGGTAAGTGGGGTAATCATACGACTCAAAAGTGCTTAGATTCAACAGTATGGATTACCCGTCAACGGAACAGCAACAGAAATACCATGAACAGGGGACTCCCATTGGCTTCAAGATCTTGTGGACTGAAGTCCATTCTCTTGTTCCAACTGAAGACGTTTACGATGAAGATGAAGACCCAGAATGTAAGGGATTTACATGCAAAGGAGGCTCATTTTGCCTTGATGACGGACAAAACATATGTGCGGAGAGGACAAGGCTATGTATAAATGAAACTTTGAGATGCAATGGAGTCTCAAATTGTGCCGAAAATGACGACAGTGATGAGGAGTTGTGTAAGCGTCCTTTCTCCAAGGATTATAAACAACCTTTCAGGTTACACCGAACGTGCTTTCATCTATGGAGGGGCTTTGACCGTATTCAGTTTGCTATCCCTAGCAACTTGTGTTATACTCAAATGCTGTTTGAGTAATAACAAGGCTATCCCTTCAGATCAAGTTATAGATACTCGAAGGCCAAGAATACCCCCATCGAGAGATTCATTGAAGATAATTGATAAGAAAAGAGAGTCTCAGAGGAATAAGGATGATTGTCCTGCACCCAGGAATGGCTCAGAAATGGTCGTCTGGCAGATCGCCTCTCCTCGAATGGATCGATATAGTATTGACCCGGCATTCAGAACTGACATGCCGATTGAAAGGGCGCTGGTTTGAAACTACTAATGTTGCTGACTTGTAATAGAATTTTCGAATGCTTGCTCAATGAGTGAATCTGCTCAATAAACAAATAAATAATACCACAAAACAGGATTGTCAGAAAATAACTAATTTCATGGCGACATACAGTAGTTGTCAGCGAATTTGTGCAACATTGCGCAATGTTACGCAATTTGAGACAAAAAATTGCGTAAAATTACTTCTGTTATTTTGATTGTTCTGCGATTTGCAAATTTTACAACAAAATTCTTCGTTTCAGGACCCAAAAAAATAAAAGAAAATAAATAATTTTCTTGTGCTGACGCGGCTCTCGGTTCTTGCAGTGCCGCTCCACAATAACTCGGTGGCCTGTAACCTTGTAAAGAAGTTAGAGATGTCTGACTTTTCTGACTGGTACAATGGAATTCCTCAGATCACACGGTATTGGTTCACAGCGGCTACAGTTATTCCTTTACTGGGACGGATCGGGATAATCCCCGTTGGTCTCATGTATCTGGACTGGAGCCTCTTCTGGGATAAATTCCAGGTAAGAAAGTTCTATCTTCTTATTTATTATTCTTTAGATTTGGCGCCCAATAACTGCCTTCTTATATTATCCATTAACTCCACAGACCGGGTTTCACTGGTTGCTGACAATCTATTTCCTCTACACTTACTCCAAGAGCATCGAGACCAGTCTTTTCAGTCAACGTCCTGCTGATTACGTGTTTATGTTGTTCTTTAGCTGGGTTTGCGCCGTGGTATGTGTCAATTACAAAATTCGCAATTTTTATAATTTTTGGATAAGTCTAATGCCTCAATTTCAGTTTATCGGGTTTGCTTTTGGGATGTATTTCCTTCTGGAGCCGATGGTTTTAAGTGTCCTTTACAATTGGTGTCAATTCAACAAAGATGCGATTGTCTCGTTCTGGTTTGGCACTCGCTTCAAGGCTCTGTACTTGCCTTGGGTTCTCGTCGCTTTCAACATGATCTTGAGGTATGTGTTTTAAAAACCTGGAGTCTTCCGTTCTTTACTTCCCTTTTGCCCAGCTATAATAATTTTTCAGAGGCGGTGGACTGAATGAGATTGCTGGCATCTTGATCGGACATGCCTATTATTTCCTGGCAGTCCAATATCCGGCTGAAAGAGGAACGGCTCCTCTTATTCAGACCCCTCAGTTCTTGTATCGATGGTTTCCCAGTATTCAAGGAGGAGTTAGCGGTTTCGGACAACCGTCCAGCAGGCCTGCCCCAGCGGCTGAACGTGCCCAACCTCGACAACAAGGAGCGTTTTGGGGTGAAGGGCATGCAGTTGGAGGAAACTAATATTATATTTTCTGTCATATTTATTTTAAAATACAATGTGTATAATCAATGTTTTTGGCTGTAATTGCAAACCTAAAAAATTTCGTATTGCGGCTTAAATTTTGCCCTCCCCCCTTATCATGTTTTCTTTTACCCCTCCTTTTTTTGGCGCTACGACTTTTCGGGTCAGCGACGGTTCGGGTCAACGATACTATGGATCGCGTCGGTTTGTCGTTGTATGCATGGGGGAGGCTAGGAGAAGGCTTAGTTAGTAGAAATCATAAAATTGATCAAGTCGTAGGATAGCTTATCACCTATTTTGTGATATTTTAATCTGCGAAATATTGGATTTGTTAACCTGTTTCATCGTTAAAGTACTTTTTTTGTTCGCGGTAGTAAGAAAATGAAAAATATCACTTCAAACGGGATTAAGTTGATTAATCAGTTGCAAACGACTTCATATTGCATATTGCGCTAATTTATAAAAAAAATAATTATTTGATGATTCAATAGTGACATTTCGTACGCTTGCAGCGAAAAAAATCTGTCCAATTTCACTCTGCCCAATTTCCCCCTGTCCAATTTCCACACTCCGTCCAATTTATTTCTGTCCAATTTCCACGAAGCCATTTTTTGTCTTCAATGAGTAATGACGACGTCATCATGACGCGTTTTATGTATTTTCCGGCGCCGATTTTTTTCTTTTCTTTTGGAATTTTCTGAAAACAATTGTTTCGTTTTTTTCTCGCAGACTGATCAGATCTTGCGTTCAACTTCCGATAATTTAGTTTCAGTCATGGAGATACCAGAGTTTAAGGTCGGAGATCTAGTTTGGGCAAAAATGAGAGGATATCCGCATTGGCCGGCTCAAGTAAGTGCTTGTTTTCGCATTCATCGCATTTTTAGATATCAAAAAATCCAACTCAGTCTAATGGGAAGTACGTTGTGTCCTTCTTTGGTACACAGGAGTCTGCTTTTGTAAAACCGTCCGACATTTGCGATTATTTTCAAAATTTGGATACGTATGGGATTCCAAGAAAGCTGAACGATTTCCAAAAGGCGATGGAGGAGATCAAAGAAGTCGCCAAAAAGAAGGCCAAGAAAGGGCAGAAGAAGGAAAATTCGAATTCAACTCCCAGACAACAGAGGAATCGTATTCCAAATCGACTGATATCCAACGAAGACTTTGTTGTACCTCAACCCAAGAAACTGAAGGGTGAAGAGAAATCTGGCAAATCTGACAGTGGTGCTCCAAGTCAAAACAATTCGCCGAGGAAAAGGACGGACAGTGCTAGTTCAACGGAGAGGTCTCGGAAAAGAATTAGTTATTCTGAGAGATTCGGGGTCGATCTTTCTGACATCGAATCTACATATCCAAATGCGGTATGTGGGAACGATGAAGATCTATTGCTTTTAGGTTAGAGACAATTTATTTCCTGGATTCCCGATGTTCGAAGGCCTTGAAAGTGAACAATCTGAAGATGAGATAAACAAACTATTAGGTGTCAGGAAACGGAGGAGGACTAGATCTCGGTTGTTTGATGATTATTTTTTGCCAGGGACAGGGAAACGAGATCGATCGGGATCATTCTCCTCGACGAATGGCAGAACCAGGTTGGTTTTAATAAGAAAATGGGTAGTTTTCGTATCTTGAATTACCTAAAAAATTGTAGATTAATCAGCGGATTCTCCGATACCTTTGACGATTTGGATTTCAATCCGCATGTTTTATTCAACGCCATCGATGACTTGCCCAGTGAAGAGTCAGACCGCGCAATCACTCCTGAAGCACCCACTGCAATGCCATTACAAGAGAAGAAGTGTTACTCCTGTGGATGTTTATGTGATGTCGTAAAACGGAAATGGAAGTAGGTCTTGTTGATTTAGTTTCTGTTTTTAAGCGAATTGGCGTAATTTCGAATCCTTAGGTGTTCCAATCGCGATTGCAATAGGTGGAACGGAGTTTTGGAGACACCGTCGATGAAACCGGCATCTGTTCACCCTCTGGCATTTAATTGGGACAAGACTTATCTTGAAGATATTCCTATGTCCGATTCCTCAGACAAAGCCGATTTCAAGAAACCTTTGACTTTGGACACGGGATCGGGAGCAGACATGGCTGCTGATCAGATCACCAAGATCAAGCAGGAGTTGATGATCGAGGAGACTGTCTCAGCCACAGCGACGCCCGTTCCCGAGCCAAGTCCAGTCCAACCGGCGGACCCAGTCCTGGCGAGCAGCAGCTCAATTTTTCAATTTAAAGAGCAGATTCCTCCGCAAAGAGAGCCCCCTAAGGAAATGCCGCCTGGAATGATTCCACCTCAAAAAAGTCAGATCATCCACAACCAAGAACCTAGCGGAATTAGGCTAGAACAATACGAACCGCATAAGAGGATGATTAGACCGGGAAATCGAAGCCGAGCGTAAGGAATTTTGTATTTAGTGGAGTCTTAATGCTTTCATTTGTAATATCGGGTGTATTTAGGAAGGTAGAAAAAACGCCTCCAGTCACAAGTAATGGTGTTCGGTATTGTTATTTCTGTCCAGGACAGGTGAGGCCACAGATGTGTGGGGGAAATAAGCATCGTTGGCGATGTGTGGACAAGAAGTGCCGGAAATGGTATGGATGGGTGAAGAGCAGCGATGAAATTCCTCGTGATCTCGGGAAGAAGGGTCGATGGAAGGATCTGGTTATTAGAGTCCAGAGCTCTCAGAATGAATTCGAGGATCGGCTGGCTAGTGATATGATCCAGAAGAATGGAGATCAGGTTCGTTTCATGCCGCATTGCTTTAAAGATGCTCGATCAATCTGTCTGGAATTAGAACTTTTTTAGGATGCTTACGGACAAGATGAGGAAAGGGGACGTGTCAAAAGAAGATACCGAAGGTGTAAACCTCAGCCATGGAGAGATATATCGCCATTAACCGTGAAGGAGTCATATTACGAGCCATCTTGTATGGAACAGCGACCTAGATGGTGGATTCAGGAGAGAAAAAAAGCAGATTTCTCTCCTGAAAGGGAGTTTGGGGTTGATATTCTGGATGCCGCGGCTTCGTTCAGACTGATTGCAAACTCCATGCTGACTGCGGCCAACACAAAAACCGATGAATATGGTTCTGTTAATGGTTCGTCTGTGTAATTCAAGCTGATAGTTTTATTTTAGGTGCCCTTGATCTTTTGATGGATTCATTGATGTCCTCACTTGGCCCTTTGATGACGATTGCCAAGCATATTCCCGGTCTTAATTTACCAGAAGAGACCCTTCAGAGAGTATGGAATTCCACATCTCTTCATACTCCCATGTTCTAGTTACCGTAACCTTTGTATAAAGTTGTTGAGTTTTTGCTATCATTTTATAAATTCTTTTATTTGATTATGTATCGAGTTCAGAAACCTGTGTTGTTCGATTGCCTGCATTATTTATGGGTGTTGAGTGTGTATTTTTATTGCTGGTTAATTACAGGTAAAAATTAATTGATCTCGGCCCTTCAAAGGAATGGCCGTCCCTGAAAAGAAACCCAAAATCGAATTCTTCAAGCAATTGGAAACTTTGGAGGGGTTTGAGTTCAGGGAAGTCCTAGGATCTCTGTCCAATTCCAAGGTATCCTTTTCTAAGATTATAAATCAGTCTGTCTGAAAAATAATGTGGTTTCGCCGCGCCTTGGAATCGCCCATAATAGCTGTGCGACGGCTTACCGCGGCTGGAGGTTTGATGCGTTATTGCGGCGAGGCGAGACATTTTGCTGCGACGAATCCGCATTACTTTCCCTACATACTGGTAATCGATCAGTCTATTTTCATATTATGCCATAATGTCGAAGAGGATCAGCCCGGGATACTGCTCTTGAATAAGGTGGCTTTCAATGAGACGAAAGAAGATCTGGATGAATTGGTGAAGGGGTCCCGTTTCTCTCGTCTAAGTGACAATGACATCTATGGTAACTTCGAAGTAACTCCGCCTACAAAGTTTGGGGGTATGTGGGATTGAATAATTATAAACCTGTCAGTTCTCAAGGCGACGTTCATCTATCCCGCAACAAGTCGGCATATTGACAAGTACCGATTGAGAACTGTCTGCTTCATTTCTGAATCAGCCCGGGACTACAATGATATTACTCTTAAGTTCATCAAAGAGAAAGCATTCGGATGTGACGTATGTAGAGGTGGCAATCCGGCCTGGCCGATTCCGGTGAAATCTAGGCCAAGATTGGCCCGCTAATATAATACAAAAGGTCGGATAAAAGTCTTTGCACTTTCTCCTGAAAACTTTTATGCGCTCCACAATTCTTTTTACCTGTGTTTGTGTGAAATTAAGACGGCTAATCGAACTTCTGGAACATCCGTAAAGGAAGCCAAAAGCTAGTCAAAACGTTTTACTGTGAATTCTTTAAGTTTACAACCCGAAAGTGCAAAGATTTTGTTCCCAGAAAATAGGTGACCCCCCAAATTTCGGACAGAGCCACAACTGATCCTGCGACTTTTTCATTTTTTTCGGAAGGCGCAATGAAACATGAGTCCGGCCAAAGGTTGCGCAGTACTCCGCTTTCATACAATGTCCGAGGATCGCCGTGTTCGAGTTTCAGAGTGGTCCAAATTAAATCGTTTATGTGCAAACTCAACGTTCTGGGACATGCTGAAAGCCTCGGCCTAGAACTTTTCAAATCTGCTCAAGTCCGGCGGAAAAACCGAGGCCGATCTGATTGTCACCTTTATACTTAAGGAAGGTGACTATAGGAAGAAAACACTTTTAGTGGGTTTACAACATAGTTGATGGAAAGAAGGAACAAGACCAAATTCTATACAAGGACGGAGATCCGAACAATGGATTTATCTTGCTGAAGGATCTGAAATGGGATGGAAAGACCATCGAGGAGATGTATTACCAAGCCATTGTGGTGCGCAGAGATTTAAAATCTGTCAGGTAAGCAAAATTTGTTCAAACAAAATGATTTTTTCATATTCAGAGATCTGACAGAGAAAGAGCTTCCTCTTCTTGAGAATATGTATCAAAGTGCTACCAGGGCCATTCAAGATAAGCATGGGCTCAGCAAGGAGAAGATGTTCATCTATTTCCACTACCAGCCCAGTTATTACCATTTGCACGTCCATTTCCGTTCTACACGGTGCGATACAAACATCAGTAACATTCCCATCCTCGAGGTTATCAATAACATCCAAATTTGGCCAGACTTCTATCAGAAGGCCTCACTTGGATTCAATATCAAGGAAGGAGAGCCCTTGCATCAGATGTATGCTGAAGCCGGTCGTATATAACGAAGTACTCTAACGAAGTTACTATGTTTATTACAATAAAAATATATAAACCGGATTCCGAAATAAGTACAACATGTCGTTTCGATCACAAATAATATATATCCATAAGTACAATAAATAACCTCTCAACGTGCCCACAAATAAAAAGTGAGTCCGAAAATCAAAAGAAGGGCTATGCAGAAGACGGATAAGAGAATCTTTTTCTGTCTGGCCTTCGTCTGATAGTGCAGGGCCTGCTGGACATTAACATGACCTTGGCTGACATGCATACTCGCATGTTCAACATTGGCTTCGATACTATCCACCATGTCCCCCTGTTCGTGAACAATTCGCGCAAGATCCTTAAAGATCTGATTAACGTCGCTGATGTCCTGTTCAAGTTGATTAAGGGCCTCTTTTCTTTCTCTGATCTCCATCAAATTTGCGCGTCGTTGTTCTTGAATCTGAACCTGTTGTAAAGGGTCGACTCCAGGTTGCTCTTGGTGTGACAGATGTTCATCCTCTTGAGTTACATTCCGCAACTGTGCCTTTTCCTTCGTCGCTGCTCTTCTTTGTGCTGATTGTAAGCGGTTCAGAACCGCCATATATTCATTTACCAACCGTTCTCTTGACACACGATATTGTCTCTAAAATCCAGTAATGAAGGATGCGAATTAATCACCTGTTCGTTCGATATAGCTACAAGCTCCTTCAGCTGTTGACTAGTTCTCTTCGACAAAACATTGCTTCCATGAACAAGATCGTTGAGTAGATCATTCAGATGGTTATCATCGGCAGGGCCGCCAATTTGTTCAACTAACCGTTCCAATTCATTGACTGAAATTATGAGTAATTATATTTCCGGATAATATTCGTAAAAAACAGATAAGAAGAAGAGCTCTGTACCATTGTTTCCCAATGTCTTCACATTCTCAGTAACTTGTTGAAGTAGAGTGTCGGGTGACAAAAAGCTCATCTCTATGTTTATAAACCGCAGCGTTCAACAGTTATAAAACCCGACAACCACAAATCAATGCGAATCCGAAAAAATCTTGTTTTAGAAAGCATTCGATAGTGTCATTTCGTTTCAATTGAGCGTTAGAGTTGACCCGGGGTCGTTGTTCGAGTCAACTCGTCTTCCTGCTCTGTAAATCTGCAAAAAAGAACATTGGTGTGCATTTTCTCGTAATTGTGGTACTTTTAGCCATGTCCACGGCGATATCAGAGGACAAACGACAGTGTCCTGATCTGGGACCTCAATCTTCAAGTTCCATTCAGTCGGATCACGCCTCATCTGCTGCAACGACAACTGAGAATGGACATTATTTGAATGTGCCCGCATCTATTGACAACAAATCTAAGGACTTAGCAGTTACTACTCAACGACCCTTGACGATGTATGCGCCAAAGTACGGTGAGAGTTTTGTAAAGTTGCCAGATCGGGATCAAAGACCGGACATTCGGATAGCGAAAGACAATGTGCCTGATTATCGACCAAAGGAAAACCTACAATCCAGCAGCTATTCGCATGGTTATGAAATTGGTCCGAAAACGCAATTGAATGCTCAACAGAAGCTCAAGATACCGAGCAACGGCGATAAAAGTGGAGTTGACAGTGGTAATCTTTTGTTTTTTTGACAACAAAATAATTTTATTTTCTTAACATTTAAATACGTATTTCAGACTTTCCGAATACTAATGGAAAGTCATCAAAAAATGGGAACACGAATATGCCGCCACCGCGGATCAAACCTTCTCCAAAGGTGAGTTCATTTTTTATAATTGTTACCTAAATTTAGTCAAAAGCGAAACCCGCCGTGATACAAGCTGAGCGTCCAACACCAAAGACCCCGACAACTCCTTCCAAGAGGCCTCCTCCAAATACAGCAACATACCAAAAGACCAGATTTCCTTCTCCGTCTGGGGCATCTTCATCCCACAATAATTACGGACATAACGTGCAATACGGACCCCCATCTGGTTATGTGGTCAGGTCTGCTCCGTCGAACAATCAGATGTACACAGTTCAACAACGAGGTTCTCCAATGGTAAGGGGGCAGGCGCCAGGACCAGGAAAACCTCCCCAGGTTATAATCCAACCACAAGGTGGAGTATCGACCTCTCAGCAGCAACACTTTATTATCCAAACACCTCAAGATCAATACGGACACCGATCCGGCGCGACAGTTCAACGGTCGTATCCTGCTCAGAATACAGGACCACCGGTTTCTGTGGCTGGTCAGCAACATCAACAACAAGTTGTGATCCAGTTCCATCATCAACCCCCAAATGACAGCCAATTAGGACAGCGACTGCTTATTCACCAACATCAATTAGTGGAACGAAGGGTGGTTACTTCAGCATCATATCCTCCTCCCTCCTCTTCTCAGGCTCATTCAGTACAGCAAGGGTCTTCTCAAGTTGTAGATGGAGGGCCGGAAAGACCAGAAATAGGGACGGGGAGCAGAACGGTGAAACAACAAACACCGGCAAAAATCGTACAGCCGGTTAAGCCCGATGATATTTACAGCGAAATGTCATCCCATCCGGATCTAATGGCCTTGCCAGATTCCTTTAACACGGTTTTGGATCAGATTCATTCTTCTGGGGCCGCCCCTAAAGATCTTTATAAGAAGATCAAGAGGCAGTTCAAATTTTTGGTTTATGTAAGCTTGTAATTGTGTTTTCCGGAATATGAGACTTATAGTTCAATTTTGTTTACGGCTTGTATTTACAGGAGAATGAATGCTATCAAGAAGAACTAAGATCATCTCAGAGGAAATTGTTGAAGCTCTCTCGGGATAAAAACTTTCTGTTGGATCGTCTTTTGGCACATGAAGTGGTGGATTCAGATGATCAGATTAATCCTGGAGAAGAATCTGATGCGGATTCTGAGGCTACAATAGATTTGAAACCCAAAGCAAAAAAGTAAGCTGACTCATTATTAATTAGTTTGGCCTTTTAGGAAAAAAGTAGCAAAGAAACGACCAACGCAGCCAAACGAAGCTGGACCAGCGGTCAAGAAGGCCAAAGAAAATGGAGATTATATGAGTGACGGTTTGTAAATGAGTCATAATGCAAGTAATTTGATTCTAGACGGCGATTCGAAGCCCCCAAGTCGTGCCCAAAACTCACGGATGTCTCCAAATAGCATGCGGACTGATTTCTCTTCGATGAAGGTAAGCGAGCGGAAGACAGCAGTATACGTTTTTCTAGTCTGAACAAGGAAACGACGATCAGCAGTTCCCTTCCGGTACCTCAACTCCTTTGAGTCAAACTCCTGTTAAAAGTAGCGCTAACATTCAACCAGTCGATTCTCAACATTAACACAAGGGCAGACCTGATCTCAGTCGTTTGTATCGGGTAGAAGGGTGGTCCTCTAACTCTTAAAGCTCATCTTCTCGGACACCCGTCTTTCATTAACTTTTCTCATGTTTCATTGACCTCTGTCATTACACTTTAAATGTATATCGTATCGCAAACAACCGAGTTATCCCCCTTTCTGAGGTTGTTTTTGTACAGTATTAATCCATTGGCTTTTCGCAATCTTTTAACTGTTTCATCCTTTTCGGAATGTTCATAATCTATAAATGATAAGTATAAAGACAATACAAGACTGCTTTGTCAACAACGACCAAAGATTTTGAATGCATTCATGGTGGACATGACTTCCTTGATATAAGGACCAAGGGTGTCGGGAGGAGTTATATGGGTCTTGAATAGCGGGAAAAGCTGGCATTTGATTAGCTTCTGATGCCTTTTGTGGTCGCTCACTTTAAGTGAGGAGATGGCATACGGGGTATGAAGACGGGCCAGAGCCCTTGAGATCTGGTGATGTAGAAGATGAGTCTACAAAAATTTTTAAACGAAGGCTTTCTACTTTACCTTTCCATAATCACAAGACACTAATTCGAAAGCAAATCTGGGCAATTGTAGTGCCAATAGAGGTGTGTAACCATCCACCAGACACAAGATTGTTTGAATGCACGGACCCAGTTCTTCAGAGATCTGGACACAGATGCCAAACGATTCCCATAGCATCTCGATAACATCAGAGGAGCATAAATTGGCGACAAGTTCATCGACTACCGCGTTCCGATTCTTTTCCGCTGTTTCCCCGGGCAGCTTGATCTCATGATGAACGTCAAGATATTTGTCGATTAGTCCAATCAACGGGATTCCACCTTCCTCAGGATTCAGAATCAATCTGCGACGACTCAAATTCCCCATTAGATTCACACACCTCTGAATGCAAATGTTGACATTTACAGTCAGACCTACTTGATAAAACAACTCTTCCAAAACGGGCAAATAATCGACGAGTAAAAGGAGATTCTCACTTTGAAAAGAGGCTCTTTTGGAGTCAATGAAGCCGACCAATATCATGTATTTGAACAGTCTCTGGGCTCGCGGATTCGAAGATTCCGAGATTCTTTTCCTGAGAATCCCTTGGATCTCAACGCACATTTTCTGACGTTGTGACGATCTTTCCTGTAACAACTTTCTCCCTTCAATTAAGTTTACATACCATCTCCTCCTCAGTGATGACTTTATTATCTTCATCAACTCGATTATTTCTCCCCGTAAAGGTGACATTTCCAGCTGTATTATCACTCTCCCCGAAGAATTCATCAAGCGTCCGATTCCTGGCATCAACTCGAACCATCTATAAATATTTTTTTTACGAATTATCCATACCAATTTAGGAGCGATCTTCTTCTTGAAGTAGTCAGATTGCTTATTTACGGGTTCCCCATCAGCTCGCCGTTTTGTTCCTTGCGAGGTGCCAGTAACTGTGCTTGCAACTCCAGTATCCTGACAAAAACTCGTAATTTTTGGTTGAATTTTGTTGTTAGTACTATAAGTTTACCATCACCATACATTTCTTTAAACTTACATGTCAAGAGTTTTATTGGGTTTGCTCATCTCGATTACTCCGCGATGACTAAAATTTTCCAACACCTCCAATAATTTCTAAAAAAAATAAAATTTATATTATACGCAATGCTTTCTATTACCTTTTGAATCGTCTCAATAATCTCTGTCTCATCGAGAAAATATACATACTCCTTCGTCGGATGTACATTTACATCCATTCTAGCCGGGTTTATCTACAAGATACTGTAGTTGATCATTTAATCCTTACCCTCATGGACACATGAATAAAAGCACAATAAGAATCTTTGGATGAAAAGGTCAGATCAAGTGCACTCTTCAGTTTATTACAACTGACAGACCTGTTGTTGATGAATATCTGGAAGAGGCGCTGTTTTTGTTGACGGGCAGCCACAGCCTTGGAAGTGAATGCAGATAACGGATGGGCCATGCAGATATCAGCCTCAAATTGCAAGTTCTCATCTTTCACTGTAAAGTCGAACAGATCTCTGGTTACAGTAGGATTGCACATCTTGATTACAGCATGTCGATCTCCATTTCCGAGAGATCTAAAGGACCCTTTTCCATCATGACGGACAACCGAAAAGGCCACATCACTAAATGGGTATACTGTAACAGGAGCAGTAGTTCTCACGGGAAATTAGCAGAATATTTGGACACAAGACTAATAATCTGAACTGCTTCATCATGAGGATGTTTGAACGTGGCTCTTCGATGGGGATAAGCAGAAAATAATTTATCCACTATGATCTGAGTTCCCTGAAGACCAGCTGAAGGAGTACAGGCAGTAGTCGGTTTACAGTCTGAAAAAAGTAAGCAGGAATCCAATTCACTCATAATATAAAGCTTTACTCTCGTATGTGCAGGTCCAAGCATGAGCACTTTGTCTTGTTTTAGAAGTGACTACAACCTTGGCCATACAAGAGAGTGAGGCCAAGGCTTCTCCTCTGAAGCCGAAGGTCGCCATTCTTTGGAGATCTCCGATTGTTTCCAGTTTCGAAGTAGCGAATCTCTCGCAGACATTCTCGTAATCCTCTTGTCTGATCCCCTTTCCATTATCCTTTACTTTAATCAAATCCAATCCGCCATTCTTAATAGTTATTGTAATTTCAGTGGCTCCGGCATCCAAAGAGTTTTCCATCATCTCTTTAACGGCATTCATTGGTCGTACCACCACTTCTCCTGCCGCGATTTTGTTGACAACATCATCTGAGAGGACAATGATTGGTTTCGGATCGTCCGCCATCTAATTTTGTGTAATCTTTTACACGGTCGGGCGTCTTGGCGGCCCGATTTGAATTCGCTACGACTTTATTTTTCGTCCAAATGCAAAAATTTTAGTTTTTTGTTAATTTTTACTGTAGTCTAATAAATAATTTTCTATAACATGTTTGTTATACAAAAAAATGAGGGAGGGTCTGAGGATTCCGTGAAAAAAAAAGAATTTTGACATTCGGCCCAAAAATAAAGAAGTTATATAGCCAGTTCAAACCGGGCCACAAAGATGCCCCACCCCTTGTATAAAAAAGGACAAGGAATAAAGTAGTAAAGGAGAAAACCCAATTAAAGAAACTATATAATCAACAATCTTTATTTCATCGCGATATGACGGCAATCACAGATCACTTGCAGGAAGTAATAAGAATTATTTGCAGAAATTCAGAACAACCTCTTTCTTGGCCAATTCCTTTTCATCAGTTACCTTTTCACCCTAAAAAATTGATATATCCAATATTGCGTTTACCGTCTTCCAATTGTATAAGGTGGGGATTCCAGTGATCTTAAGCTGACTTTTGAAAGGATTGGAGTTGTCTTTCCAGCTATAAATTTGTGTTATCTTAATTCGTCACTTACAAGTCACGATGTCCAACATCACAAACCACAGTATCAATGGTCGATCCCAATTCTTTCAAAGTATTTTCAACATTATCATCAGCTAAATCAATAAGTCAATTAAATTCGCGATTATCTTACATATTCTACAATCAGGGCACCAATTGGATCCATTAACCTTGGTTCCACGGAAGTAGATCACCAATTTTTCGGCTTTACTCGCCTCCACGTGCTTCTTCAAAGCTTCAAACCCTTCAATAATATGGAAAGGCATCTGCTCTAAACATTAATTGCCCGAAATTTTAAGTAAAAATAGAGGTCAACCATGCATGAAAATAGAAAATAAACAATATGCATAATACTTTATATAACAACAAAAACAATTACAATCATCTTCACGCTCTCCACAAAACTTTTACTTGATCCGTTCGGTATCTCTGAGTGTAAGTGCATTCCTCGATCGGTGTAAACTGTTTGAACTTGTACATCTCGTATCCAGCTTGTGCAATCATGGCTCCATTATCGATACAAAACCTCTCATCAGTAGAGAATAACTTGGCCCCTCTTTCTTCACACATTATCTTCATCATCTCCTGTAATCTCTCGTTACATCCCACACCACCAACGATCAGGACTTCACTGGCATTGTTCTGGGCCATTGCTCTTTCCGTTATTTCAACTAACATGCAGAAAATAATTTCCTAAAGAAATAACTATATAACACTACATGAAACAAAACCTGAAGCGAAAAGCAGAGATCTTCGGGAGTGTATTTGCTTTCGGCCAACCATTTAGGAGTATTCTTCTCAATACTTGATAAGATTCCACTCATTGAAATATCCATTCCCTTTACAGTATACGGTAAATCTGCGAGTTTCGTTCCCTTCTTTGCCATCTGTTCAATATTATACCCCGGAGAGGGATCATTTGGTAGCTTAAGAACTCGGGCAAACCTATCCAGGCAATTGCCAACCGCGACGTCTAGAGTTTCCCCAAATATAGAATAACGTTGATTTAGGTACGATATGACCTGGGTATTTCCTCCACTGACGTATAAGATAACGGGATTCTCCGCTCCTGTAACCAATCTACCCATCTCAATATGACCAACACAATGATTAACAGGGATGATCGGCTTATTCCACATCTGAGCCAGCGTTCTAGCAGCAATACATCCAACTTGAAGGGGAGCTCCCATTCCAGGTCCTCTGGTGTAAGCAATTCCATCAATCTGTGTTATCGGATCCTAAATCTCCAAAATAAAATAAACAAGAAAGTACGCACACTAATATTGGCCTGATCTAGCGCTTCTTGAATTAACACATCAACAACAGAACGATGATGGACAGCAGTTTCAGTGGGCCTGAAGCCTTCTCCCGGAGGCGCATTAAATGTTCGTCGAGGATTGCTCAACGTTTCACCATCTCGGATCACTCCAACACCGATCTTGTTGGCTGAACTTTCAATACCCAAAATACAAACCATGGCGAACAAAATTTTGTATTATTTTGTTCTTGCGTCAAGTGTTTTTACCGAACCTGTCAAGTTTTTTCTTGCTATTTCTCAGGGGTGGCTTATAGCTATATAGGGTCAGGAGCCCCTAGCTAGGGGCCCTAGGCCTAAGGGTGGTCAGCGGGCCGGTTTTTCCCGATTTCCGGGCCCGGCCCGTCAAAGGACCGGCCCGTTTATAGAGGACTCTGCGAACTGCGCCCAAGCTTTGGAACTAGAAAAAGGCGTTGATCTAGCTGGTATAGGAATATTATTTATTAACCTTAAACCTAACAAATGAAGCAATAACAAGTCAAGAGAAAATGTAATGCGAGTCTGCCCCATATGAAATCGGCCTGAAGGGTAGCTATTTTTTGGTATACGTGCTCCATGATGTCATATAATTGAGGTTGATTTACGGTAATACGGCCACTTTTCAGTACGAGTTAATTTCGTACAATTAGCCTCGCAATACTTGCCCATCCGGTAGTACAAGTACCAACCCTAAAGATTACGAATTTTTCGATCATTGAGTTATACCATTTCCATTGTTGGGGGATGTTAATGGATTTCCTTGAGGTATGTAACCTTCTTGGGGTCTACCTAAAACCTCTCTTTAATACATACTCCACGAAAAAAGTTTTTTCGTTGAATCCTTTTTCTGCGAAAGATTCAACGAACAGCTGATTGCAAAAGATTCTGGTGGCATCCGATGAGGTCAAAACTTTTTTTGCGGAGTATATATGTTATTAAAATTCTTACGATATATGGGTGCAGCATATTGATTTGGTTGTCTGTAGGAATTCAATTGATTTAAATTGTACAACTGATAGGGATTGTACAGTATGCCGGAACATAATTCTAATTACTGAATATGATATTTCACCGTTCTTTACTTACCATTAATAACCGATAACAATAGAAGAATTGTGCAGAAAATATTCATTTGTTTGCTTTAGATGAATGAAATGAAAACATTTTTTGGATGGATAGATATAACCCTGGCCAACGGAGATCTCTTCTGTTATGTGGGCGATCAATGTGCTGGATACATATACCATTTTAAAGTGGGGGAAAATAGAGAAGAATGTGTTGCCGGATTCAATCTTGAATATGTTTACGTACTAAATTCAACAACTTTAATTTTTTATGTCGTTAATCTTCGCACGCACAATAAGGTATGTAAAATTACAGTAAGACAAGTCTTTCTGCTGCGCCATAATAATGATCTTTTATTTTAGACTTTGAAAAGAGCTGAATTGTCATCATCTGATTACAAATTCAGTGTGATTGATCTCCTTGAGCCCAGTGTTATCCCGAAAGCTTTTCCCAACATAATATCGACTTTAGGGAATGCTGCAAAATTTCCAGCGATCCTTCCCACTTTTTATGGGGCTTTCGTGATTCTACCATCTTCTGGATCTACTGAGATTTGTACGGTTAAAGATGAGAATATTATTTTGAACTCCTTTCCAAAGACCATTGTACAAGTAAGTATATTATAATTATACAATTTTTTATCAATAATTGATATTTTGTTTGTTTTCTTCAGGCTTCGTCAGGAAACAATCATCTTTTACTTCTCACCTCCGACAATGAGGTATACTGTATGGGAGTTGGAAGTAGAGGAGAATTGGGCCAAGAAGAGATTATTACTTTCTCTGAGATCCCCATAAAAGTATCTATTGCATTTGAGGAGGATACTGAACATATTGTCCTTATTAGGAGTGGAGGTTGGCATAATATTGTACTGACTGATGCTGGAAATATTTATTCATGGGGCTTAAATGACAAAGATCAATGTGGGTTTGGAGAGGTAAGGGCAATGTTTGATCTCCATTTTAACTTGCTATTGTTAATTGCTTTTGATATTTATGAGTTTGATAACAATTTGGAGGGATTATATTTTGACCTTGTAAGGGTCTTTTGAAAGGGTGCCTATTAACAGGGGAAGTACTTCAAGTGTGACGCTCAGATTTTCTTTAAATTTTGCACACACATCGGGTATGGACTAAATATCAATTCCTGAAAGTTTTAGCTCGCGCTTTGCGGGCGCCGCCGAGATATTGAACGATTTTTGCAGCCGAGAGAGCACGCTCAACGTGGAGAGCGGTCAGAGAGAAACCCGCTTTTTGGCCATAACTTTGGCAGTTTCGTGCGGAAAATTTTGATTTTTTGTAGAAACATTATTCTTTACGGTTGAAATAGGCATGAAACTTTTCGTGCCGAAATTCGGCAAAAAGTCCCAAATTTTCGCCGACTTTCGATCTAAAAATCTCGGTTGTTTCTGCAAAGCGCAAGCTAGGATTCCCGCATATATCTTAGAAAAAATTATTCTAAATTTGTGCCAAGTTTCATCAAAATCTGAGCGTCACACTTCAAGTACTTCCCTTGTAAGCTTACTGTAGGATGACATTTAGGTTGCTATTCAGAAGGTTCCATGTTTTGTGGATCTTAAAAAACCGGTTAAGTATGTGGAAATAGGCCAGAAATGGACAATCGTCACTTTTGGTAAGTGCGTTATCTATTGCCGAATACCGATGTTATTTTATAGTTGATGGCGAGGTCCTGCGGCTCTGAAAAAAAATAAATTAATTCCTCCCTTATCAGCATTGATTATAAATGGTGTTCTGTTCTCTTGCCTTGGTTGTTTGCAACTGTCCCCACGTGTGATGAGGACGTTGAGTGTATTTGTTCTGATATATCTGGTGCTTGGCTGCAATGCTTACACTCCTTTGCCAGCTCCATTTAACGAGGAATGTGTGATTGAGAAAGGCAAGAATCTTTACAATCCTGCCAATGCTGGGAAGATCAAATGGTAGGGTAGTGAATCTTTGATCTCAAATAAATGTGTTGTCTTTGTTTTATTTGTTGCTTTTAGGTATACTGTAGATCTGGATGCCCCTCCAGAGACTCATTTCCAGCAGATCGCTCAGGAATATAAACAAGAGATAAGGGATTTGATCGGGGTCATCAAGGATCTGATTGTCCCAGTGATCCCGGCAGCCCTCGAGATTGTGGATGTTCTGTTCAAGGACCTTCTCAAATGGATTCCAGAACCTTACAATTCTGAAATTATTGCAAGTTAACGTTATTAAAGAGGGTTTTGTCTATTAATGGTGACTTGGGACGAAAGATTTAGCAGTTCTAAATACCATTAAAGTTTGGATTTAGGGTGTGGCCAATGTAACTGGACTTCCGGTTGGAGAAGTTGTTCTGTACAATGTCTTCTATGAGGTCTTCACCGTGTGCACTTCAATTGTTGCACAACAACCCGATGGTCGTCTGATCCATGCTCGTAATCTGGACTTTGGTCTTTTCTTGGGATGGAATCCACGACTTCATGAGTGGTCCATTTCCACGGTTCTCAGGAAGATGATTGTCAACATCAACTGGGTGAAGGATGGTAAGAAGGAAGCCAGTTGCAACGTTGAATTGCAGGGAAATTGTTGTACAAGACCAATAACTTTGCCGGATTTGTTGGGGTTTACAACGGACTCAAGCCCAATAAGTTCACTATTACTGCAAATGAACGGTTTATGCCTGCTGGCGGTCTTTACGGAATGCTCAGATATATTCTGGGACTGGACAAAGAGTCCAATTGGATGACCTGGCATGTCAGAGAGACATTGGAAAAGGCAAATGGTGAGTATTATATTATTAAAGATTACTTGTGGATGCATCCTCGTAGATTACGAAGAAGCGAAGACCTTGCTGTCCACTCAAACAATCATGTCCCCTGTATATTACATCTTGGGAGGAGCCAAGCCATTCGAAGCTTCGATTATCACCAGATCCATCAACGAAACAGATATCCTCACAGAAATGAACCCCAATGACCCTGAGGGATGGTATCTTTTGCAAACCAATTATGATCCGGGAACTGACGTAAGCCATGAACTTTTATACATTTTTTACGACCATGATTGGTCCTTATATCGAGAAAAATTAATTTAGATTATCTTTATCGATGATCGTGATACCCCTGGACGGCATTGTATGCATGTTCTTGGTCAGAAAAATGTCGGATTCAAGGGGATCTACAACGTCCTTTCATCACAGACTAGTCTCAACAAGTTGACAACTTATACAGGTAAAAAAGATCCAATCAAAATGTAATCCACAACGTTTTCTTTAGTATTGATGGAAGTTCACAGTGGTCAATTTGAAACTCATTTGCAACGATGCCCGGGTTACTGTTGGGGATGGTAAAATGCCAAAGCAAAAATTTTCTTTCTCCGATTTTTCTTATTCTGTTTTTTTATTCGGAAAAGTAAATTTTTTTATCTCGAATTCGTTGAGTTATCGTGTAATGGAAGGTGCAGATCATCTCGGCCTTGACATCTCGGGCAAAAATTTCTTCTCCCAGATTGGTCTAGCTGTGGGAGCAGTGGCCATTGATAAAAGAGACCCCTGGCCTGCTTCTCAATGGGCCTATTTCAATGGTAAGATTTCTAGGCTGTTATGCTGAACCTAACTAGAACTTGAACGATCAGTTTTTTAATTTTTTTGACCTGATTTCGGGTTCTTGCTAAATTTTTGCCTGATATAATTTTATACTTATTCAGTGGAAACCTTGCGGAAAGGAGAATTTGGAAATGTATCCTTGGTACAGACTAAAATTAACCATCCAATGAGTGGAATTGACATAAAAAGGTGTATTCTGAAGACAATCAACTTAGAAAAGCAGTTCAAGAAGATTGTCCATGAAGCTGGAACCTCCGAGGATAATAAATCTACAGCTCTTTCAAGGGTTATGCGCTTGCTACGGCGAACTGTCATGGATTTATATGTTATTGGCAGGTGAGTGAGCTTATGCTTGTATTGAAAGACTCGTTTAGATGCCGACATCAGAATATTCTACATGCCCATTCTGTTTTCCTCAATGAGGGGAACCTTATGATTGCCATGCCGAGGTTCCATGTTCTACAAGATTTGATCGAAGATTATCGACAGGCTGTTAAGAACGACGTAGGCATACTTTTTGTTGGAATTGTTGTTCGCATCGAAACTAACGTCGTAATTGCAGCCGATCTCCATGACCATCATTGCTCCGATTATTCGTCAACTTTGCCAAGCACTGGATTTTCTCCAGAAGATCGGGATTATTCATCGAGACGTCCAACCAAATAATGTTCTTTTGACCAGGAATGGGACCGCCAAGCTGTGTCACTTTGGGCAATCCAAAGTCTTATCCTCCAAAAAACACTTCGAAGAATGCAAAACTCCCGTCGGCAAAGAAGAGTTTATGTGTGCTGAGAAGGTAGGTGCTTTAAATTTCTTAGGATTGATTGTATAATATTGGACTTTCAGTTGTGTAATTTGGTCGCTTTTGGTTTGGAAAATTGTCGTTCCTATGATTATGCTGCCGACATCTGGTCGCTTGGTGTTATGATATTGTCCATGGTCAGTTATTTTCCTAATGAAAGTCATCATCGACTCCATCGGAACTTCGCCTTGATAATGGAAGAAGAACAAGCGTCTTTTATATGGCTAACTGCCGAGATGGTGGTATGTTATTTTTCCTCTCTTATGTTTTAAATCCTAACATTTTCAGCAACTTCGTGCTAGGCTTCTCAAGAGTGGAGGCAATGAGTTGAAGTCATTCCTCAGCGATTTTCTCCTTAATCCAAACTCCCAAAAAAGGCCGGTTGCCGAGGAATTGATTAATCATCCCAAACTGTTGAGCTGGTGTTCTGACACTATCGAAAAGGACAAAGCCACCATCAAAAAGTTGTTCATCGACAGAGTGGACTTTGCGAACAAGTCGAAAATTCAGAGGGACGGAATGAATTTTGATTTTCTCGAATGCGTAAGGTTAATATTGTTGTATGAAATGTCTTTAGAAAGACATTCCCGCAGAATTCTATTGGAACGATGACTGGAAACGACACGACTCTGAATGTTTCTCCGTGACTATTGTTAAGGGGTACCAGCAATTGATAAAGTAAGCAAAATGAAATTAAACAGTTTATTTATTTTAGTACCGAATTCAGATATTTCAACCCAGATCAATTACTGTCCCCGTTGTTTCAACTTGTTGAGTCCGGGTCTATCTGTTTTGGAGATTTGATTCCAATCAGAGCTCTGATTGATGACATGACTTTTGATTTGATTCGAACTGGAAGAGTGAATACTCAGAGAGATGGAAACAGTAGTATTGGTATGCTTTTAGGGCATTTTGGGCGATAAGTCATCTATTTTTAGAAAAAAAATATTCTCCCCACCTTGGATGCGATGTAAATGAGCCATCAGAATTGGTAGTACGAGTCGGATTCGGATCGCTAACAGAAGAAGAAGAGACTGCGCTCACCGGTGAATCTTTCGAATCTTATTAATCTAAATAGGAAAAAATGCGAATACTCTTGTAAATATATTTCATCAATTTCTTAACATATCACCGTGTCCTAAAATGTTCATAAAATTTTTTATCGATCTAGCTACAAGTCGTTTATTTACTTGATCGCTAACTCGGCTCATTCCAATTCCCAAAAAACCCGCTCCATATTTTCAGTTCCTATTCTCGAGGCGGCATGCCTTTGAAAACGAATTGTTCGTGAACGAAAGTGAATAATTAATTGGCTCGCCCCAAGGTGAGAAGTGATTGTTGATGGAGAAATCGGTGTCATTTCCTCGGCGGAGAGAGTTAAGACGCCCTCCCCAAAAGGGTCAGGTCAAATTCCTTGAAAGGAGAGTTGAATGGGGAATGTTCGCCGAGAGAGCGCCGGCAATCGGTTAAAGGTGTGGTGATTGGGGCTGATCCATCTCGTTCCAAAAGTCCGTTATCTCAACCATCTCGAGACTCTGCGGCATCCCAAAAATCTGCTAGAGATACGGGGCGCGTCTTTCGAGACTCTCGACATCAGCGGGAAACCGAATTCTCGGTTCAGGTGTGGTTGTTATGAAGACGTTCTTTTTTTTCTCCGGTCTTCTGGCCTTCTCGGCTCAGGCCTCCTTGTTTTGTCCTTATACCGTATACCCGACTCAAGAAAATGACATGGGTAAGTTTAAAAATTTATTCCGAACTAATTGTTCCCGCTTATAAATTACGGATTTTAGTCACCGCTACCATCCAGGCCAAGCAAATATCCGATAATAATCTGTATTATCGTATTACGGACAATGAATCGGACCCATCTTACAAGAGACTTTCCAGTCATTTCAAGTTGATGACTGTCAGGGATAACAACGAATGTCCATTTAGAGGATGCATGGTAGAACTGAGCCCAGCCGAGCCCAAGAATCATCAGACCAGGCTTTACCAGACAAGTGTGATCGGAAAGATGATTCCTCCTGGATTCTTCCCCATCGAAGTCAGCCAAAGACTTTACTGTGTTCTCACCGACGGAGATTGTGGGGCCACTGTTCCTCTTTATCGTCATTATAAAGTCACTCCTCAAGGCATTTGTGAGCCTTCACCACTTAAATAATATACTTTTATAGTCCATGCTTATACAATTGATCCCTCTGAGATCATTGAAGGATATATCAAGGAGTCGACCCCATTGTGTTATGTTTGGGCAAGGAACAAGGCCACCGTCGCTTATGATAAACCAACCATCTTACCTCCCCTTGAGAAGATCATTCCCAAGGTGAAAGTAGTCAGCCATGAACGAGAATTCGATCCCAACAGTCAAGAAGACAACACTTTGTTGGACATCGATGAACTCTGTGCTCATGACAACAGAAAGAGCGTGGACAGTTCCATGAAAGAACTGATCCAATTCTACAACAATCAGGAGGGACTTAACAAAGATCATCTCTACACGGTCAAAAGGAAGGTTAAGGGATACAAAAAAGAGGTAATTAGGAGAACTAAGGTACAGAACAAAGTTTAGCAAGTGCTTGGAAAAGTTGTGACGAATATCAAGAAATCTGGATGCAGATGTCTAGTGCAATTAGCTCAGATGAAGTTCGAGAGACAGTCAGGATTACGTAAGTCGGATGATTTAATCGGAATGAGAACGCCTTTTAGCTGGTCTAGACCACAAATTGGTCCGAGAAAAGATGGAACCAGCCTCTCTGGACCAATACTTCTTGACTGGAGAACAATTTTATTGTGCTCCCCAACAAGGAGAGTGTGGAGCCACAGTCCCTTTAAGAAAATGGTACAACTTTGCGGATGCAGGTGAGATATTATCAGTAATAAGATAAATTAATATTATTACGTCTGATGACCATCTCCATTTTTCAGATTCCATGATTACAGCGGATTCCGAGATTCCTCCTCCGATGACTGCTCCCTTCCCACCAGAAATATTATGCTGGATTTGGCCTAAAGATTATCGCCAAGACTCCACGGAATATGAAGTGGAGGAAGAAGGTCTTCATCCAGTCACTTTGCCTAAGAAATCGTCCGAAAGTGAAAGCCAAGAAGCAGAAATCGAAGGGTCGGGTTCGGGAGAAGAGACAAAAGAAATTCAGAAAAGCCCGAAGGGTAGAAAGGATGGAAAAAAAGTACTCCACTTCCAAGAGTCGTAGTCAGCTCGGCGCAGGAGGGATTTAAGGTCTCGAATAATAATAATTAATAAACAGCAAACCTTTTTTAATGCATATTATATAACCAACAAATTGGCGGCGGAATCACCTTTATTCAGAATAAGACTTTAAGCAAGCTTACGCTCTTGGATGAACTCTGGATGGACACAATCTCCCTCCAGGGTACACATCGACAACGCTGATCGGCGTACTTTCAATTCGGGAATCTCATACCACTTATTTAATCTAATGTCAAACTTTTCGCATCTTGTAGTAGTCCCATTTCCATCGTATCCACCAGCCACGTATATTTGGTCTCTCAGTTTGGAGATTCCAAAGTTTGATCTGTAATATTATTTTTTGGATTACTAATCTTCCCACATTACCTGGAACTGTTCATAGATGCAATAACGTGCCATTGCCCCTCTCTGGGATCATAGAATTCGCAGGAAGTAAGTCGATTTCTTCCCGTGAATCCCCCCGCCACCATGATGGCCCCTTTGATGGATATCGAGCAAACTCCGCTTCTTTTGTCTCTCATCTTCCTTCCCACATTATACCATCTATTCTCCACAGAATCGTAGAACTCAGCAGTCTGATGACAACTATTTCCATCGAATCCACCAACCACATACACCTTCTCGTCGTGTAAAGTAACATGACAATCGCTTCTAAAATAAAAAGTATCGCACTTTAACATCTTATCTCCTACCTGATATGGTTCATTCTGGCTCCATTCGACCACAAGTTGACGGTCGTATTCAAAATCTCAGTTGATTGGAGTCTGATTCTGTTGTTGTATCCTCCCACAGCCATTATATGGTGTTCATCCAGGGGACAAGCACTCACATAACATCTCTTCTCGTTCATAAATGCATGACAATTATCCTCCCATCCCTGTGAATAACAATAGGTTATTTTATGACATGACTATAGTCACCTACTTTCTTCTCGAGATTGTAGATACAGGATCCGTCATAATAATTGTCTCCATCAAATCCTCCGACCACAAACAATCTTTTCTGTTTCGCCATGGGGACAATCTCATGGTAAGATCGAGGAGAGGTTAGACCAAGAACATTATCCAAGGGTTCAATCCATCGTTCTTCATAGGAATCGAACACCTCTGCCTTTGCTGTTGGGCCAGCAGTCGCCCACCCACCAAGGACCGCCAAGACCGAATACGGTAGACGATGTTGGGAAGAGACGAAGAAGGGCGTTCCAGTCGAAGAAGCGGGTTCCTCTTGAAGATTCGACTAAAATAACGGTATCTTGCCGTCATCTAATTATCAAAATATTCAAAAGTCTTACATGTTGAAATTGTCTAAACGTGTGTCCATCTTTAGGATCACCTCCATTCTTCTCATTATAACGACACCATCCTTTCAACGCCTCCAATTCCTCGAGCTTGGAGATATTGGACTGTTCCTTCAAAGCACGTTCAAATTCGTTTTTTCTTAACAACCGGCAAGTGTTATTATGGATAAGCTCATAGAAATTAGCAAGAATCTTCTTCCATAACAACTCATAGTACTCTTTTTGATGGTCACCTGAAGTTACCCGTTGAATTTATACAGACGATGATTGCATCGTATCGTCCGGATATTCTTACCAATCCGATGTGCAATAAGGACGTAAGTGAGGGGTGTGGCATTCTCAACGAGAGACTTGGCCAAGGAGTTGATCATTCTCGGAGATTGCAGAAAGATGGCCAGATCCAACATATCCAAGGCCAAATCCAATTCTTTTCTGAACCAATCCCCCTTAAATCCACCAGATCCCTTCGCCTCATGCATAATCGATGCCAGGAACGCCAAGAGAGTACGATGAGTATATCGAGGAAGGACTACATGACCGGCCTCGGCTTCCAAATTATGACCATAAAAGGCTTGACGGAGGAAATCGCTGAAACATGACATCACGGCCTTGTTGACTCCAACCTAAAAATATTATTTCATCTGGGATGCATGCAAAATGCTATGCTCGGCCAACTAAACGTACTCTCTTTCCTTCTAGAGTTTCAATGACCCCATTAGCTCGGCAAAACGAGACATCGACATGCAGATTTCCCACCAATTGACCTGTTGCCCTTGGTTTAGCCCAAGTCCCTGGAAGTTGCAGGAATTTTCTGGGGATTTCTGCATTCCAGGTAAATGCAGCTGATTGGGTATTTTGTGAGGCTGGGGTTATACTCTCAATCGTTGCTCTAACGCATCTCTCCAATCGATGACGGATTCGTTCATTGAATATTTCGGACTCTGGCAACGCCGGACCCACCTAACAGCAAAAATTTAATTGCACAGAATACCACTACCTTATCCTGAAGTGTTTTCGGTCGTTTAGCCTCCGGTGGTGTGTTTTCGGATGTTTCTGAATTCACATGTTGAAGTTCGTACCACTCTCCGAAGAAGTCGTAGTTATCCAGCAATGGTCGGAGTTGTTCTGGAGTCAAGTGAAGAGAAACAGAAGCCAGACTTCGACGACGATTCATACCTAATTCATAATTACAACACTAAGTTACATACCGTCCTCTGATACTTTGATAAACGACCGGTAAGTTCAGAGAATAACGGAACGACCAAATCCGAGAGAAGGATTTGTTAGATTGAAAATGAAAAAAAAACAATGATGCGCTACTAAAATGAAGGCATGTCCAGTCGATGTACTTAATATTTTTTCAATTGTTTCCAAAGGTGTATCGATGTTGCGCAATTGCGGGCAATTCGTTACCGCAGTAACAGTATACTGTAAAATTTTAAAAATCTATTCTTTGCCAAATTCACGCCGCAGCCTGCAAGATTTCTTTCGCGAAGTGCGCCCAATTTCTAGCTTTTTATTTTTTTGGGCAGATTTGGAATTATCTGTTTATCTAAGCTTTACTATGGCGATGAGGACGCCTGTAAGAACTAACAGCCAACAGGTAAGCTTATCTTTTTTGTGATTAATTGATGGTTTAGGTGATCCAAAAGAAATTCAGCGATTTAACTGTGGATGTCTACAACATTTCCCAAAGTTATACCGATTTATCCATTGAAGGTGCAGAGAATCTGGAGAGATTTATAAAATCCAAAGGAGAACCATTTATGCGGAATAATAACACGTTGCGGACTGTGGACCGTCTGAATGAGATTAATGAGAAATTGGAGAAGATTCTTCAGAAGATAACCATAGCCATTGGAAATCTCAAAGCTATGAATACATTATCCCATCAGGGAAGCGTCGAAACTATTTTGGAAACGAAGATCAGTAGTGCAGCACATGCTTGTTTTTCATTACTTCGAGAATTGCAAAGAGATTTGGAACACAAACGCTGCATACTTCAGAAGGCCTCTTTGTCTACAGATGCGGATCAAGTAATGATGGTGGCATACTGGCGAGAGTCTTTCCGACGGTTTCAATGTTACTGTTATGATCTTTTGGCTCTAATTCAATAGTCTGTTTTTTATTTTGACCTTTGATCATGGAAACTCAAAGGGAAATTCGACAGAGGGGAACTCGACTGAATTCAAGGAAGGACACACATGTGTACGCATGGAAGAGAAAACGAGAGATATAAGAAATCAGTCGAATTTACCCCCTCTGTCGAATTTCTTTCAATCAAGTTTCACTCTGTCGAATTTCCGTGAAGCCGAATAAACAGGGGTGGTCAGCAGACCCTATTTTTCCGATTTTCGGCCCGCGGCCCGGCCCGTCTAATCACCGGCCCGGCCCGGCCCGTCTAGTCTTTTTCCAGGCCCGGCCCGGCCCGTGACGGGCCTGGCCCGGCCCGGCCCGTGACGGGCCTGGCCCGGCCCGGCCCGTGCAGGCCCGTCTATAGAGGGTTCTGCGAACTGCGCCCAGGCTCGGGATCTAAACTGAGGCAAAAAAGGCGTTGATCTAGCTAGTAAAGGATCAATGTGATAGTTTTGTGGTTCTATAATGGAACTATAGACTTGTAAACGTGTTAGAACTTGAGAAACAGCAACTATAACAACATCAATTAATTTTCCCGGCGCGAAAACAATGAATGCCAACGGTTTGGCATTGTATTTTAGACGGGCCGGGCCGGGCCGGAAAAAACCCCAGGCCCGCGGCCCGGCCCGGCCCGTGACGGGCCCGGCCCGTTTGTCAATTTCCATTTTTGAGGCCGGCCGGCCCGTTTGGGCCGGGCCGGCCCGGGCCGCCGACCACCCCTGCGAATAAACTCTAAGGGAAGACTTGACACATAGTTCTGCGGGTCATCTGCTTCTTTCTCGAAGCCTGGTTTTGCTGCCTCCAAAATGGAAGTATACGGGAAGATTTAATTGTTTGAATCTTTGGGGTTTGACGATCTATCAAATCCCAGGCTTTGAACGAGGGGATGAAGTTTTTTATGTTTTATGGATGCCAATTTTTACGTTTCTAATGGAATATTAGTTGCAGACCAGGAGAATGGAAGGAATTCCCCGTGTTCTGATGTTAGTTCCTGACATCAAGTTACCAGAGGGACCCAGTTATCTCGATCAGACACAGAAGATAAAGAACGTAAGCTCTGTGTCTTATTCAATATTTGTTTAGTATATTGCACAGCACTATCAAAATAATCCGGAAAATTTTAATGAAGCTATTCAAGAATTGGATGCTATGAGGAATGTAAGTAAGATGCTTACTTATTTACTGTCTAACTTTAGTGTGTGTTGTTGGGGTTTGATGAACAAAGAACAATATTGGTCCTTAAACGGTATTTTGCCCAGTTGATGATGATGAAGAACAGATTTCCGATGGAGTTGGATGGCGAGGCAGCCATTGAGTTTTCCTGGTAAAGCATTATACGTATTGAAAGTGGTTTGTGACATTTTAGGCAGGACAAATCGTCAAACAATTTGCCAGTCGTCCTTCCGGATATTCATTTCGAGATTTGTTGTGTAATGTTTAATATTGGGACTATTCATGCGCATATTGCCGGAGCGCAGTTGCGCACAGAAGAAGACGTACGTTTCTTGTTTTTGTTTACCTTTTGTTTCTTTTATTTTTAGAGTATTAAAGTTTCGTTTGATCACTTCCGGGCAGCATCTTGGCCATTTATTTACCTGAGAGATGAACTGAAGGCATCAAGACTTGGGATTGTCGACTTTAGCACTGATGCGCTTATATTTTATGCAAATGTGATGTTGGTAAGGATATTTTGATTAGTTAAATCTGAATTTAGGCACAAGCCCAAGAATGTCTACTTGAGAAGTCGTTAATAAATCACAATTCGTCGCTGGTCTCAGCCAAATTAGCCCTTAGAATCAGTGATATCTACAATTCATGCGCCCATGTTATCCAAGGAGATGCGAGTGCTGATCGAGAGCTGGCTCTCATTAAGATATCGTCCTCTAGGTCCAAACAATGGCTGAGTCTCTGCAATGTAAAGACTAATTTATACGCGGCGATCTGTGCATTCTTTAGAGGAACTTTTTACGATGATAAGAAGGAATTTGGTAAAGGGTAAGAATTTATCATTTTTTTGAGTATATTTTTTAGTGTTACTTGTTATGCTTATGGCCTGGAGAAAGCCAAGCAAGCACTGGCGTTTGCTGAAAAGGACAAGAGAGACGGCCTAATTCAATCAGCTGTGTTTGTGTTGGAAGTTCTTACCCAAAAGTATGTTTGTGAAGTTACTATAACAAGTTTTAGAGAGGCAAATTCGAGGAAAGAGAATGATTTTATCTACCATGAGAGGACCCCCACTTATGCGGACCTGGATGAATTCAAAGCTCCGACCGAACTGGTCAGTCCCAATTCGTATGACCCCTTGGATAAATCTCTGGCCGGCGAAGATCTTTTCAAACAATTGTTACCCAGTACTGTTATTACAATCGTTTCTTTATACGAGGAAAGAAAAGCCCAAATGAAACGAGAGGTGCAAGACAAGGTGGACCGAAAGGACATAGAGTTGGAAGAGTTCTTGACCACGCTAAGATTGGACAAATTAAACTTGGATCAGCCTTACGAAGCATACCGATTGCCTGAGGCATTACTGACATGTTGTAGTGAAATGGCATCCAACCCATCGGCTGTTCCTGATCTCAATGTCAAATTCCATGAAGTTGCCACAAGATCTGCGGAGGCTGAATGCAAGTTGTCCGAGCTTACCAATCGTTTGAATGCGATTAATGCCAAAGAATTGGTAGGAGCCCGGTTTAAATATTGTATCCTTAATGTTTAGGTTGAAACTGATGGTTTCAAAGCAATTGTAAAGAAGGTGAAAAGTTTGAATGAGCATCATCTGGTTGCTAAGAAAAATAATACTGAACTTCAAGCAGGATTCGATGCGACTACTGATAATCTAAAGGTCTTAACGAAGCCCATCCATGAACTCACGAAGATGCTTTGCGATGAATTCTTTGATCCGGGTATGATAGAACCAGGCTTAAATAATGGTGAATTTATTATTTCAGTTGATACTCCCGAAGGAAAGGAGTTGAAAAGATTATTGGATAAAGTGGATGAGATGCAAAAACAGCGAAGGAAGTTGGTTGAAGATCTGAGAGATGCTTTGGACAGAGATGATATAACTCCTCAAGCCTTGGTGGATCCTTATGTACAGCCAGAAATTGTAATTGAGAAGCAGATCAAAAAACACGATCAAAAATTGGATCTAATAGAGAAGAATCTGTCTGCACAAAGCAACATCATTAAAGCCGTTATCAATGGAAATGCCGCTTTTGATGAGGTCGGTCAAAAGATTGCTAAAAGAGAAGAAAAGTAAGTGTCTCAGTAAATTGATTTGACGATGTTTAGGAAATCAACAGAAGCCGCCAAATTACTCGCGTCTTATCAAGGCTACAAGGAGATCGTAAAGCAAACGATTTCGGCTATTGAATTCTACACGCAACTGTTTAGTATGATTACAAAGCTGAGTGATTCTATTAAGAATATTGAAGAAGCGAGTACGTTTAATTCAGCAGAAGTTTATCTTTATTCAGATACGAGGTTTGAGAAGGAACTGATTGATCGGAAGAAGGCGGTCGAAGAAAAGGAACGTGCGGCCTTGGCCGCAAAGCAAGCGGCCGAAGCTATGGCCGATTTTGGATTCCCTTCTATTTCGCCTTGTGTTCCTTCGAATGGAGTTACTGATGCAAAGAGACCGGGTGCAGGTAAGAAGATGACTGATTTTGGGTTTTGATGACATTTTCATCCAGGCCGAAAAACTTTGGGAGATTACTTGGATCATTACAAAAACAACAGCAGGCTGCCGCCAAATCCAACTCCAAGCTGGGCCCCTCCTCCATTCTCGGCCCCTGTATCGGCTCCTTATCAGCCCTCATCGGTTTCAAATAACCCGCTACCGGCAGCTGCACGTCATGCTTCACCATATTACCCGTCACATCCACAACCTCAGCCTCAGGTCCCCCAAAGCCAAATGAATTCCGTAATATCTCCCACACCACCAAGTATGTACTCGCAGCCACCGGTGGCCCCGAACCCATATGATCGATACCCAACGTCACAGCCGAACCAGGCTCAACATGCGATGTATTCGGCAGCCCAGAGTATGGGCAACCGCGCTCCTGCTACTTACTCGACACCGTCTTCAACTATCCAACAGCCTGCTCAGCATAACTTTTCTTACAACGCATTGCCAGGAAACATGGCAGTGAACTCGAATTCGGGTGTGTACAACCAACTAGCTGCACATAATTACATCCCACAACCTCCGCCTGTTCAACAACAATACTTTCCGACGTCTCCCGAATCAGCGCAACCAGTGCCGAGTGCCTATCAAAATATGTATATGACGCCTGCAGTATCGGGGAATCAGCCTATTCAGACAGTGTCCAATGGAATCCATCAAGTCCCAAATGTTTCCTATCAGAATCCCCAAATCTGCGCTTCCCCTGCAGCTTACACGCAACCGAATCCACCTATCCAGGGACAAGAAACTGATGTCCTGGCTGCGGTTGGCTTCTCATCTCCTGGAGTACCGTCCCAATCTACTTACCAAACAGTCCCAGCTATGCCTCCATCGTCGGGATTTTCTTCGGCTGCTAAAACTTACCAGCCGAACACCTCGGGTTATAACCGACCTGCACCTGGAGTTTCGCCTTGGCATCAAGGACTCGCCACCCCTTACAACCCAAACCAACCCTTTCCACCTGGTCCCCCAAATAACAACAGTCTGATTTAAACATATCATAACCTTGAGAGTAATTTATTTTGCATGTGATAAACGTCATCGGTGAATTCTAAACATTATACCAGTAAATGAAAGATGATTTCACCTCTTGTAATGAATATATTTTAATTATCCTTACAATTAATATTTAGCAACATCACAGTTTCAAACCTGATAATTTCATTCAATCTCTAGCTCAATTCTTAGACTAATAGATGGCTCACAAAGTGAAGTCCGGAAGAGTTGGGAATGTTGGAAAGCCTGTTCCCCATCCCCTCCTCTGAAATTGACAGATAATTCCAAATGATCAGCATCTTCGAAGTCCGTCATCTCAAGATTTCCATCATCATCGATCATCTGACAGAGGTTTCCTCCGCATAAGGTAGCATTGGCCTTGCCTGAATGGAAGATGGCGATCTTTCCAATGTTGATTCTCAGAAGTTTAGGTTTGATCCCATCTAAATTAATCCTCCAGGACAAATCCCCGTTTTTGCTATCTTCAGTGCGGCAGATGTAGGCGACCTTCCAGTCTTTCTCAACCTTCCTTTGAATGTTCCTCGCTTCTTTAAGGTAAGAAAAGAGCCCTCTGGTCACTTCGTCTTTGTTGTTCTGACGATAATAAGCGTCCTGAACAATGTCATATTCTAGCCTACAATTAGACAAGTCATTAGGACGGAGAATTAAATTAAAGTGTTGAAAAGCCACGTACACGAACAGTTTAGCTTCTTTTTCGGCTTCGGTTAAGTTTATTTCGACCGGTTCATGCTTCATTTCCATCCGTGCTAACCTCCAGGCCACACCACCGCTCTTCCGGCCCTGTTCGGTTCCTTCTCTGAGACTGAGTTTGGGGTTTAATAACTGGATTGCTTCCCGTAGTTGGCGATGACGTAGAACATTGCGTCGTTCCTCGGGAAGTTCCTTTTGAAGGCGTTGATTTAATTTCTAATCAGTTTTTATAACCATGACAACCTTACATACCGTGAGACAATTGAGTAAAACCAATTCTCGTACAGCCTTTCTTCGCTGAAGCGTCTCCTTATGATGGAAGGTATACCTCCAAGTAACGTCTTGAACATGGTCTTTAGAAATGGCGAAAACGTAGTTTATTGTTTTTTTCCAACCCTGAGAATTCGTTGAATAAAAATATTGTACTTACTTTCTCATAAAGTAAAGGGGTGTCTATCACATTTTCACAGGGATCCAGATGAATCCAGGTCTGACTCTCAAGATCAAACACCTCTACCCAAGCATGGTCTTCGGTGCACGTAACGTATCTGACTTCGAGTCCTATAGCTCGACAACAAAGAGCAAAACAATTGGCCCATTCTCCGCAACGACCCTCCCGGGTTTCAATTAATGTCGCCGGATTGTTAAAACGAGCGAAACGATACCTTTGGTTACATTGAGTGCAATTATATACTTCTACCCGATCTGCTCCCCGTTGTTTTTCATCGTAAGTAGGAGTACTACTTTCTGAAAACATCAAACAAAGTCTTACTAGTCCTTCCGGAAAGTCGCCGGACTGAAATCGGCGACATGCACTCCGCGAAAACGAAAGTTCACTTTGCACTGTGCAATTTTTGGCTTTTTGCACTGTGCAATAAGCTTTTTCGAGCTGTCGCTCGCACCCTGAGTTTTTTCTCACAGTGCATGTCGCCGATTTCCGTCCGGCGACTTTCCGGAAGGACAGTATCGGTCTGTCGGGAAAAAAACGGCGGATCGTCGCGCCTCGGAGTCGCTCATCATCGCTTTGCGACGGCAAGCCGCGGCTTGTGATTTGGTGCGCGATAGCGGCGAGGCGAGACATTTTGCTGCGACGATCCGCCGTTATTTTCCCGTCAGACTGATACATGATTTCTGAAGCCAAGCTTTAAACAGGTAATTTAAAAAAATATGACTCACAAGGGAAGTACACCAAGTGAGACACTCAGATTTTCTTTAAATTTTTTGCAAACACGTCGTGTAGCCATATATCAACTCCTCAAAATTTTAGCACGCCCTTTGCAGAGGCACCCGGGATATTTAACGATCTTTGTGGCCGATAGAGCGCGCGACACGCGGAGAGCAGTCAGAAAAAAAAACGCTTTATCGCCTTGTGTTTGCTAGTTTTGTGCAGAAAATATTTATTTTTAGTATAAACACAGACCCTCTACGGAAGAAATAGGCATGAATTTTTTGATGCCAAAATTCGTAAAAAAGTTTCCGATCTAAAAATCTCGGTCGTTTCTGCAAAGCGCAAGCTAGGGTCTCGCATGTGCCTTAGAAAGAAATTATCTAAATTTGTGCCAAGTTTCATCAAAATCTGAGCCTCGAACTTGGTGTACTTCTCCTGTCAATACTCATTGCCCCGGGACACAGTCAAAATCTACCACCTACCAACAAATGTAGTTTTTTTTAAACACGTCACGCATTCTGGTTGATCCATCCAACGGAAAAATTCATCATGGAACCAAACCATCAGATTTTTTGCAAGCAAGACCTCAGAGATAACGCCAGTTTCAATTATCTTAGATTTTGCTTGTATATTCTCAAATGGGATAACGGATAAAGCTAGGGTCTGATTGATTTCGTCTTCATATTGCTTCACAAGTTCCACAACGGACACGATGTTCTTATGTAAAAACCGCCTCTCTTCTTCATTAGCCTTCTTAGGATTTTGGATTTCTGGCTCAACAGGTTTATAATGTTGTCGTATTAGACTTTCCAAGCCTCTTGGGTCAGCTCCTTGTGCTCGGCCAACTTCCTTACCGTCAATAAAGAATACAAAGGTTGGCATAGCTCGAACGTTATGCATTCTGGCAAGCACTAAATGTTTTAAAAAATTGATAGAAAAGCCTTACTAGAACATTTGTCGACATTCACTTTGGCAAATACGGCGTCTTTATATTGATTAGAGAGGTTTTCGAAATGAGGAGCTATCATTCTACATGGTACACACCTATGACGTTAAATATGTTAAAAAAAGGCTGAAAAATTACCAGTCAGCATAGAAATCTGCCACAAGAAGTCGTTGAGTCCCCGCCTTCTTCTGAATGGCAGGCCATTCTCCATCGTGATTAACATGCTCGACCACCATCCTTCACTCTCTTCTTGATGTACACGTCTTCTGAGCAATCAGCGGAAAATTATTTATGAATATCAAAACGCCACGGTTTTTCTGCGTTCAATCTTTCGTCTCGGGATTGTCCATGACCATGTGTATTGATGGAATCAGTGATAAGAACGTAATCCCGTTTCTGGCGGGATTGTTTATAACCAGATAATTGTCGGAAATGGCGTCACTTTGAACCGAAACATTTTTAACACAAGTTTGGTTACTGTAGTCATGATGACTTTTGATTAATTAATCACCGCCTCCTTATTTAACCTAACCATTTGACGGTTGACCCATGATTGAGTGTGTAGAGTGAAAGGAAGACGGCTAGTTTTGTTTTATTTTTGATTTTTTGAGTCGACGGATCAAAAAACTACTACAGGGTGGGCCACTCGAAGCTATCGTTCTCTTTCTTTCATTTTCTCTGCGGAGACTACAGTTTTCTCGGTAGCCAATGATGTGGACTTTTTCAATCTTCTTGAAATCTTTTTTTAAAGTTAATGCCCTGGTGGTAATACAGGTAATACAGACAACACTTTTTTGCTTTCAAAACTGCTTTAAACAAGTTTAGAGAGAGCGTAAGCAACTTTTTACTCCAAGACTTCACCAAAGAAACCAAAAATTTTCCATTTTCGAGAAAGTCGATTGAAAATCATTCCAAACATTTTCTAACAAGGGAAGTACTTGAAGTGTGACGCTCAGATTTTGATGAAACTTGGCACAAATTTAAAATAATTTTTTCTAAGATATATGCGGGAATCCTAGCTCGCGCTTTGCAGAAACAACCGAGATTTTTAGATCGAAAGTAGACGAAAATTTGGGACTTTTTGCCGAATTTCGGCACGAAAAGTTTCATGCCTATTTCAACCGTAAAGAATAATGTTTCTACAAAAAATCAAATTTTTCAGCACGAAACTGCCAAAGTTATGGCCAAAAAGCGGTTTTCTCTCTGACCGCTCTCCACGTTGAGCGTGCTCTCTCGGCGGCAAAAATCGTTCAATATCTAGGCGGCGCCCGCAAAGCGCGAGCTAAAACTTTCAGGAATTGATATTTAGTCCATACCCGATGTGTGTGCAAAATTTAAAGAAAATCTGAGCGTCACACTTGAAGTACTTCCCCTGTAAGTTTCAGCGGTTTAGGCTCGAAAATAATTTTTCAAAGCTTTGTAAGGTTAATTCGAAATGTTTTTTTTTTTGAAATTCAATCGGTTGAAAATGCAAATCTCGGCTCCAGAAAAATCTAAATTTTAGGAAAATCGGCGGAGTCTCCGCGGAGAAATTCAAAGAAAGAGGACGTCAGCTTCGAGTGGCCCACCGTGTAAAACACTGAGGGTTTCAAAGGTGGGGGATGGGAGCGAGAGGGACTTATTTTCTGATTCCAAAACTTCCATGGACTTCGTTCTTCTTCAATTTGGCGGGATATCCCGTTTCATGTCTTTATGTGTGGCTGTTGTTGTATTTCTTAAATATTTGCTCTGCTGCCAGCAAACCCCTGCCTTCCCCAGCCAGCGACCTCCAACAAAAACCGTTTAATATCATGTGAGTAACGTGTCCAGTCGCTCTTTAAAGATTTCAGTGACAAATTTTTCTCTCTCTCTCGCCTCTCGGAATCACTCTCGACCTCCCGTTTTCGTTGCGCATTTTTATCAATTGTTCTCTATTCGAATAATAACTTTTTCGTGGTTGTTTAAATATGGTGCGAGTTGTTTGCCAACCAAATCATGATGTTTAATTGCACGTGGAGGTTTCAATCACTGAAGTTTCCTGATCTGGAGATCTTCCGAATTGGCTACACGTAATCAAGACTTTTTTACACCAGGCATCGTACTAACGTTAATGATACATTTGTAGACTGCTTGAACACATTTAACTTCTTTATCGCTGAAATGAATTTACGAATGAGAAAATGGGAATACCAGTTACCGTATTCTTTCAGAAAAATTCCTTCCCAAACTCTGTTGAATGTCTGCGGCTTCAGGATAAATGGGATCAAGTGACAATGATTTTGGTGGGGTCCCTGGGGCCAATGAGGAGACCAGCTCTTTCGAGCCCCCCAGAGATACCACTGTCCCCGTCCAGTTCGCTATAGACGATTGGTGCGCACCAGTTTGGAATAACGACGAAGCAGAGACGCCTTCAAATACTCGCTTAAAAGAATTGAGTATTCAAACAGATCATGGAGTTCCCATGTCCAGCAAACAGGTACAAAGGATAATATAAAATGAATGCAGGGTTATTCTGCAGATAGACGACACTCCTCAACACAGTCCAAAGATTGAGATTGTAGTCATAAAACAGCCGGAAGAACAACATCGCGCGAGATATCTGTCAGAGGGATCGAGAGGCGCCATCAAAGATCGGAATGGGTCTTCGCATTGCACCATTAAAGTATGTTAATGAAGAAGACGGATCTTAAGAGTTTCCATTTACAGCTACAAGGGTTTTATCGTCCCACTCGAGTAGAAATGTTTGCTGCAAATGGGACAGGAGATCTGAATCCCCATCAATTTTACAAACTAATACCTGTGTCAGGTAAATCAGCGACGACTACTCCTTGTAAGAAAGTGGTGGCTCATGATGGAGTCGAATGTTTGGAGGTGTTACTCCGACCCGAAAATGATATGACTGCCATGTAAGAACAATGACTTAAGGCACCTTTAGCTTCTTACATATCATAGAACCTTAGTTCGCGCTTAGAATGCGAAGCTGAGTATTCAGCAATGATTACCAATGATAGAGTGTAGCACGGACAAGCAGTCACACGGCATTTCGTACGTTGGGACACTTTTCTTAACTAGTAGTGTTAAAAGGTGATTTTTCGATATTTTCCTAAAAGTACTCGATTTTTTAAAGTGGGATTGAAATGAATTTAATACACTTCCTAATATCATAGGGTACACGATGGAATGATTCCGGGACAGGTTAATTCAAAATCCGAGCCAGATTGGCCAAAAAATCGTCAGGGGTATACTTTTGAAAGGGCCAAAAATATTAAAATAGTTGCCAAGCTGATAATTTTTTTTCACGGGCTGATTCCATATGGTAATAGGTTTTTAGACATGCTCTTTCGAATTGCATTAGCAGGTTTTTGGTATCTCTTAACAAACCTTAGATACTGCAATTTTCCACAGGGTAGGTATACTTTCATAACGGGGTACATATGTAAGTGTGTGGAGGGCCTGGCTGGCCACCCCTGGTTTTTTCGGCTAGTCAAGCAGAATGCCAACACTTTCCCTGTTTTTACACTTCCACATTCACCACTTTATCGATAAGTTTTCAGATTGGATTGCATTGGCATCCTTAAGATTTGCTCTTATAATAATCGACAACGGCGCCAACGGCGAACAAACGCGAATACTAATGACTCAAGTGAAAATTTAAATGCCGTTTCAACGAGGATTTGTTTCAGGGCATACGTTTTGAGTGGCCAAGAGCAGGTCCAAGTAATCAAGAGTTTCACTGAGCCCATCAGATGTGGTGAGCCCCCATTTTCATTCCATATTTAATATTTCAGTACAACAACTGGGTGTTCCCGAAGTCTTAAAGATGTCGCTTAGCAAAGCACAAGCTTCTGGGGGCCAGGAAATGTTCATTATTGGCAGGAATTTTGATCGGAATACCACAGTTCTGTTCAGAGAGTACACTGACTGTAAGACCATTACAAAAATTGTAAACATATTCTTGCAGCCGGCACTCTTTGTTGGACAGCTGAAGCCGAGATCCAGAAGCCGTTCTTCCACCAATGTCACATCGTCTGTTTGATTCCTGAGTATCCGAATAAGTATCGTGGAGGAACTGTCTCCGTTACGGTGAAATGCGGCCAAAAGTACAGTCATCCGAGCACGTTCATCTACCTCCCATGCGGTCAGTCGGTGATTGGAACTCGCTGAAATCCAGGGGAATCGAGTCTAGACCTTCGAGGCTCGATTATTCTAACTTTAAGCGATAAAACGTGCGATTCCTTTCCGATTTTATGACTGTTTGTATGTTTTCAGAGGAGCAAGAAGACGAATGGTGTCCTCCCGGGTCTCCAAGGACCTCTATCAAACGGTCTTGGTACCAGCGATCCACTCAATGGGACAATAATGCCGCCTATGACATGCCCTACTTTGAATACGAGCTCAACAATTCCAATGGATTCTACCCCACCTCATACGACGAGACCTCCTCGGATCAGCCCGGAAAGAAATCTCGAAAAATATAGAAACTAAGTCAACAGGGTAAAATACACATATCACAGTATTCCTCTCAATAAATTGTTATTCTTGGTTCGATCAATTTCTCAAAAAAGTTTCCTCGGTACGAAAAATGTATGCAGGCATTGGCACTGACCGGTCGTACGCATGTCATCACGAATGTCATGGTGGTCCAAGCGCGCGCACAACAGGCAGCCATATCTCGGACTACGAATCAGTAAAGTAAAAATATCTTGGTCAGATCGGGATTTTTTCGATTTTTTTTTGTTTTTTCCAAGCCGTATTTTAGCCCAGACTTTTCAATAACGTAATTTTGAGCAATTTCGTTTCGGAAAAAACAAAAACTTGAACTTTGACTTTTACCAAATTACAAAAATCTCCTTCTGATCATCTGATATCAAGTATAATATACTGGGTGTTTCAAGAAATTTGGAACAAATAATTTGCTTATATCTTTGTGTTCTTTGCAGCTATCAACGAATTTCTTTTTGCTTCTAAAAATTTGCGTTGTGCGTTTTTAGAATCTCTAAAAAAAATTTTTGTCGTCGGCGGAGGGACCATTTCTCGGCGGAGAAAATTAGGGCCTTTTTTAAAAATCACATCGTATTACATGGCCGAAACGCCGTTGGAACGGCTGAAATCAAGTTCACGTTATACCTCCGTGGATTTTACGGAATGCTTTTTTGCGTTTTTGATTTTGCGCATATCCGCGGAGGCGCGGCGGAGACCTCAGATTTCGGCGGACATTGTTTTGGGCCTTCGGCTTTTGCAAATTCATGTTGGAAAAGAGGTTGGGGTGATTTTTTGTTGTCATCCGATGCAAAGATGGCAAAAATTTCGTACTTTCTTTCCCCGGCGGAGGATCGGCGGACGCTTTATCGCAGGGTAAAAGCAGTCTTAGGTGTCCGGGAAAAATCTCAGATGCAAGAATCCATCAGAACAACATTTTTTTTGGTCAGGCGGACAAATCGGCCGAGGATTCGGCGGAGGCTTTATCAAAGGGTCAAAACGCAAATTCTGAGCGACGACTTCCGCGGCGGTCCTTCACATACGTCATTTCTTCACAATCATTATGCTTTACGGTAGGCACGTAGCTCGTGCATTAGGAACCCTTGATACAATACCCCCCCTTTCAGGCATTTATTGCATTAGTAAAATCAGCGGAATAAAGATTGAATAGGATTATTACAGGTGGCTGGGCTGGGCTTGGCTGGTTATTTTCTATCCAAATACTTTTATAATAAAAATTTTGTTTTTATTAAAATTTTTTTGGGAGGGGGGGGGGAGGTGGGTCGACCCAAAAAGAATTCAAATTCAAAATTACCATTTCAATTTTTCAAAAGTTGGGGTGTCGGTTGATGCTGGCTGTTGGTGGTCGACGGCCGTTGGTGCTGACGCTGTCTGAAAAAAGACCCCCTCCCACCCCGATTAAAATCCCCTTACCTTACCCGTCGTTGCTGTTGTCCTGGTCTTCTTTCATCTCCTCTTGTGCTTCGACGGACGCTGGACCTGTAAACAAAGGCGCGCAAAAAATATACATTAAAATTAAACCCCCTTCCAAATTGATCCGATTGTTCTTCCCCGCCTCCTCCGTAGATGACGTTTTTACGTCGAAGCACGCGGTGCCGTTGCTTGTCTCCTGGAAATAAAAAAATTAAAATTTTAAACTAAAAATTTGCGAGCCCATCCCCAGCTCTAGTTTAAGGTCAAGGGTCGGGAAATGAAAACTCGAAGAGTTTCCAAATCCAGGAGTGGAATCAAAAGATCCGCAAGGATTCGAAGAATCCGAAGCGCTGAAAAAATTGAGGTGAATCTCCATCGACAGGCACAATGCCGGAAAATATGACAAACGGTCCATTATTGCGTCAAAACCATCAAAAAGTCGGCCAGAAATCTGAAAAGAATCCATCATTACGGCTAAGGGGGCAAAATAAAACAAGAAAGGCTACAGAGTAACTTACCTTATTGTTCGTTGTTCTAAATTGTCGACAGAACCCATCGACATCCGTAATCCTTGAAAAGATGACAAAAAATTCAATCTTTAGGTCAAAGTCATCAAACAATCAGCTGGAAATCTGAAAAAAAACAATCAAAATGGCAAAAAAACGAAGACAACAGAAGTCTACAGAGGCACTTATCTCGCAGTTATTTTCCAAAATTTCCTGTGCAACAAGATCGTCCTTGGGCCTTTTCACCAAACTGCACGGTGCGGAGCATCCGCAAATGCCTGAAAATATAATGAGCTAAATTTAAAAATCGAAAGGTGGGTGACCATGAAAAAATTGGACAGGTCAAGAGTAACCCAAAAATAAACATCATCAGTACATGAAAAAAATCAAAAAATTGTCTGAAAAAATCCCAACTTCAAAGAAAACGAATAAAACGCAACAACCCGCCATTTATTGTCTCCTAGTGTCACAAAAACCTCAAAAATCCCTTAAAAATCACCTGGTCCACTTCCAATGACACAAATCACTTCACAAGTTCCTCACAACATTGTAACGCTCTGACATCTCTCTCACATCCTTGGCTTTACTTTCAAGCTCCCAAATCGCACGCTTCCGGCCATAAACATTCAGAACCACAGCTAACCCCAAACACAATCCACTGAGAAGTCAAACAATCAAGAAATCGCAAATTCTCATCATACAAACTAAGGAAAATTCAAGAACCATACGTTCGCACTCAAAACGATAAGCCACTCAGAATCCACCAGGACCAGGATATAAGGTATACACACGAAGATACACAAAGATTTCTCTCGTAGATTTCAGAAGCTCCACAGATCAGAAGAATGTCATAATAGACAAGCACTCAAATCTCAAAAACCCTTAAGTTGTCATCTCACACATACTTCTGTAGCCGACAGTACCAAGAATCAATTAATCCCTTCATCAACATGTCTTATCCTCCCACTCGATATCCCACAAGCCAATAATCCACTCAAATTCGTCATTAACAACACCTCAGATCCTCAGAAATCGTCCCCACCGACAAGCCCCGCAAGTCCCTCCAGTACTACAATATTATTGGCCATAATCCATCCAATTCCATCGAATATATAAAGCGGGAGATAAAAGATTTTCTGAAAAATTTTTGAAATTTTTCTGTTTTTACTTTTTTTTTAAAAAAAAAGTAAATTTTCAGTTTACTTCAAGGAAAATGCAAAAAAAAGTCAATTTTGTTTCTGGCTTTCCGACTTCAAGGTCGGGAGTAGGACCGGATCTTACTCCCCTCTCGGAGTCGCCGAAAGTCAGAGCTTGTTTTTACTTTATTCCTCTTTTTGGCCCCGCACTGCAGGTTGCAAGGTTGATGCCAAGTCTTTCCCTGATGTGTCAAGTTTTTCTCTTCCGAAAAAATTATTTTTACGTTTGTGCGACGTTGTGAAGCTATGTTCTCCACGAAGATGGGCTGGAAAGTGGTCAAGTAAGTTAGCATTGGCAAGAGGAGATGTACGTTTTTCATTTGACATCAAAAGTTTCCATTTTATTTCAGAGAAAGGTACAAAATTTTTCCAATTCGTAAAGCTTCATGACCATGGATAATGTAAGTGAGATTATCTCCTTTTTTGCTACGACGTCAAGATTCTAAGTCGGGAAACGTTTAGAGGAGACCCCACTCTCATGTATATTCTCCATGTATGAAACCCCATAAATTTTGAGGAATAACGACGTAAAAGTTTCAAATACTATACTAACTTTCCAAAAGTATGTTATACTAAAGTAAAACCTATGCAAACTATCTTCAAGTTATTGTAACAACGTTATTTGAGCCTTATTACGTTATTACCTCAGTTTAGAACGCATTCGTGGCAAAAATCCGGCAGATCTGAGCGGATTTCGATATTGTACATGACACCTAGAAATCGAAATTGGTGGCGTTTGATAGATAGAGTATATAACAAAACTAAAGTGAGGTGTCCTCTAGAACTCGCCAGCCTAGAACTGTTAACTCCAATAACGGAACAAAAAACGCGATAAGCGCACTTACATTATCCATGGTCATGAAGCTTTACGAATTGGAAAAAATTTGTACCTTTCTCTGAAATAAAAGGAAAATTTTTGGTGTCAAATGAAAAAAGTACATCTCCTCTTGCTAATGCTAACTTACTTGATCACTTTTCAGCCCATCTTCGTGGAGAAAATAGGTTCACAACTTCAAAAAAATCAAAACGTTTCTTCCGGGAGAGAGAAATTTGACACATCTGGAATTCCCGGGCGCAGCTCGCAAAAATAGTTTTGAAGAAAATAAATTGGCGTGCAGGTGAGTAAAAACGGCATCCTACTCACCAGCCAAAATGGGCGAGCCATTTTTGTTTCAACTTTGCGGATCGACCTTTTGGCGAGCCATTTTTGATCCAACTTTCCAAAAATTTGTCGTTCGGAGTAAGAATGTTTTTTGACTCTCCGAAATCGAAAATTTCCGGAAATTTTTCAAAATTTACTTTTTTTTTAAAAAAAAAGTAAAAACAGAAAAATTTAAAAAATTTTTCAGAAAATCTTTTATCTCCCGCTTTATATCACCATCTTTGGCCATACATTGGCTTCTGTGTCACCGTCTTCGCAACGGAGTCAGGACTTTTCGGTCCCCCCACTTTCGGTCCCCGCCTTTTCGGGCCCGCCTTTTGGGGTGGGAGACTTTTCGGTCCCCGTCCTTTCGGCTGGCGCCTTTTCGGTCCCTGGGCTTTTCGGGCGGGGACTTTTCGGGTGATGAGTAAAAAATTGTACAACAAGATACTACTGATGATGCAATATTGTAAATAATTTTTAAAAAAACTTTTTCATCCGGTTTTGGGGTTTTCGACCAAAAAACAGATTCTTTTAGATAAGCGTCCGAGAAGAATCCGAAAAAGAAGTTTACATTTGCCAAAAAGTATTTGAAAAATTAATTATTAATAATTATTAATTAACGAATTACAAAAGAAAAAACGGAAAATAACAGTAATAACACAATTCGTAAGTGATAAGATTACTAGTAATGAATTTTCCGATTTAATGCAGGATTTTATGCCAATTTCAATTAGAAATTCAGCTTCTTCATGGACGATTTGATAATGTTAAACTTTTATCACTTCTTCTAATGTTATTTTGAAGTTTTGTATTGAAAATGTCGCAGGGTGGGTGGGTGATTCTAACTCGAAACTCCCAAAAAAAACGGATGAAAAAGTTTTTTTTTTAAATTATTTACAATATTGCATCATCAGTAGTATCTTATTTTACAATTTTTTACTCATCACCCGAAAAGTCCCCGCCCGAAAAGCCCAGGGACCGAAAAGGCGCCAGCCGAAAGGACGGGGACCGAAAAGTCTCCCACCCCAAAAGGCGGGCCCGAAAAGGCGCCACCCGAAAGAGGGGGGACCGTAAAGTCAGTCTCCCCTTCGCAACCGACCGCACGTTGCGAGAACGACCATTTTAATTAACTGTCGATTTTCAGAATTTTTCCGGATGAGGGGCACTTTTTCGAATTTTTTATTCATTCCGTGAATCGATTTCGATTTGATGACAAATTTTGGAAAAGGCAAGGAATTGACAATTTTTTTGATGTTGTTCATTACTTAAAAAAAACGATTCAGCCACTTTTAAGACATGATTTGTCATTAATTATTTATTACTTTATAATTGCTCGATGACCTAAATTAATATCTGAGGAGCGGTTAATCCGCAAATACATTTTAATAAGAAGCCGTACAGTGTGCAAAAACGGGAAGTCGCAGCAGCAAGGGCTGAAAAAACGCACTGTGCAAATTCTACGGACTTTATGTCGCGACTAGTAAGAATATTTATTCAAAATGCACAGTGCAGGCACAAAAAAACTTACAAAACTTTTAGAATATTTCTTTGATCCAAAACGGTTTACTTCCTTATTTCGGTCAAGAGAATTTTGACACCTAGATTATAAATTATAAAGCAAAATTTCGTAATTACTTTTAACAAGGAAAGTATTTTTATGGGGGCTCCTACTTTTCGACGGGACATATCCCAAAAAATCAGAAAAAATGTGCTGATTAAGGATATATAAATCCTAGCTGCCCATTTTAGGTTTTTAGGGGTGAAAACTCAATCGGAAGTTGACTCAAAGTCCTATATAAACCCCTGTTCGCTTAATTTTTCACAGGTTTACAATTTTTATTTTGGCTTAAAATGATGTTTATTGAGTTTCTAAGACGTAATAGATCAGTCTTGGCACAAAAATTTATTTTTCCGACCTTCATCTTCAAAAAAGTTGATTCAGCCCAAAAGAGAAATCGAACCCGTGCGGCGTTCCCCCTCTTGATTCCCAGACTACGGCACTAACCACTCTGCCACACCGCTCTCTTCCGAAGGAAGAGACCGACTGCGCTTTTTATCGTTTCGAATCCCTGCACTTTTTGTAGGGAAATTAAGCCAGTTTTTGGGCATTTTCACCCCTAAAAACCTAAAATGGGCAGCTAGGATTTATATATCCTTGATCAGCACATTTTTTCTGATTTTTTGAGATATGTCCCGTCAAAAAGTAGGAGCCCCCATAAAAGTACTTTCCTTGTAAGACGAAAGTAAAGTAAGATGACCTTTGCGAGTCTGGAGAACAGGATTTAATGAACTTAATTAATTAGTGACCAAGGGTGAGTAATCCTTGGAGAATAAGATCCGCGCAATGGAACTTGTTTGGGTTAATTTGGATTCAAACAGAGAGTTGTTGTAGTAGACTTAGCTGTTTTCTCATGTTTAGTGCTCTGTACTCTGCTTTATTTATTGCCTTAATAATGAAAATTTGTGAAATTTAAAAAAAAATTGCGATTAGACTTGCGAAAACATAATTAATATAAATTAGATGAGAGATTCCGGTTTAAAAGCCATGTGTTTTCGATTCGAGGAATCGTAACGTTTCATCGATTCAGACGTCCGTGGAAGCTGAGGATCAAAAAATTCCCAGATTCTTGAGTCGCTGCCTTGATCTGATCAGTGATCTCGAACTCAAATTCGAGTGTTTGAAGCCCTGAGGGGATCTCCAGAGTGGGTTCGGTTTTCTCGGCCAACAACCGGTCGATTCTGTGGAGCAAATGGGCGACATGAACGTGCATCACTACCCAAAATTGTAAGTTTAGGATGGGTTGGAGGGGTTTTCGATGACGTCATCGAGTTAAGGACTTACTTCGAGTTTTATGCCCTCATCGAACGGGTTGTTACAGTCGACTTTTACCCGAAGTTTCTTGTTCTCTTCAGCCACAGAGTGTATTTTGAAGCTGAGAGCAGGTTTGGAGGGGAGCGGGGAAGCGTTTTCCTTCACCCAGACTCGTGAACCCACCGAACGAGGGGTCAGCATCTGGTTGTTGGCCTCAGTCAGCAATGGGGAGTTGGCGAAATCAATGCGGAGAAACTCTTTGAACCCCTCCTTTATGGCTGAAAATTACCATATTAACGTTATCTACCCATGATAACAAACATCAAGTATATAGAAGATGGACGTCCAAATCAATCTCTGCTTACCCGAACAACAAGGCTTCACAAGTTGTTGAACAACATGAATCGGGACTTTTGAAGAAGTTCTTCTCAAGATTTTCTTGCTCGCGATCTTTGCCTCAGGGCCCATTTGGATTGTGGCTTGCAGAATATCATCATCGTTTATTTGTGGGCGATCAGTCAACAGATTTGGATTAGGCCGGTCTTCAACTGAGTCCGCAGAACTCCCACTGGAAGTGCTGGAAGTCCGGGATCTTTGCTCTGGCTTCAGGTCCACGATATCCACAAACGAATCCAAGGAAGTGTTATCGGATTCGATTGCTTCTGTTTCAGTAGCCAATCGTCGAGCGAAAGATCTGAGGAAAGTGTTGGCCCAGAGGGCATTCGGAGAGTTGGGAGTGGTCGGTTTGCCATCGCGGAGTCGCCGACCGTTGATCGAATATCTGAAAACAGATGTTTGTTGGCATTGTCATTCCTTTCCTGATTCTAAGAATGGAAAACAAAACGAAGAAAACCTATTTGCGACTAGTGATGTTACACAATGGTCAGCCGACTGCAGGTTAATCTTATTTTAGGTCTGGTCCCGTAGATTTTTAATGTTAGGAAAACGATTTCTTACTCTCCGTAATATTTAAAAAAACTTTTTAAATCAATTTAAAAGGCTCCGAAACATCGCGAGCATCGTAATTTCGAGTTTTTTCATAAAATGCGGCCACGCCTAAACCGGCTCCAGAAGAAAGGGAACTCCAGAAAGCAAGGACTTACGTGATTCTGGGCTTAGCCCGAAGTTCGATCAGCTGAGGCCGGCGGGGATTGGCCGTCAAAAGATCGGCCTCAATGTTGATGGGATGGATCATATTGGAATTGAATTAATTAAGACGAATATCAGCACTTGCAGGGAATCGGGAGCTTATAAAGGTTTCTGAAGCTCGCGCAGACGAGGGGCGGGGTCCCTGTTTTTGTGTTCGGGGAGGGTGTAAAATTCGACAAATTCCGTTCCGATGACGTCAGATGGGGTAGGTGTTATGAATTAGCCTCACTCTTTATCTTTCAGCGAACTCCGGATCAGTTTGCTCCAATTCCGAATTTCCTGAACTCTCACGTTCTCCAAAAACCCAACGAAGTTCGTCTTCCGCTTTTTGCAAACAATTCGCTCTTCTTAACGATCTCACCAACGAGTTGACACGCTCGTCAATGGTGTTGTTGTTTTCCCAAATTCCCGTTTTTCGAAAAACTGATTACGTAACCCGTGAAGTGAAATAAAAATTTAAATATTAGCCTGTCGGGAAAATAACGACGGGTCGTCGCAGCAAAACGTTCCGCCTCACCGAAAAAAGGGTGCAGTTTCGCATCGAATCAGATTTTGCAGCCGTCGCAAAGCGGTAATGGGCGATTCCGAGGCGGGACGTTCCGCCGTTATTTTTCCGACAGACTCATGAAGACCACAAATGGAATTCTGACCAACTCATCACACTAGTACATATTCGTCAACTACAGCATGAGCATTACTAATTAATGACCGAAATAGATTACAGGGTGAGAAAACAAATGATTCACCGAAAGCTTTGTTCGACCTAATCACACTACACTACACAAAGCTATGCCAAAAAAGATCATCAGAATACTGTACCTCTTTATTCTCATATTAGATTACAGTAACCTCGCCATTCTGTGATGTGTTTTATTCTAGAGTCTGTGATTTCGATCACAAAACCCAATTTCTTTGTGCTTTCGATTAATAAAAGTCGAATTCCCCGATCAGAGATTACCGCAGAAACCAGCAGATGATAATAATATAACATCAGAACCACATTGAAAACAATGGGGTCAGCCTAATGCAATAAAATTACTTTGACGAATACCTATAGCAAATACGAGAACTTTCTTCATCCCGCCGTATTTCCATCCATTACGCGTAAAAAAACCAAACCGAGAGCAAGCTTACCAAAATAGTCGGCTGATTCTATTTATATCACTTCTGATCTATGTTTCTTTACTTATTTTACTTGTTTTGAATTTGCAATGAGCAGAAAAACAAGCTAATTCGGGGAGGATCAACTGGAGAGTATGTTTTAGAAGATTCATAAGGACAACTTGAAAAATTGCAGATAGGGGTTACGGTATTCACATAGATAGTATACATAGAAGCTTTTAAACGGTCTCTAAAACTTATCCAACGTTGGTATATTGGAATACATTAACGGGCCGAAGCGGGGCCAGCCAACCATCCCGGGCCAAGAAAATTTTGAAATGGGCCGACTCTTTCCGCCCGGGCCAAGATCCATGTCTTGTTGCACGTATTCGGAGCACTCAATTCCGCTCTTAAATAGTTTATGCGTTTTACGTCAAAAACTGGTTAAAGGTGGATCGTGTTTGTTATTGTTTTCTGATTACAATAACAAATCAGATGAAGGACTTGTTGATTCATTTTATGTACAACCCAAAGTTAACTTCAAGGGTTTCAAAATGTTATCACAAAGTAGAATTTCAGAACTGTCTCGAAACGTTTTTCTCATTTGAGCCGTTTTGATCGCAACTTTTTGTTCGATTTGGGGTTTTAATTTTGCTGAACATCCTAATTGCAGAATGCATTCCTTCGATAAATAAATACGAACCCCGTCTTCCCAAATTGACGGAGTTTGGGTAAGAGATCTGGTCAAACAAAAATCATACTACGTTCGATGACCGTTTTAGTTCAGAAACACAATTCACAATCGTTGCAACACAACTTTGACCAACAGTTTCAAAAAATATCAAAAAACCGTTTTGGAACTACTTGAAAGAATTCCAAATCTATTGAATCTCGCTAGATGTATTGCATGCACGTTTTTGTACTACATTTTTATACAAGTTTTGACGAAAATTCACTAAAGCCAACCAAAATTCCAAGAATGTTCCCAAATTTCAGGAATCATTTGAAAATTACACGAATTTTGACATCCCTAGTAGTGAAAAAATCTTGTTATAAACGTGATATCCGAAGTCAAATTGAATATACTATAACATAAATAACTATTAGAATTTTCACGGAAATTTATCACGCGTAAAACAACAAGACAACAAAGTACAAAAGAACTTTATCCATAATTTAGAAACCATGAATTTTACAGTTCTCTTCTTTAACAATGCCGACCTTGCACAAGAAATCCTTTATGTTTTGTCGCTGATCTCCCGTCAATTGAATGACTTCTCCGTATTCCGGATGTTCAACAATAGTTCCATTACAAGAGTATTCCTAAAAAGAAAATAATACTGAATAGACTAATACCTTTTTCAAGTATCGGACGATCTTCTTCAGGTCATAAGAGGGATCGATTCCCTGGACAGTTGTTATCGACTTTCTTCCCGTTCTCTGTTGAATTCGAATGTGGCAGAATCCTTGTCGTGTTCCTTCTTCCTCTTCGAGCTGCTCGAAGGCATCTAAAAAACAAAGGATGAATAATGTCGCCAAATAATTTTAAAATCGAATTGTAAAATTTCTAATAAAAAATGTAAAAGATACCACTGGAACAACATACCCTTTGGTTTATTTAGATTCTGGATGTTCGTACTCATATCTCCAAGCGAATTTAGTACACAAAAGCCAACCAAAAGCTAAAATCGCCACAAAATAAATCCTGATGTAATTTTTTTGCTTGCAACGGAATGCCAAAGTGTTATTGGAGATCAGGCAAACTGTTCGAAGGACGGAGAATTGCTTTTTAAAAAACTGTTGCGCAACGTTACTCGTCGAGCTCGACGTTTTGTATGTGAACAGGATAAATTACATTACTTTTTGTGTATTACATCCAAAGTTTCGATTTTTGGGGATTTTTGGCCGGTGATATTATTAATGCTCTGGAGTGTTTGCACTCTCTGGTGGGCATTCGGGATGCATTAATATTTTTAAATGGCCTCCGGACACGAACGCAATAAAAACTTACTGTAGCCTTTAAACGCAGGCAATTTGACTCATTTGATGCTGAATAAATAGATATTTATTTGCAATATAGCACATCATTTGAAGTATTTTACACACCAGTTTTTTGATACCCGTGGTTTGTGAGAGGTGGCAAGAGAAAAGAAAAAAATCTATAAGGGAACTCCATTCCTGTGATAACTAGATAAAGGTGGTGGAGGACAAGATGGAGGTGGAGGAGGAGCGATAAAGGACGGCGGCCGGAGACGCGATCGACTCAGAGAATGGGGGAAGCAGGCAGCATTCGTGGCATAGGGAGAGGCATAGTTGGAGGTATTGTAAGCACAGTTATGACAGTTATTGGGCAGTAAAACGAGACTAGAGTAGTAATCGGTGGCCGGATAGTTCATCAAATCAGGCCTTCCTTGCGGCAACGCGCTGACATATCGTTGACATGTGCCCGTATTCATATTGCCTATGGTGTTATCCATCAAATCGCTGATGGATTCGGGTTTGTCATAAATGATGGACCCGGAGAAGGAGGAAGATCCTCCATACAGAGGCATTCGGCCATTCTTTTGGACGTTCTTTTCCTTCTTCGTGCAGCATAACAGCTTCAAAGAAACGGTGACGACCAATATGGTGACCAACAGAAGAGATCCGACCAGGAGGCCGAGTACCGGGAGATTATTCAAATTTTGTCGGGCCAGAGTCAGAAGGGTGTTTTGACAACCAAGTACCTGAAATTAGGGGCAGGTGTGAAGGGTCGAGACGCCGCAAAGGAGCTCTCCAGAAAGAATAAAATAATTCCTACCGCCTTGTCCAGCCCCAGTCCAGCCATCTGCTCGGGTCCATCGCATCGGGCCATGTTTGGACTATTGTGCGATGAAATAAGATTGCGCAACGTCGGAGTCCACGAACAATTGCAGAACCATGGATTGTCGGAGAGGTCGACAACCGCGAGACGGCTCAGATCAAGAGTTCCGACCATCCAGGAAGAGATTCCATTTCCCGAGAGATTCAGAATTCGAAGCCGAGAGCAGTTGGAAATGGCGGTTGGGGAGATAAGATGGAGTTGTCGACAGCCGGTGATGGTCAGCTTCTCGAGGGCACAGAGTCCATGAAAGGAATCGTCGTTGATACGAACCAGGTCGTTCATATGAGTCGCGGTCAACGACCTCAGTGCGGACAGCTCCAGGAAGTCGAGGGAGTCCAGAGCGTTCATTGGATTATCCGAAATGGATAATTCCTCCAACGCGGCGACGTAGGGCCATTGTTCTCGGGGTGCAGCTGTCAACTGAAACAAAAACGAATAAAATTAAATGAGACATTCGATTACCTTGTTCGATGACAGATCCAGCGATCGGAGTTTGCGCAATCCTGTGAACGCGCCCATTTCCATATTGCGCAACTTATTCCACGGCAATTCCAACGAGAGCAATTGGCTTTGACTCGAGAAAACCCCGTATGAGATCTAAAGAGGCGAGAATAAATAAGGCCGCCAAAATAAATAATTACCTTCTCAAATTGATTGTGACCCAAATCAAGAGTTTCGAGCTGAGCGAGGTCAAGGAACAGACTCGGTGAGATCTTCTGGAGTTTGTTGAAGCTAAGATCGAGACTGCGCACATGATCTAAACCAGCAAACACCATGGAATCCAAGTCCAAAAGGCTGTTTCTGGACAGATTCAGATGACGCAGGGATTGAAGTCGGACCAAAAGTTGCGATGGGACGGCTTTTATGAAATTTTGTGACAAGTCCAAGGTCTGAAAGATGATCGATTAGGTCATGTTCAATATTCAGAAGCGCGTAAATCAAAACGGAGGGTCGTAAATTCATGAACGGATCTCCTCTTACCTCCAGTTTTATGAGCCGCGCAAATAGAGTTTGGTCGAGGTCAGTTAGCCGATTGCGATTCAGCCGGAGGATCCGAAGATTCTGAAGCTGATCCAAGGCTTCGTTCTCGAGGCGGCTGATGTTATTGCCCGAGAGATCCAATTCTTCCAGATCTGAAGTCGAGATTAGTATTTTAGGGCCGGGAATGTCGCAAAAGCATTAAAAAGAGATGACTTTACGAAAGACAAACATATAGGGATTAGGGGAAACAAAGACGAACATACCCTCGTAGATACGAAGAGTCATGGCGTCCGGTTCTGTGATGGAGCAATCAATCAACAGTAATCTCTTCAACTCTGGGTTCAAGAACATCGGAATGGAGCCTAGGTTCACATTGCTACATACAACATCTTTGTTGTCATCGTGACATGTACAGCCGGGAGGGCAAGAGGCCAGGACAACAGGTATGACCAGGAACAGCCATAAGAGCAGCCCTGGTTGGGGCATCCCTGCAACGGAAATGACCATGTAAAAAACACGAATGGGGTTATTACACGGATACGAAAACAAATGCAGTCAGGATATGAGGGAAATAGAAGCGGGCGGGGCTATTCCCCTCCAGGAAGCCGAATTTATGAAACGGAGCGGCGATGCCGTCGAGATCAGGGCCTTTTTTGTTGGGAAAAACGAGTGCGGACAGGCCGCTCCCGCGCGGATTAACTCATCTCATCCATCCCGGCTTCGTTTTTTGGGCACAGAGATGGCCTCTTCACACGTCTCCACAGGGGATAAACTCTCGACAAAGTCGGGAATCTGGAGTCGGAAACCGTCCGCCAAATATTCTCCAGGGCAACAGAATCGAGTGTGCGGTTCATTTTGCGCCGAGCCCGATGGACTTGAGGAATGGCTGAACATGCGCGAGGGGAGGGGGCGGGGTAACCTTTGTCCGATCCGCTTGTCCTCAGCGCCGTTGGAAACGCGATCAGACATGACTGAGCCTAAAACAACTCCGCTCGCAATCTGACACCCGCGATTGTAATTTGGTGGTCGTAACAGCGCACTTGGCTTAATTACTACTTATAAATTCACATTCTTCATATCTTCCTGGGAATTCAGTGATTGAAGGCGAGATCAGAAATAAGTAAACTTTTTTTAAAACATTACATTTTACTGTTAGTATGATTTGCTAACGATGATTTCAGACAAAAAAACCGAATTAAAATATGACTAGAATCTTGAAATTGCGCACCCCAGAAATGTAATCAACGATCACTTTCGGAGCCTTTCCAATCCTCAAAAAACATTTTTTGTAATTGCATAATCCTTTTTCCGATTCCCGGCACTCCATAAAAATGCCTGAGGGCCAATTTCTCGAAATTAAACCCGATGGCCGAGAGAATTGGCTCCGGAATGTGGCCATACTTGAAGAATATGAAGAGTAGAGAGAGGTAGAGCTCTCCCTAAACCGATTAAAACGGGCCAGAAAAGGGGCCAGATTGGATTAGCAAATAAAGCAACAACAAACGCCCGAGACATTCGACCAGGTTTAAACTTATTAATCCAATCAGCCGCTTCTCAAGCGTCATGTTATCGGTCGCTGATCGCCCGAGGATCAAAGAAACCCGCCCTGTTGACTGACAAATGGGGGGTTTCCGTTTCCGCGACCATCTCAAGGGCGTTCCTCCATCTCATCTCGGGCATGTTATGACAAGATGGGGACATGGGAGAGGGCCTAATTCGGTTATAAGCGTGCTTATTACTCGACCATCCCCTAATTATCGACAGCTGAAGGAGGTCGGGCCCCCCTGAGAGCGGGGACCCTTACAGGATGAGTTCTCCGAGACTTGCCCTCATCAAATACGCATTATAATGCGCGGCCGAAAATTCAATCAAGACGCCTTGATGAAATTAGCGGGGTTAAAGACTCTTCAGCTCCACCTTCCGCGCTCAAATGAAGTTTTTTCTTTGAGGATCGAAATTGAAAAAGACGAGGCCTGAGGAAAAAAGAAGCGGACGTGGACGAAATAAAAAGATGAAGTAACAATGGACATCTTGAGGAATGTATTTGACCCTGCTCAACCGGTTGCGGCCATCCCCATCCGAAAACAAGAGCCATTTGTCGCCCAATTTGGAAGAGGGGGATGGGCAATAGCGCGAGAAGTGGACACGTCCAGCCCCAACAGTCCCCGAAAATTAATTGTGGAGTGCATGTTCGTCTGTTATAAACAAATCAAATTATTTCTCCTATTACTCCAACTCATTTGCATGGAAATCAGCCAAAGTGGCCACGACGGCCAAGACATGGCTAACAATAAGATAATAAATTTATTACAAAAATTAAACCAGAGCACATCACTCGAACGGACAACCATTGCTGACCAACTTGTGACTCTTGACGGCTTTGCTGAATGAGGTCACTGCTCCCTGCATTTCCCATGACTTCACACATCCCTGACTACTTGTCACATTCAACTGTTGAAGGATGGGGGTTGTGGCTCCGCCCAAGAAAACATTTAGTCGTTTGATTTGTTCAATTGCCAATCTAGTCATCTTCAACGGAACTCTGACCTGGCGATCGTCAACGGAGACGGTGACGGTGTGATCAGCCATCAGCATGGTGATGTGATGCCATTCACGAGGACATAAAGGCAGTTCCAACTTCTTCTCAAGATGGAGCCGATGTTGAAGGAGATTGACTTTGAATACAAGCTAAAGAATATTATTCATCAGTGGTTGATTAACTTGCCTCTCCATCCTCGATAGTTAAAGTGACATGAAGATCGTGATGATTGGGTTCTTCTGGATCAAATAGTCCAATCAAGAGTGCTTTCTTAGTGTCCGTAGTCTTGGCGCTTATTCCAAGACGTATCTCCGGCTTCGGATCAATTTTGATGAGAGGTTCTAAAAAAAATCAAACCTTTTCACTTTTAAGCCAACAAAAATAAGGTAAAAAATCTTACGGAACATGACAAATCCTCCACTGTGAATGTAATCAGCATCCACGGACTTGGCGCATCCAACAAGATCTCTGCTAGCAAGAGAAAGATCATGGGTAACACCATTAACGTTAAAGTCTCGAAGACAACCTTCGAATGTGGGGATACTGATGTTGAACTGCCTTCTGTGTTTGGAAATGAATCCTCCCACAAACATTCTCTTCTTCATGACCTTTGGATTGGGGACTTCATTCATTTGTTCGGCTGGATGTTCATCTACTTGGATTGTCAGAGATCTTCCTTGTTTGGATAATTGAACATGATGCCAGGATTCATCATTGACTTTCTGATGTTTGTAGTAGATCTTTCTCGGTTGTCTGTGGCCTTTCACTTCCAAAGCCAAGAACCCTCGATATGTGTAGAGGTAGAAGTACCGGTTGAATTGTTTGTAATTGGCCCAAGCCCAGATGATTCCATGTCTTTGTTTGGTTCTTATGTCAAACCTAAGGTCGAAAGTGTCGTAGTCAGGATAAGGCTTTTGGAAGTTGATTCTGGCATGAGCCGAAGAGGTGACTCCAAATCTATATCCTTGTTCGTGGAAGACCTGTTGAGTACGATCCTCAACATTGTAACAAGTCTCATGTCGGACTAAAGCAAAAAAATTTGACATATTCTTGCAAGAGATGCTTTTTCCACGGTGGGAAAACCGTGGACATAGGATTTTTACTCTACTAGTTTTATTGTCTTATCTTATAGTATAATAAAATAAATTTTCGTACCGGTTTCGAAACTCCTCTGACTCGGGACTCCCTAGTTCAATTTTAGGTTAAAATCCTATGCACTTCAAGTACTTCCCTTGTTAGAAAAAGTGTCTCCTAATGGATTGGATAGGGTAAAGTGGGGTTAAGTTGGAAGCCAAACTTACCCCGCGGCTTCTCGACAGTTAAGATCTGTTTGGAATGACGTCGCTCGTGTCCTCGAGGTTCGGCATCAATCTCTTCCGATTCTATATGAAAGGGCATTTAGGGGAAGATAGGGGAAAGAAAGCATTTGAAGTAACTTACCTGTCGGAATCTCAATCTTAGGTTCAAATTCACATACTCCAAGACTTGATTGGTGTTCCTCGGGAACCACGGTCAACTTCCTAAATGTAACCAATAAGTCGATAATGGCATTTTAACCTTTTGGCATTTCGTCAATAGTTTTTTGAAATAAAGTTTTCGCGCGCAGGAACAAAATAGCCCAAAATAAAAAATATTTTTCCGCATGTGCTCACTCCAAATTACTAGTCCTTCCGCGGACTAGTGTTCCGGAGACTCGCCGAACTGAAATCGGCGACACGCACTGCACTGAAATTTTACGCATAGCTGTGTAATTTTTTTCAAAATTTCGTCAAACACCCTGCTCTACACAGCAAAAGTTGAACTTCTCCACACTCAAGGGTAATTTATAGTAAATGAGGCCTCATTTACTATAATTTATCCTTAATTGTCTTTTTTGGGGAAACATATTTTTTATTCTGGACGACGACTGTTTTCCCTTTCTTTTTCTATTATCTTGTTTGTCACAGTTGCTTACTTGTAGTCGACATAGAAGTTGGAAAGGCATCCGATGAACGGCGCAGCGGTTCCTTGACTGGTTGGTGGATCGTTGCTCCCAGCTTTTAAACCTCCGAGGTTCAAGGCGGCGGACTCTGATCCAATAACCCCATTGTCGTCCAAAGCCACCGCAAGCGACTCGTGGTCATCAATTCGGACAACAACCCTGTAATTTATTATCATTTCGTATTACTTTAGACTTACCGCCCGGCATTTCTGGCCAAGAAGATGGAATGAGGAAGAAAGTCGTCGTATGTCTGTTCGGACCGAACTGTGGCCTTCACTCCATTCTCTGTCTTCAGCTGGACTATCACTTGTCCTTGGACAAGATAGACGGCCAAATAAGAGTCTGCAGCGCTTCTTCTACTTCTTTCAGAAATATCTCCTGACTGGTAAAGCAGAAGGCCATCTGGTTTCTTGCTTCGGAAGTTGAAAGAGAAAGCAGATTCGGGGCCTAGGGTGAATCCTTTAGCCAACAAGTAGCCTGGTTCACTAAATCCAATGACATGTTCCTTGGGAGTGAGACGTTGTTCTGAGAAAGTGCAGCCAGCTTCCTTTCTTTGAGATCGGACTGGATGATCGAGGTCGAGTTCGTTGACTTGGGTTGGCCTTACTGCCTGAATACAACCAAAGAATCCTTGGAAATTAATTTCGTCGGCTTCGAAGACAGATTTATTGAAATCAGGAGGGACTCCGCCCACATAATGTTCGTTGTTCTGGATCTGCAGGATAAGACTGTCATCGCCGTCCACTCTGGATGAGACCTTGTCCTGACCAGCTCCCTCATCAACATGAAGATGAACTTCTTGGTCTTTTCGGATGGTTCTAATCTTATGAGCTCGTCCGTCGGCATACGAATTGAGTACTGATTTTAGCGTGACGACAGCCTTTCCGCCAATACGGGCCTTCAAGACAACATGGCCATTCTCAAGTTGAATCGCCAAGAAGTCTTTTGTCTCAGGACTTCCACGGAAGTACAGTAAGCCGTTCTTAGAGTAGGCGCTGAAGACAACACTGATCATGGTGTTAGCTCGCTCAGTCATAGGCATTCTGATCTGGGCAAATCCATTTCGGAACATGTGTCCACTGCTTGCCGCAGTGGGAACACCCGCTGCCCCATCACAACGTCCAGTAGAGGCGTCGAACACCCAGAGGGGAACATTCACACCATCCACAGTCATCTCTCCGAGGATTCCACGGAACTTATTGGTGGCAAATCCAAGGTCCTCTGCCGTTTTTGGGTCTGGATGACCGATATAGATCTTGGTGTAGCCAGGGTTTGTGTTCAAGTAGAGATCTCCATTGACGTCGGGATCTCCGACTGTTATCTCAGTAGGTTCATCCACATTTTTGGAGCCCTCTCCACTGGCTGTTTGGGTCAGCACCACTGAAGCCTTGATGGAATTTCCAATTCGGTTTATTTCGATGTGATACCAAGTAAATCGATCCGACGCTGGTACGTGGATGATGCTTCGCTTCACGATGGCCGCATCTCTCCTACCGGCCCCAATATCCCAATGGATATGGATCTTCTTGCTCTTCATTTCCACAGCCAAATACTCACGGTTTTGCTGAAAGAATTGAGTGGTCTCTCAATCACTTACTGTTCGCGTTCCCTTTGTCGCGGTGAAGAAGATCAGAGAATCAGGAGATTCCAAAGCTGGTCTATATTTGAGGCTGATGGTGTTTGAGGGAGAAGGATTCATCGGGGAGATGTATTCTCGGCTACAATCGGTCTCTTCGTCAGACTTGACGGCGATTTTAATCTGGAAAATTCTGATGCTGGTTACTGTGGAAATGTGTTACCCTTGACGCTTTCTCTCTGGCCTCGTTAATCTTTTCCTTCAAGACATTCAGATTTCTCTTTATATCTGTTATCTGACCTTCATGAGCTGCTGACCTTTCTCTAACTTCTGCCAATTTCTCGGCCATTGTTTGAATGGATGAAGCGACGTTGGAAACTGAAATGATTATATTTTTGTGTTAATAACTCTACCATTTGCAATACTCTCTTTGATGGTATTCTCGTCAATATTCCCAACCGATTTGACTCTGGAATCCAATGCCCGGACGTCGTCGAAGAGACTTCCCAGCTTCTTTTCTGCTTCCTGAACCGTTTTTTGAGCAGTATCAACATTGTTGTAGACAGTGTTGACGCGTTCGTGATGATCATCGAAAAGCTCTTGGTCGACCTTGATCTTGCTGATATTACTATGGACATTAGTTTCGATTCCATCCAGCTTTTTCAGGATTTCGTTAAGTTTTTGGTTGTTTTCCACCACATAGTCATCCTTTACTTGGGAATCGAAGACAGCCCTTTGAAGGTCGTCGTTCTGCTTCAGCGTTTGTTGTGCCAGAGTAACAATAGAGTCGGCATTAGAGGGATCAACCAATTTTCTTGCAGCTTCAGCATCTTCTGCTGCTTTGGATGCAGCGCTACTGGCGTTCTTCATAGCATCTACAATCTCCTGATAAGCAGTGGAAGCAGCTAATGCTGGTGTAGAGTAGGTCTTGGTTTCAGAAAATAACTGTTTGAGCTTCATCGCTTCCACATCCAGGTTACTGGCATGTCGTTGGGCTTCGTACAACTTCTGTTGATGATCATTCAGGGCTTCGGAGTAGTCGGTGACGGTATTTGACAGCTGTTGTTTGACTTCTTTTAACTCGGGCAGCTTCTGTTCACTGATTTCATGACTGTCCTCATGAATTTCCTTGCTCAACTTCTTCAATTTCTCTACATTATCCTGTGCATTTTGAAGTTTTCCTTCGGCTTCTTTTTTATCCATGTTTATAGCATTAACAAGCCGGTTTAAGTCATCCAGTCTGCTCTGCACATAGGTGGTCAGAGTCCTTGCATCCAGAGCCTTGGTTCTTCCTTTATCCCAGATCGCATTTCTGTAATCTTTCACCAGTTTCTGATACTTGTCTGAATTATTCTTCACGGTTTCATAAATGTTCTCGTCCAATTTCTTGGAGAATATCTCTTTCAGAAGGCTGTCCGCGTCTTCGGCATTCTTTTTGGCATAGTTGTATTGTTTATCAATATTTTCTGATCTCTCTTTCACCATTTCCAAGTATCTGTCGGCCTGAGATTGGAGGTAATGAATTTGGGTGGCAGGGTCCGTCTTGGTGTTCTCAAATGTCTTGGAGAACTGATCCAGGTCGTGATGAATTTGGTTGACCTTCTGGTTGGTACCGAAAATGCTTTTCCTGACTTCGTCGAGGTCTTTTTTCAGAGCTGCTAACTTTTCTATAGAATCCTGGTTCTTCTCATTCAGTAATTTAAATTCTTGTTCCACTAATCCGGCCTGCTTTAAATGCCGATTCTCATTAGAAAATCCAGTTAGAAGATCCTGGGCGGCGCTCTCTGATGACTTAATTGTATCCAGCAATTCGTTCAGTGCTGCAATTAACATAACTATAAAGTTCCATGTTACTTACTCTTTGCCGTGTTCTCAATTCTATTCAGTCGTTTCCTGGGGATTGGCTTAATATCAGTCAAATCTCCCACCGAGATTATCTGATTCTCCATGTAATCCTCGAGAAGCATGAGGTCTTTGTAGCATCCTTGATCGCAAGCTGTACAAATAAATTATATCTTGGGGATGAGGAAGACATGACAGTATTTTTTAATTGAACTTACAACTGCAGACTCCATTCATAAATGCATTCCGTGGGCTGCACACAGAGCAGTCTCTGCCTTCGACGCCACTCTGACATTGACACTGTCCAGTCACATTGTTACAAACATGATGAGCACTGCCATGTGGATGGCAGGAACATGGTTGGCATGATCCACCCACTTGACTGGGTTGGCCATAAAAGCCTGGAAGACACATTTCACAGTACTTTCCCGTGTATCCAGGTTTGCAGGCATCACAAATGTAATCATTTCCATTGTTAGTGGGTCTGCAGGTGGCTGAGAAAGAGTTCTCTAGACTTGGGCATGCGCATTTCTTGCATGAATCAGGTTGCCCTTTGGTTGCGTTACCATAATATCCTGGTTTACACAAATCACAGAAGTCTCCAACTGTGTTGTGGGCGCATTCTTGACATCTTCCGGTCTCGGGGTGACAGACTTCGGAGTGGGAATTGCAAGCACATCGGGTGACATTGCCCACAAGGACAATGTCATCTGGATCATTCAGGTATCCGGCGGGCCGTGTTCTGGTGAACCCATCCGCTGGATTTTGACAGGAAAGGCCAGCATGCCCTTCAGGGCAATCTCCACATTGCTCAACACCTATAGCGACTGCTTCGGAATCTGTTTCACTGGACTCCACAGCAACATCCAGGGAGACTTCACTCAAGTTGATGGAGTCGAGTCTGTGGAGGATGGTGTAGGTTCCTCTGATGTAGATACCCTGGACATTCTGAAGAGCAATCATCAATTGTTTCCTAGTAACGGGAATCTGCGGGGTGATTCGGTTTCTCCAGTTTGTTTCATGCAATTTAACCTTGTACTTTCCGTCTAGTGAGATCTCAACGGGAACATGTTCCAGCTCCAGTCGATGATTTCCAACCAAGATGACCTGAGGATAAGCGTAGAAGAATTGAGGCTCCGGAGGAACATTCTTGAATCCTCTGTTATTGTCATCACTCTGAACACGGAATCTGAGGAATCCATTGTAGGAAGCAGTGCGATCTCCTAAGAATTGCTCTGGTAAAGGCCAATATAAAGGAGTGTGATTGGTTGGATAAGAGTTGTAATTCAACGGTTGGGACTTGAGAATATGGATGTTGTGTCTGCGGATGTAAATGTCGAAAGGAGTATCAAAGGTGACCTTCCTTTCTGGGGCGTAGACTTGAGACCACACTCGATTTGATTGGACACAGAAGTTGGTTTTGTTGAAACAGAAACATTCAGTGCATCCTTGGGGATTGGTCTTGTCTAAACTGAACGAATTTGCAACACATTGATCACACTTCAGACCCGTGACATGCTTCTGAAAAAAAATGTTTAAAGGCTCGAAATGCCAAATAAATTGAATATAGGACAGAAACTTACTTTACAAAGACACTGCCCTTCATTTGTACACAAACAGCTGTCGCCTCGGCATTCCGTGGGTTCAGTGCCATCCGGATTACAGTTACACTTTTCACAATTAGGGAAGTTGAAGTATCCGGGCTCACATCGATCACACTGATGGCCCACATACCCCGATTTGCATTTGCATTGCCCAGTCTTGGATTCACATTCAGACCCGTCGGCCCCGATCCCATTACAACTGCAGAGCTCACATCCCTTTAATGGATCGTAATTCCAAGCATTGGGAGCACAGGCTTCGCAGATTTCTCCAACTGTATTTGGTGGACAAACACATTCTCCTGTCACTGAGTCACAGACTTGACCCGGCGCCGGACATACTTGACACTCTAAAAAACGTTTTGTAATCATGTTTAAGGGCTCACGTTTACATCCATCGGCGTTTAATCCGAAATAATTTGGAGCGCATTTGTCACATTTGAGTCCAGTAACGCCAGGTTTGCATCTGCATTGACCACTGACCAAATCACAAGTTTTGTCTTCGGCTCCAATCGCATCACACTCACAGGCTTGGCATCCCTCTCCAGATGTGATATTAAAGAAGCCCGGAACACACTCCTCGCATCGATTTCCTTGAACATTCTGTTGACATTGACATTCTCCGGTCACATTGTTGCAAATCTGACCTTCGATTGATCCAAAAGCATTGCATTGACAGTAAGTGCAGCCACTCTCGGAGAACTCGTAATATCCGGGAGCACATCGGTCACATTGTTTCCCATAGACCCCTTGCTTGCACAGACATTGACCCGAGGATTCATCACAATTCTCACCCGCAGATCCAATGGCATTGCAATTACAAGGGGGGCAGTAATTCTCGACATCTCCATGGCCAGGCAGGCATCTATCACACCTCTCTCCCGTGTATCCTTCTACACATTCGCAGACTCCAGTGTCCAGATTACATTGAGACGAGACAGCACCGAGGGAATGACAGTTGCAGGGATAACAGGCATGCCTCAGGGCTGATCCCCAATGGTTTTCCTCACAGACTTCGCAATGATCCCCGGCTGTGTGATGAATGCAATTAAGACATTTCCCGGTCAATCGGTCACAGTTTCCGATTTCCATTGGATCCACATTCCCATTGCAATCACAGGCGGTGCAGTTTCCGTTCTCGGTCAAAGGATCTCCAAAGTATCCGTCAGCACAACTAAAGCATTGTTATTGTTACTCCGTTCGTGCTTACTATTCGCATTTACTTCCATCATAGCCTTGCTCGCAGGCAGTGCAAATGTATTCATCTTGTCCAGAAACAGCCCCCTCAGCATTAAGTTGATTCAGAGAACAACTTGGAGAGTGGGAGTTGTGGACAGAAGGACAAGCACAAGGCCTACAAGCGCCGAGAACACCTTCCAACAAGGGATTACCGTAGTATCCGGGCAAACAGTGCTCACATTGAGTGCCGGTGGTGTTGTGTTGACAAGATAAACAATGTCCGGTGAAGGGATCGCATTGGTCGGTGTGCCCTTGACAGTTGCATCTCTCGCAGACCCCGTCCTGGATGCGGTTGTTCACTTGACGGAACCCGACGTCACATGCCTGGAAACCGGATAGATAAGATGGGGATGTCCTCCTACCTCACAACTGGAGCCTTGGAAGTGTTCGGGACATTCGCAGACCTCCACTGGATGTCGTTGCACCAATTGGGGGATGTAGACCTCGGCATCTGGTCGATTGCCTGCGGGCTTGGCCGTCTCCAACGTGAACCCGTAGATGCTGGAAAGAAGAGGATTGAGTTGAAACTCTATAGTCCCCCATCACTCTCCATAAATGCATCAGTTTTATTAAGAGGGTGGAGTTAAATTTGATACTCCTTGCATGCAAGTCCTGACCCAGTTTGGTCGGGTCATTCGTTAAAGATGACATTAGTTATGTGGTGGTTCTATTTGGTCGTCTACCTGTTCCTTTGCTCAAATTGTAATTGTCGAACAATCACAATGGAGGATGTGAGTAGCATGGAGAGTATGATTAAGAGAGATTTCAAGAGGAATGTAAGTCCAAGGTAACTTGAGTTATCCTATTTTTTCAGTTATTTGACTCACAACAAGACGATATTTTGGGAAACAATTTTGTCCGACATTTGCGGCTTCTGAATCATCTGACCACAAAACGGCGAAAAAATCTCTCAAGATTATAAATCAGGATTACTGTAATGCCAGTAATATAATATTGTATCTTGTAATATTAGAGAGTAATAGAGGGATGATGTTATTTGATTTATTGTATAAAGAGTTACCTGCTCTCCAATTGATCCTGATGGTACCTGGCACGGACCTTGAACACATCCACATGTGCCAAGACTTCCATGAATTCTGATTTCCGGACTGGCTGAAGTTGAGAAGACTCATACCAGCCAGTTTCCTTGAAAGGAATCGTTACGCTGATATTCTCTCGGGCAAAGAAGTTCAAACGAGTATGATATTCAATTCTTTTCCCATTTCCCTAAAAAAATATTTGTCATAATGTTGTCAAACTTGGACTATTTTGTTGACAGTCATCCAATACTTCCAATTCGTCACTTACTTCAAGAATGATATCGGCTAGACTGAAGGGATGACCTCCTCTGTCATTGGGCACATAATAGACAAAGTAATGGAGATTCGACCCATAACTATGCAACAAACTACCAGTATAAGCCTTCGGAGCATTGAAATAAAAGAGATTCTGTTGACGGTCGGGGTAATGGTCCGAGTTAAAGATTAAAAGTTCAGTTGCGGTCGACTTGACTGGCTCGTTGACTTGGCCATGAACATCAGTAAGCGTCCAATTGTTCAAATCATTGATCTTAAAATAATAATTGCTCGTATAAGGGTCCTTACTTGACTCGTAATCCACTTTTGTTCTCGGCATTCCCCACTCTTCCCGAAGCAGAAACAAGCTTGGCAACCTTCGGGGTTATCCTTGGACAAATAAATGGTCCCGGCCTTACAACGATCGCAGAATTCTCCTTCCACATTCCTTTTACAGATGCAATTCGTCTCCTCACAGGTCTCAAAATTGAGAGACCCAGCTTGATTACAAGGGCATCGATCGCAGACGGGATGATTACGGTAGCCAGGAGCACAGCGATCACAACGTCGACCACCAAAGCCAGGTTTGCAAATACAATCTCCAGGCTTCTAAAAAACACTAAGCCATTCTTTAGTAGACTTACAAGATCATTTGTAGCAGAAGTTTGGTCGGGGACACATTCGTTGTGTTCAGATCCATCTGGGTCACAATCACAAGGTCGGCAGGAGTCTGGTTGGTAATGGGAGACGTTGGCTGGGCGATAGAACTCCTTCTTACATCTCTCACAATTAATGCCTTCAGTGTTATGCTGAAAAATAAATATTATAATATTATACATGTAATATCAGTCTGTCGGGAAAATAATGTGGCTTTCTCGCAGCAAAAATTCAAGGCGCGACGAATCCAAATTATTTTCCAGACAGACTAATATTTCAGTTGCAATACGAGTTAATGTCCTTAAACTTGCTTTGCAATCCACACATCTTCCACCGCCTTCGTATCTTCCCTCCGGAGTCACACTGAGCTTCTGTTCGGCCACACTTTCATCATATTCACAACGATCAGCATGGTTGAAACATTGGCATTCTGTAAGGTTACTGTAATCGAACGTAATGGACTTACGTTCACAGACATTGGGGACGTAATGGGTTCCTTTTCGGAAAGGTAACTGGTTGAACAGAGGACAGCATTCGTTACAATTCTCGCCGCAAGTATTGTGTCGACATTCACATCGGAATTGCTGTCAAATATTTTAATTATTACTATGTGCAGTTTACTTACTCCATGAACAGGATCTGGCCGACATTTCTCGGCATGGCCCGAACAAATACATTGTCCACCAATACTGATATCAGAAATGGAATAAAAGTATCTCCGAGTGACCGAATAATCGAGTTTCTCGTCCTTCCTGTTGATCACCATGATGTCCGCATTCATGGTTCGCAGACTTAGAAGCCTCAGTCTAACAAATCGAGCTCTTGTAAAGTTCTGAAGCTCTTCCGAAGGCTGTTCGGCACTCGGTCGACCATTCACAAGCGAAGTGTAGATCTCTCCCCTTTCCATGGGATCTAATTTGGAATAATATGAGGTGCAAATAACTTCAGAATCGCTGCTGAATCGAGTGACCCCAACACTCGCCGGAACTCCGAATTGTCTCATACATTCGGCATCATGGCGAGCGAAGTACTGCCAAGGAGTGTAAGTGATTCCATCCAGAGATCTCTCCAGAACCCAGGTTCCGGGGCGAGGAGAAATGGCCGATTTGACAATGATATAAGCAACATGGTACTCTTGTCTCAGATCCAACGTGATGTTCACCTTCTCGTAGGACAATCCATTGGCCAAACTGGGACTCTGCCACCAACGCCAAGTGCCGTCAATTGCATAATCAATGGGATGGTTCTTATCTTTACCATTCGCATCACAAATATCACATTGAGGACGACGTAAATAGACATGTTCTGTCAGTTTACAATACTCTTCTGGACCATGATGGCCACAAGTTGAGGTAGCTCGGATATCAGAGTGCTTGGCCAGATCGAAGATGCTGGTAAAGAGACCCTTTTCTGTAAGTCATGGGGTCAGCTCTCTATCCTTTACTCTTACCTCCTTTCCCAGCTGAAAATTCTTGAAATCTTTCAGGAGGAGCATCGTCATAATCGGAAGCCTGAGGGGATCCTGACCGTATGGCCAAGACCAAGAGGAGACAAAGTCTCCGCATTGCCCTAAAGGTCAAACCATAAAAATTTTGGAAAACAATAATGTCACCCAAATTCAGCGAATACGATTATTTATGAAATGGCAAAAGAACCAGGACAACGGACATAAAGTCCTGGCCAAAAAAATGATCGCCGACCAAAATCGAAAAAGATCGGCAGTTTGCAAAAGGCGTGTATTTAAATAAGGTAGGCCAAGATACCTAGCCTTCTTCGGACCTGCCCCTTCCCCTCCCCCAATGTTTGCAGATCAGAGAATGCACTCTAAGTGAGAAGAAGCCCGTTTCTCTTCAGTCAAGGCCGTCCGTTCAGTAGGAAAGGCAGGAAAAGGGCGGTTTCAATGATTATTCGCACCGATGCCATCTCTTATCGAAGCCGCCCATCTCTGTTTGTGGTATAGAGATTTGATAAAACAGAGCTTTCTAACAGCGGCATTGTTCGATCTTGTATTATACAAGTGATCGGATGAAACCTCGCTCCCGCATCTCTAATGAGTTTTCCCACCTTTCGAGGGCGCTTTTGGATGAATCAGAACAGAATTGAAGAAGACCCCGAACAAAAAGTCGCCAGTGTTTATCAGTTTATCATTCCCCGCCTTCTATGTTTGTTGTAAATAAATGAAGATGAGCAACGGAAGAAGTTTTTGCAAAGATTCTTTAACGCCAGACGATGTAAAGTGTAATCGGAACGACAAGTCAAAGCATCATAATGGGATTTATAATACAAAAAATCTCCCAAATTATGGAGATCTCTCGCAACAAATCAAACATGCAAGAAAAATTGAATCATGGGCCTGTTGCGAAAATACACTTCTATAATGTTTGTTTAGCCAACAAATAGCCACTGACCTTCAGTTGCATTTGAATTGCGTAATGCCCGGTAGGGAGATTGGTGTCCTGCAGCGATTTATTTAAACGCAAACAAAATGTGGCATTGTGTTAAATGAAAATATTTTGGAAAATTATTTGCAAAAATAAAAATATTTCACAAAATGTTGTATAAGGTTATCCCGAAATGTTCAAGGTTCCGACATTTTTGTTCGGAATCAGTAAAGCCGATTGTACTAGAGGTACGTTTTCGTACATACTATGATTTATTTGCTTAGGGATGGGTACGAAAGTCTCACAAAATTGGGAAAATGACGTTTCTTCATGTAGATGACGGACGTAATGGACATACAGTTCAAGCAGTTATCCCAAAATCACTTGGACGTAATTTTAATATTGGAAGTGCAATTAGAATAAAAGGAAGTTGGATTCCAAGTAAAGGATCAATGCAAAGTGAGGAATTCCTGGCTGATCAAGTGCAGAAGATGTCTGAAGAACAAGTGAAAGTGAGTTAATTTTTTTGATAGATATTATATTTAGGTAGTTCGCACAGATCCAGAAGAATTGAGGTCTCACCCTGATATTAGAGTAGCCTTGCCAAGTTTTGCAGCCGTAGTAAAACTCAGATCAAAACTCAACAGTGCTACTCACCGATTCTTTGAGGTGAGCTTTGCACTTTGTTTTATTCTTTGTTTTATTAGAAAAACGACTTTGCTTTGGTGGACACACCTATGTTGACATTGAATGAATGTGAAGGAGCGGGTGAGGTTTTCGAGGTGGTAACTGATCAAGACAAAAGGTTTTTTGAAGCAGACAAAGTATTTCTACCAGTATCGTCCCAGTTACATTTAGAAGCATTGATATGGTATGAATTATTTTTATTCTTTATCTGGTTTTAGTGGAGTACCTAATGTTTATTCCCTCGGGACAGCCTTTCGGGCCGAGAAATCGCTGTCATCCAAGCATTTGTCCGAATTCCGAATGCTCGAGGCGGAATGTGCCTTTGTCGATGATCTCGACCAACTTTGCGATATTGTGGAGAAGTACCTTCGGTTTGTCATAAAGGAGTCCATGCGGTGGAAAGATGAACATTCTGGGGTTAAGAGTACTGAAAACGATGTAAGGAGGATTTCTTTTAATTATACGAAATTCAGGTTCTTTGTGAAATGGACCTGAAAAAAGAATTCCCAAGGATTTCTTTCACTGAAGCCATGGATATCCTCCAGAAGAAGGGGATTACTGTATCGAAAAGGCTGAGCAAACAGAACGAGCTTGATCTAATAAAGTTCATGGATGGCCCAGTCTTTATTCAGAGGTATCCAGCAGATCAAAAGCCATTTTATATGAGAATAAATGAAAAGAAAGAGGTATTTGTTCTTGTAGATGTTGTCATCTATCAACAACGATCTCTTTTCAGGCCGAATGTTTTGACCTTTTGGCTCCCGTTGTTGGAGAATTGGCTGGTGGAAGTATCAGAGAGTACGATAAAGAGGCTTTGCGAAACAGATGTCCCAAACAAGACTTGGAATGGTATATAAATTTGAGATCCAACGGATATCCACGATCTGGTGGGTTTGGATTGGGAATCGAGAGACTGATGCAATCTCTGTTCGGTATACAAAACATCAAGGATACTGTAGCTTTCCCGAGATGGTACAAACATTGTAAATGTTAGGCGTTGTTTTTATAAATAGTTGTTATTGTTGGTTTATTAACACCTGAGACTTATGGTGGTAACCATTTCTAAATATTGGAAAGATTTCGGATATCTGAATTAGTTTTAGATCTTATAAACCATGGTCAAAGTGAAGCATAGGTAAGCTGAGGTTACAGCATAAAAATCTTCTTTCAGATATTTGTTAGCAGAAGTAATATACGATGATCCCATGACAAGAAATACGGCAACTGACTTGGATATACGTAATGCTATCATGAATAAAGTGGGTATGCTACATGGAGATTTGGGCCATGCGTCGACCCAATCATCCCTTCAAGTTAAAGTTTGCGATTCCATCTTCTCAGTTGTGGTGTTGAGAGTTGCCTCAGACGCCTTGAATTATGTTTCATCTTCAATTCCGTTCGTGGTTAGCGTGGGAAACAGCGATGCCATCCTCAGAGTGTTATTCCAAGGTACGGAACCATCCGTATACTCTCAATGTCTCACATTTTAAGGTAGTTCAATGCGAACTGTGGAGAAGAAACTGATCGACTTCAACCTCAAGCTCTTTTACGCCAAACTCCAACGGAAGCCCCATGGGGGTGAGTCGGCTCTGTTCTTTTACAAAAATACAGAGATTCCTTTTATATAATTCCCCTTTTCCAGACGAATCAAATGCCCTAAGGACGGCGATAGCCCGAGTGACCGGCTCGAATGTATCACACATCAAACTTTGAGATAAATGTCCTTTGTATAATATTTATAAAGCTTCGAATCACCCGTTCAAGGGAACAGTTGGCGGTATTTTGAGTTGAGACGAGAGTAGAACGGGGTTAGAAAGAGTTATGCGCGCCTCTGAGATGAGTCATGTTGTTTGGGTGTTCGAGAAGCTCTTTGCCTTATAAATTAGCTCCAACTTAATTGGCGATCGAATGATTCAACCGCGCGAGCTACCGCTCTCCCCCCGACCACCTTTCTCGACCCGTCTTTCTGCCGTTCATCAGATCTTTTTTTCTGTACTTCCACGGAAACAAAATAAAACTTAGTGACCCAGCACTTCAGTTTGTTTACAACGCTCTGTCCCTCTTATAAAACATTATTTGACAGCTCCACATTCAGAATCATTTCGTGTCGTGAGCAATGTTGGCCTTCTAAAATTTTAACGAACGTTCAGAAATGTTTAAAAACGTTTCTCTGGACTGGGTTGTTCCTGTTCTAACCATCTTCCTCCTATCCATCCACATCCAGCCAACTCAGACAGCCGGAAGCTCAGCGGAACGTCGATTATCTGGCGGAAATATATGTACAACATACGAAAAGTAAGTTTCCAATACTTTCGTTCGGAATTTTCTATCATGCCTGACTCAACAAAACCAACCTTTGCAGTTTTTGCCCAGTATAATATATTTTTTCAGAGTTCTTAAGCCAGCGCTTGAAAAGTACACACAAGAAGTCCTTCTTGAAACGTATGTAACCTGCAGTGATCCCTTTCAGGGTTTCAAATGTAAAGAACGCAAGTAAGTTCTAATAAATGTGTCAGTGCTGACTCATTTTCCGGAAAAAAGATAATTTCTGTAAATTTCCAGGAAAGGAACAAGAATCTCGTACAAATCGGTTCCAAAGGAGCAACTTGTTGTCGTCGAGAAGTGTTGTGATGGCTACCGGGAGATAGAGAACAAGACTTGCATTGCATCTTGTGATCCTCCCTGTAAAAAGGGGTTTTGTGTTGCTCCCAACCAATGCCAATGCTTTGATGGATATGGCGGTGATTCCTGCTCTGCCAGTAAGTTTATTGGTTTGTGCTTTATGTGGGATAAAATTGTATGTAACACACAGTATAATGCATGTTTTTTTTCTTTGCAGAATGTCCATTTGGAATGTGGGGAAGGAATTGTCGTGAGAAATGCGAATGTGAGAACAATGCAGGGTGTGATCCTGCAACAGGAAAGTGCATCTGTGGTGCAGGTATGGTCATTTTTATTTGATTTTATTAGATTTTTAGGATTTGTCGGTGAACAATGTGAAGATACTTGCCCTCAAGGTAAATGGGGATTAGAATGCACAGAAGAATGTTTGTGTCAGAACGGAGGGACTTGTAATCCTGTTGATGGAAAATGTGATTGTCCCAGTGGATTTGTTGGCAAGCATTGTTTAACTAAATGCGATATAGTAAGCAGAAACGTGGAGTATTATTTTTGTAGGAAAATCCGGAAGAAGGATGCACTTTTGAATGTGGATGCAAAAATGGAGGTGAATGTAACTCCAAAACAGGGCATTGTACCTGTCCCCCGGGTTTCACAGGAGACATTTGCCAATCGAGATGTTCAGAGGGCACCTTTGGTCAAAATTGTGCAAAAAAATGTGATTGTATGAATGAAAATGGTTGTGACGCAGTCACTGGAAAGTGTATTTGCATTGGATTTGCTGGGGACCAATGCCGAACACCCTGTCAGAGAGATTATTTCGGATTAGAAGTGAGTTTATCTACTGCAATATACGCTGGGTTTAGTGTTCGGAGAAGTGTGATTGTGGATATGGAGCTCATTGCCATCCCAAGAATGGATCTTGTGTTTGCAGTCAAGGATTCCGAGGGGCCGATTGTAACGAGAAGGTTTGCAAAGACGACAAATTCGGATTTAATTGCGAACACAAATGCACGTGTAAGATGGAGAACACAGCCCTGTGAGTATTCATTGTTTGTCCTCGTATTACTCATTATTTCTTCATTTTTTTGTTTGTTTGCAGATGCCATCCAATCACTGGTTTCTGTGACTGCAAACCCGGATTTACGGGCTTAACTTGTGATCATTACTGTCCGATCGGGCGATTCGGAAAGGATTGCAAAGAAAAATGTGATTGTAATTTTGCAGAAGGAGCTTCCTGTGATCCCATAAACGGCACTTGTCTTTGTCCTCCCGGATTCAAGGGATCTAAATGTGAAGAGAAATGCTCCGAGGGATCTTATGGGCCTATGTGTGACACCAATTGTGATTGCCAACATGAATCCATCTGTGATTTCCGTCTTGGAATGTGTAATTGTACAGCCGGCTTCAGAGGACCTTCTTGTTCTCTTCAATGCTGGGCCGGTAGTGCTTCAGATCAATGCAAAGTCTGTGATTGTCATAATGGAGCTGGCTGTGATCCTCTAAATGGTAAATGTATTTGTGGAACTGGATGGACTGGTGAGAAATGTGATAGGCCATGTGCCAATGGCTATTATGGGATCGATTGTCAGCATAAATGCAGATGTCTTCATGGGGAATGCGACAAACACAATGGCCAATGCTCTTGTGACAAAGGATATCATGGTATGGTCTGAAAATTCTTTTTTTGTTAGCTTTGAATTTTTCGATTTTTAGGTGAAACTTGCTCTAGTCAATGTGAGAACAACAAGTATGGAGAACAATGCGAGAAAGAATGTGATTGCTCGGGTTACGGTAGTTGTGACCAACAGACTGGAAAATGTCTTTGTAGAGATGGAAGATCCGGAAGCAAATGCGAAGACGGTAAGAAAGCTTTAAACGTTTGATGTATTGTTTTAATTTACAGTATGCTCCAATGGGAGATACGGTCCAGGATGCTCATCAGAATGCCCAAAGTGCGGAGATGGGGCTGGTTGTGATCCAGTAACTGGCACTTGTTTATCTTGCCCCGTCGGATTCAAAGGAGAGAAATGCGAACAAACTTGTTCCAAAGGCTTCTGGGGTTCTAATTGTGAGAATGAATGCAAGTGCGGGGATGTAGACGGTTGCAATCACATTGACGGGACCTGTGAATGCCCTCTGGGAAAGATGGGAGTGTACTGTGATCAGGGTAATCGAACTGACTTTAATTATTATTTAATCGCCTGTTTGTAGGCTTTATATGAAACGTCCAATTTCAGAATGTCCAGAAGGAAAGTGGGGGAAGAACTGTATCCATTTATGCGGAAGATGTGTAAATGGCGGGAAATGTTCGGCGAAGGATGGAGAATGCAAATGTCCTCCCGGATTCGAAGGAAAGTTCTGTGAACGGCAATGTCAACAAGGATTCTGGGGGCCATCTTGCTCCAAGAATTGCACTTGTCAATCAAGTAAAAAGTTTTGCAATTCCATCACTGGACAATGTCATTGTGCATCGGGTAAGAACAAATGGAAACAAACTTATTTTTAGGATTCTTTGGCGATACCTGTGAAAATGAATGTGCCGCGGGATTCTGGGGAGAGGATTGTGCCAATACTTGTAAATGTAGACAAGGAACTTCATCATGTCAGACATTGAATGGTATCTGTGAATGCAGTTCGGGCTATATTGGAGAATTCTGTGAGAAAAGTAGGGGTTAATATTACATGTCTTGTATTAAAATATTTTTAGCATGTTCTCCAGGAATGTATGGGAAGGATTGTAAGAAGACATGTGGAAAGTGCGGAGAGAACGAGATATGTGATCCAATTCATGGCTGTTGTTCTCCAGATGAGGATGGATTCTGTGGGGTTGCCTGTAAGTTGATGATTCATTTCCGATGTTGTCGTTTAGATGCGGAACAACAGCGATTGATGAGCTCATCGACCAAAAAGATAGGATTCTCAGTGGTAGTTCTCTTCATTACTGTCGTCTTCTTGGTATTGATGGTTCTTTATTATCGCCGAAAATACGCACAGAGGAAGGAAGTTTTCATGCCAACTGTAAAATATGATCCCGATGCCGAAGAAGAATTGGAAAATCGAGTGTTCAACCCCAGCTTCTATTCCCAGGTTCAAAATAACAATGATGATGTGGCCGAGATGGATGATGTTGCTCAAATTAAGGGTCAGAATACTGTAAAAATAGCTAAGAAACCTGAAAGTAAGTCCAGCATCGTTTCTTTTGATGTTCAGATGAATACCATGCATTGGGAGCGGAGATGCCAGGCTCTTCCCATGATCAGAACCAATACGAGGCGATACCCTCTCCTCCGATCAGACCTTCTCTTGCTCCGAAATCACATCCCATTAGTTTCGACAACCCCAATCTCGGTACGAGACCTTTACTCTCTGACACGGATGGTGATGATGCTTAATGGTGGTGCTTCTGTTGTGTTCTGCACGGAATTATTAACTCATCGTATCGTATAATTGCACCCTTCTTCCTTGGTTTGGAAATCTACACTTACATTTTAATTATTGTACGTGCTATTGCTTATTTAATCACTTTTTGCTTGAGGAGGGTAACGGTGGTGATGGTGCTCGGAATGTTTACAAAATACTTCACGGATCATTTCGAAATTTGTTTTTTTATTCGTTACCTTCTGACGGCCCGATTTCTTTCCGGCTGACACTTTCATCCAAAACATTTTCCGCTTAATTCTAAGTTTACTTTAATCGACTTCTATTCCAGCCCTTCTTTTCAGACCACGGCCCTTCCAAATCTTCTCTCTGAAAACCAATGGACACGCCTTTTCGAATGGTATCATTAACGGGTAGTCAGTCATTACTTTTAGAATACATCTCCTCAACAAATCTATGTATTGCATTATTTGTTTTAACGTTTACTTAATAATCTTACAGCAGATCTAATCAGATATATTTTTAAATAAACAGATTGTTTTATCATAAAGATCTCTTCGCACATTGGTTTTTACCTGTTTATTATTGGAATTGCAGTCATTCGAACGGACACCTCTTGATATTAATGGCTTATACTGTTTTAGTATGAAAAGTAAAAGAGTTAAGAAGGGCCAGACCAAGTGTTACCGGGCCAAGGTGGTCATGGTAGGAGATTCGGGAGTGGGAAAGACCAGTATTCTGCTTAGATACGATGGCCAGGGATTCACTAGTTGTCTCAGTCAGACCCTGGGGGCATCTTTTATTTCTTCCACCATGTAAGTACCAATTACAATATAATAACTCTGATTAGTCGTTGCATTGACTCTAATGTTGAACTTAATATTTGGGACACTGCCGGGCAAGAAAGATTCAGATCAATGGTGAGTTACACTTCAGATCTCTTCACTGTTAAAGGCTCCACTTTATCTCAGAAATGCGACTGCCGCCATTCTTGTCTATGATATCACTAGATACGAGACCTTCAGAAATCTGGAGTCCTGGGTTACCGGTAAGTTCTTCTTTTGTTGCAGATTGGATGTTAAAATGGAAGGGTTTTAGTGATGACAAGAGGTTTTTTCTAGAATTGGAACGTCACGCTCCTTTGGATGTCACCAAGTTTGTTATGGCAAATAAATCAGATCTGGAAGAATGTCGAGTGATCTCAACGGAGGAGGGTCGTGAGTTCGCGGAGAGGATCTACGCCACCTACTTTGAAACATCAGCCATGAGTGGCCGAGGAATCGAATCCGGAATTAAATCAGTGGCGGAGGAGTTGTTAAAGAAGGCGAATGAAAAGGAAGGGGAACCTGGAGTGAAGGTTGGCGCAGACCCACCTATTGTGGATGCCGATAAGAAAGAACACCGCTTTTGCTGTAATATCATATAGGAGGGGTCTCCTGTCTTACTTTTGTTTTCTTCCCCATATTTCATTTAATCCCGTTGATTAACCAAAACAAAATAATAATTTGACCATTCCTGTATGTTAAGACGAGTATTATCAGGTGATATTCGTACTGTTCAAGACTCTCATACCTCTCGTAATATCATAACAAAGATCACTGCGGGTCAAACCATCATCGCTCACTTTAGTCTGAATAAACTTGTTACAAGAATACTTGATTATGTGCAATGTAGACGTTTTGTGGTCGTTTTATTCTGTATAAACTAGAAACTAGTGCTTTCGAAGATTTCTTCCAGAGTGATTTCATTCATGAAGCTCCGCCCCATAATTGGACCCTCCATTTTAAACGCAGATCTCTCAATTTTGTATGAGGAATGTAAGAATCTTTTGGATTCGGGTGCGGATCAGATCCATTTGGATGTGATGGACGGCCATTTCGTCCCCAATCTAACCTTTGGCCATCCGTTGGTTGATTGTCTAAGAAAAAAGTTGGGTCCGGAACCAGTAGGTACAGTAATATTTTTTAAGGTATTTATAGTTCTTTGATATGCATTTGATGGTGAGTAATCCGGCCGAATGGTTGGTCCCTATGAAAGATGCCGGAGCCAATCAATACACGTTCCATTATGAAGCCTTGGCCGACGACCAGGCTGTTTCCAATTTGATCAAGGAGATCAAAACCCTCGGTCTTAAAGCGAGTATGGCCATTAAACCTAAGACTGATGTAAGTTCAATGAAATGATTGCATAATTTATGATCTTAGGTCGCTAAAGTATGGCCTTTTGCTAAAGACCTGGATAATGTTCTCGTGATGACTGTAGAGCCAGGATTCGGAGGTCAGAAATTCATGTCAGATCAGCTGGAGAAGGTGAAGAAAATTCGGTCTCAATTCCCTGAGCTTACCATTCAAGTTGATGGGGGTGTCAGTCTGGATAATGTGACCAGTTGTGCTTTGGCTGGGGCTAATTCCATTGTGTCTGGCACCGGTCTTATTAGACAACCAGATCGAGCCAAGGCCATCGCCGAAATGAAACGAAAAGTAGTTAAAGGCCTCGAGGGTTTCAATTAATTTATTAGAATAAATCAAAATCTCGAAGTTTTATGCCGGACATCCAGCTTCGCCGTAATCAGATACTGTTTTGTTAAAGTAGAGTAAGTGGTCAGCCACATTGTAGTGAATGTAGGCCGAATTACTAAAAAAAATGATAAGCTGATTCCCTTTTTACCTGCATATCTGATCTTCATTCTGCGGAGTTCCATTGCATATTCTATATAAGGGAAGGTAGTTAGAGGTACCACCCATACTCTCTGGATACCAGATTTCGGTTCCATGATGGTAAGGACCATGATTGTAGAGCCCTGAACATTGTCGACTCCACAAAGACTCGTAACAGTAAGGCAGATGGGCAACGATGTCATACCGATGGATGAGGCGCCAGGATTGAGGGACCAACGAGTCATGGCCAGCGCCATAGTCCATATTCCCCACTCGAGGTTGACCAAAAGTGATCAAGAAGATTCGGTCTGAAGTCACTTTGTCCTTTTGCTGAAAGGCAAATAGAGAACTGGTCAACGAGGCCAATGCGCCGCCCAGGGAATGACCGGTGAATAGAAAACGGGCATTTGGAAGTTGCTGGAAAATATTGACCGTAAGGATGGGTGCGTACCTCGGCTAATTTCTTCAACTTTTCCCCGAATCCTTGTTTCCAGAGACTTTTCACAGCGATGTAGAAATAACGTTGCACTGAACCCCCGGAGGGAAAAGGCCTCTTGGGGGCCGACATGGTCTCAACGAGTTCTGTTATCAGCTGTAGCTTGGTCTGAGTCCCTCGGATTGCAGTGACGACAATACTGTCATTGTAAGCCACAAATGCCCAGCACTAGAACTTAAACTTGAAAAAACGAGCAATCACCTGATCGTAGGCATAATCGCATGCTACTTTGGCCTGGATAAGGATGGAAAGGCCGTGTTTTCGAATACATTTGGCTGGATCTACAGCATAGGCAGCCGCGGCAAAGTCCAGGGCAAATTCAGCGAGACCCTCTTCATAATTGGTGTGATTGGACAAGGACTCGGAAGTGAAAAGATTTATCACCAAAAGCAAGAATAATGCCCGCATTACAACAAAAGAGATCTGGTCCTGATCTTCCCCCATCACGAACAACTGACCTTGGCCCCGCCCACAAAATATTAATTAAAAGAAAACAATTTATTGTGGAAAACAGACAATATATCCCGTTATCTGGAAACCTGATCAACGACGCCGGCAGCAATTGTGCGACCATTTACTCGTAAACTGACCCGTCCCAAAGTCCTGGACTTGGCGAATGGCTCAAGACAGACTGGATGCTCCATTACCAGGTCCACTATAGCACTCATACCCTTTGTAATTACTCTAAAAATATGACAAGACATCAAATAAAACACAAGATGACAAAATAAACTTACCGCGGATTAGCTTTAATTACTTCTCCAGTCTGTTTGTTTACAATACTTCTCAGTTTCAGCACTGTGCAAGGTACTCGAAGGGCGTGGGAATGGAGTTCCGCTTTACTACCTTTTAAGAGCGGAAGTGCGGTCTCAAAAAGTACTAATTTAACTACTAAATACTTGGCAGGTATTAGCAACTCGTTTCCTCCTCGGCAGATAACCATTCCTGGAGAAACCGACTCCGGTTCGAACGTTCCAGATAAAGTTAGAACAATGTTTTCTCCAGCAAAACAAACTTCTGAGAGTGAAGTAAATTGTTGATGACCAGCACCTTTGTCCGACGAATTCACGGCTAAAATAGGGTTGTAATTTTCCGAAGGTAGCTTTTCAAAAAAAGTAAAAAAATATTCCTACATTTTACTGTGGCCAATTCACAGTTAGGCATGATATAAACCTTTGCCCCGACCTCCACAAATCCACTTTCAATTTTCCCCTGGAGAACAATAGAATTGCCAGTAGATTTGAACACGTCATTGATGATCACCCTCATCGGTTTGTCTTCGGCCCTTGGCGGTGGCTCAAGTTTATCTACAAAATTTATAAAATAAATCAGATAACTCACCAAGAACTTCGACCAGGCAATCGCCCTTGTACCAACTCAATAATTTATGACCTGCGGGCGGCTTCGTATGTAAATTAATCCCTTCATAAGCACTCAAAGGAACGAATTTGATATGATTAAATCCAGCCTGTTTCTTCAAGAACAAAGAGAGGACTTCCTTGATCTCATTAAATCTTTCCTCACTCCATTCCACAGCATCCATTTTATTCAAGGCTACCACAATTTGTTGAACTCCCAGTGATCTGAGCAATAATGCATGTTCCCGAGTCTGTCCTCCCAAGTCAAATCCGGTCTCAAATTCTCCTTTCGATGCATTTACAACCAGAAGAGCAGCATCCGCCTGGGCAGCTCCAGTAATCATATTTGGAATAAAGTCTTTATGCCCTGGGGCATCAAGGATATTAAACCGTTTGTTTCGGGTGTCAAAATTCGCATGAGCAATATCCATTGTCACTCCACGTAGTCGTTCTTCTTCTGTCTCGTCCAGAATCCAGGCATAAGCAAAAGAAGATTTACCGGACCTCGCGGATTGTTGTTTGAAATTCTTCATGGACTTTTCATCGACATGACCAAGCTGCAAAGATACGTCACAAAGCAATTATACATACCAAGTAAAGCAGATGCCCCACCAATGTGCTTTTACCCGCATCGACATGCCCAGCTATCACCAAGCTAATATTATCCTTGTCAGTGGAAGGTCTTTCGCGAGTTCTAAACAAAGCATGCTTACATATAGATTACTCACTTATAAACAGGTTGTGTATTCAAGGCGATCTCAAAGACATTCAACTTCTGGACACTTGCATTTGGAGCGATACGTAACGGACTTTTGGAGGTATCTCTTACCGTTTTCTTTGTATTCGTTATCTTCAGACTTTCAACGGCTGGCAAGGCTGGCTTTTTTGGCTGAACTGGAGGAGCTTTCTGTTGTTCCTGCTTTTGCGATACAGCAGGCTTCGCTGCTTGCTTCTGCGCATTTTTCTTAGCGTTATTCTTCGGTTTAAAACTGACTAAAAGAAATGAAGTAAAAAAGGACGATAAATACCATCATCCATATCAAACATGTCTTGGTCATCATCATAGTCATCCGAATAGTTATCGTCTTCTTCGATAATTGGCTTTTCTGTACTCTGACTGCTTATTCGATTTCTGTGGTAGATAAATTGAGCTAAAATACGAAAATAAAAAATGCAGAACAGAATTACAAGTGCTGGGCGACATCGGGACTTCATCTTCCAAAGACTTTCCATAATAATCTCGGTCTTCATCCTCGAGAAGCTCTAAACGGGAAATGTCGATGAAAATCAAGAATAACTTATTAGATACAAATAAAATCGGATTTATTCTCAAGAAATGCACACTTAGAACAAACATACCTTCCTCAATATCTAAATTACGAACATATCGATGCCTAGACATGTTTGAACAATGAAAGATCGACAATAATTTGTAAAAAGGATACCTAAAACAAAAATTTTATTTCTCAATTTTTATTTCCTAAAAATGCGTCATCGCGACGACGTTTATTACGCGTTTATTCTCGCCAGAAATGTTCCTTTGAATCGATTATTCTACAAGCTGTGTGCAGACTTCGAGCCTGTTATTCACGCATATATAAGGGTCTGGCGAGCACTGGCACAAGATTTTCATGATGACGTGTTTTATAGAATCGTCGAAATTTCGTTTTTTTACAAAACACGTAATTATTTTTTGTTGGTTATAACATGTTATAACTAGCTACAAGTGAGTTTGAACTCACTTTGTATGCGAAGGAAAGAGATTAGCCAAAGGTTTGGTGGTTAAAAATGATTCAGTCGAGTTTGAATTTGCAGAAAGCCCTATATTGTTATAGTTTGTGCCCCAACCTCATTTTTTGTTTATTCCAATAGTCATTCATTTTGGGCGTTTGTGTGATGGGAACATGGTGCTATGTTCCTGGGCTCGTAATGGGTTTAATTATATGATGAACAAGGTCGCCGAGTTGTTTTTACCTTATTTTTTACGATATTTTTGTAATAAAATATACTATTTATGGTATTTGTGTAGTAATAGGGGTCAATCATCGTTCTTTGTGGTTACCACACCATTTCTACCCAATTTTATTTATTTTTTTCATCATGTTTCGTCCTTGGGCTGACATTGTTTTTATTAGTCAATCTTTGAAGTCTCCATTTGACTCATTCAAGGTTCCAAATTCGACGTTTACATGCTACTGTATATTGCATGACGAATATGACAGTATTCTCTGAATAAAAGTTGACTGTGTAATGACTAATTATAGGACACTTAATGGCTATTGTCTCTGGAAACGGTCCAGTTGATGACATTATTTATATTGTAGTTGATTGTGTTATTTGTTTTGTTTTTTGTGTCGAGAGGTGTTCCGAGACATATAAGAGAGGGGGATGGAAAGAGAATGGTCTGTTCTCTTCGTATTTCCCGATCATGCCATCTCCAAAGGTCATGGCTCCTTCTTTCGATTTTTTCTAATTCTTATTCTAATTTCTGTGAAGTGCTTTATCGATTCGTGATGATAAAAGATTATAAACGTTCTTCATTCTCCAAATTTAGTCTAATTTGTTATTTTAGATAACAATTGGTAATAATGTCTGAGGCTGTTGCGGATATTGCTGTGGTCGGATTGGCTGTGATGGGCCAGAATCTGATCCTCAACATCAATGACAACGGCTTTGTTTGCTGTGCTTTCAACAGAACTGTCTCGAAAGTTGATGATTTCTTGAACAACGAGGCCAAAGGAACCAAGATTGTTGGCGCCCATTCAATTCAAGAGATGTGCAAGTCAGTATTCTCATAGGTTTATGTTGTTTGTGAGGATATGTGTTATTGAATGCGTTCTAGGTTATTGAAAAGACCTCGAAGAGTTGTTCTTCTTGTCAAGGCTGGCTCAGCTGTCCAGGCAATGATCGACAGCATTGTTCCTCATTTGGAGAAGGGAGATATCATCATTGATGGAGGAAACAGCGAGTACCACGACTCTAATGTACGTCTTTTGATGATTGAAGTTAATTATTACATCTTAGAGACGCTTCAAAGAATTAGCAGCTAAGGGTATCCATTTCGTCGGTTGCGGGGTCAGTGGTGGAGAAGAAGGAGCTCGTTATGGCCCATCTCTAATGCCCGGAGGCGCTCCAGAAGCCTGGCCTCACCTCAAGCCGATCTTCCAGTCAATTGCAGCCAAATCCGGCGCAGAACCATGCTGTGATTGGGTAAATAGCGCTATTTTTTGTTTATTTTTCAGACGTTACTCACCTGAGTGGTTCACCCGGAACTTCCAACCTTGTTTTATATCAATTTGATATAAATTTTATGTAATTTATTGCATTATTGGCGGAGCAATACTTAAAACAAGGTCGGAAGTTCCGGGCGAACCACCCTATACACATTATGACAAATTTTTAGTTAGGAGAAGCAGGCTCTGGCCACTTTGTGAAGATGGTACACAATGGAATCGAATACGGAGATATGCAGCTGATCGCGGAGGCATTCCACATCCTAACCCAAGGTCTCGGTCTGGGTTACGATGAATTGGCATCAGTGTTTGACGAATGGAACAAAGGAGATCTCGATTCTTTTCTCATTGAGATCACTGCTAACATTCTCAGATATCGCGATGAGAAGGGAGAACCTGTTGTTCCCAAAATCAAGGACACTGCTGGACAAAAAGGAACTGGAAAATGGACTGGGATTGCTGCCCTCGAATATGGAGTACCCGTCACTCTTATTGGTAGGCGTACTTGACAATATTATTGTTGTTTTTAGCCGAAGCCGTCTTTGCCCGATGTCTTTCTTCCATCAAAGATCAACGGGTCGCCGCTTCCAAAGTTCTCCCCGCCGGAACTGAATCTAACAGCATTGTGAAGGACAAAAAAGCTTTCCTGGAACACGTCAGGAGAGCTCTGTATGCCTCCAAGGTTGTCAGTTATGCCCAAGGATTCATGCTTTTAGCTGAGGCTTCTAAAGAATTTGATTGGAAGTTGAATCTTGGAGCGATCTCCTTGATGTGGAGGGGCGGTTGTATCATCAGATCTCGATTCTTGGGCAAGATTAAGGAGGCCTTTGACAAAAACCCCAAATTGGTCAACCTTTTATTGGATGACTTCTTTTTGAAGGCTATTCAGGAATCTGTGGTAAGTACGGTTATATTATTACCGTATTTTAACAATAATCTTTATGCATTGTTTTCAGCAATCATGGAGAGAAGTAGTAAGCACGGCAGTCAGACTAGGCATCCCAACCCCGGCATTCTCGGCGGCGTTGGCATTCTATGATGGCTACAGAAGTGAGGTTCTCCCGGCGAATCTTCTCCAAGCCCAGAGAGATTACTTTGGCGCCCATACATACGAACTCCTTGCCAATCCAGGCACCTTTGTTCACACCAATTGGACCGGAAAGGGAGGCCGGGTCACCTCCAATGCCTATCACGCTTAATTCGCTTTATAATACACCGATTCCCGGTATTCTCTTATTAGTTAGTCATCATCTACTGTTTAGTCGAGACTTCTTCAGTATTCGCATTTATTTGAGTCAGAATAAAATCACTAATTACTGTAATTAAGTTCGAACCAGTTGAGGTTGTACTCCTCATCCATCCCCACCAAATATCCATCAGCATCAAAATCTGCCGACAGTAGATGTAAATTCTCATCAAATAATTTTTTGGTCTTTTCGAGGTCATATCCGGTTATTTTTGCCCCATTTAGGAATACAAATACTTTACCATTAAAGCAATATTGTCGTGTATCCGCCTTGCAATCCAGCCGGTCTAAAGTTTTCCCGTTTCTGTCCAGTAATTTCACTCCCCCATCGGCTGCCGAGATGACCAAAAATTTGTCATCGATCCATTGGAAGGCGTCGATTCCATCTGGGTCGTATCCAACCGGTGTAGTGGTCAAGGTTTCCGGATCCACCAACAAAATGGCTCCAGTCTCAGCTACAAATATGTTGTAATAAAATTTTGTAATTTTTTTTATTAGAGAACTAATTATTGTTACTAATTAATGTCAACTTACTCGCGACAAATAATTGGAACGAGTCCATCGTTGAGTCGACTGCACTCACTTTGGTTGCTGAATTATTTGATTTCCTCATCCCTCGAGGCAAGTCACTGACATTGACAGAAGCGCTCTTAACTGGCTCTAGTCCAGTCATCTGCAAATTGGACACGACCAATCTCCCATCCATTGCTGTCGATAAAATCATCTTTGAAGAGATGAATCTAAGACTTGAGATCGTCTGGAAATGCATTTGATCTGAGCTCCACACAGTATCTGACCCCACGACTACACAAACAGATCCAGTTGCCGTTCCCACAACTACCTGAGAAAACGCAGTACTTTTTAATATTATACATGAATAATTTTACCTGTTTCTGTGACCCAAAAAGAACTTGGCTTGGACAACTGTTCAATGATATCCAAGAAGTGTTGGTTCTTTCCCAGAGAAGTAATCGACCAGCATGGAGACACCAGACATCATGAGATCTCATCCCAAAAAGGGCACATATCCTCTTGTCAGCACTACATCTGATGCTGTGCAATGGAATGTCTTCCAACTAACCAAGTACTGCTATTACTACACAAGACTGTTACTCACCACATCTATTCTAACCTTCCGAATCAATTCCAATTGGACTTTTTTATCAGCATGATAAGTGTCCAACTCTTCGAACAAAGATTTTTCTATTTCCATTTGTTGTAACTGCTCGATTACTGTATTCACAACCTTCTCATCCAGCCTGATTTGTCTTGCTGAGAGCATTTTCTCCTCGGGTTTCTCAGTCTGAGTCTGTTTAAATGGCTGAGAGATCGGATCTGTCCCATTATCCAATAATTTTACCGGATCTGTCTGTAATTCCAGTTCACTTGTAGATTTTTTATACAAAGTAGTCACAATATTAATCGGTTTAGCACTATGAATCTGCATTTTCGGTGAGAAATATGAAAATTTTCCTAGAGTTAATATTTGAACGGTTGCCTGGATACATATTGCGCGGGATCGAAGTTTAAATTATCAGTTTGACGAGAAACGTTGCAACCAACGTTGGTATTTTGTGAAGTCCGACTGTAGAATCCTCTGAAGGAATGATTGCGCAACCTGGATAACCGTTTTTTTAAGCTCAGCCCTTGATTAATAACATCAACCGTGATTAATAACGTGTTTTGTCGTGACCTCCTTTCGGGATCGCAGCAAAAATGACCCATCCCCTCTCCACCATGCCATGCAATAAGTGCTGTCCCATAAGAGAAAGCGACCAAGGTCGTCTCTCGCCATTACTTTACCTTGACACGTCGTCGGATCCGCGTCTTGGGGAGCGCCATGTTGTTCTTGCTGATCGGGGCTCTATTCCTGTTCGGTAAGATTAAATCTGTTCATCATTTCAAACATAATTCACTTATAATTGTAATGTTATATTTGTAGATGTGTCCGCAGAGACTGGAGTGGGTAAGAAGAAGGCCGAAGATACCATTCCGGTGGTCGAACTTCGAGGAGAAGGGAAACCAATGACCGCCGCTCAGATCAGGCAACTCGAAACTATCAGTAATGGAGGGCCATTGGATATTAAGGTGAGAAAAACCTTATTTTCAAGATTAATTCGGGATAAAAGATAAGGAATTTCATTCCAAATTCAGGTCGAGAACACATGGAGACCAGCGAAATGCCCTCGCCCAGCTCAACGATTAGATTTTGTGACCTTTCATTATAAAGGATTCCTTGAGGATGGAAAGAAATTCGATCAAACTTATGGCCGAGGCCCCATTACAATACAATTGGGGACTGGAATGACCATGCCAGGTCTAGACAAGGGTCTCCGGGGAATGTGTGACACCGAATTGAGAAAGGTCAACATTCCATTCAGACTCAGCAGAAAGGGGAAAAGCAAGGTCTGGAGACAGATTCCGAATGATGAGCACTGGCTCTCGTTCAGCATTGAGATGTTGGAGGTGAAGGAGTGGAATTTGGACGATCAATTCAAATTCATCGATATGAACAAGGACGGTTTCATCACCGAAAACGATGTAAGAAAACACATTTAAATCAATTTTTTGACATTTACAAGGGAAGTACCCCAAGTGCGACGCTCAGATTTTCTTTAAATTTTGAACACACGTCGGGTATGGACTAAATATCAATTCCTGAAAGTTTTAGCTCGCGCTTTGCAGGCGGCGCCGAGATATCGGACGATTTATGCCGCCGAGAGAGCACGCTAAACGTGGAGAGCGGTCAGAGAGAAAAACGCTTTTTGGCCATAACTTTGGCAGTTTCGTGCGGAAAAATCTGATTTTTTGTAGAAACATTATCCTTTACGGTAGAAATAGGCATGAAACTTTTCGTGCCGAAATTCGGCAAAAAGTCCTAAATTTTCGCCGACTTTCGATCTAAAAATCTCGGTTGTTTCTGCAAAGCGCGAGCTAGGATTCTCGCATATATCTTAGAAAAAATTATTCTAAATTTGTGACAAGTTTCATCAAAATCTGAGCGTCGCACTTGGGGTACTTCCCCTGTTAGTTGAATCCTGGCGGGAAATATTTTTTTTTAATTTTAGGTTGTCAAATTCTTGGAAGAACAGAAGAAACAGTACGGAAAAACGTGGAAAAACGAAGATATTGACAATGTTCTAGCCGCAAGATATTATATAAAATACTTTGACGTCAATGAAGACAGCAAGATTTCATTGGAAGAATTCAAAGAGGTCATGAACAGGGACATCAAGGAGATGGAGAGCAAGGAATTGGCCGTTGCTGGAGGCAAACAAAAATCCAAAGGCAAGAAGAGGGATCCCTCAATTGCTTGGATCCTCGATTTCAACAACGACGGCATCATCAGTTACGAAGAGAACGACTCCGCCGATGTTATTCTACAGTCAGCTCCCGAGAGATTGCCGCAGAAGTCACGAAAAGAAGAATTATAATAAAGAATAGCAATAAAATTACAAAAATAGCGTTTGGAGTTATTTCTGATGACTCATAACAACATTTGGTATAATTTGGAGATTTGGGGGGATATTGTAAAGATTAGGGTCGACGCCACAAAATGAACCGAGATCAGTGCATACAGGGGAGCGTTTGGAAGTCTAAACGGCACTTTATGAATATTTGAAAGATGACTGACTGACCTTTGGACATTATAAAAGAACATAATCCAGTCGAAAAGATTCTTGATCGGCTCCGGAAAAAATAAATAATTGATAATCAAAAACCAAACAAAGAGTGCGGATGTAGTCAAGTAAAGGCCCTTCCGAATAAAATCCCTTCCAGCGAACTGCTCCACAAGTTGAGCTATTCCAGTGTAATATAAGAAGATCGCCAATGGTGACCATGAAATTACAAAAATCTGTTCCGACTCTGTCAAGTTGATCACTGCAATTTAATTAAGGTAAATTTCTTATGCTTACAGTCATTGTTTGCCGTTATAAGTGAGTGTAAAGTTGTGAACACATCTCTTGTGTGCATATGATGTTGTTGAAACAAAATTAAATTCATGGATTCATTCCAGTTCTCGGATCCTACTGTCTAAAAACCTAGAACTTCTTCTATTGCTTAGATTACCTGATATTTGGAAACCCAAAATAAAGCCTCCAGAAGATGGCTTTGATGATTTAATTTTTCAGTTTCCTCTCTTTCTTTATTCACAATAAAATCACGATATTCAACAAAAAACAGCACAAATGACAGTAATACCCATAATGTAAGGAGAAGTAAAAAAGGCCTGAGGACCAAAATAAAATTAATTAGACCCATAGAAACTGATGGCCAAGGGTCATTCTCTGATAACAAGATAACCTTTGTTAATTGGGACAGCTGTCTTTTCAAGAACGGGCCCAAATCACCTGAGGTGATTTGACAATGCAAATGACATGAAATGAGATTGGAAAGGAGATCACACTCGCTTCGAAGTGCCCAAGTAAACAGTCGCATAAAGATTGCTGTAAGGACAGCTGAACACTTTGATTTTATCTCTGACGGCGTAAACGGCAAAAGGAATGTAAGCCTTCCCAACGACGGTAGACTGAAGGGCAAAGTAGATGGGGAGCCCATCAACATCCTCGTTTACTAAAACCATTTACCGTAATCAGTAACAGAAGACAAATTGCTTACATTTGAAACTAAATGTGCAGGCGGAAACTGGATCTAACGCCTGGAAGGAGCAACCTTTCCTCCAAGGAGGCTTTAACGCCGTCAACATGGTCAAATAATAGTAATACAAATGATAAGTGGACTGAAAATAAATTGATTGGACTTGCAATGACTCACGTGTCGATAACTACTTGTCTTAACTGCAACACTGACTGTCACATCTCGAGCAACAAACGATACAGTGAATTGGACTTGGCTGAGGAAAAGATGTAATTTCTCTTCATTTGTGTTGATCCAGGTGAGGCCAGACATATTCACGGTGTGATCGCGGGAAAGTTTTTTTCTCGTTAGTTCTGTGTCGATCATAATTTTCCTTTTCGTGCTGAGTCCGAGGACTGAAAATTAAAATAATATCGGTCTGTCGGGAAAAAAACGGCGGATCGTCGCGCCTCGGAGTCGCTCATCATCGCTCTGCGACTGCAAGCCGCGGCTTGGGATTTGGTGCGCGATAGCGGCGAGGCGAGACATTTTGCTGCGACGATCCGCCGTTATTTTTCCGACAGACTGATATAAGTGTCAGAAATATAAAGTCATCTTACCAACACCTTTCTTTGTGAGAGGGTCGTGCTGGACAATTTGATCGGGTTTATCTCTTTCTTCAATATGTATAATATAATAAAGTTGAATTTAGCCTTACTTTCTGCTGGATATTCTAAAAGACCACCAGCGTTGGGTTGAGGGGCATAGACATCACAAAATCTGTTCAAGGGTCCCATTTCAAACTCTTTCAGCTCTGTTAAAACTGGTAAAAGATGGCCGAACACGGTGTGAGTTAGGTCCAGCAGATCTTTCACATTTTGATCATGCTCTTCTTTAAAGTGACCTTTCTTTGGGGCATCTAACCCCATCCTAAAAATAAAACATTGTAGCCTTAAAACATAATTTTTGCAAGGTTGGACCCGTTTTTAAGACTCGAGCGAGGGCTTATGACGGTTGCAACGTGAATTTAATACTTGTTCAAATCAAACCATAAAAATAATTTGGAAAAGTTACCGTAACCGGCCGTACTGTACGCGAGGGTCGTATTTTGTATCATGAGAACCAAATGCGCAAGAGACCAATCTTCACAAATGTATTTTCCGTACCCGGAAACCATTTTTTACAAACTAGGCCATGTCTCTAGTACGACGGGAAAAATCGAAAATCAATTTTTTGTCAAATTTCTCAAAAACTTTGAACAAAATTTTCAGTGATTTTTTCCGGACTTTGAAGCTAGAGATCATTGCGGTTCGAATGAGACTAAAAATTGAAAAATTTGAATCGACATGGCTGCAAAACATTGCGCAATGTTACGAAATTTGAGACAATAATTACGCATTTCTAGACTATGTAACCGTACGACTAACAAAATTTTGAACGGAAAAAACAAATTATGACAAAATGTCAACATACATTGAGTTTTTATGACCAAATTCAACTTTTTTTACATTTTTTGAATGCAAAAGTGTAATACTTTGAAAATTCTCATAAATACCCGGCTCGCGGGTTTGGGTATATACCGTGATAACGGAAACACTACACAAAGCTCCAAATTAAAAAGCAAATTTCCCGTTTATCTAACAAAAACAGGAACAATTACTGCGTATTTACAAAGTTTACTCGGATTCGGAGTCCACTTGAGGGCAGCGAAAGCCCTTTCCAGGATCTGTGTTCCAGGTCAAGCAGCCATGGAGAATATTTTTTATGTTTGTCCATCCATTCACTCAGTCGCGATCAGACAAATCGTCTCTCGGTGGATTAAAGCGACGTCTTAATCATCCCCTTTCAATCAGTTCTCGATCATGTGCGCATGTCTAATATATCTGTTGACGGTCACTGTTCTCGCCGTTCTCGCCCAGGAAAGATGTCCGCCCATCTTCGGGGAAACGGAATGCCCACTCAAGTACAAATGTGAGTTGAGTACTTGTAAGGATGAGAAGGGAGTTCCACCGCCACCTGATTGTTCAAAGGTGAGTTTCGAAGGCCTCAGGGAGTCAGTCAGAGCTGAAATTGTGGAAGAAATGAAACAAGAAGTGGCGCAACAATCCGTCGAATCTCACCAACCCTTCAATCATACCTTTCAGATAACCTGTGGTCCTGATGCTCGTTGTTTCGAAGGCAGATGTTGGCCAGTCGAAGGCCTGCCATGTGGCCGGAATGTACTTGTGGCCGAGAATACGGCTAGATCCATTATCAGTTCTTGTGGACGGCGAGGAGTGTGTCTGAATGGAAGGTGCACAATTGATAGTAGGTCTCATTAACGCATTCATGCCTTGCCTTAGAATGTGCTGAGGTTCTCTGCAATGACGGAGAATTATGCCGTGACGGGAAATGTGTGAAGATAATGGGTAGTTTCTGTTTATCAGTATTCGATTGTGGCCCTGACCTTGGAATGGAATGCACTCGAAACCAATGTGTCCGATCCGATGCCATGGTGGGAGCTGAAGGGTTATCTAAAATCGATTGTGATCCTGATGAATCCTTCTCTGGCCATGAATGTGTGAAGAAAAGAGGTAATCAGTTTACGCTTTCACTGCAACAGTCACGTCATTATTCAGGGTGTGAAGAGATCGTCTGTGAATCCGGGTTCTCCTGTTCCAATGGGGCATGTGTTCCAATGTTGGGAGCCGATTGTAGTCAAAACAAATGCCCTCAGGGCTTGGTGTGCAAGAAAAACATATGCGTTGAAGACCAATGCAAGGACAAATGCCCTCATGAACATGCTTGTGTCAACGGAGAATGCCGTCATCTCCAAGGAGTGCTCTGTCGAGAAACCTGCCCGCAGCCGTTCCTTTGTATCAACGGACAATGTGCTAAAAATGGTGATAATAATCAATCGATTATTATACTGTATTTACAGAGTGTGCCCGGAAAGTGTGCCAGTTGGGTGAACGATGTGAGAATGGTCTTTGCATACGGATCGAAGGGAATCTATGCTCGAATCCGATGAGAGATTGCGGGGAATCTTTCGATTGCTTCAAATCAGCATGCAGAGACAAGATACACCCGATTGCTGGTAGTACAATGCCAGATACTGTAGCTTAATAAACGCTCAAAATACAAACGAGAATTTATTTATCTACCACCTAGACATAAGCCTATTATTCCGTAGGTTTCTCCACTTTCTCTTCGTTGAGGTCAACCACTTTGTATCCAGATGTAATCGGGGCATCTCTAAAGGCAGGGAACGTCTCCCATGGGGTATCCAAATCAAACTTTCTGAACTCCTGAGCCAATTCGGAAGGCTCGTAGACAACACGCTTGAGCTCGGGATCATAGCGAATCTATAAGCAGCATCGTGAAGCTTCACTCGTGTGTAGTATAAAGGTTAAAAGAATTATCAGTTTACCTCGGTATAACCAGAAAGAGGGAAATCTTTCCTGAATGGATGTCCCTCAAAGCCATAGTCGGTCAGGATGCGACGAAGATCGGGGTGGTTGTTGAACCACACTCCATACATATCGTATACCTCTCGTTCATACCATTCGGCCCCACTGAAGACTGAACATGCCGACTCCAAGGGTTCTACTTCATCAGTGTATGTTCTAACTCTAATTCTTGAGTTAAAACGGATGGATTGAAGGCCATAGACAACTTCGAAACGATTCTGGCGGGTAGGAACATCAACGCCACAAGCAAAGACGAAGTTGGTGTACTGGGCAGAGTGATGACCTTTGAGGAAAGTGAGGACCGGGATCACGCCTGAAGGGTGGATAAGAAGCTCCAACTCATCCCCAGCCGCAAATTGGACTCTTTGGACGAATTTGGGGAGGCATTTAGCAACGTATCGACCAAACTCAGTGAGACGGTCAACTTTCTTTTGATCAATATGGAATACAGTAGCTAAATTGAAATAAAAATTGCTTAGAAAGCCCCACCTTCCTTTAATTGTTTGTTCCCCTCATCTGGCTTTGGTTCGTATGTTACAGTAGCGGCTGGACGAGCAATGGAAAGCCGGCTTTTAGTGACTGTCTGCGCAAGTTTAACGGCTCCCCTCAGCATCTACAATTAGTAATATAAAAGTGTCTTTTTCGCAAATATTTCAGGGATATCCCGACATTAAATTAGCGAATAGAAATCTAACATTTATCAAACTTAACAACGACTCTTAACAACTGAATAAGTATCATTTACACAAAACAAAACGAGATCAAGACTGCCATTTTCATATCCACTTTCCTTGTTCTTCATCTTCTGAAGATTAACATAATCTTCAATCTGATTTTTGATGGGCTCTAGCAACCTATCCTTGGCAGATTTCAAGCATTCCTTGTCGAAACCAGACAACGCGTGAAATTTAAGCAATGAACAAACAGAAGTAAAAAAAGGGAACCCGGCTTCGATATCTGAATAAGATGCCCGCAATAAATCTCCGTAGAAAAACGAAATCTCTTTTTTAAAAACGTTGTTCAAACCATTGTCCAACGATTGACGGTAGAAATCGATGAGTAGTGCAATCGTCTGCGGCTCATATTTCAGTTGAACCACATTATCCATGATCAAAGAATAGAGTCGGCGGATCAATAGATATCTTCCAGCAGCTTCAAATCCAAACAATATCAACTTCCATACTGCAATAACATGTTCTCTAAGCTCCCAGAAACACTCAACATTCATAAGCTTTACCAATTCTTTCAGCGGTTCCTAAATAATATAAACATTTTCAAAGTACCTACAAGGAAAAACCATAAAACAACCTTACTTCGTGTTTAACTATCAGCGATCTGTCCAATGTGTTCGGCTTCAACTTCCTAGCGATCGCTTCCATCGTCAAAATTAGATTATTCCCAAAGTTCAAGTCGTTCTGGGCTTTCCTCATTATACGGCAAAACAACGGAAGAGTTGCTTCGTATATAAACTCATCAGTAAAAACCACGGGGACATTATGACATTCGTACAGTTGTCGTCGCAAAGCGGATTCCACATGCTCAGAATCATTTAGCGACTGATTAGAAAAAATTGGGTCGAATGAAGGGCTTAAACAAAAAAGATCCTCATCCACATCGTCGTTCTGAAGGGACTCAGCAATTAATCGGACCAATTTAACCCACGAAGAAGAATCTGGCTCCATTCTTTCATGTCGAACAACATTCTTTGAGAAAATTTTTTTTACAATGGGCGCAGCCCGCGGACTATCAGGAAGTATTTGGAGGGTCAATTTGATACGGTACATTTACAAAAAGACCTCCCTTCATCTTTTTCAATTTATTGTTAGTACTACATTTTTTTCTTTTTCCCAGCAATTTGCCGGGTCGGGCCGAAAATGCCGGTCCAGCCCGAGAGGCATGTCTAACCACAGTTAGCCTGGATCCGATCAGCCGAGCAACGTTGTTTCCCCTTTTCAACCATATAAAGCCAATTTAATACGATATTATTAACAAAGGCATTACAAAATAAATAACAATTTATGACAAGTATATACTGCAACATCCTTGCGTGAAGGATATCTACCCTGTATAAATGCGATCATAGTTGAATGACAAAGGGCTATAGTTCTGTTTTCTGGGGCAGTCCGATTCCCATTGCTCGTCGGAACTCATCAATCTCAAAGATGGCAGATGAGTAACGGCCAAAGCTCTGGATTAAGGCCACGACTTCATTCCTGAGATAAAGAAAATTACAATAACAGCTTCGTTCAGACCTTTCAGTAACAGTATGGCTGACTTACCGTGATAGTTTGAAGGGAATCGTCGCCCTTCCGCTTAATACTGATCTGGTCTCTGAATGGGGGAGGTCCGAGAATAGAATCTTTAATGCTGTTCCCATGCCATGAGTTTGGAGTTTCCCCCATAACCGGCACTTATCACATCCAACACAGTCCATTATTCTCGAAATGTTCAGAAAATGCTGTCTAAACTCTTCTCTGAGCAACCTGGCTTGAGAGTCGACCCCCTAAAATACGTTTAAAAAATTAATCAAATGTAACCTTGCCTTGAAAAGCTTTGTTTCATCGAAATGGCTTTCATATTTTTCACAAATCTGAATCAACTCTTCAATCGTCTTCTTAATCTTCAAATCTTCCTAAAATGATAACAAATAACTGAATGTGGACTTACTTCTTCATTTCCGGTATAAAATAACTCGGCTTGAAGATAGGGCGCTGCCTTAACAATCGCCCTTAATTCCAAGAGATACACAAAGTACACATTCATAAGTCTCTCTGGTCCTTCGGGTCCCCATTTGTCTCCGAATCTGTTCTTGAACATCTCAATATTCCTAAACCAAGTTCCTGACCCAAATCCCCCGACTGCAGGTTTGTAATTATAAGAAGCGATAGATATGGTGATGGCCGAATGAAGTCCTGAGATTAATTTGTGGAATACCCGTTTCTCCAAGCACATTCCAGTAGTAGTCGGATGTAAAAGAAAGTCTTTATCGAATCTGGGATCTGGCTTAAAACAATTCTCTCGGTAGATACTCATCCACACTTTCTGAGCAGATTGTCCTTTGTAACCCGTATACCTTTCTGGATTCTTCAAGAGGTTTACATAATGAAGATCGTTTGAGTCATCATCTGTAGAAATTTTCTCGTAGATAAAATGAAAATTCGAGCTTCTTACCTTCTACGTCACAGAATCTATCACTTGAATCCTCAAAGTTTTCCATTTCAGCCAGTTGGGCTTTATCCGTGTCAGATAGGGACAAATCCAAGGGATCAAACTGATTAGACGGAACACAAGGCGCGCTTGGCTCCTCATCAGCTTCCAACTTAAATACGTTACTGTTAACTGTGACAGACAAAACTTGCCACAGAAACAACCGATGAAGGACGTCTCAGAGCTTCTGGCACCTCCTCGTCACAATGCTCAATCCCACATTCCCTTGAAGAACACTCCCTTTCATCTGGCCAAAAAGGACAAGGCCTTGCCATATTTACCTAAAATTAGAATAACAGATATAAAGAAGAAGTTCCACATACCTTATAGAACTTAAAAAAGTCACTCTGAAGGAGTTTTTGAACCAGTCCATAGACTTTGTGATTGTTGAAATAATCCAAACTGGCATATCTATCCTTGCATGGCCCAACGGCCTCATCTGACTTGCAGAACCATGGATATTCTTCTGTGAATAAAGCCTCAGATTGTAGTAAAAAAAGAAGAAATATTAGTCCAGTAAGTGACCACCTCAGGGTCACCATCTGGACGGTCAATCTAAAAACAATATCTTTAAAAGTGCAAACAAACGAGCGGAAATAAACACCGAGCGTTCTGTGTACGCGCGCGATACTTATGAAACGTGTTTTAGTAGAAAATCTGACGTCAGCCTGTCAATTCGGAAAGAACATGGACACTGGATATAAACATTAATTTATAAGCAATAATGCAAATGGAATTGAAGAAACTACATATTATACAGCCAATTGCAAAAAAGCATTAAAACAATTATATTCGGCTAGACATGTGAACACAATTTAAAGACTGGAAAATTGTAAAAAATCTGCATGCAAAATTAAAAACTACTGTAAATTTTTAACCGACACTAATTTACAAAAAAATAATGTCTAAAATCTGTAACTTCCACAAATCAAGTCATCGCAACATTTTATCCAGAATTTTCTCAAAAAATCAAAAAAAAGAAAAAATTATTTGTGCGGCAGCGATAAAGATGTTTCGGCGACTCGTGCCATACAAGTCCTTTCTTATTTCTCGACGCTCTCATTCCTTCAAAAACAATGGATATGTCACGGAATTTCCGTATGTTATTTTATCGTCTATGTTTATGTCTTTAGATTATCATACCCTGAATTTCTCCATTCTCCGGTGGAAAATCGTCGAATTCCATTGTATGAAAAACTCGTGAGAGCCGATATGTTAGAACGACGTTTAAATGTTGACATCCCGGAGTTTTACGTGGGATCTATTTTGGCGGTTACAGTGTCTGATCCAAATATGAACAACAGACAGAATCGGTTCCTCGGAATATGTGTCAGGAGGCACAAAGTTGGCTTACATCACACGTTTACACTAAGGAATGTAGTGAATGGCTTAGGTATGCGTTCATTATTCTTTTTGTCTACTTTTTAGGGGTTGAAGTGATGTATGATTTATATAATCCAACTATCCGGAAGATCGAAACTATAAAATTGGAGCGTCGTCTAGATGATGATCTTTCTTATTTGATTGACGCATTACCCGAATATAGCACATTTGACTTCAATTTGGAACCCATCTCTCATCCGGTGGGTAAACCAGTGCCTGTTAATCCACTAAAAGTGAAACTCCGTCCACCACCATGGTCACAGAGATGGGACATGTTGCCATTTGAGGGCTTGGAAAACGCTTGGGAGATGGCGACACCGAGAGCAAAGAGAAAGGTGAAGAGGACCAGGGTGAATGACTACTTCGAGTTTGATCTCATATGGCAATATCGACGAGAAGGCCAAGATTTGGCTAACGAGATCCTCATTCAGCAAGAGATCAAGGACTTCGAACAAGACAGGCAAAGCAAGGGAGCAACCAAGCGAAAGATCCTTAGATCTGCTGAATTGGCTCTTTAGGAATGGTTATTTTTTGTTGAGTAAATTTGTTATTTTATGTCGTATGTTTTTTTGTGGTATAATTCCATGACTATCTCATTTATTTAGAGTATGGCAGGATCATTTATTGCTTCCAGTTACTGCAAAAGCTGGTATTGACGGGAAGGGATGGCCACCTCATAGAGAAAGCAGTATTCCTGCTTTATTACGGGTATTTACTGCTGCAGTGTCTTTCAGGGTATGATACTTATAGCTTTAATGTTTAATGTATTAGAAAGTTTATGGGTCATAAAATGATGGAATGTGTCAGTAATACGATGGAGTTAATAATCAAAAACCGCTGTCAATTGACTAATATCGAATGTGTTGTTCCTGACGATGCTTCTGTGCGGGAGTTTGTATCTTCTGTATTGGGTACTGGTGAAAAAGTTGCATTGAGTGTGTACGTTCATCAGAAGATTTGCGGACTTGAAAATGATGGCTTCGAGATTGAACGATGGACTTTCCAAAGAATGTTGGATGGATTGGAGAGGTCGCATCTTGATGAATACAAGGCCTATTTTGCTCTTATTGTTGCTCGGCTTGCCCTCTCTCCCCTTGATTCTTTTGTTGGATCGAAAGGCTTTCCTGCTGGATACAGGATGTCGTTTAGGTTGGCAAAGTTTTATAAAGAGTGTTATTGCTGATAGGTTGGAGGAATATAGAGAAGGAAGCTCTAAGATGCCACAAGGTTTCATTTTCCCGTTGTTTTTGGAGTCGTCTCAACTCCTTTCGATCACGTATGAATACGTCACATCAATTCCGTATCCTCTAAACATTGTTTGTAATTGTAAAACAAGAGGAAGACCCAGGAATTTATTATTGGTGGAGAATACGACATGTGTGGGTAACGTGAAATCCGTTGTTAGACCAATCAGCCGAATCAGAAGACACACGATCGGTGAGCATAATCATTCAGGATCTAATCACACGACTCAAAGCGTCAGACGTCCTTTTGTGAGAAGAAGCAGGAGAATTTCACATTCTGGATTGTTGGGGAACTTCGAGGAGAGCGCGTTACACGGACGTCTGAAGCCTGTGGCTTCGGTAGACGGATTCAGTCTTCAAGTTGGTAGGTACATAAACGCGGAGGACTCAGGTTTCAGTCGGGTTCAATCTACAATCGACGAAGTATAATGTCAAAACCCATTTCTTCGATGTCTCCGATGATAATAGTCCCTCTTTATACTTTGTAAGTTGCAGAATTGGGTTCGAATTCTGTCTTCAGGGTGTTGTTGACTTAAGCACTACTCGAATAAGGATAAAGAAGAAGAGCAGAGTTCAGGCCGTAAGTGAATATTAACCAGGTTACAGTATCTAGACGTTATTCAACCCGCACGGACGCGCTTTAAAGTTGTTCATCGTTGATCTGGACCTCTCTGACATGCCTCCACATAGTAACACTTTTGTGAGACAGCGGATTTTTACAACATCAGATATTAAAGGAGCTAAACCCGTATTACGATACTTGATCAACCTAAGGTAATGTCACCCCGGAAATCAAAACCAAAGAATTTAGGTTAGCCAGTGATGCGAAAGGGCGGATTTACATGCACTCAGACATAAAGTTGTTGTTTTCAAATAAGGAAGAAGTCGACTTGTTGGACTTGACTTCCAACAAGGAGTACTGTGAAGTGAACACTGAGATGCCCGAGAATCCCAAATATTCTATGAATACGGACATAGATAAATGTAGATAAACTGCGCTTGGGATTATTTATTAGATCTCAGTTTGCAAGTTGTGCTTCGATATGTTTGATTTCGTTCTGAATTGTGGCCAGTTCGGCCAATCTCGGAAGGAGAATATCAATTGTTTTTCTGGCTTGTTTTACAGGCATTGGTTCAAGAACGCCGAAGGGGACAAACGGACGGTTTGATGCTTCGTTCTGATTTACCATTTCGAACATTCGGCCATTACTCTCGACCCTAAATATTAATTTTGATATTATGGCTGTCGCCCCCACTTTCTTGTTGGCTCCAATTCTCGATAATCGATACTTAACGCACTGGCAGCAGACACTCCAATTATAGATCTAAACTTTGATTTAAACATAGTTGTAGCTTACTTCGTTTTGGACAACAAAAAGCGATATTGATCCATTCCAGATTCGACCGCCTTCATTAGATTAATGTAATCCCTGACCAGATGGAGTCTTCGCAATGCCAACAAATTCTTCTCTTTTGCAGCCATCTAAACTATTTTACTAGCCTAAAAATGATTTAAAGATACTTAAGTAGGGTTTAACAACGTCTTAACAAAATCGCAACAGTCTTATTAAGTTCATTTATTCATCGCTTTTCTAAAAGTAGTCAGCAGTTCAAAAGGCTTATGTACCGCGACCATTAACCCGTTTTTATTCATAGCAACACTTCTATCTTGGTACAAGAGGGGTTGTCCATCCAAATCCATAAGTTTTCCGCCAGCGGCTCTCATCAAAGCATCGGCGGCGCAAACGTCCCACTTCTTTATGGCTGTTGTATGTACATAAAAAGCTGCAAAGACTTCATAAGCATTTTCTTAATAATGTTACCTGCGGTACCATTCAACACTCTAAGGGCCTTATATCCAGCACCGCCAGCGGGTTCGACCGTATATTCGCCCCCAAAGGCCTTTTCAGCGATTTCTTTCACCTTTCCGGTATGGGATCTAAAGTGAGCGTTTACCCGGCAGACCATAAAGAATACTTTGAAGTTCCAAAAAAAGCAGGAAAATAAGATATATACCTAGAGACAACAATGTTCTTCTTGGTTTGGTCTGCAGATGGGACAGTCATTTTCTCCCCGGAAGCATCAACCAAGCCATATTCCACTAATCCAAAGACGGCCTGGTTAAAGAAGGGTCTGTTGATCGCTCCGAAGATTGGCTCCCCATCCAAGGTTATACATGCCATGACAGTCACATATTCAACTAGTCCTTCTGTAAAATGCGATTAACACAGAAAATAAAAATGTTTTAGTCGTATAGCCAGGATACCCACCAGTAAACTCTTGAGTGGCATCTAATGGATCGATCCATATTCCAATTCTATTCAGGTCATATTTCACATTCGGGATTTTCTTTACCGCATTCCTGATGTTTAGCCACAAATTATAATTGTCATCTTTGTACTTTTCGACCTCTTTATCCTCAAGCTCACTATCCTTTTCTTCAGAAATGACTTTAATTAAAGGGAATCGCTTCAGAAGATCAGTCATCAGATGGTTTGACACCAAGTCCGCCTTGGTCAGGAGTTCTGCTTTCCCCACATCAGTGTTTCCCTTCTGTTGGATATTGAGTCGATTCTCTTCGAACACTTTTTTCACTGCCTTCCCTCCCATTTCCACAGCCAGGGCGGCATATCTACAAAATAGAATAATATTACAAAACCCGGCACTTACCCAACCACGTCCACAAAATCAACCTCAAATTCTGGGATAGGGTCTTCATACTTGAACCATAACAAATAGACCAAATAGATGAAGAAAAGACCGGCGAACAGGCCAAATATGTTCTTAACATTGAAACGGATCATCTTAAAGGACAACATTATCAAAACTGCGGTAATTACCTTTGAATCATACGCCCGATTCCTCATACTGGATAAAATAGAAACACTCACTTTCAGTGATCAGATAATCCTTTATAACGTGGCTCTTTCCGTCGCCAGAGTGGGATTCATTCTATGCTCTACATAAACTAAAAGTCTCCAGTTCAGGGCATCCGAGAACAACTTCTGTAAATTAGCATCAGCTAAAATGAAATTTTATTTTCTTCCGGACACGATAATATAACAGCGGCGACGCAAGACTCCTGAAAAGAGTCAAAATTTTTCCGTTTTTACTTTTTTGGAAAAAGTCTACTCCCCGAAGAGGGCAAAAGTAAGTCAACCTTTGTTCTTACTTCGCATTTTCGTTTCGAGCTGGGAGAGTAAGAACGAGTTTCGACTTCCGCGGCCGCGGAAGCTTGTCCGCGGAAGCCGTGTTCCAGGGGTGGTCAGCGGACCCTATTTTTCCGATTTTCGGCCCGCGGCCCGGCCCGTCTAATCACCGGCCCGGCCCGGCCCGTCTAGTCTTTTTCCAGGCCCGGCCCGGCCCGTGACGGGCCTGGCCCGGCACGTCAAGAAAAAATAAAAGAAAAACGGGCGCCCAATGAAAAAGCCTAGAATTTTTTTTGGCATTCTGCCCGGTGCAAATCCGTTTTAGTCCAAATGGTTTGCAATATTTAGATTAATAGTAAATTACAAGATATTGATATCAATAGAAAGCTCGAGAGCTGCTTAAGCTAATAGAACCAAAATATACCCGTAATCGTAGTATTTGACAGTTTTCCATGGCGAAGAATACAACGTCTAAATAAAAGTTTGTATCGACGATACCGACTCAGAGAGCACTGGAAGGAGGTATAGGCTCCGCGTCAAAAAAATCCTTAAACTGTTCTTCGAGTATCTACATCGGTCCCGTCCCGCTTGATGGGACAGTTTTTTTGATATTCGGCCTTGAAATTTGCACTATTTTTAGCCTAGCTCGAACCGTGTTCAAAAAATGCGTCACGATGACACCCATTCAGAATGTGTCAGTGGTATAAAAGACAGTTGTATACGACTAGTAGTACTCCCTAGAGCTCCCATAAAAAAAATTAAGTTAAACATTGTTGTTATGTGCAATTTGGATGACAGATTTTATGAATTTTTTTTCGCTGTGAGAACCTTTGCAATGCCCGAAATTTCTTGACGTGCCCGGCCCGGCCCGCACGCCACGAAAAAAGTGGAAATAGAGAAATTCGCGGGAAAATGTTTTCGACATTTCATACGCTGAAACCGTTACAAATAAATAATAAAAATCTTTCCAAAATTCTAATAAACAACAATTTACGTGTGAAACCGGCGAGAAAGCATCGAAAGGATTCTAGGAGGTGCACCCCGAGCTTCTCAGATTGATCGAAGAAGAGAAAAGAAATTATATTGTACTAGGCACAAATGGATCAAAATCGATGAATCTGACCGAATTCGAGCTCTTCCGGGGTTTACAAGACTAACAAGGCTTTGATCTTGCTACAACAGACCACTACTAAATTGAAATTCATCAAATCTTCTTTAATTCCACCTAAACATCAAACCAATAAGAATAATCAAAATTACATAAATTTTTGACAATCCATCGCATTTGTCGGATGCAATCTGAACTCGGAAATCAATCTCCACACCCTTTGGTACATTATGCTGGCTTTCACATTCTACTTCAACATGGACCGGCTGAAATATCAATTATATTATTTTAGGTATAACCAGAGAAAATTATTAGCTCAACGGCCTAGAAAAACAAAAAAATCAAAAAGACAACGTCACAAACTTACCTTGAAATGTTCTGAACGTCGTCTGCTTCCTCTGATCCAGCTTTGCTCACGCCTTCTCTTCGCGTTTCTCCATCAGTTCCTGCAAAATGATGCAATAATCGATTGACAAGTGCCCTTTTGCTATTGTCAAATTTCCAGATTTCTTCTTCATAACGTCCGCTAGGATGTCTCACACAACACCACATGGCGGTTAATCCCTAAAACTCAGGACAAAAGAGAAATCTTACATTTTCTGAAGAGACCTCCATGGATGGTAAATCAATGTTTGGGTCATAGCGCGACGGGCCGGGCTCCATGGACTCATCCATTACATTCAATACGATCTTCCTCCTGCTCTCCGCTAATTTTATCTTCATTTGCCTCTTCTGGTCCAGCTTTTCTCGCGCTTTCTCCAGTCCGTTCTTGCGTGTCTCCATCTGATCCTGCAAAATGATGCAATAATCGATTGACAAGTGCCCTTTTTCTATTGTCAAATTTCCAGATTTCTTTTTTACAACGTCCGCTAGGATGTCTCACACAACACCACATGGCGATTAATCCCTAAAATTCAGGACAAAAGAGAAATCTTACATTTTCTAAAGACACCTCCATGGATGGTAAATCAATGTTTGGGTCATAGCGCGACGGGCCGGGCTCCATGGACTCATCCATTACATTCAATACGATCTTCCTCCTGCTCTCCGCTATTTTTATCCTCATTTGCTTCTTCTGGTCCAGCTTTTCTCGCGCTTTCTCCAGTCCGTTCTTGCGTGTCTCCATCTGATCCTGCAAAATGATGCAATAATCGATTGACAAGTGCCCTTTTTCAACTGCCAAATTTCCTGATTTCTTCGTTACAACGTCCGCTAGAATGTCTCACACAACACCACATGGCGATTCATCCCTAAAACTCAGGACCAAAGAGAAATCTTACATTTTCTGGACCCACATCAATAGGTGGAGAATCAGTTTTTGCGTCACAGCGCGATGGGTCGGGCTCCATGGGCTCATCAGTTATATTCAAAACTTGAAACTGACAACAACGTAATTTTTGACATACTATTCATCCCTAAATTATTCCAAATCTCAAAGTTACAATACTATCTAGCAAAATATTCATTCGTTCAAAAAAATTAAAAATATTGGGCGCAGCTCGAAATCTCTATTTCCAATTTTGCCTTACGTTTTTCGTGGCGTGCGGCCCGTGCAGGCCCGTCTATAGAGGGTTCTGCGAACTGCGCCCAGGCTCGGGATCTAAACAGAGGCAAAAAAGGCGTTGATCTAGCTAGTAAAGGATCAATGTGATAGTTTTGTGGTTCTATAATGGAACTATAGACTTGTAAACGTGTTAGAACTTGAGAAACAGCAACTATAACAACATCAATTAATTTTCCCGGCGCGAAAACAATGAATGCCAACGGTTTGGCATTGTATTTTAGACGGGCCGGGCCGGGCCGGAAAAAACCCCAGGCCCGCGGCCCGGCCCGGCCCGGCCCGTGACGGGCCCGGCCCGTTTGTCAATTTCCATTTTTGAGGCCGGCCGGCCCGTTTGGGCCGGGCCGGGCCGCCGACCACCCCTGGCCGTGTTCCCCCATCGGAACAGTTGACCCAGGATTTCATGCTCGAGAAATTTTTTTTCCCATATTCGAAATAAATTTTGTGAACGAGAACAGCTCGGGTTTGCTCAAAGAAGGATTTTTTACGAACAGGCTTTACTGTTTCATTTTCTATCTAGCTTGTTCATTTTATGTTTAGATAAGCCACCAAAGTGTTTAACGTTGCGAGACAACCTTGTTGAAACGTAGATAATGTAAATGGTTTTTTTTTTATTGTTTCAGTCAAAACTCTTTGTGCCTAGTGTCACAGTTAGCTTCGATCTAATACCATTTTCGAACTAGAAACGGCGAATTTTACTAAAATTTTATCTTATACTTGCTCCTCGTCGCTTTTTTCTGCACAGCTGTGTGAAACGCCCCTCCTTCCATATATAAATATTTAGGCACCGAACGAGACTTACAGTTGTTCTCAGCCATGACTGACAGTGGTGTATGCGAGGTCAAAACGAAAAAAATAAAACTAGATGAGAAGGAAGACGGGGAGAAACCAACTGAAAGCCTGTCGGAAGGGAAGTTGATGGAGTTACCCAGGAAGAAGTTTTATCGACAACGAGCACATGCAAATCCGTTATCCGACCGTGATATGTTTCATCCAGCAACACCGGAGACGTAGGAAGCTTGGGTATTTTTAAAATATTACTTTAGGATGAATTGGAGCGAATTCTTTGGTCCTTCTTTCACTGGCGATTCGTCGAAGGTACGAAACGCGGATATTGGATGTGGCTACGGTGGCCTTTTATTTAAGCTCTCGGAAATATTTCCGGATGAATTCTCAGTGGGATATGAGATTAGGCATAAAGTAATTTTATTACCTAAATTTTAGAATCTCTGTTAAGGTTAGCAAATACGTCCAAGACAAGATTACGGCCCTGCGTCACAATGAGCCTGGAAAATGGGAGAATATATGTTGTCTTCGTACGAATGCGATGAGGTTCTTGTCTCATTTCTTCCAGAAAGGCCAATTGTCAAGGATGTTCTTTTTGTACCCGGACCCGCATTTCAAGAAGAGCAAACATAAGTGGAGAATTATCTCGATTCCTTTAATTTCTGAATATGCTTACTTGATCAAGGCCGGAGGTAAGTTGCACTTGAAGCGATTTATAAGTTTTTAAAGGTATTTTGTACACGGTCACCGATGTCCTGCAATACCATGAATGGGTATTAGAGAACTTTGCCGCAACTAAGTTGTTCGAGAAGATTTCAGACGAAGAACTGAAAGATGATCCGATCTTTCCTTTTATCTTTGATTCGTCTGAAGAAGGAAAAAAAGTGACCAGAAATGAAGGCTCCAAATATCACGCTGTATACAGAAGAACAGCCATCGAACCTCAATTTGAACCCAATTTCGAGAAGAAGGACCAAGATCATGACGAAGGTGGTGAAGTCGAGTCTGAGAGGGACACTGAAGAAGCCGAGCTAAGCTCAAGTGATGCCAAGCCAACCGTGGATTTATAAAATCAAACATTGTTAACGTAAGGAGCCTTACAAAAATTGTTATTTTTATTGTTATAAATGAACTTTTGTTACTTCGGTAGTCGAGGTTTGTTTCTTAATAAGCATACATTAGGCACTCAAAGCATTTTTATTCGTATTTTTCGTCTGGCGGAACCCCGGCTTGGTTCATGAGTTCGGTGATACTTTTTTCAAGATCGTCCACTCTTCTGGAAACATCGTCGATACGAGAAATAATCTTATTTGACATGGTCTCGAACTGATTTTGAGTAGTTTTCAGGATGTTGTGAACCTAAGATCAGTATACACCATTGATATAATATACTTACAAATTCGCCGAGATCTTCGTTTCCACTGATTGGAGTCTTTTTAACTCCCTCAGTCAAAGTTATATCATCTCCTTTCTCAGCCATAACACACTAAAAAATATAGAAAAGTTCTGTCGATTCGAAATAAAATCAAGGATCCAACCGTGGAGTAAATCGAACAGAACATTAGTAAAACTTTAATAATTAAAAGCATACATATAATTTAGCAAGGCACATAATCTCTACTCTTGGCCATCCTTCTTTGTTGCAGCAAGCTTTTGGAAATGAGCTGTGGCTTCTGCACTAGAATTAGACCTTGGAGATGCTAAAACATGATGAACTTAGTGCAAAGACTATCTCTCCTACCAGCGCCATCCTTTTTGATTAAGCTTCCGAAGAAGTTTGCGAGGGGAGACTGTCCTGTCTGATTGGGTGCATTTGTGAGTGCATTGGGTGCGTTTCCTTCTCGTTTCGGAGAGGCCGGGTTCTCGGCTAAAGCCTTGGCCAGTCGCTGTAGGAATCCCTGCTCATCCTCGCATTCTACGAATCGATCGCGGCCAGATAATGGCAACTCCTCTGCATTAGACTCGAACTCCTGGTCTGGGTTCTTGAGCATTTCTTTTTCACTGTCCAATTTCTTCATAGAATCCCACCCTGAGGGGATAAAGATGCTTGTCTCATCCACAATATGAGCTGGTTTGCTGAATGGCACTCCATATATGCGATGGGCAATATATTTTCTCAACAGTGCAGTATTTGTGTCCGTTTTGGCGGATGTATAAAACTGTAAGACACCTTCAAGAATTAAAGTATACTTACAAGAGAAGCGCCAAGGCGAAGACAGAATCGTCGCAATTGAAATTGCAATCGGCCAACATCTTCCGCACTGGTAATTGGCGTTTCATCAGTCTTTGTTAAAACAACGATTACTGTAGCTCCACAATTGTCAGTTAGCACACCTTGTTCTAGTTCCAGTACCTCTGACCTAAATTCGGTGTTGTCTATGTACATGCTTTCGGCTGGTTCCACATATTCTTGCCAATATCGAACCTCTAAAAATATTTAAAAAAAACCCTTAACCATACGTGCAGCTTTGGCGTCCTTGATTTGATCTTCTGAATAATGTTGCTCGATTCTCTGTTCTGCAATCTTGTACAGAGCCATCAGAGATTTAATTATATTGTACGGCTTGGAAGCGGAGGCACATAAAACAACGACCAACTTGGACAATTGTTTGGGAAAGGCAAATTCGAACAATGGCGTTGATTGTTCGGAACCGTCGCAAAGCCAAAGAGGAAGATTCATGGAATCATGGGCACCAAATGGGGCTGTAGAACTTGTAATCTGATAGGTCTGACGGTTATCCTCATTTGCATGGACAGTCAAAAAATTGTATTCGAAAACGGATGGGACAGGAATTCGATCCGAGTTCACCATCCGTGCAATTAGACTGGACTTCCCACATAACGGCTCCCCTGAAGAAAGAGAACGAATCCAACTATAAGCCACCAGAGCGCCATAGACCCCATAATAACATTATTCAAACATACCCATTACAATAGCCCCGCCTTGAGTCACTTTACTTGATTCTGAGCTCACATCCTCCAATATTTTCGTCCTAAATCGAGTCTTTCTAAAAAAACAGGTTATTTTACCAGATCTTTTCCTCGTCCTGTTGCAATTGCTTCTGTAGAGTCGGAAACTCGCGTAAAACCATGTTGCGTACTTCACGAATCACCGGTGCATCGAATCAAAAAAGAATATAAAATCGCTGCATCAGAAAGCCAAGATTTTCTTTTTCAAACGAAAAGCCACGGCCGTGATAGTGACATTTCGTACGATTGCAGCGAAAAAAATCTGTCCAATTTCCACACTCCGTCCATTTTCCACGAAGCCGGCTTGCCTGACGAAACGGTGCAAATTCCGGTTACCGCAACCTTTTTGCTTGAAGTTCGATCACAAATGGGGTATTAATTATATGCAGCAACACGCAGAGAAATACTTTATTTCCCAACGAACAAGACACCAAACATAATAACCTTATTTGCCGGCAGTAGCCTCAGCCGCTCTTCTTAATGCAGCACGCTTTCCCACCATAGCCGTAAATCCAGACTTGATGGCCGTAACAGAACACTGACTGTTGCAAACATTACATCTGAGGAAGAACAAACGAGTGTCTTTAGTAAGCTCAGTGTCAGACGAACGGCATGTATGGCAAGTGACGTACTCCTCTAAAAACATCTTCGTTATTCTAGACGAACTCGGAATCAGCTTACTGATATATTTCCTGAGTACGGATTCAAAGTGTTTTTGTTGGAAACGACCTTTCACAATGAGACACTGGTTTCCATCGATAGACCCTCTAAACATGAAAACAAATCATAAAGGATTGATAAGCTCACGTTGTACCCAACTCAGCCAACAAGAAGTTGAGCACATGCTTGGACTGACGTTTCAATAATCTGCAGATTTCGGCGAAGTTGGTAAATGCAGTTTTCTTCGAGCCGGCACGTGCAACTTGCGGAGGTTTCATAACAAACTTCTTTTTTTCTCCCGCTACCATGTCAGGATTTCTCTCGCGCATGATGTCGAATACCAAGTCGAGCAGCTGTTCGTAGGTATAATCTGGCCAGTCTCCCTGCGCATCAATTAAATTGCTCCTACCAATTCCTGGCGCAACATCTTCAGTCTACAACAACAAAAAAACCCAGTTAATTTAAAAAATGGTTTACTTACCTGCCCTTCTAGTTCATCAGTAAGGAGCTTTATATCCTTGGCTTTCGACTTTTTCGCGGGGAGAATTAACTCTTCAGTCCCATCAGCTTCATTCAAGACCACCTTTGGCTTCTTGGTCTTCTTCTTCTTTCCAGTCAAGTCCAGAGCCTAAAGCAACCAATTTTCAATAGCGACGTTTGCATGTACACTTACCAACTCGTCTTCCGCCATTCTTAACTTATCAGTAGAATTTACCGGAAATAGACTGAAAAAAGTAACTGAAAAATAGGATAAAAAATTCGGCAAATTAAACACACAGGCTATAAAGCAGTAAAAAACAAGTTTCCAAGAGACAAGAACGTATATTATAGATGTACTCCAATTGAAATGATGTAACCAGAGGTGGTCAGCGACTTTCTCTGGCCTTCTATTTTTTCGCCTCTGTTTTCGTTCTGAGAAACAGAGATTGCAAAAGAAATGAAATTGTTTCGAGCTCGCGCGCGCGCTGACACAGTGTTTTAAAAATTTTGTCATCTTCGAAGATGACAAAATTTTGCTTCATGAACTTCTTCTGGGATTTGTTGACGTCACAAATCCAGAACTTGGTTACATCGTTGCCGAATGGTTGGATAGATGCTAAAGTCTCAGATAGGCCAATTTTCATGTTACTTGCGTGATAGGGATTTTTTTTGGGTTTTAATGTTGTTTTCGCAACTGCAGCTGCAGGGGACTGAAATTGCTTGTAGCCGGGCATGTTTTTTTGCAATTGTTATTCGACGTTTCGCTTCGTAACTTCTTTATTTTAGAAAAATGTCTGCGCCAGAAGTGGACGATCCGCAGCCGTTTTCGGAAAACGATGTAAGTCAATAACGGTTTTTCAATGTTTCATTTAGGAAAATGCTACACCACTCGTTGATTTCGACGGGATGAGTGCTTATGTTACCCAGGCGGTATCCATCTTGATAGGCGAGTCCAATGCTGACCTTATTACTGAAGCTTTGGACAATGGAAGGACAGTTGTTGAGAAATTCATCAGTGATCCTCAAGTTCCCGTCTTGGCCATTGACAAATGTGTAAGAAGAAGTGAAGATGGGGCTGACGACACTTCCGTTGTTTATACTGCGTTGATCGAAATGCAGTATAGGAAGGATCGTTTGGGAACGATTATTTTTTCTAAAAAGGGACAAACTATCACATCAGATGCACCTATTCAAGATCAGGTGTTAGTGATATCGTAAGTTTTATTGCTGTTTTTGTTACATTCGTCATGAATTCTTCAAAGTTTTGTTTAAGAATGGATGGTTCTGACCCTTATGGATCAACATGTGTTCACGTTGGAAAAGCACTGGCTCCATACTTCAAATCGACCATCAAGGATCACAGAAGAACCGAAAGGGAAGGCGACAAGCTTGTTCCTGCGGTCGAGAAAGGCCTCAATGAGGTTGAAGTTGCTTTGATTCACCTGAAGCAGAACATAGAGATCCCAGATGTCGAGTTGCTTGTTCATCCTAAAGTCCAATCTGTTGTTGATGCGGCGAAAGCCGTTGGAAAGAAACCTATGGTCGGAGATTTTGGTGAAGACTTGAATGACGCCAACTTTTTGAACACTTTGCAATCGGGAGTTAATCATTGGATCGTGGATATTCTGAAGGTCACACGGATGGACAGGAATCCAGAATCGGGAACAGCGCTTCAAGAAGTGGCCTTCTGGTTAAACTTGGAAGGGGCTTTGAGGAAGATCCAGACTGAACGGGAGAGTGAAGGAGTTTGCCTCACTATTGAAGTCCTGAAACATGCCAAGAGATTCCATGCAACGGCTTCGTTCGACGAGAACACACATCTGAAAGAGAGAATGGCCACAGCTTCTGACTACAGTTCATTTATGAGGGATCTTCCTTTGAATGATCTTATGAGTGCCAATGGATTTTCTGAAATTGGAAAGGCCTTGAGCAATATTTTCAACAATTTGAGGAAGATCCGGAACACTAAATATCCAAACACCCGCGCTTTTGCTTTTCTCCAAGCTTTATCCCGCGATTCTACAGCTCAAATCGTAAAGGTAAGAACTATTTTTGATATACAAAATTTTTTTTGGGCTTTGCAATCACACCGCTTGATGGTCATACCAATGGATGAATTCGAAAGTATCTACAAAAAGTTTATGGAGATTATGACCAAATGGGACACAGAGTATGAGAAGATGCATTCGATCATGAGAGATATGAAGAAGAAAGACCCTGAATCCTTGAAGAGCTTGTCTACATTGAGGGTGGCTTCTTTGCCTCACAAGGTCCTCGAAAAACGTATAGAGAACATCCGAGAATTCAGAAGACAACACGAGCAGCTGAGCAATGTCATCTCCCGTGTGGTCAGAGGATCGAATGCGGGGGCCCCCACTGAAGAAGTTGATTCTGTTCGAGAAATAAATGTGGCTTATGATTCCGTGAAAGGAGTGGACTGTTTGAACCTCTCATCCGAAGGAGAAACGAACTGGGAAAATGCTGTAAAGTATTATCAAGAAAGAATTGGACGAGTCGAGTCGCAATTGGCAAGAAAGTTTAGGGAACAATTGGAATCGTCCAGATCTGCCGAAGAGATGTTCAAGATCTTCTCCAGATTCAATTCCCTCTTCTTTAGGACTCACATAAAATCAGCGATGAGAGAATATCAAAACAAATTGATTGAAAGAGTCAAAGAAGATATCCAGAAACTTCACAAGGCATTCGACGATCAAGAGAACATCAAAACAGCTACCGAACTGTGTATTTACAATGGAATGCCCGATGTGTCGGCGATAATATTATGGAACAAGCAGATTTTAAGGCAATTGGATTGCTGCATGAAGAGAGTTGTAGATGTTTTAGGGCCTGAATGGGCGTCTTATCGTGAAGGTAGAGGTTTTTTATGAAGACTAAAAGAACATTATTTTAGGTAGCGAACTGAAGAAAGAAGACGAAATGTTCAGGCAGAAACTTAACACGGATGTTCTGCTGAATGAGTGGGTAAATACCCTTCAGAATAAAACACTATCCGCTAACACAAGGATGTTTTTGGTGGAGAAACAACAAAGGGACGGGAAACAGTTATACCATCTGAAGGTCAACTTTTCTCCGGATTTATTAGAAGTCTGCAAGGCTGTTAGAACAATGAAATCATTGGACTTGAGGCCTCCTTTCAAACTTCTGAACGCTGCTCATCATATAAATAGCGTTTATCCATTTGCAATATCTTTGATTCAATCAGTCCAAGACTATGAAAGTACGAATGCCATGGTCGCTTCACAGCCAGGTGCCGAGATGTTGGTGGCTTCTTTCCGCAAAGATTTGCACAAATTATTATTGGATGTATGAAATTTTTTCTTGGCTTTATCGAAATTTCAGGCTGCCCCTCACGTTTGGGATTCTTTCAAGACAGAAAATCTGGTAAACAAAATCGCTGACGCTGTACTTCATTATCAAGAGAAGGTCCACGAACTGTTGGGATTACTGACAAAGATCGACAACGATGTGAACGAGTTGGACAGTTGCAAGTACTCGAAGGAGGAAGTCGGCAAGATTCTCCAGTCTATTCAGGAAAACGTTGACGCTTTGTCCTACGGAAGTTACTCCAATCAAGTTTTCTGGATGGAGCAATTGGATAAGAAGGTAACAAAAGTCTCAATGGGTTGTAATTTTTTTAGATCGAAGAGAAGTTGGCTGTTCGGGTCGAAGCTGCGATTCTGCAATGGATTCATTATCTTACCATCAGTCCCGATGAGATAGAAGAACAATGGGAGGGAGAAATCCGGCCCATCAAGTTGACCCTGAAAATTTCTTCACAGTGTATGAACGTATCTCCCTCATTAGAGCACGCCCATATAAACCTGACGAATCAACTCTTCCAATGGCATGGGGTTGTCACCAAACAACCTAGAGTTGTGGCTAATCGTCATCAGGTCGGTTTCACTTCACATGTATTAATTGCATTTTAGTCATCGTTGAAACAGAAGCAGGATAACCTTACTTATAAATCATGTCTCTTCAAAATGCCAAATGGAGAAAAAGTCCTTCAAGATGCCTATAGAGTGGTGAACAGTGTTATGGGAAAAGTGTCCAACTTTGTGAATGAATGGGTCAGATATCAAGTTCTATGGGATCTTCAAGCCGACAAGATAAACGAACGAGTTGAGAATGATCTTGACAAATGGATTAAGGTCCTAGTTGAGATCCGGGATATTAGGAGAAAGTTAGATGATTCTCAGGCCAAAGGAATGTGCGCGTTCCCGATACATGTAGATGTCAGTGAAGTTCAAGGAAAGGTTTTGAGTAAATACGAGTTCTGGCAAAAGGAGATTCAGCAAAGATTTGTTTCGGTTTTGGGTAAGCCATTTTATAACTCCCAAAATTAATTTCAAACTTTTTACGTTTTAATTTTACAGGCGATGCAATGGTAAACTTTTACAAAGAAATCTCGAAGATTCGGCCCGAATTGGAAAGTCAGTCTCTGGATTCGGTCACATCGGATGCAATTGCGCTGATCACGACTGTTCAAGGGTTGCGTAAGAGGATCGATATTAATGATGCCATTGTGAACAAATTCAAAACTGGAGAACAAATCCTGGTCACTCAAAGGCATCCTCTCCCTAATTCATGGATATACGCCGAACATGTTGCTGGCGAATGGAGTGCTTTGTTGGAATTGCTGAACAGAAAGAACACAGCCATCCAATCGAGGGTAGGGTGTACACATCAGGGGTATTTACCATTTTTGCAGGTCGCTAATCTACAGCAACGAATCAAGGATGAAGATGAGAATGTGGAGAAACTGGTTGTGGATGTCCTGAATGAATGGGACAAAACAAAACCGACTCATGGGGAGAGAAGACCTCGAGATGCTCTCCAAGTATTGAACGCATTTGAGGAAAGATTTACCAAAGTTAAAGATGATCGGGAAAACATGGTCAGGGCGAAAAACGCTCTCGATATCACGGATAACCTCCGTCTTGGGAATCAAGTGTCGAAGTTAGATATTGCCATCGAAGAGTTGAATGATTTACGCAGTAAGTTGTTGTTAGGAAGTAGTTGGAATGTGTTTTTTGATGACTAGTCTGTTATTATTAGGTGCTTGGAATGCCCTGAACCCATTGTATGATGAGATTGATGAATTGAAAGAAAAGAGTTGGCTCATCGTACAGCCCAGAAAGATCAGACAAGTCTTAGACGACCTTATGGTGTCGCTGAAGAATCTGCCCTCTCAATTCAGGTCTTATGAGTCTTATGAACAGACTAAGAGGATGTTACAGAATTATTCCAGGGTAGGAATTTTGTCGCAGTCCGGTGTGGGATTATGATCATCCTATTTCTAGATGAATGGAATGATCACCGAACTCCGATCAGAAGCGTTGAAAGACCGCCACTGGGAGAAGCTGACCCGCGAGCTGCGTGTCAATTGGAACCCCAACGAACTGACTTTGGGCCAGGTCTGGGAAGCGGATTTGATAAGACACGAAACGGTTATCCGACAGATTTTGTTGGTGGCCCAAGGGGAACTGGCACTCGAAGTCTTCCTAAAACAAGTCAAAGATTTCTGGCAAGGATATGTGGTAGAGTTGGTTAACTATCAAAACAAGACCAGTTTGATCAAAGGATGGGATGAATTGTTCAACAAACTGAAGGAACATATTAATTCTCTGACAGCCATGAAGTTGTCTCCCTATTACAAGGAGTTTGAAGAGGATGCCCTTTCGTGGGAAGATCGTCTTAACAAGATCAATTCCTTGTTTGATGTTTGGATCGATGTCCAAAGGAGATGGGTCTACCTGGAAGGTCTTTTCTCCGGCTCAGCTGATATTGCGACACTTTTGCCTATGGAATCCAGCAAGTTCTCTGGAGTTTCCAATGAATTCCTCGCTTTGATGAGGAAAGTCAGCGGAAGCCCAAGAATTCTTGAAGTTGTCCATTTCCAAGTAAGCGAAGCTAGTTGGGCTGATGCAATCTTTTAGGGGGTCCAAAGACTCTTGGAACGGTTGGCCGAAATATTGGCCAAGATTCAGAAAGCTCTTGGTGAATACTTGGAAAGAGAACGTTCATCGTTCCCTCGGTTCTACTTTGTTGGGGACGAAGATTTACTCGAGATTATGGGCAATTCAAAGGATATGATGAGAATTCAGAAACATCTCAAGAAAATGTTCGCTGGTATTATGACAGTTGACTTTAACGAGGAGTCCCGCCAAATACTTGCATTGATCAGTCGTGAGGGTGAGACTGTGACTTTGGAGACGCCAGTTGATTTGAACAAACTGCCCAAGATAGATGATTGGTTAAGAGAATTGGAGAATGAAATGAGAAGGACATTGTCAAGACTTCTACAAAGGGCTGTGGAGGACTTTGGCAAGTTCGATGTGTCAGCTTTGAAATCCGATGATTACATGTTGTGGCTTGACACTTACCCTGTAGGTTTCGAAAATTTTTGGGCAATGCGTTTTTTCCAGGCGCAAGTTGTCTCTATTGCTGCTGATATTTGGTGGTCGACAACTATCGAAGGAGTTCTTACAAGCGGAAAAAAACTGGACAATGTTCTGTCCAACGTGGAAGGGACCCTTTCTCTTTTGTCCGAGTCCGTCTTATGTGATCAACCTCCAATCAGGAGGAAGAAGATTGAAAACTTGGTATGTTTTATATGGCATTACTGTTATTGGTTGTTTTAGATTACCGAATTTGTCCACAAGCGTGATGTCACCAGAAAATTGGTCAAACTTGGCGTCAGCAACAATACCGACTTCCATTGGCTTCAAGTTATGAGGTTTTATCTTGACAGTAAACAAATCAACGACCCTGCCAAATGTTGCATTGTTAGAATTGCGAACGCCCAATTCTACTATGGATTCGAATATCTTGGAATTCAGGAGAGACTGGTTCAGACGCCGCTTACCGACCGCTGTTTCTTAACGATGACGCAGGCCCTTCACTCCAGATACGGAGGGTCTCCTTTTGGCCCTGCTGGTACAGGAAAGACGGAGTCCGTTAAAGCCCTCGGTCATCAATTGGGAAGATTTGTCTTAGTCTTCAATTGTGATGAGACGTTTGATTTCCAGGTAATGGCTTAAGAGGTTTAGGTTGATGCAATCTTACAGGCTGTTGGCAGAATTCTTGTCGGTTTGTGCCAAGTTGGAGCTTGGGGTTGCTTTGACGAGTTCAATCGATTGGAGGAACGAATGCTCTCTGCTGTTTCTCAGCAAATCCAAACCATCCAAGAAGCCGTAAGAGCAGGTGGACAGATGACTGTTAATCTGGTGGGAAAGAATCTAAACGTGAATGCAAGCATGGCCATCTTCATCACCATGAATCCTGGATATTCCGGAAGGTCGAATCTGCCGGATAACCTTAAGCAGCTCTTCCGATCTTTGGCTATGACCCAGCCAGACAGGAATCTGATTGCCGAAGTCATGCTCTTCTCCCAAGGATTCAGCACCGCCGAGGTTTTGGCTCGAAAAATTGTGCCACTCTTCATGTAAGCTGTGTTGGAAAATATATAAAGGCACTGTCTTTTTAGCTTATGCAAGGAGCAACTTTCCAATCAATCTCATTATGACTTTGGTCTCCGTGCCTTAAAATATGTATTGGTCTCGGCCGGAAATATTAAGAGGGAGGAACTTCAGTCAGCAAAAGGAACGCCAGATGGGGATCCCCAAATCGCTGAACAGAGAATACTCATTCAATCGGTTTGTGATACTCTGGTACCGAAGTTGGTCAGCGAAGATATCACTCTGTTATCGTCCCTGCTGCAAGATGTCTTTCCGGATGTGTCGTACAAACCGAAAGAGAACCAAGCGTGAGTGCTTTGTCCGTTTTTCTCATCTCATAATTTGCAGCCTTCGAAGTGAAATTGCCAAGGTCTGTGACAAACTTTATTTGTCTTATTCTGATGCCGTTGGACAGAATGGACATCTGTGGTTGGAGAAAGTGATGCAGTTATATCAGATCACCAACCTCAATCACGGTCTCATGCTTGTTGGCTCCAGTGGATGCGGTAAAACCATGGCTTGGAAGGTTCTTTTGAAGGCTTTGGAGAACTTTGAAGGTGTAGAAGGAGTGGCACATGTGATCGATGCCAAGGCCATGTCAAAGGATTCTCTGTACGGTGTGTTGGATGCAAATACGAGAGAGTGGACTGATGGTTTATTCACCCATATAATTAGAAAGTAGGTTTACTGATACGTTTTAAATCATCTATAGAATTATCGACAATATCCGAGGTGAGGCCGATAAAAGACAATGGATTATCTTTGACGGCGATGTCGATCCCGAATGGGTTGAGAATCTGAACTCGGTGCTGGACGACAACAAATTGTTGACCCTTCCCAATGGAGAACGGCTCTCAATCCCGCCAAATGTCAGAATCATCTTCGAAGTGTCTGATCTGAAATATGCTACTTTGGCTACAGTTTCCCGATGTGGAATGATCTGGTTCAGTGAGAATGTGGTCAGTGCAGACATGTTATTTGACAACTACTTAAACCGTCTGCAACATCTTCCTCTTACTCCTGATGCTAAGACGTCGGTTGACGATATCTTGGCTTCATCAAGTTCCCAGAAAACCTCAGCTGATGTAATGCAAGCAAGTGTAGCTCCAGGAACTGTATCAATAACAACGTTGGAAGCTTCATCAACCGCCATGTCAGCGTCGTCTCTGTCAGTGTTCGCATCCTCGGCTACTAATATCTCCACGACGAATGTCTCTGTTCAGAATCAAAGAGCTCTCCATATTCAGAATGTCTGTGCCACAGCCTTGTCCGACCACTTCAATCCAAATGGCTTAGTTCCGCTTTCTCTAAACTTCTCATTGGAGAGTGTCGAACATATCATGGAAGTCACTAAACAACGTCTTTTACTCGCATTTTTTTCCATGATGAACTACTCCGTCAGACAAGTTATCAACTACTGCGAGATGCACCAAGACTTCCCATTGGCTGATGACCAAGTTCAGAATTACATTAGTAGGGCCATGCTGGTAAATTTGGTATGGTCTTTGTCCGGAGATGGAAAGTGGAAATGCCGGCAGAAGTTGTCAAACTTTGTTCGTGACTCTACTACAATCATGTTGCCTCCAAACGACCAGCATCCTATTATCGACTACGAAGTCGTAATTGAAGGAGGCGAAGTTCAATGGGCGGCATGGTCGAGGAAGGTACCCAAGATGGAAATCGATGCCAACAGAGTTGCTTCTGGAGATGTGGTTGTACCAACGATGGATACTGTTAGACATGAACTACTTCTAAATACTTGGTTGAGTGAGAGGAAACCATTGGTTCTTTGTGGGCCTCCTGGTTCTGGTAAAACGATGACTCTGCTTTCTGCTTTGAGGTAAGATTTATTTGCCCGGATAACCTATTTCCTTTAGGTCTCAACCTGATATGGATGTCATTAATGTCAACTTTTCATCGTCAACTACTCCAGAATTGCTGTTGAAGACGTTTGATCACTACTGTGAGTATAGAAGAACACCGAATGGGCTCGTTCTGGCGCCTGTTCAACTCGGAAGATGGCTGGTTATCTTCTGTGACGAGATAAATTTGCCTACTCCGGATAAATATGGAACTCAACGAGTTATTTCCTTCCTGAGACAATTGGTTTCTCAAAACGGATTCTACAGACCAAGTGATCAGCAATGGATCTCATTGGAAAGAATACAATTTGTGGGCGCTTGCAATCCTCCCACTGATCCGGGGCGACATCCTTTATCTGAAAGATTCCTCAGACACGTGCCAGTGGTCTATGTTGATTATCCAGGACATTCTTCGCTTGTTCAAATTTACGGAACTTTTATCAGGGCAATTCTTCGTATCTTCTCCCATCTCTTCAGCTATGCCGAACCCATTACCGAAGCTATGGTCGAAGTTTATCTCCGCTCGCAGGAAAGATTTACTCAAGACGATCAACCCCATTATGTATACTCGCCTCGTGAACTTTCACGATGGGTGCGAGGTGTAAGCGAAGCAATTGCTCCCCTTGATACTCTTGAATTGTCGGATTTGGTTAGACTGTGGGCCCATGAAGGTCTGAGACTCTTCCAAGATCGTCTTGTGAGGGACGAAGAGAGAAAATGGACTGATGATCTTGTGGATGAGGTGGCCGGAAAATTCTTTGGAGCGGTTGTGAATATCAGTGAGACGTTGCAAAGACCTCTTTTGTATTCGTGTTGGTTAACAAAGGTAATGCACGCCAGTAATCATGAACGTTTTTTTTTTTTACAGAATTATCTGCCGGTTACTAGAGAAGAACTTCAAAAATATGTGGAAGCGAGGATTAGAAACTTCTGTGAAGAGGAGTTGGATGTTAGACTGGTTCTTTTCGATCAGATGCTGGACCACATTTTAAGAATCGACAGGATTTATCGCCAACCTCAAGGGCATCTTTTGTTGATCGGAGTTTCTGGTGCTGGAAAAACAACGTTGTCTCGCTTTGTGGCCTGGCTAAATGGCTTATCGGTGTTCCAATTAAAGGTATGTTTTTATAACATTGTGGTGGATTATGTATTGCTTAGGTACACTCAAATTATACTGGAGCCGACTTCGACGAGGACATCCGCCATGTTCTCCGCCGTGCTGGATGCAAAGGAGAGAAGATTTGTTTCATTATGGACGAGTCAAATATGTTGGACACTGGTTTCTTGGAACGTCTTAATACTTTGTTGGCGAATGGTGAAGTTCCTGGTCTTTTCGAAGGCGACGAATTCACAACCTTGATGAACCAAGTTAAAGAAAATGCCCAGAGACAAAACTTGATGTTGGATTCTAACGATGAATTGTACAAGTTTTTTACCAATCAGGTATCGAAATTTTTTCAAAACTTATTTTTATTTATGCAACTATTATATATTTTGTTGTCCGCAAAAAACTTCTCGCTGTCCGCAAATGAGAATATTTTTTTTTGTCTAAAACTCAACATTTTGTAGCAAGGTTTATATAATTTTTAAAGATATTTCTTTTAAACGACTAGTAGGATATTCTGAGTATTTCAAAGATAAGAAGCAGTTTGGATAGGAGGTCTGATGATGTTTTGCATGATGTCGGTGAGAAGTTTTTATTTGTGGGCAGCGAAAAGTTTCTTTGCGGACTGCGAATCATCGTATTTATAGGTTATACGAAACCTTCACGTGGTTTTCACCATGAATCCATCTGGCGATGGCCTCAGAGAAAGAGCTGCTACATCCCCGGCCTTATTCAATCGGTGTGTCTTGAATTGGTTTGGAGATTGGGAGAACTCGTCCCTCTATCAGGTTGGAGTCCAGCTAACCTCGACCATCGACATGACCAGGCCCGAGTATGTTCCTCCAATGGCCATGACTCGATGCTGCGACCTCATCAGTGAACCAATCGAATATCACAATTCGGTTATAAACGCATTTGTTCATATTCACAATTCTGTGAGAAAAATCAACGAATCCGAAGGAAAGAAGGGACATCAAGTTATGGCATTGACTCCCAGACATTTCCTCGACTTCATCCAACATTATATCAGATTATTTAAAGAGAAGAGAGAAGAACTGGAAGAAGAGCAACGACATCTCGATATAGGTCTTCAGAAGATTAGCGAAACTGAAGAGCAAGTCCAGGAACTTCAGAAATCGTTGACCAGCAAGAGCAAAGATCTGGAAGAGAAGAAGAATGCCGCTAATGCCAAACTCCAGCAAATGATGGAGAATCAAAAGAAAGCTGAAGATGAGAAGGTTCTTTCCGAAAGACTGCGGAAGGAATTGGCCGCTGATCTCGTCCAGATTGACAAGAAGAAGGAAGAAGTTGGAGCAGATCTGGCTCAAGTGGAACCGGCGGTAGAGGACGCCAAACAGGCTGTGAAAGGAATCAAGAAGCAACAACTTTCTGAACTCAGATCCATGCAGTCTCCTCCAGCTATCGTTAAATTGGCCTTGGAATCTATTTGTATTTTGTTGGGAGAGGATCCGAATATTGATTGGAAGGGAATTCGAACTGCTATGGTGAAGGATGACTTTATTCCTAGAATTCTGCAATTTGACTCTGAGAATGTGCGACCAGAAATCTTGGCGGCGACGCAGAAGTACGTCAAGAATCCGGATTTTGATTTCGAGAAGGTAAACTATCCTTTGTATTTTATTCGCTTGTGTATTTATTGGTGACTTTCCTAAGTTTAGGTTAATCGAGCTTCCGTTGCTTGTGGTCCTATGGTTAAATGGGTGAAGGCGCAGTTGCTTTATTCGGATATGCTGGGGAAAGTGGAACCTTTGAGAATGGAGTTGGTACGACTAGAGAATGATGCGAAGACGAAGACTAAGAAGTGCGATGAGTTGGAAAGAGTGATCACAGAATTAGAACAATCCATTGCGTCATACAAGGAAGAGTATGCTCAACTTATTGCGCAAGCAGAGTCTATCAAGGCTGATCTCGCGCTGGTTCAGGAGAAAGTTCAACGGTCAATTCAACTCTTGAAGTCGTTGAGGGCTGAAAGAGATCGATGGCAATCGGGATGCGACAACTTCAGCCAACAGATGGACACTTTGGTTGGGGATGCGGTGGTTTCGGCCGCTTTCTTGGCTTATGCTGGGTACTATGACCAACATCTTCGATCCGTTCTCTTCCAACGTTGGGTCGCCCACCTGGAAGCCGGAGAAATCAAATATCGACCAGAGATTGCGAGAATCGAATACTTGTCTACAGTAGATGAAAGATTGGAATGGACGAACAACGGAATGCCCAAGGACGATCTTTGCATGGAGAACTCCATCATGATCAAGCGGTTCAACAGATTCCCCCTCATCATCGATCCCAGCGGACAGGCCATCGAGTTTATGCAGAAACAATATGGAGGAAAGAGCAGCAACTTCCAGACGACCTCATTCTTGGATCCTTCTTTCAGGTAATCAAAAAAAAAAAAACATTTTTGAAAAAAACTTACGGGATTTTAGGAAAACACTCGAATCCGCATTGCGATTTGGCACAATCCTACTTGTCAAAGATGTCGAGAACTACGATCCTATTCTGAACCCTGTGTTGAACAGAGAAATAAAACATACTGCTGGCCGAGTTCTAATTACCATCGGCGATCAAGACATTGATCTTTCCCCCGCATTTAAAGTCTTCCTGGTAACTCGCGATTCATCGGTAAGTGAGGATTATGATTTTAGTAACTTTATGTTCTTTTAGGTTGTCTTCCCACCAGATGTTTGCTCTCGTGTCACTTTTGTCAACTTCACAATCACTAGGACCAGTCTGGAGACCCAATGTTTGCAGCAAGTTTTGAGGAGCGAACGTCCAGACATTGACAAAAAACGAAGCGATTTGCTCAAACTTCAGGGAGAATTCGCAGTTCGTTTGCGACAATTGGAGAAGGCTTTACTGGGTGCTCTAAATGAGTTGAAAGGAAAGATTCTTGATGATAATTCAGTTATAACGACGTTGGAGAAATTAAAGAGCGAAGCCAGTGAAGTTTCAAGAAAGGCTGCTGAAACTGATGTTGTTATGGCCGAGGTCGAACAAGTGTCCGCACAATATGCCAAATTGGCCTTGAGTTGTTCTCTGATCTACCTATGTCTCTACCATCTGCATGAAGTTCACTTTTTGTACAGATACTCACTTGACTTCTTGTTGGAGATTTTTACTTCAGTACTAAACTCTCCAGATCTAGATTCCGTCAAAGAACCAGAAGCTCGTTTAAACGTGATTATCAATAATCTTTTCCAAGTAAGTCGAACGGCGCCTGTTTTATATTCTTTAGGTTTCTTATCGACGTGTGTCTCAAGGAATGTTGCACAATGACAAATCGATGTTCGCTCTTCTTTTGATGAGGATTTATCTGAAGTGCTTCAAGAATGAGTCTGCCTATGAGCCATACTTTGACCATCTCCTCTTGAAGGCTGACTTGTTCATTGCTGATGCCTCCAAGAAGACCTTGGATCAGGCTGCTTCAATCCAAATTCCTGGTGTCAGTGAGAAGCAAATCCTTTCTCTCCTTGCTCTTTCCCAACTTCCGGCCTTCAAGAATATCGTTGAGAACTGCTCTTCCAATCAAAGTCTCGAACAATTCAGGAATGCGGACAAGCCAGAATTGGATGTTCCCGTTTTATGGAATGAAGACAGGGATGACCCGATTATTCAGTCATTCAATGAAGTGTTGGTAATCCATGCTCTTCGCCCTGATCGTCTTTTGGCCTCTGTTCATATTCTCATTTCGAATGTGTTCGGAATTGACTTCATGCAGCAAGATAAGGTCCTTGAGTTGGGAAATGTGCTGGATCAAGAGGTAAGTAGAGATTAAGGATGATTTATTTGTGTAGGTAAACTGCAAGACTCCTGTCCTTCTGTGTTCCACGACCGGACATGATGCTTCGGGCCAAGTAGAAGATCTCGCGTTAAACATGAACAAGCAGGTGACTTCGATCGCCATTGGTTCGGCTGAGGGATTCCAACAAGCAGAACAAGCCCTTGAGTCCTCTGGAAAGTCTGGCCGTTGGATCTTGTTGAAGAACGTTCATTTGGCTCCATCTTGGTTGAATCAACTCGAGAAACGACTACAGAATCTGAAGCCTCATCCGCAGTTCCGAATCTTGATGACTGCCGAGATTAATCCGAAATTGCCCGCAACCATTATTCAGGTAAGTTATGATTGCCAGGGCGTCTTAACTCTTTCAGGCGTCTCACGTTCTTGTGTTTGAACCAGCGTCCGGACTGAAGGCCAATCTTCTCAGATCCGTTTCATCAATTCCGGCCTCACGAATTGGGAAGAGTCCAGCCGAGAGGTCACGATTGTATTTCCTCATTTGCTGGTTCCATGCTCTTGTTCAGGAACGTCTTCGTTATCAACCTCTTGGATGGGCAAACTCTTATGAATTCTCAGATTCCGACCTCAGGGTTGCTTGTGATACTCTCGATTCAGCTCTCGATTCTGTCGCGCAAAATCGGTCGAATGTGTCGCCTGATAAACTTCCATGGTTGGCGTTAAGGACTTTGCTGTCGCAATGTATTTACGGCGGCAAAATTGATAACAAGTTTGATCAAGTAAGTGCAGCGAGCATAAGATTTAGACTTTCCGGTCTTACGATTCTAGTACTACCTTTCTAGATCCTTCTCGACTGCTTCTTGGATAAGCTTTTTACACCGAAGTTGTTTGAACATGACCATGTTTTGATCAATGACATTGATGGAAAGGCCTCTCGGTTGACGGTTCCCGAAGAAACGAATAGAGACGCCATCTTTTCATGGATGCACAACATCAAATCCGCTCAAATGCCGAACTGGATTGGACTTCCAAACAACGCCGAGAAGATCTTGTTGACAGTCCGCGGACAAGAACTGCTGAGAAACATGCTGAAGATGTCGGATGATGAACTCGCCTATGCTGATGGGGATGATGAAAAAGCTGCAGCCCCGTCTTGGCTGGCTCAACTATCCGAATTGGCTCAACGATGGTTGTCGCTGTTACCAAAAGAGGTCAAGAAGTTTAAGAGAACCAAGGAGAATATCAAGGATCCATTGTTCAGATTCTTCGAAAGAGAAGTCAACACAGGCAGCAATCTGCTTCAAGTTGTTCGTCATGACCTCCAAGATCTACTGGCTTGTGTCAAGGGAGAACAGAAGCAAGATAACCGTATTCGAGCGGTTGCCAATGCTTTGAACAAGGGTTCAGTGCCCCAATCGTGGACCAAATATACTGTCCCTACATCTGTTACAGCAGCCGAATGGGTGAAGGACTTTGAACAACGGATCGTGCAATTGGTTAAGTTCAGCAAATCGGAATGTCTCAGGGATGAGTCTGTTTGGTTGGGAGGTCTCTTCTCTCCAGAAGCGTACATAACAGCCACCAGACAATTAATCGCCCAAACCAATGGCTGGTCCTTAGAGCAGCTCAATATGCATGTCTCTGTTGGCTCTAATGCTCCCGCAGATCGCTTTACAATTACTGGTAAGTCATTCGGAAAACACCGCATTCCTTTTCAGGAGTGCAAATTGTGGGAGCCGAATGTAAATCCGGAAACACCGTCAGTCTTATTGATGAAGTCCAAAGTGACCTTGGGGAAATGCACTTCTCGTGGAAGCTGGAAGCCAACAACTCTGAGACGATCAGCCTTCCAGTCTACCTGTATTCAAACCGCCGGAATCTGTTGTTCACCATTAATCTCCAACCAGAAAACTTCCAGAAATCGTTGTTGTACGAAAGAGGTGTATGTGTTTTCAGTAATTCAGTTCTGTCTTAACCTTATACCTAATGTTTGTTATGCTATAGATAATCTAATAAATTCTTGCATTCTTGTTCATCTTATTATCGTTTTGACGACGCCCATGTCAGTTTCTTTGCAAGGGTGTCGCATAAGATCCAGCCACAGTGTATCCAGTAAATGTTTTAAAAATCATGATTGAAAGGTTGCAACATCGCTTACCAGAAAGCGGAATTGTTTTTCCAGCTGCCCCTAGAATGAATGGTAAACATGCGAATTATATGCCCGGAAAACTCTTTTATAAACGGGGTCATTTGCGGCCAAAACGTCGGTTCATTATGATAGTAACTCCGGCGACTTCAAATTGTTTCCATTGATATCATTATCCTAGAGTCCAAAAAACGTTTCCCAAGGTCGTTTCATGGCTTTGCCAATCCTCGGTTATGAGTTATGCGACGTTACCCAAAATCTAACGACAGTTTTCAAAAATCGGACAACCGACGAATAATAAACAAAAACAATTTACCGCCAAACAAATCAACAAATTAAATCAGAATAATGATCTTAAGCGATGGAGCTTGCATTGGCGGCAATACGGGGCCAAATATCAGCGCATTCCTTGGCAACGGGTCCGGTGATAGCACTGCCCTTCATCTCACCCTTATTGTTAACGATAACTCCAGCGTTGTCTTCGAAGTAGATGAAGGTACCATCTTTCCTTCTGAAGATCTTTCTTTGTCGAATAACGACGGCTTGGAGGACTGAAAAAATGTCGAATAAGCTTTATGAATATCAAAACGCGCAGTTTTTGATGAAACGTGCGAAAATCTTTCAAATCCATGCTTAACTTCTTAGAAATATGTATTTAACCTAAGCTTTGGAAGGAAAAAATGATCAAATACTTACCCTTCTTTCTGAGCTCAGGCTTTCCCTTCTTGCAGGATGCTACGAACATATCTCCGACACCAGCACTTGGGAGTCGGTTAAGACGACCTCGGATACCATAGACGGCAATGACGAACAAATTTTTGGCTCCAGTGTTGTCAGCACAATTGATGACAGCTCCAACCGGGAGACCCAAGGAGATTCTGAACTTGGCTCCGGATGCTCCTCCGCGTCCTCTCTTTGACATTCTGAATTAAACCTAAAAACACCTAATACAATATTGGAAAAATCAGTCATTAAACGTAACATACCACGATAAAATGATATAATTATAAACGAAATTTGAAATATTTTTTGCAAAAAACGTAAGAAAGAATTTTTGCCCTTATTCTCTGAATGAGACGGAAAGCCAACTGAGCTGGAATGATACGTAGTGGTTCACGCAAACGCGGGAATTCAAAAGCCCAAAAATTAAACGGGTACTAAATATAGCACAGCATAAAATCAAGCGGCGTAAGACTTTCACATCAATAACAAAAATCATAATCCGGCTGTGTTTTATATCAAAATTCTACACACAAAGTAAAACTTCCAAATTTGCTTTGGCACGTTTCGTCGTATAAAAAGGTCATTTACGTTTTATTTTACAAGAAAAGTACTTCTAGAATTCTATGGGTATGGATTTACAGGCTGATATATAAAAAAATCGCAAAATTATGCTGAACAAGACTATGTAACAATTAGCTGCCCAATTTTGGTTTGTAAGGGCGAAAAAAACCCAGAACTTTTCTCGCAACACTATGCAAGTGCTTTTTTGACCAAGTTATTACCTATTAAAAAATTTTGTTTTGAGCTAACAAGGGAAGTACCCCAAGTGCGACGCTCAGATTTTCTTTAAATTTTGCACACAAGTCGGGCATGGACTAAGTATCAATTCCTCAAAGTTTTAGCTCGCGCTTTGCAAACGCCGCCGAGATATTGGACGATCTTTGCCGCCGAGAGAGCATGCTAACCGCGGAGAGCGGTCAGAGAGAAAAACACTTTTTGGCCATAACTTCGCTAGTTTCGTACGGAAAAATTCATTTTTTGTGGAAGCATTACCCATTACAATAGGAATAAGCATGAAACTTTTCGTGTCGAAATTCTGCAAAAAGTGCCAAATTTTCGCCGACTTTCGGACTAAAAATCTCGGTTGTTTCTGCAAAGCGCGAGCTAAGATTCTCGCATATATCTTAGAAAAAACTATTCTAAATTTGTGCCAAGTTTCGTCGAAATCTGAGCGTCGCACTTGGGGTACTTCCCCTGTAAAATAAACTCTGGTGTCTTGGCAAGCCTTAAAATATCAAACTGGATTAAGCTACACCTTAATAGTAGTAACAGTGAGCTACGACCAGGTCGTATTAATACAAATGTTGCGACGCCTATCCAGCATCGCAATAGTACCTGGGCCGCTGGCTCCTGCCATTTGACTTGCGGCTGATTGTGTGCCTTCCAGCAAGTCCACAATCTCTTCCAATTTGCTCATAGTCAAATCGGTTGTTTCCAGGAGTTTCTCCTTTATCTTGCGATTCGACAGTCCAGCAATTATGGCTTGAACCTGTACGAAATCTCGAGTGTTCTGGACACTTCGAAACTGGCCTTCATTGACCAAGCTTTCACCTGCTGGATGAACTGTTTTGAATTTTGGTCTGACTGCTGTTTTGCAGTAAAAATCCAATGCCTTGTGGCTGCGATTAGACCTTTTGATTCGAACAAGCCCGTCAAAACGGTGCAAAATTCATCAATGGACTTTGAGTCCATATTGTCACCATTCATGGCAACTTCCAGCGCTTCATAAGCAGCTGCACCAATGTGATTAAAAAAGAATACTTTCCTGTCATCTGCCTGCGTGATTCCTCGAGCTATGATGATTCTCCGCATCATGCTTTCGTAAGAACTCCAACGTTCTTTGTTGGATCGAAGATCCACAGCTTGCCAACAATCGGCTGCTGATTTTGGCTCATTTTTTCGTTTGCTAGGCGAAAACAAAATGCCAATTCACGAGTTCTACACTCCGTGTACCCTACTCGTGTTTTCCTTTCTAGGATTTACTATCCGCTGGGAATTCGTGCACTACTTGTGCTATATACCCTGCACCCGGGTTTTTGAGCACCTCATAGCACTCCCTTGGGGCTATACCGCACGTCAAAACAATTCTTTCAGAAAATTGAAAAAACAAGGAATCTCGGATCATTGATTTTTTGCGAAGTGCCACAGAATTATCGAGCTTGAAAAATTATTTTCCTCTTCGAAAAAACATTTTTCTCGAAATTCTCTGGGAAAGTTTTCTTTTGTGACTCGATAATTCAGCGACATTTCGTAAAAAAATCAATGATCCGAGGTTCCTTGTTTTTTCACTTTTTCTTTGACGTGTACCGCCACCAAGAATGACTTCTACACCAGAGAGGGTTCGGCCAGCTAGGAGGTCGACGGCCGCTGCAGTCGGAGATTATGAGTTGTCGAAAGGCCCGACAACCCAGTAACGAGACAAGGCGAGAGCTCAAGAGTCAAGTGATTTATTCAGTGGAAAGGAAGCCTTTTATAGAGAAGCCTCACGTAGGAAAGTACAATCAAATTTGAATAAATGCAGGTCGTTCCTCGTGGAAAAATCCTGGAAGCTCGGTCGTTCCGTCTCACATAAACTACAGGGTGGCCCAAAAAAATGGAAACTCATATTTATAGCTATATTTCGGTTCACTCCCTAAATTTTGCCAAAGTAATTATCGATATCATTACCATGCAACATTGTTAATAACATGTTCGGCCAGTTGCGAAATATCTGCCGTTCGCGGCAATATAGAGCGCCAAACGTGACTGAAAATTTTGGGCGATACGCCGCAGCTTTTTTTCGGGAAATCGGTCCCGTTCTTGGCGCAGCGATTATATAGCGGTCCCAAAATTTTCTGGCGTATAGTACAGGCGTTCGCCTCTAATTCGAAAAAAAATTTAGTTTATACGATCCAGATCCGGCGAGTAGGCGGCAATTTTGCAGACGTAGCAAAATCAGCCGATTTTTGTCCCCGTGCACTTTTTGCTTTCTCGGCCGGGGCTGAATCCTGCGAGAACGTTAAATTTTCATCCACAAATTGCTACTAAGCCCACGGAAGCACCACTACCTACGGCAGAAGCTTTTCATTGAGGTAGAATCTAATTTTTTTCCAAAATAATTATTTATCGGTATGTACAAACAAATTGAGCAGTAACCACCGGCTTCATGAGGAATGGGAAGATGAAACATCTACTGATATGAAGTGTCTTGTTGCATGGTGTGTTTTCGTCGACGGACTGAGTCTACGGAGATGAGATCAGAGTCCCGATCGTTTCCACTGGGCCTTCTTTGGTATTGGCTTCGCAATAATTCAGACAGAGACCCGATTTCCCGTTGGATGTCGGATAACTGATGTTCCACTGAGGTCATTCGAACAGCCAGTCCTTCCTGAATGCTGTGGATGTCATGGATCATTTCATGGGTGTTTGAAGTTGTCTAAATTTTGTTGTTATGGTCCACTTTTTAAATTACCTTTGCGACATCGCCTAAGGATACGGAATTCTCGGCCAATTTTCTTTGATCTCTTTTGACTTTGCGTAATCTGATTCAATTATAAGTAATTTAAAACAATTCGCGACTTACGCGTAAATGGCGACAAGGAACTTGCGTTGATGATGACGTATTTTGGTGGGATCGATCTTCTCAACCAGTCGCCGGTATTTGTAGATCAGCCACGTCTCTCTCAGAACATTTGCAGCCGCATGTTTCAACTAAATTTAGAACATTAAACTAATTATATTGCGTTATGATGCAACTTTAATGTAAAATATTACCTGTTTGGTGAGCTGGGTGTCCATCATAAAGTTGTGAACATGTTTCTCGGCCCTTGTTAATTCTAATTTCCTTGCAATTACTGCAACCACCATCGAAGAAGTGCAAGTCCCGAGGACTCCCGTTATGACGGCCATTCCTCGCCCACAATAAGTATTGGGTACAATGTCACCTAAAGAAGATAAAAACACCTCCGAAAGGACCGACCATATCCAACACTCAGAAACGTAATTGCAATAAACCATAAAGAGTTGAGATAGTTCTGATGTTTGAGAGCATGCATGCTTATCGGAGGATCCCCTGCATGATGACGTTCACATTGACGGAGGATCCACGCCACCATTACCCACATGGAGGCCGTAAATACTAACAACATCGTCCCTAAAAATTATTAATAGAAAGCGAATCCTTTAATCGTCTCTGAATGGTGCAAAAGAAAGATGTAATCATCTTATGGCACTCACCAGGACATATTGTCATCAATGTTTTCAGAATGAACCTCGAATTAAAGTTAACCCTATTCAAGCCGGCGATACTTCTGCTGGAGGCATCAGTGAAGAGACGACTGTGCAATAACATGACTCGGAATATCCAATAAATCCTGAAGAACATGGGGATTGAGAGCGCCACATCCAAGGAGACCCAGGTCGAGGTTACAGTAATTCCATCGCTGTGGACCGTTGTCCAAAGGAAATCATAATTGAAGGGGACCGGGCAGATGGAGCATACCGCCAATTCAACCGCAATCTGAAGACAGCGCTCCCAAGTTAACGCAATCCTCCAATCTTCTGCAGAATTCGCGTTCATAAAAAGCTGAAAAGTAATTTATAAGGGACAGAAGACAAAATGTACGTTAATAAAAAAGAAAAAATTCCAAAAATTTGTATTCATGGACTCACAGAAAAATAAAAACGGCCTTCTTACCTGAACTTCATGAACATGAAATTTGATGACTAAAAGAATCAGAATTCCAGTGCTGAGAACAATGATTATCTTGAATAAAATACTCAGAACGGAGTCCTTCTCGTAAACATGGGCAGCGGATAATTCGTTTTCAATGACCATCATTACTGTACGAAATAAACAACCAGGGATTGCACTTACCAATGCCAATGACGGCAAAGAACAAGGCATAGTCACTGGTGGCCCTTCTAACTTCATATAAATATTGTCTTTTTATGAGACGTCCACCTCTAAAACAATTCAGAATGAATACGTAAATGCACTCATAACAGTACCCTTTCTTTACAACCGACTTACTTTTCATTGTCCTTTACCAGTGGCGTCTTCGCGTCATCAATATTTCTCTGTCCTTCGAGGTCGTCGCTCAGAACGGATAAGGATTTCTTGGACTGTTGTTCGCCTAAAACATACCATTATTAATCGTTGACTCGGCATCGTTATTTTAAATTTTACTTTTCTCCTTCTTCAGCCTGTTGTCTTTTAACCAGTCCAAGGCATTTGGCCCCAATATTCTCCTGAGAATGGCCTGTTCTTTATGGGGATTGAGTAAAGTCATCGAACAGCGCCGATGGGTGGGACAGCCGGAGAGACTGGCCGAATGCGTGTGATGGGAAGTCAGAATACCCGCCTGATCGTGATGGTAAGACATGGGGAAGCCGCCGGTAGAGCCCGTTGGACTGATTCCACCATAGCCTGGGGGCAAATGGAGATGTCTGTTGTTAAAGGCCGATTCACTCTGACTCCGCTGTTTGGTTATGCAAAGATGCCATCGACTGGGATCTCGTGCTGATCCTGCTGACAACAGCATCGAAGGGGGCACGAATCCATTGGCTTTCAAGGAGCCGGCTCCATTTCCACTTATTGCCCCAGGCACTGGTAAAGTTGCTGTTGGTTTCCATAAAGAGGACGAATTGGAGTTGCGCAAGGAAGAAGCTGACGAAGAAATGTCGAATCTAATCTTGGAATTGTTCTCGTAACTGAGGCAAGAATGGAGAGGCTCCAGAATACACGGTCGGGTCGTCTGAGCATCGGTGACGTCGGATTGGGCCGTCGATGGAGCTCGTTGAAATCCTCTTCGTCTTGTTGAAGCACTTGAATTAAATGAACTTGCGATGGCATTATGGGGCGAACAACTTCCTTTCCGTTCCATTGTCGGGGAATGGGAGGTCATCAGTCGGCTGGCCGTTCTGACCAGTCCATTATTCTCAAGTCGCGGAGACTGAGAACATTGGGAGCCCGTGCTGGGATGTCTGGAATGCGGCAGCAGAGCTGTGGTGGTCAAGGTCGGACTGGGTGATCTGGAAGAGCATTCCTCAGCTATCGAATCCTGTTTCAACATGGATGCAGCAGTCCTTTCTCGTCTCCTTGTAGTCTGTCTGATGCCGGACATTGTAGTTAGAAGGTCGACGGAGGAGTCGGGCGATCGGGACGCTGGGGTGGCTCCCACCAAACCCGTCGGACGCCGAGGCGGGGAAGATTGGTTGCGCATTGGACTGGGCTCAGTCCTCACTTGCAGTCATCTGGACTCAAACTGATGGACTGAAACGGCAGAGAAATAGAATAGGGCGACTACATGTGTGTCATTCCTGCCTCGATGCACTCTATTTGGCATTTGATTAGGTCAGAACGGCCGACTGCCGCCTTTTGATTGCCAAATTTGGAATACAGGCAGGAGGAAAACATCTCATATTATAAACGTATGATATTATAAATCGCCGTCCGAGCACGCGACCATAATTACATAATAAATGCACACTATCCTACTACTACTTAATTGCTCCAATTTAATTCCTACATCTCAGACCGTGAGAAACTTCTTCTGACTGAACGGGTGTAAGTTTACACTCATCGAGATTATGTAATCGAGATGACTGAGAATAAAGAGAGCTGGCTCCTCTTCCCTTTTTTTGTGCGCGTGTTAATTGGAAATTGGCCCCGAGGAAATAGACCGGACAGGGAGTAAGGCCGAGGCCGGGGAGTAACAAAAACACACAAAGTAGTAGAGCTGGACCTTTCCATTTGGCCGCGCTGCCAGAGGAAAGCATGGGGAAAGTAATTAATCGGGCGTCGTTCGGAGACCCCAAGCCAGGTAAACCGCGCACGATCCGACCTTTGCCGAAGGCACGACATGCGCTGTCGGAACCCGACTTCCCCTCAATTACTTTTCCGAGGCCGGATTCGGGTAACCTTCACAATGCGGGGCCGTTGCCAAGACGACTTGACTTTGAGGGCGGGCTGGTTTCATGATAATCCCCGAATTAGAATACAAATCTCGGGGTTGCCTTGTCTGGTTACAGACTACTGTAGAAGAAAGAGAAAAGAAAATATAATAAAGGTACCACTGGTTACCATTCTCTGACAGAATCCGGATGGCGTCTGATTCCTTCCTCGGACGCCCCAAACTCTCTTTTCTCTTCACAAATTCCCCACAAATGACCTGAGGCGTCGTAGTTGGAGCACCCGTATTAATCTTGGCCAACGAATCACGGGCTAAAACTATTTTTGTCAGCATTCATTGACTCTCTTACCTTGTCCTTGAAGATTTCGCTGCAATGTACCCGGAGAATTACTGGAGGCCAGCAACGTCTTAAAACCTGGCATTGTTCCATTGACCCGCATCAGATTCAGCGTAACTTGGCCCACATCTCCGTTTGAATCGAACGAAGATTGCGGCGAGCGACCACCGAGATTCGGGGGACGATTCCCGCCTGAGGATAAACCTAAACAAGACATTGCTCTAAGAAAGATGACGGACTGTAGGGGCCGAATTTGTGGATGGGACAAACCGGGATGTCCGGCGTGGTGGGACGGGAGCGGGGACCCATTGCCGAACTCGCACTTAAACGTCGCGGAGGCAGCTCATACTCCCTCGGCTCCAACAACATCAACGTGGAGCCGGTCCGGAGTTGGTGGAGCGAGTTGGAGGTCGACGTCATGTTTCTTAAATACCGTTTTAATACTTCCGTATTTCATGGGGCAAATGTAGTTTTCGCATTAGAATTAATTTTGGGATTACGGAAACCAAAAGGGAGATCTGAGGTAAATGGAAAAAGTAATCTTGTAACACGTTCCCAAACTGGATTACTGTTTAAATGTTGCAATAAAAGGACACCTGAATGTCCGAGAAAACGGAAGAAAGTGGAGAAATGTGGCCAAGAGTGACTTCTTTAATTCAATCACGACTTCTTCGGGCCATGCCCTCAGGTCGTAAACTGAACTCAAATTAAAGTCAGAAGCCCAACCTAGACTTAATTGCCGCTGGCTGTGTCACTGCGATGAGAGCCGCGTTGTAACGCTTTACTTCTTTTTTTTGTCTTCTCATCCTTTCTCAGAATGTATAGGATTACAGCAATGATCAGCTCCCCTTCCACCCCGCCGGTGTTCTTCATCTTACCATCGTTGCCGGAGAAGCCATAACTCGCAGCCATGGGTCCTTTGCTGGAATCTCCCGAACAGAATGCTGCTCGTCGTGTCCGTCGCCCGTGATTTCGGCGTACCTGTAAGGGCTTGTTTATATAGATATGTATGTATTTATAAATTCTATTTCTCAATTCAGGCAAAAGCGGCAAATTCCATCCAACGTTATCAGTCTGTCGGGAAAATAACGTCGGGTCGCAGCAAAATGATTCGCCTCATCGAAAAGAGGGTGCAGTCGCGCATCAAGTCCGCAGCCGCGGCTTGCCGTCGTAAAGCAAGATGGGCGATTCCAAGGCACGACGACCCGCCGCGGCGCGCCGTTATTTTCCAGACAGGTTGATAGTTTGGAATAAGTTCCGGCGGATCTTGTCCAAGAAGGACATAAAGTTTCACGAAAAAAATGCCTTTCAATCGAAACCATGGAAAGTTTTCAGTTTAGTCCAAAACTAACTTTTGACTGAAGTTGCTGATTTTGGGTTGGATTGAAAAACAATTTTTATAACTAACCATCCATATATCGGCATTTGGGGCCCATTAAATTCTAAATTATGAGTTCCTAAGCCCTCCTCTCTTTGCTGATATTTAGCTAAATAAGCCGCTAAGTGAACAAAACAAGATACGGTGACCTTTCCCGATCATTGCCCTTTTTAATGACGTCATTTTATATTTTAATTAGGAAACTCGTACCGGATGGGAAAAATAATCCGTTTCCAATCAACGAAAACACCCGTTCCCTGTCATAAAACCGCATCAAAAGAGGTTGAAACTCGAAAATGGTCAGATATTGCCTCCGGGGATATGCAAATTACCTGTTCCTCGATGTTGCTGCAAGAATTGGAGAGGACCGCCTCCTCGCATCCCTTCAATCGGTCGTCGAAGCTCTGATGGAAGGCCGTCGGGGAGATGGACCAGAGATGTTTTCGGGCATCTGCATCCAGCGAATGCTCGGGACCTAAACGAGATTCTGTAGCCGCTTCTGGAGCCGAGTCCAGTGAGATCTTGGGACGCATCATTCTCTGCGCCCTGCTTATTTGTTGCCCATTCTCATTGAGGGACCACAGCCTAAGGGTCGTCTTGTTAGAATCGCTGTAATCCACCATTTCACCATCAAAAACTGGGCCTCGACACGGAACACAAGCAATGAAAATGTTGCTTTGGATGGTGCTGGCGTGATAGAGCACAATTCTTAGGAAAATAAATGCGGCAGACAGGTTAAAGCAGTCCAGCCCGGTCTTCCGCACTCTCGGACGACCTCCTAAAGACAAGCCCTAAGGGCATGCGAGCCTGGCCGCACTGTATATGGGCTGTCCAGGTTTTTATTAGCCTCGTTCTGGTCTTTTTTAACATCATAAACCTCGGGGTTCTTAGGGACCGGAACCTCTCGACACAAAAAAGGAAAGACGAGGCCGGATTCAAATTCCAAAAGTTATTGCCTCAAGGGGGGGGCGAAATAAATTCCAAATCTTATGGCCCGTGAAACCGGAAAGTGATTTCTATTGTTTTGGTTAGGACATTTGAAGGCAGAAGTAAAAAACAACTCGAATGGTTCAGGAAAAAACGAGCCCTGGGGCGTGAAATGCACTCTGGAAGTGTCTGAGTATGGGACCTTATTCTTTCTTTATCAACTCTTCCTCTGACTTCTAACAGGGAGTGATTAAGCAGATTATGGGACGCTTAATGGCCTCCGCGGCCGTTCCCATAATTAAATTCAACCTTCCCATTGCGCGCCCATCAAGCGACTTTCAAATTTTTTTGATGTGGTCCAGAAACAGTTAATCTGAAAATCTTTGGCCCAATCTGTTTATATCCCCTAGAAGATGCCGCAAGTTGTCATAAATTGGTGCAATTAATCTGAATTAGTTCGACAGCCATCAAAAAAGGCTGTCGCCAAAGACAATGAAAATTCTAGAAAGGTGACCTCGCGTATGGAAAACACACGTAACTATTGTCTTGCCCAAAAAATTAGTCCTATGATGACAAAATAACCATGTCGTCTATGCAAAAAGAGAACAATAAAAGTATAATTCGGAGGTACTGTGATAACAAAAGCACCCTATATAAAGGAATGTGGGGACTCCGGGGGAAAGGGAAGAGAGATCCTGCAAGAGCCCATCAATCTCATTCATCTCGACTGATCGCAAGGCGCTGAGCCCCCAATTGTTGGCCCTTTTATCCAGGGGCCGTTCTCTTACTCTTCGGACACTCTTTTTTTAAGGCCCCTCTTGGCCATTGTTGCGCAACATTTTTTAATTTAAGAGCTCTTACCATGTTTGTCTAGTCCAGTTGGCCATGTCTCGCTGCTCTTGGTCTTAACTCGATTAAATCTCATGTGGTCCCAGTCCGAGGATCGTTGGCGGACCAAAGGAGGCCTCGGCGGAGGCTGGGCCAAATCGTTGATTACCCAACTCGAACTGCCGACACAGTTCTCCGGCAGTTCTCTACAACAAAAGAAAGGCAATTTAGAGCGTAAATTAAGTTAATTTCACAAGATCGTGTCACAAACCACAGATTTATTCACAGGTCCAAAACACACCTCATTCGAGAACATTTAGGACACCAATTAAAAAGAAGCGACCAGTCGAACTTACGCCGTTTCACGCCACTGTGCCCTTCGGTCGTCCGAGTCGGGATGAAGGTTGGATAGGAGAACATAGTGGTTAACCTAAAGGAGGAAAGGCCTCTGCGTATCTTTCTATTCTCCTAACTAGCTGAGGTCTATCTGGCCCGGTTTCCGGCGGCTCTAATTTGACACCAGAAGCGATTCCTGCCTTATTATTATGAACATACCCTCAGGCATCTAATACGAGACCTACTTTCAGAGAAGACTGCCGAGGAAAGGACTGGCTAGTCCGCCAGTCCGCAGCGAGAGCGTCGTCGCTCATCCGATCTGCATCGACAGGCTGAAAGAAATCGTATAAAAAAGGGATATGACACATTCCTCGAGACCCATCCGGACCCGGCTTTAATATTTCTGGGCCACACGGCCACCGAATAATTGGTTTTGGTTAATTCGAGGGAAACCCCGCGGCTACAAAGTCCCATCCTTGGCTCAGTTTCCTTCACCTTGACTTTCCTAATCCGGATAAGCGAACCAAGACAATCGAATTTCACCTATTGTCGTGGCAAGCAGAATCTTCTTCTTCTCTAAGAACTTGCTCTTATTTAAATTATTTATGACGTTCTAATTGGAAAAAGTAAAATATTTATTAATACAAGTACCTCGGGTACATAAAGTACGACACAGAAAGCTTTCCCGAGTTCCTCAATGGTTTTCGACATTTTCACAGTATCTTTCAATAGTGCCCTAAGTCTATAAGAAACTTCGGATTAACCACATCTAAATCTCCAAAAGACACACGTTAAGATCAGCGGACATAAGGTCCCTTAAATTTTAATGGGACATAAACCGAGCAAGATGTCCAGGTAAACAGACTCGCACCATGTCCGAGACCCTCAAGATCCGGCTTCAGAACCTATTTTTGTGAACGGATTCTGTTCGTTTGGCCGAATCCATCGGAACTTTTTTACTTTGTGTAAATATCTTCCCCAACTCAATTCTAACTCGGTTCCAAACCAAAAACAAAAAGAAGCCCAAAATTGATTTGGATTGACAAAAAAACAAATTATAAAACGCCAACATTATCTACAGTACTTACAGCAATAATTTAAGTCACCTTTACTATATTTTATGTTATTTATATAACTACCAATGCACTGCAAAAAGTCATGGCTAATTCCCAAAAAAATTATTTTATGCAAAAAAGAGCTCCCAGAAGAACAGAAAGTACAACACGTTAAGGCATGCAGTGTGGTGGAAAGAGTAAATAAGAAGCGCCCACAAGGCGGCCTTTATGATAACCCCAGTAATTACACCAAAGACATGGCCTTTGTTCTTATTATTTCATTATTCGGATGAAGACAAATGCGTATTATAATATTCGAATTGCATTGCAATCTCGATGGAAGAAATAAAACTTACTGGTGTCCCAAAAAATGGAATCTTCTTTTTACAGCTATATTTCTTCGAACAATGAAAATTCACCAAAGGTAACGGTGATCATCAGAAACATAGAGGATTGCTTATAATACATTCACCTGGTTGACAGTAGCTGCCTTTGGTGGTGATATAGAGCTCCAAATGTGACTTAAAATTTGGGCTCGGGCCGCAGGGCAATCGGTCCCACTCTTAGCGCTGCAATTACTTTGCGACTAATTTTGTGACGTATAATACAGGCCTCCAATTGAAAAAATAGTCCATTGGAGTCAGATTCGGCGAGCAGGCCGCCATTTCGCAGACGAGATGAAATCGGTCCCATTCCTGGTCTTAAGTCGTTTTTGCCTTCTGAGCCGACGCTGGGTCCTGTTGGAACGCCAAATTTGTATTGCCAAAGTACTACTGAGCCAGCGGAAGCACGGCGATTGTTACGCCTTTCGACGTTAGCGAACATGCAGGGAGCCTTGCCGGAGCAGATGCTGTCGTTCTGGTTGTTGGGCATCCGCCGAACGTCGAACCGCGAAGAAATGCCCCACGTCTCTGAGAAGCGGCCCATCCTTGCGTTTGCGACATTTCTGGCGCGGTAGGCATTACTGTTCATCCTTGAGAACCGACCTTTTTGCAGCTTGTACAGCGAGAGTAAGAGCTCAACATCGGCTATTGGGCAGACTGATCGATCGCTGATGCCGGCAACTTTTTCTTGAAAATCGCGGATTTTGCTGTTGGTGATCTCCCGTGTCGAAAGGCCCGACAACCCAGTAACGAGACAAGACGAGAGCTCAAGAGTCAAGTGATTTATTCAGTGGAAAGGAGGCCTTTTATAGGGAAGCCCCACGTAGGAAAGTACAATCAAATTTGAATAAATGCAGGTCGTTCCTCGTGGGAAAATCCTCGAAGCTCGGTCGTTCCGCCTCACATCCCGGTTGACAGAAGCACTGGCGTTGCGTTTTCTTTAACTTCCTGGATGCTTACTATCGTTGTCAAGCTCCTTGCACCGCGTGATTACTTTCGATACAACGTCCTTGTCGCGACCACCGCGAAAAGCCTAAAGACGCCTGCTGTAAAGTGCGTCAAAAATTTCTTTTCCCAAAAAATTTCTTTCCAATAGATTTAAAAATTAGATAGGCCAAATTTCGGGATAGGGCCGTCTCGATTTCTTTATATAAATTTTTGATCTTTATTTTTATATATTCTATATATTTAATTGTCGATTTCATTATATATCGGGAATATTTTTTGTTTTGGTTTATTAACCCAAGTTTGAGGTTTTGAATAAAGTTTGGTCAACAATCGAGTTACCAACATCTTAAATTATTGTACAACGGAGTACAATAATTATCATTGTCGAGCGCACGGAGTCGCGGCGACAAACTGGGGGCTCAGCCGGTGATTTGGCTGCTATTGGTGGAAAAGAAGAACGCTGGTGCCATTCGTTGACGTCATCAGTTGGTGAAATTGATGAAGAAGATCTGATCGCTGGAGATCAAGCAATTTTTCAAGTCTACTCAAGATCGCTGGAGATCAAGCAATTTTCAAGTCAACTCAAGATCGCTGGAGATCAAGAAAGTTTCAAGTGGATTCAAGATCGCTGGTAATCAAGACCGCTGGTACAGGAAGTGGTACAGGTAGACAACCAGAACAGTTTTATCTTTAGTTAATCTATAATTTCGGAAATTTTCTTTGTAAAATTTTTATTTTTGCCTTCTCACTCCGACTTAATAAGTTGCAAAATTTCGAAATTTATTTTTATTTTTGTTTTCTCCACCCTTACTTAGTTTGAATTGTTCATCCACATTACATTTATAAGTTACAAAATTTCCAATTTATTTTTATTTTTGTTTTCTCCACCATTACTTAGTTTGAATTTTTCATCTACATTACAGTTACAAGCTACAAAATTTCCAATTTATTTTATTATTTGTTTTTCTCCACTATTTTGCCTTTTTCAACACTGATTTATATATTTTACACTTCGCCATTTCACAGTTTATTTTGTTTTTGGACTAGTTACATATTTTTCCTTCTCACTTATTCCAATTTTATTGTATTAACGGGCCTTATAGCAAATTTTCGAACTTATAATTCACACTATAGATTGTGAAACTTAAAAAATTCTTACTATAAAACCCCGAGAATAAAAAACCATTCTCTCCAAAAAATTACATCAAAACTTTTCGATTCCCCTTACAACATAACATAATTTTCGTCGTGGGATTACTACTACGTTTCGTTTAAGCTTTTTACTACTTCACTCTTTATACTCATCTCTATTTCTTTAAACCACAAACAACTACAATGGAGACGAAACCATCTAAAAAAGGTTACATATCCCGTAGCATGCATTTACGACCAATCCTCACACAATTATCAGAAAAAGTTACAAAAATCTTCACGGAGAGCGCAACGTTGACATGTTACACAGAATATACCGAAAAGGAGCCAGAAGAAAATCTCCTTTTAGCCCAAAATACTGCATCTAAACTTCGAGAAGCGATTGAGACCGGAGAAAGCCTTCGGGCATCACTCGACAAATACTACAATCAGTACGTCGAGCTCATGAACTCTTTGGGTCCAGAAGAATATGGACAAGAAGAAGTCCACTACCAAAGTTTACTCAACACACATTACATCCCTACTACCCTCGTCAACACACAAGAAGAGTTAAGCCGTCTAAAGAGCGAATACGACCTCAACATAGGCCTAATTGAGATGCTAAAGAGAAAAATGAGTGTAAACGTCGCGATAGAGTCATCGAACGTCTCAAGATCACACAGCCCAGCGTCATTTACAAACCAGACGAGACGGCCGCAACCTCTTAAATTAGGACCCGTCGAAAAGATCACCTTTTCCGGCAACGTTCTCGACTATCCCGCCTTCCGAGAAGCAATGAAAGTCATCGATGCGTCGGATAACAGTACATATGCCAAGTTCCTCTACTTAAAACAGAGTACCAAAGGCATAGCCTTCGATGCCATCAAATCACTTACTCTCACAGAATCAAACTACCAACTAGCCAAGGATCTACTGGAGAAGCACTTCGGTTCAGACGACCTGCTAGTTGATAGCCTTTTGAAATCACTTCAAAATTTACCAGCACCGACCAGAACAGCAGGGAGTTTGCAGAGATACTACTTTGAGTTAGAAAGCATACTGCAACAACTTCAAAACCAAGAAGTTCATACAGACGATGGCATCCTGCGCAACATGATCACCCAAAAACTTCCTGATCAAATTTTAGAACGAATAATCCGCCGAAGACACAAAATCAAAGAGGAGAACAAAGTCTGGAACACAGACGCCTTAATGAAAGAATTAAAAAGGATCATCGAAGAGATGTTAGACCTAGAGCGACTACAAGGCAAAAGCAAACAAGTACCATCGAAGGTTATGGTGGCGATAAACCCCTCAAAATCAAAAGAACAAGGTGAAAAAATCGCCCGGCCATGTGTATTTTGTCAACATCTCGATCACTACAGTAAAGACTGCCCAATGGCAGATACAGTAGCGAAACGAAAAGACTCCCTGAGAAAATCCAGACGTTGTTTTAAATGCTTACAAAAGTGGGAGTCCGGGCACAAATGTTCCAAAACCTGTTATTACTGCAAAAAAGAACACAATACCTTACTTTGTTCACAACCTAAACCCAGGGCTGTATTTGTAACCATGGATGAAGACGCACAATCCGAAGTCGAAGATGATTACCCATTTTACGACAGCGACCCAGAGACCGACGCAGATCCCAACGAAACAGAAGAACACGGAGAACCGACTTGGGACGACTCAATGGTTTGTGTCCTTCGAAGCTCTGGAGAAAAGGCCTTGCTATCAACCGTAGAGCTAGTATTGAGAAACCCAGACAACGGCCGACAGTTCCGAACACTAGCCATCCTCGACAGTGCTTCTGAAACAACGTACATTACAGAGACCGCCGCCGCATCTTTGAACCTTAAGAAAAACGCGGAAACAGAACACAAATCTCGGACCGAAACCTTCGGTGGAACACAACACGTCACCAGATCGTCAAAAGTATCCGCTGAGTTTTTACTGTTAAATGGAGACTCTATTCCTTTCGTTGCCAGAACCACCCCCTCCATTGTGAACTTAGTCCGCACTGTCTCCGTTAAAGGAAAGCAAAAATTAACCGACAAAAAAAGGCCCCATTTATTAATTGGAGGCGACTTGATCTGGGCTCTACTTCCAGTAAAAAGAGAAAAAACAAATAATCCAGAGGTCATGAAAATCGAGACGAAAGTCGGGCCGATTCACCTATTCTCCGATGCCTTCCACTTGGGCAATAGGCAATTTGAAGACGACGAAATCGCTCCGTTAGTTCTGCAGGACCTCACCCCTAAAGAGCTAGACAAACAAATACAGAAACTTTGGACATTAGAAGGAATTGGAATCACAGAACGTGCCGACTCCCGACAAGAAGATATCGAAGACGTGACAAAACGTTTTTGTACCCAAATCGAAGAAAAAGAAGGCCAGCTCCATGTCAACTGGTTGTGGAAAAAGGACAAACCTCAAGTTCCAGAAAACAAGAAAATCGCATTTAGCCGTTTATTACAAATGCAGAAACGCGTGTTAGCAGATGAAAGTCTTCAAAAACTCTTACGGGACTTCATCAACGAACAGCAACACAGAGGATTCATTGAAGAAGTAGACATGAGGTGCCCCCAGACGGCCCAGTCTCCTACCTCCCCTTCCAACTAGTCTACACTCCGGGAAAAACCACACCCGTGCGATGTGTTTTTGACGCATCAAGTCATACGAAAAATCAACCTTCACTCAACGATTGTTTTGAGAAAGGACCTCTCCTACTTCCCGATCTTACAAGTTTATTGATCAACTTTCGATTCGCGGAATTCGCGTGTGTCAGCGACTTGGAAAAAGCTTTTAACAGTCTAGCACTCAAACCGGATCAACGTGATGTCACACGTTTTATCATTCCTACAGATTGGACAAGCATCAAAGATTCTACCGTCAAAGTGTTTCGGTTTAAAGTAGTTAACTTTGGAACCATCTGCGCACCTACCATGCTGGCATTAAGCCTTCGATGGTTTCTAGAACATCACAGACTCAAATCAGACCCGGACATATTAAAGCGAACCTATGTCGATAACATTCTATCTCAAGCCGCCACTGAAGAGGAATTAGTCGCGAAAGCCAAAGAAGCGAAACAACTCCTCAGCACGGTCAGATTTCACCTCCGCGAATTTTACTCAAATTCGGCTGAATTGATGAAGGAGCTAAACCCCACAGAAACTAGAGACTCAACAAAGTTTCTGGGAAAAAACTGGAACTTTCAACAAGACTTAATCTTGATGACGACGCCAACACTTCAACCCATATCTACAAAACGAAGTCTTTTACAGTTCAGAGGGAAACACTTTGATCCAGAAGGACTAACATGCCCCTTGACTCTTCCTTTAAACCTCATCTTACAAGCCACATGGTCTATTCCGAACTTAACATGGGATGACCCATTACCACCCCACATCATGGAAGAGCTAAACAACGTCGTCCCCTTCTGGGAAACTCCCACAACGTTTCGAATTCCACGCAAAATAATTAACTGGAATCAACCATATTATCTTCACGCGTTCACCGATGGCTCGAAAGTTGGTATTGGCATCTTGATTTACTTAGCCGCTCTAGCAGAAGACCGCACGTTCGAATTACCTCAATTGATCATGGGCAAATCTCGAGTAGCACCGAAAAAAGCAAATTTGGATTCCGAACTAACCATTCCAACCACGGAAATTGTGTCCATTTCCAGCGGTGTCCTCCTGCTACAATTTGTCGAACAACACCTTCCCTTCCCTCCAGAAAAGATCATCCTTTGGAACGATAGTCGTTCTTCTTTGGAATCACTTATCAGAAACATGGATCACAAATCAGTTTTCGTAAAAAATCGATTACGTTTGATCCGCGATAAAGGACGAAATTACGAAATTCGGCATGTACCGGGTAAAGAAAACAGCGCAGACATTCCGTCCCGAGGAATAGTCAACCCCGCCGACTTAGTAGAAAATAAATTCTACTGGCACGGACCCAAATTCTTGCAAAACCCAGAAGATTGGCCTTCCGAACTCGTTATACCAGCTGGATCTTTCGAGGAGGACCAAACAACAGTGGCCGTCGTCACCCCACCAGAACCTCTGATTGACCCCGAACGGTTCGGTTCTTGGAGTAAACTTCATTTAACCGCCAGAATAGTCATCAATTTTACACGGAAACTGCAGAAAAAGCCTGCCGCAAACAATGCTGAGGTGGATCGTCTACTCTTCCTCCTGGATCAACAACGGAACCCTCCCTCGGAGAAAGAGATCACCGACTTCAGGCTCTTCCAAGACCAACATAACCTCTGGCGTTGCGACATCCGCCTACAGGAAAGCGACCTACCTCCAGCCGCAAAAACCCCTATATGGCTACCGAATTCGCATCAGACACGTCTAATCATCAGACACTACCATAATCAAAAGCTTCATGCCGGAGTTGATCTTACCTTATGCCAACTACGGACCAAATATTGGGTAAAAAGAAGCTTTGTGAGGAAAACCATCAAAACTTGTAGTTTTTGTAAGCGTCAAAAGTCAAAACCCTTCGAATTTCCCCCTTTCGCACCACTCCCCCAAACACGGTGTACACAAGGGATCCCGTTCGATGCCGTCGGAGTTGACACCTGTGGACCCTTCAAGGTGAAAGACCACGAAGATGTTCATGTCCTGATTTTTTCGTGTCTCAAATATCGAGTCCTCCATACAGAAGTTATAGCCAGCTTGCAAACCACTGATATTATCCACGGTTTTACAAGATTCATTTCACGAAGAGGACCCCCTTCACAAATCTTGAGTGACAATCACCCCTCACTGTGCGCCGCCAAAGACTTCCTTCAGAAAACCCACCAGACTAATCAAAATTTTTGTTGGAGTTTTATCACACCAAGGTGTCCTTGGGAGGGCGCTTCGTACGAAAGGATTATCGCAGAGTTAAAAAGAGCAATGAAAAACTCCGGAACAAAATCCAAATTGGACATTGAAGAGTTCCGAACGTTGATATCCCGATCGGAAGAAGTGGTAAATTCCAGACCTCTCACCGCACAATCTGACGACGTTAACGATCTTCGAGCGATAAAACCTTTCGACTTTATCGGTGTCCGATCAGACTACGAAGGAGACAGTGAAGGAGATGAACCAGAAGAAGAAGAAAGAGACCCAACTTACGTAGAACGAGAAAATCTACAAGAAACTCTACGAAAGAAGAAAAATAGAATAGAGGCAAGATTAGAAAAGTTCAAGACGTTCTGGATAAAACATTATCTTCAATATCTAGCCGAGAAGAATTCGAAAAAACGGAACAATGGGATAAGAAGAACCCCAATTGTAGGAGAATTGACATTAGTCGCGGACCCCACCTTACCAAGACAGCAATGGAAATTAGGAAGGATCCAACACCTAAACGAAGGCCGTGACGGTATCGTGAGAACTGCCGATGTCTTAGTGGCGGATAACTTGAAGAATTATCCAGCCGAAACCTCCAGAAAAATCATAAAAAGGAACATCACTCAACTCTACAGCCTGGAAATCACACCAAGCGAAGACACAGATTGGCTGAAAGAGTTACTACCACAACCGGATGTCGAAATACCGGCACCTCGAAGATCACCGAGAACAAAGAAATTGAATCTGGCCTCAGAACAATTCAACCTCCTGTCAATAAACACCGTGTTAATGGTGTTGTCAATTGTTTTCATGCTAATCTACCCAAGCGAGGGCTACAATTTCTGCCCCATGGATACAAGGCCAGTTTACTGGCGACCGACACCAATGCGCGCATGTTCGGTTCCTTATATGGAAAATCTTACCCCAACAACCGTGGTGGTGTATCAAGCGAATCACGTAGAATACAAGACAAAGGCATATATTTGCTCAGCTGAACTCCACAAAATAACTTCGTGGACTGACATCTATGGGTTTGAAAGAAGTGAAGAAGAGATAATTGAGAAATCGGAATTAAGTGCCGAAGAATGCTGGAGAATGAAGGAAACCCGAAAATGTATATACGGTTCACTATCTATGCATGGAGAAGATCTGAAGACCAACACAAGACCAGAGCTCTCTGATATCCCAAATAGGTTTATGAGTCTCCTCAACAGGAGAGACGAAGAATTTGGAGTTTGTAAAGTACTGTCGACACTAGTTCTCGCTCATTTCGGATCGACAGAAGCAGTATGCCCAAGAATAGACCTAACCAACTGTAAATATGAAGACAACCAATGCCGAACCAAAGACGATCGGATGGTGGTATGGATTCACAACACAACACAAAACTGTCCATACATAAAAGCATCAACTGTTAAGGGAGTTAAAAACAACCAGACGTTCATATCTGAAGAAGAGGAACTGATGCTGACCTTTTCAAATAAGAGAACAGTGTCGTGCCAAGATAAGCTCTGGATATCGGATCAAGGAGTCCCGTTCCAATTTGAGAAGAATACGTCACCCAAGAAAAGAGATTTGACAACAGCAGAAAAACAGTTCGCGAGTCACGTCAACCTAGTAGATCTCCAGAACACAACAAGGATCCTATGTGACGAAATCAACCAACAAGGCCAGATATTGAATCAATTAATAGCGAGCAAACCAGCCGAATTCGCCCAAAGACTTCTCAACCGAACAGACGTAAAAGTACAATCAGTAGGGCACGGCATCGTGAGTATTACCTTTTGCACCACAGTGCCGGATGAAAAAGTACACTTCCAACAAGAAGAGACCAGAGAATTTAGAATAAAAGTCAACGTAGATGGAAAAGGGATAATGTTCTTGGACCCAGTTACGGAGGAATTACATTTGAATCCGTCAGGCCTTTTCACAGATACGGAACGAGTTGTCCGACATAACGGCAAATACTTCAGATCAACACAAGGATATCTCCAACCGATTAACGTTGTAACAGACGAACGAGAAGAAGTGCAAGTTCTCACCAAAGAATTCGTCTTCAAGAAGGGCCATTCCCTCACCACCCCGTGGCTGGACGAAATGTTGGTAAAAGAATACTTGAAATCACACAACGACCTCATCGAGTCCTTTTCTAAGCCAATCGTCAGGAGATCATCAAAGACGTGGAGAGAAGAAATCACAGAAATCATCGTCTCTCCAATTCTGCCTTACTTACGGTTGTGGTGGTCAATCTGTGCGGGACTAGTCTCGCTATACACAGTTACGTCGATCCTAAACAACTTCACCGCAGAAAAGAAGATCCAACTCAAGATGCCAAGGAGGAATGCCAGGAAGAAAAATCCTCTCCGACGAAAGAGGAAAAACAACCGGAGGTCATCCCAAAGGCCCAATGAAGAAACCCCGCTTGGAATAGTCTTCCAAAGGGCAGAACTGCCGAGGAGATCTGTCAAAATAAGGCAACTTCTCGCGCGCGGAGTGTCGCGACCACCGCGAAAAGCCTAAAGACGCCTGCTGTAAAGTGCGTCAAAAATTTCTTTTCCCAAAAAATTTCTTTCCAATAGATTTAAAAATTAGATAGGCCAAATTTCGGGATAGGGCCGTCTCGATTTCTTTATATAAATTTTTGATCTTTATTTTTATATATTCTATATATTTAATTGTCGATTTCATTATATATCGGGAATATTTTTTGTTTTGGTTTATTAACCCAAGTTTGAGGTTTTGAATAAAGTTTGGTCAACAATCGAGTTACCAACATCTTAAATTATTGTACAACGGAGTACAATAATTATCATTGTCGAGCGCACGGAGTCGCGGCGACATCCTTTCTATGCCGAGCAAATTATTATAACAGCTCCAAAACAGGGTCAAAATCAAGACCCCTTTTTTTGAAATTCAAAAAAACATGTCGTTTAATCGTTATGGGCATAAAAATCAAAGCACTAGGACAGAAAAACACGGAGAATTTTGTAGTAAAAAAAATTGTTGGCTGCACTAAAATATTTTCGTGTCAGGACCCATGAAAAAAGTTCATTTTTTTGGGAAACTCTATATTCAGAAAAACAAAGCTTCGCCCCGAGGTTAGCGGTACGAACAATTTATGTCCGCAATAAGTTAAAAATATTATACAAGAGATCAAAACAAGTTAGTAAGCTAGTTACACTAATCATCAGTTGAGAAATTAAAAGTCGTGGGAATCCGAGAGACTTTTTGGCCGTTGATTTCTCCTTTTGGCCAAGGCTGAGGCATTTACGGGACAAAGAGGCATGGCTTGATTACTTCCCATCACCGCCTTGAAAGTTCGGTCAAGGTTTTTCTGGAATGAAAAGGTTAATAATCGATAAAAAACAACTAAAACACTCACCTTCACTTGTGTGGCATCTAGTTTATATACCAGATCAGTGGTTGGTTGATTATTCTGATTGAGCCAAGGATGAATCACAATTTCCTTGGCACTGATACGAAGACCCGGGTCCACATGAAGCATTCGCATTACCAAATCTTTGGCCAAATCCGAGATCTTGCTCCAACTGGGTCCCGACATGGTAAACTTTCCCTCACCGACACGTTGCAGGATTTTCGAAGGCTCATCTGTAGCACTAGTAGAAAAGGGGGTTTCCCTAAACGAGCATACAGTAATTCCGAAGGTTAAAGCTCTAATACAAGACATCTGAACGCTTCACTTACCCACTGAGCATAGCAAACAATAAGACTCCGAGGGACCAGACGTCACAGCTCATGTCATATCCTTGTCTTTTGAGCACTTCCGGAGCTACGAATTGCGCAGTGTAACAGGGAGTCATCAACATTCCATTCTCCGATCGAAGCAACTTGGCAAATCCAAAATCAATCAATTTTATATCTTCTACGGAATCAGAGTGCTTTTTCGAAAACATAATATTCTGAGGCTTCAAATCTCGATGAACCACCTGAAATTATATTAGCCATAGATGCGACACCTACCATATTGGAATGTAAATATGAAAGCACCGTTGCTAACGTCTTCATAATGGCGGCTACCTTCCTTTCGTTCAACTTGTTATTGATGATATGATCTAACAACTCCCCGCCTTTACATAATTCTTGCACAAGGTACACATGGGAATCGTCTTCATATACCGCACAAAGATTGGCAATGTTGGGATGATGGCTGTGTCTGAGAAGAATGTCCACTTCCTCCGAGGGATCGCGCTTCGATTTATCTATGATCTGAAAGAGAGTTACCAATTCGCTAATATTAAAACACGATTTTTCCAACACTCGCGCCCTGTCACTAACTGGCAACACGAAAATTCAAACCCTTTCAAATGCAACAAAATTTGAAAACATGTGCCTCCTGAGCGTTACAAACAACCTTCCCATTTACTTTTTTGAATTACTTACCGTATCTCGGTGTGCTGCACCACAAATTCTATATCTTGGAAACTAGACCTCCTAGAAACGACGGGGCTTTCGCCACTGTGTTTCTTTAAAAATTAGCAGAAGCAGCTTGAAAATTTGAATATTTTCGCACTGGAGGACAAATCCTCGATTGAAATAGTTGAAAATTTTTTTGATACGTTTTTAGCAATTACGCAAAAATACGCCACTTTTGAAGAATTGTTCTTTGAATAGCTAAATTTTATGGAGACTGATCATACACTGTGCCTTGGATTTCATAAAAATCAAATCAAGTTCGTCATAAAAATAGAAACTGCAGTTATTTCGGCCCATTTAAGAATTCCCGGAGCAGGGCTCGCGACCTTCCAAGTAGATCGATGCTCCCAAAGCCTCCAGCTTCTGGGGACGTCCCTTATATCCATTCCAATCGCAAAGAACTCTTCTTTCAAATTATAAAATAAAAAAGCGCCAAAATAGTTCCCAGTTTTTGAGAAAACCGACGATTTGTCCTCCAGCACAAGAATATTAAAATATTTAAGCTATTCCGCCAATTTTTAATGGGGTATAAAAACCAAAAAAAATTTTGCATTGAGAACACAATGGGGTTGCCGTCCTCGTAGGAGTCTATTTTCCGCGATATAGAATTTGTGGTCAAGTTACAGCATGCCGAGATATGACAAATAATTGAAATAAGTTAATGGGGAACTTGTTTGTAATGTTCAGGAGGCAGTTTTTGAAATTTTTTTAGAATTTTAAAGAGTTTCAATTTTCGCATAGCCAAGGATCTCGGCTGTCAAAAAATTTGTGTTTTAATTACCTTAACAGCATATTCATTATTAGTCGCCTTCTGGATACAACGTTTACAAGAACTGTACGCCCCAACACCCACTTCTTCCTTGATCTCATAATCATGATAAAAGCTGCCCTTTTTAGTCAAATTCTGATCAATAACTCTGGAGCAGATCTGTTTTGAAGTTGCTTTTCGATTTTCATCGTTTTCTTCATCTAGAATATGTGAAGCTACAAAACTGAAGCCTCTGAATAACTCATGTGCGGCCGTTGAAGCAGGAATCGCAGGAGAATCTAAAAAAACAGAAAACATTTCGACTATAAATATATTATCCATCAGACAGTTTAGAGCCGCACAGATAATCCTACATTACACCCACCTGTCGCAGACTTCTTTGTGTACTCGGAATCGAAGTAATAAGTGGCATCTGAAGTGATCGTCGGCTGGAAAGGTGGCTGGATCTCTCGAGCTTCCAACTTCTTCCAGTCGATTGTTTGGAAAAAGATATGATTCTTGATGTTTCGGAGCCCATCTGGACCATAACCCAGACGATTCTCGGGTACCCGTTTAAATAAGGCTCTCAGCAATGATTGTGCCTCTCGGCTCAAGAATGTAGGCATGGTAAGTTTCGCTCTGTAACAGTAAACAAATCAAAATAAAAGCATTACTTCAATATTTGTCGCATCGTATCTTGGCGATCATCTCCTTGGAATGGAAGACGGCCAGTCAGCATCTCGTACATTAATACCCCCAGACTCCACCAATCAGCGACAGCTGTGTGACCATTTCTGTTGACAACTTCTGGGGCCATATATTCAATAGTTCCACAGAAACTGTAAGTCTTGGTGGATCCGCCAAGAGATTCCTTGCATAGTCCAAAGTCCGTTACATTAATATGGCCTTCTTCGTCTAGCAGGATACTCAAATTAAGGCAATAAACACAAAACGGAAGGACTTACTTCTCGGGCTTCAGATCGCGATAGACAATTCCAATGCTGTGAAGATGGCCAATGGCCAAGACCAATTCAGCCAGGTAAAACTTTACGTCTTCTTCAGTAAACATAACTTCTTTTGACAACCGAGTGAAGAGATCTCCACCACGGAGAAAGTCCAGGATCAGATACAATTTTCCCTCTGTTTGAAAAGCTAAAACAATAAAAATAAAACGCAAAGTAGTTGAAAAACAAACCATAATGAAGTTGAACGATAAACGGATGGCTGATTTGGGCGAGGATATTCCTTTCCAGTTTCGTCCTGAGACGATCTGTCACTGAAACGAAAGGTTTAGACACAGATTAGGTACAAAGATTTTAAAAAATACAAGAAAGTCTTTCAGATTTACCCTTCAAAGTTGCCTTCCTCATAACCTTCATGGCGTAGAGCTTCCCCTCGTTGGATCCGCTGATCTTCCTGCACAAAAACACCTTCCCAAACGAACCTTGACCCAAAATGTGTAATAATTCGAATTGTGAGGCATTTGGATGTTCGGAGGCATCTTCGGTGTAATCTTTGACTTCAAACTCGGTGTCAATATCCGCCTCCTTGATTGTTTCGATCAAAGAATTGGCCTCCAAGGTTCCATTTCCGCTATCATTAAACTCTTCTGATGAATGGGGAGACTTCTCCTCCTTATTAGCCTGAAATACGCACTAACACATCAGGATATTCGACTAAGCAGGTATATTTTAGGTAAAACAATGAATATTACAAATAATTTTATATTCAATTTGAAAAGCTTACACTGGTAAAACAAAGCCCTTTGAGACGGAAGACCATCACTTTAATTATGCCAATTTTGGGAAAGGAAGTTTTTTATTTTTTAAAATCGAGAATTCGCGGATGATGAGAACGGAAAGCCCCGGGGCAAATAGGAGATCGAGAGAATTAAATGAATGGATACACGCGATTGTAGACTCTTTTCAAAACACGATTTGGGGGAGTGATTTGCATAATCGGAATGACGTCAGCGGAAATATTACAAATGACGCAACCTTCCCTAAGCGCCCGCGGGGATTTCGAGCACAGAATGGCCGAACATATTACCTTGTTATCGATCTTCTTTCCAATCCCGAAGCAAGTCGTGATTTGTTTGTGGTTCCGAGCAACGGGGGACATCTGAAAACGTTTAAAAACAGTCCGGATCAGCTTCATTCGGAGCCGATTCAAGCCAAAACTGAAGGGGAACTCTTTTTAAACGGGCAGATTCGAAAATAATCGAAATAAAAACAAATCCGATTAAAGCAAAAAATCACTGACACAACTACACAATCATTCTAACCATACACATCACGATATCTGCACAATCTTACACTTCGTGACGTCTTCTTTGTGAACCGGTAAGGCCGGTTGGCCAGTTCTGGCGCCGCAGTATTAAAAGTCTGGGCCAACGGCATCGGCTAAAGTAAAGCTTTAATCATTTTTAATCTAAAAATATAAGAAATTGCCACAGGATCAGTCAAACGGTTGAAATTCCCGAACCCAAATTCGATGGATAACAATAGTCATCAAACCAGATTAATATCCAAGGTCATATAATTTGTACAAAAAGAATGGGAACATTATATAAAAAGTCAATGAATTATACGGAATGCTCGGGTTTCTCTGTCTCAGCCTTAAAAGCGAAACACGCCTCTGGCCATATAGGGCGCAGTGTGGAATCCCTAAAAAATGTCTGCTTTTCATTGATGGCTAACATTCGAGGTTTCTTTTTCACGGCAAGTATAGCCTTAGACATCTAACGTTTGAAGAAACTGGAGTATACAGATGAAAATGCATTTATAATATAAGTTATTATGACAATCTTTTCGATACTGTAATTGTGAGGTATGTAAAATGCCCACAATGGTGCTTTTTACGGTAAAATTGTGGAATCCATTTAGTTAAAATTTGCGGATATGTCAATAAACATTGGTTTGAGGGAGAACGTTTCAAATATGAAATCATTCACTGCGAATTGCATCGGACACTGTAATCTCAATTTCGATTATTGATTTTCTGAATCGCTTGAAACGGAATGCCAAAATTTTGGCAAAGATTTTCTTATTTTGCTTCATTTATTTCATCGTGCACAATTCAATGGCACATGTGCCATTGAATGCATTCGAATTAGGGATTTTTTTACTGTTTTTTTTTCAGAAATAGTATTACCTATTTTTTTGTATTTTTTAGTGCCAGCCGGTTGTATTCCCTATTTCATTCAGACGTTTTTTTTGCGGAAGTATTGGGTAAATGTGTTTCCCATGAAGTTCTTGGTAGTTTAGGGTTTCTCAAAGTCGACGGTTTCTTGAGTTGATCAACTCGCTTTTTAAAATTTATCAGCTTGAGTCTGATTGTGCAACAAAACCTTTTTTAAGTTTTCGCGGATGATTCACATCGGTGAATAACGCAAATAATGTATAGCCGGCATACATAGTCCTTTACTGCTATAGCCCTTAATTCTTTCGATAGTTGTTAGGTCCCCAAATGGGTAAGGGTAAGAAAAGGAAGAACAAGAACAATAGTAATGCTGTCCAAAAGAAGCTGAAGTTCGAACAAGGAACGAGTAATGAGGTGAATCAGCCAAATGGGGGAAAGCACGATTTAGTCGTAATCGATGAGGTTGGTAATAGCGATGACGAGGTTTACGAAGATGTAAAAGCGGATCCAAAATTATTAGAAGATTCGCGGGACGAAGGAATTCAGGCAGCTGGTTCATCGACGGAGAAGTTGGATGAACGAGGTCTAGAATCTACCGACTCTGGTTGTTCAAGTGATGTAAATGGCTTGTCAGAAACCCCCTCGTATAAAACACAAGAAGAAAATTCCAGAGAAAGGGGTAATAATGACGTCATCGAACTTAGTGAAGATGATGAAGATGAAGATTCAGTCTTCGTGATAAACGACAAGCACAAATACAAACATCCAGAAGGGCCACACCCGGTTTTGGATCCAACTATCTTCGATCGAATTCGGGAATACAAAGCTAAATTTCCCAAGGCTTTTCAACATTTTGAGTATCAGATAGACCAACATTTTATCGATAATGTTCAGGTATGTCAATCCTATCAGTATAATGTTTTGCTTTAGAAAGATCTTACATTTTGGTGGAAGATGGAAGTCAGGAAAAATCTTTTGAATGTGATTAATCAACAGTTCCCCGGTGCTAACCTTGTAGTAGTCGGATCTACGATTAATGGGTGTGGTGCCATGTGTTCTGATATGGATCTGTGTTGCATTATAAAAGATCGATTTACAAATGCAGCGTCTTCGGAGAGAGGGTAAGATTCCTCTTGTTTTAAATCGATTGCCACCAGGTTCGCCATTAAATGTCTACGAAAGATGCAAAAGTTGTTCTACAGAAACCGGCATGCAATCAAATTGGATAAACTTTTAGTAATCAATGCTAAAGTAAGTATTAGTTTGAAATTATTTGTTTTACAAATTTAGGTACCCATTTTGCGAATCACATTTCTACATCCATTTGAAGGTCTGGAAGTTGATCTAAACGTAAATAACACTGCTGGTATCAATAACTCGCACTTGCTGCATTACTATTCCAGGTAACTTGTTTTCATTTTTATGAATTTTGTTTAGGATTGATGATAGGCTGCCTTCTCTTTGTTTGCTAATAAAACATTGGGCCAAGAAGAATGGAATTGGAGAAGCGATGAGTGGAACTTTTAATAGTTACTCCTTGATCTTACTTTGTATCCATTTTCTGCAAGTTGCTGTTCAACCTCCGATCCTCCCAAATCTCCAAGAGTGTCATGCTGCCAGATTTGAATACACGGAGGATGTAGCAAGGCTCACTGTTTTCGATGACTTACCCCCAAATTACCCAGATCCCAGGTTAAATACGTCAACGGTCGGGGAATTATTAATCGCCTTTTTCGATTATTACTCCAAATTTGACTTTGAGAATTGGGCCATCTCCATCCGACGGGCTACGGTATTTCCGAGGTCTGTATTTTCATTCATTGCTCATTTCCTTCTTACTTTATACTAAACGTCCGTTTCAGAGCCGAATTGGCCGACAATAATTACCGGTTTAAGATGTATATCGAGGAACCCTATGACGGATTGAACACTGCCAGATGTGTAACCCAGCCAGAGAAGTTTGAATTAATTATGGATGCGTTCAAAGAAGCGAGGAATGCTTTCCTTGGAAAGTTTAGACCTAATCTTCGCAGGATTCAGGTTGGGAAGGTGTTTGGCGGTTCGGATTGAAGGAGATGTCGTTGTTCTTGTTGAATCATCTGTCTTCAAGTCTTGTTAGAACTAACGGAAATAAATTCATGAAACCGACAACTTTCTTTATTTTAATTATACGGTTTGACACCTGGTATTTGACGAATAATTTTTTCTCAATCTGATTATTTTCAAGATGGCAAAGAATGTGAATGATGTCAGTTATCGAAAGGTGGATGTGGATGCTCTGGACCCAGATAAGTTCAAGGACGTGGCAGAACCAGAATACACAAGTCACGGACCTGGGAATGGACCAAACGAGAACAATGTAAAGCAACTTCTTCAATCGAATAAATTGGTGGATGCTCTGAAAGCCGTTCTGGATGATCCTCCTCTCAGGTCCACTGATCAGGCTTTGAAAGATAAGGTTTCAACTCTGGTCCTCAAAGTTCTTACAAGCTTCAAGAATGCCGAAATAGAAGGAGCCATCAAGAATCTGAATACGGAAGAGGTAGCGTTGCTAATGAGATATGTCTACAAAGGGATGGAATTGCTGGTGGATTCCCAGACAAGTCAACAATTATGTGCATGGCACGCCCAACTCTTCCAGGTAGGGGGATACGGGATAATCACTCAGGTACTCACAGCAAGAAACCGACTTTAATTGTACTATTCATGTAACAATAAATTATTATTAATTTTAAAAAAAACAGGCATTGACTAGAAGACAATTGTTATTTGGAACGGCATTCAATTATCATTTTGGCGATATGTAATAGAAGAAAGACAACGCTGGACATTCCAAGGCATATCAGGTAGTGGCTGATACTCATCCCGATTTCTAGCCAGCTGCCATCGTCTTTTAAATTGAAGAAGAATATCTGAAAATAAACAAAAGGTCTATATTTTTCACGCAGAACAAAAAATATTTTTCCCCATAAAGCAATTATGTTTACCCTTATCTGTAAACAGGGGTGAACAGTGATGAACACAATGTTTCAAGCAGTCCTTAGTCAAACAGTAATGACATATGACAAAATTCTGTTATAAATTTAGAAAGTATAGAAATTGCAATTCCAACCCAAAACGTTGGAATTCCGTATCTCTACGTTAGTTTTTTTCCAGAGTTCAAGTTTTAATTTTTCAGCAAATTTGGCGACTCTTTAGCCAGGAATAAAAAAATTTTCGAGTCTGAGAAACGTAATTGAAAAACATTGAAATTTTTTTGGAGTTTCACCGATTTCGGGCTCCAAAACTTGGAATGAAAATGTCAAAGGTCAGTACAAATAATTTTCCCATAAATAAGCCTGCAAAAGGGAAACTTGCCATAGCCATAAGATCGGATAAAATCATCAGTAACACTCCCAACCGAGGAAGTTTATTCTCTTGTCGTTGAAGGATAACAGCCAGTGAAAAGGCTAGCTGCAATAAGGGGATGGCTACCTTCAGTATGAGGAGAAAGGCCATCAAGAAAGGCGAGAAAGTTGTGACAAAGTTGCTGGTTGCACTGGGATTGAATCCATTTAACGATGCTAGATTCCCAGTGCCAAAGAAAGCTACCTCAATCAGGACGATCAACAGCATCGCCCTTTGCCATTCCTGTCGATCAAAGGGACCCAATGTTCTCACATCCACATCAAACATTCCTTTCTTCTTCCCCACACTCTTGTCTTCAATTTGGAGGTTCAAGAACTGGATGTCATTATGGCTGTTGTATTCCAGACGGACATAACAAATAAGGAATGTCATGAACAACAATAAGAACACGGACTCGTAGGCCATAGAGAGCAGGGAATAGACCATAAATGTGGAAGACAACCAGGATATATATCTATCAGTTAAACTTCGTTTGACCATGAATGGAACAATAAATCCGAAAAAAAGCAGTGCCCAGGACGTTACACGGCAGAATGATGTCTGATAGAAATATACATTGTATATTATTTAAACTTACTAAGTAGGGACCTAAGCAATTGACAACAGATGTGACCACCAGCATTGCCGATATTGCAGTAAACACTCCTTTCGAATCTTTCTGTCCATATGTTGTTTTATAATAATGCAATCCATATGAACACACCAAGGGAGACATCACAACCAAGCCCTTCATGGGTATGTTTCCTACAGGAGGCAGCAACGGAAAGAGGGCCAAACAAAAACTTGAAATTGCCCATATATTAGACCTAAACCGACTTCGTTTCTTAATCTCAAAACAAAACCCATACCAGATCTTTGGCAGAGATGAGGTGTAATATGGTAGGGGAGCAATAAATAAGAGAAGCAAAGAAACAACAGCACGTTCGAAGAATGCGCTCACAGTGATTAATATGTGCATCGCTGAAACAAGTCATAACTCCTGAATACATTACCTACCTAAAACAAAGATGCCAATAAAGAAATGCAGGTACCATTGTCTGATATCCTGAAACAGGACCAAAGCTTGCTTTAATGTAATTCCATTACTATTCCATATCAAAGATGAAATGTACGTTGGCAAAAGATAAAAACAGGTATGCGAAAGGGGCCACTTATGCATCAGGGACACAGATATCTCAATTACAAATATTCCGACAAACCACTTGTTCGAAACAAACGTTTTCACATCACGAAACGCTCCCCTAAATTGAATAGACAATAATTAATCGTACCTAACTCAACCCACCACCGCATAAATGTGTACAACAAGAAGACCCAGGAGAAGAACAAAAAAGCGATGGCCATGCCCAGTGTAGTCCTGTTGTAGCGATGGAAATAATATAACCCATCTCTGACTCTTGGAATCCATTCCAAGCAAATCTGAGAAGCAGATTCGTATCTTCGATTCCTTATTAAACTCGAGATTGTTTCGTGAACCTTATTCAGAACAGAAGCCTTGAACTCGGGGTACTCCTTGAACAAAAATTTAAAAGAATTCCTTTCTTTCTCGGCTCTTTTGATACCAAATTGTTCTACCATCTAAATTAACATTGATAACAAAATATCTTAACTGTACCTGTTTCAGATTGGCACAAGCAATATTACACTTCAGTTTAGCTGGAAAGTCGAGGAAATGAAGAGGAATAATACCGAGACTGTTAACTGGAATCGGAATCCCCAGAAGAGCTGACATTAAAGGGGTTAAATCGACTTGATTAATCTCTTCTTTTAATGGCAGAGGTGAAACTCCATGTCCCCAGATAACGAAGGGAGTCAGGACTTCATCATCAGTTCCACTTCCATGAGATCCCCAATCAGTCATTCCATGATCGGCAGTGAAAACAAAAGCCGTTCTGAACATTCATAATAAAAGACATACTTCAAACGAACAGGACAACCATGACGTTCTTACCTGCGATCAGGAAATACTGTCCCAAAAAGTTCAACAATCCTATGAATCCCTTGGTCAACAACATGAATATTGCTAATGTATTCATCCGAGGCGGGTTTCTTCCCATGACCATTGGTATCTAAACCAAGTAAATGGAGGAAGAAAACTGTCTTATCGTTGTACAAGTCAGCGTTGCTCCCATTTAAAAGATCCTAAAATGAAACCAACTTATCTTAAAACTTACTTCGACTTTCTGAAAAACCCATCGATCCAGGTAGGCAGCATCATTTCGCGAGAAATCTTCTTCGTCCGATGAGTAATAAAAAGTTTCGGCTTGGTCAACTTTATCGCCAAACATTGGAACGATGTCCGGACTTCCGTAAAGGAAAGACTTCCTGGACTGGTTAAAGATACTATCAAAGGCGACTGGATTCTGAGACCATCCTCTGGTCACGGCACTAACATCTTCATATATACCCGCCAGCATAGCAACATGCCCGGGCCTTGATTCTGTTGGAACATGACTTACGGAGACTCCGAACACGCACTAGAACGTAAACGTCACAAGGGAATTGCCCAAACTGTCCATGCCCAAATGACATGTGTTATACACGATTCGAAAGTCTTGAAGAAATGTTCTAAGAACATGTTTCAAAGATTTTTATGAATAACTGATATAGAGAAATCGACCGCTAAAATCCCAAGAATCATATGCCAAAAACATTACTTAGGATTTGATGGATTCTTAAGGTGTAATTATTTCAACTTTATAGTAACTAAGCACCCTTATTCATTGTAAAAACGATCTAATGCCGCCGACGAATGATGTAGCAGCTCATGACCCCGGTCTTCCCGTTTCTGCACTAGAGACATCGTAGATCTCCGTGACCAAACTCAGTTGGCGATTTTTGGAACCGGTTCCTAGGAAACTTTACAAGGAATTTCGAATGGAAAACAGCACATGCCATTTGGCCATGGATAGTTTGTGCAATACCTTTATTAATTTCAATAAACCTACCTGGTTATTTCGTATCAATGAATGAAGGTACGGAGATTTTTGAGGATAATCATAAAAGGTGCGAGATCGGAGACCATCTAAAAATAAATAAAAAAATTATAAGCACTACCTGCGGAAAATAATACAAGACGCTTTGCAGTGTTATCAGTTTGAAGAAACTCCTGCGATTTGGCTCCAGAAACAATCGGCGAATCGTAATAAACATCAAAAATGGAGTAAACCAACACCAAATGCACGATTACACCTAATAGAAAAAACAAGGCACTACCGTTTTCTGACATCATACAGCATGATTCACGTCTAATTGTAAAGTCTTGCAAAAGTTTGGCGCAAAAAAATTTTTTTTGAATATATCGTAATGCCAGAACCAAAATTTGGCCGCGAAAAATTATGTTCAGAAAAATCATTTTTGAACAAAATTTTGCACTTTTTATTTTTTACAAGGAAGGGAGAGACGGCAAGAAATGGTAAGTGAGAGGACTGTAAAATGACATTAATTGTCTTTTAGCTGAAAAGAAGAGCCCCATCTCAATCTCCGAAAGTGAATCCAAAGGACAGAAATGCCTTGAAGAGTGCAAATAACAGCGGAGCCATCACAGTAAGCCCTGTATCATCTTTAGACATTGCTTTAGCCACTCAGAACAAGAAATCAGGCAAACTTTGAAGATGAGGAAGAATCTGATGACGAATCTACTGAAATTAGTCGGCAAGAGCATGAAGAGATGATGCGGAGGATTTTAACACGCCCTTTTCGTGTTCCAATTGAAGGGTATAAAGGTAAAAGTCTTATTTATTCTCTATTTGTCTTTTAGGAGCGCCTACCAATCGAGCTCTAGGTGTCAGGAGATCAGGAGCCAAGACTGCTCTCCATGATCCGTATGAGGAAAATGCCTTGGTCCTGTATGTACCTGTGGAATTAAATGCTCACGAAAAGTTGAGATTGGACAACAAGTTGAGAAAGGTCCATGTGGTAGTAGATCCAGGTTTATCTTCGGTTCTCCGTCCTCATCAGCGGGAAGGAGTTCAGTTTATGTATGAATGTGTGACCGGCAGAGTGATTGAGGGGTTTTCTGGGTGTATTATGGCGGATGAAATGGGTCTGGGAAAGACATTACAGTGTATCGCATTGATGTGGACGTTACTGGTAGGATATTCAATTTAATAATTTTTTGTTTAGCGACAGAGTCCCGATGGAGGTCCAGAGATTAACAAAGTTATTGTTGTATGCCCCAGTAGTTTGGTCAAGAACTGGGATAAAGAGATTGGCAAATGGTTGGGAGGTCGGGTTAACTCGCTTCCTATTGATTTTGGGAAGAAGGAAGAGATTATTCGACACCTGGGTATTGACAGTATAAACTTTAAAGAACTCTTTTAGAAACCTTTATTAATCAACTTGGAAAGAGAGTGGCCACACCGGTGATCATAATTTCATATGAGACGTTAAGAGGGTACATTGAAATCTTGAACAAACAGGAAGTCGGACTTGTCATTTGCGATGAGGTAATCTTGATGACATTCGAATTACTTTTTTTAGGCGTCGAGATATTACGGGTGACGCACGGTTGGGTGGTGCAGGTTCGGATGAGTCCTCTTGGGTTATCCCATCTTGGGGTGTTGCATGTTCTGGTGGCTCACGTTTGGGTGATGAATAAATATTCTAATTCTAGCTACTAGCTATGACGTAAAATTTTTGCATTTTTTGGAGGAAGATGTTAGTTAATTTTTCATTCATAGTTTATTGTAAATCTTTCTTACGTCGGTTAATTACCAGTAAATGAATGATTTGTCTGGTTTCACTACTCTCATTAAGAATAAGGTTTACGTTTTGAATTGCCTTATTAGTAGGAATGCAACTTTTATTTTTTGACCTTTGAAAACGCCCAAATATGCAACAGCCAAATATGGGATCACCCGAAAGGGCCCACCCGAACTTGCACCGCAACCATACCTTTTTTTAGGGGCATCGTCTCAAAAATAGCGACAACCAGACCTACCAGGCTTTGACGAGTTTAAAATGCAACAAAAGAGTCCTCATCTCTGGAACACCTATTCAAAACGACCTGCTTGAGTATTACAGGTATAGGTATTCCTATTGTAATATTAGTTTAGTTTGGTCAACTTCGTTAATCCTGGGATGTTGGGTAGTGCTCAAGAGTTCAAAAAGAGGTTTGAGAATCCCATTCTACGAGGTCGAGATGCCAGTGCCACATTGGAGCACCAAAAGGTTGGAGAGGAAAAACTGCAGGAAATGGTGTCCTTGGTTAACAAATGCATTATCAGAAGAACCTCCGCGCTTCTTACAAAGTACCTGCCGGTAAGTTTAAAGGGCTTGAGAGTAATTTTAATTTTTTAGATAAAATATGAAGTGATTATATGTTGTAAAATGACAGAGTTACAAAACAAATTATACAGGAAGATTATAACCGGGAAAGGAAGGGATGTTTGTAACGAGGCGACTAAGAAAGGACTAACAAGCACTGCTCTGACACTAGTAACCAGTCTGAAGAAACTTTGCAACCATCCACATTTGATTTATGACAAAGTTATTCAAGGGGATGTCGGCTTCCAAGGTAATTTACTTTTTTTGAATACTATGATTGCAGGATGCAAGGAAATATACCCAGAGCATTATCTCAGGCGTCCTCTGGATCCTGTTTTCTCAGGGAAGTTGAGGATTTTGGATTTGCTTCTGGCTGTGACTCGACAAGAAACCAACGATAAGTTTGTGGTGGTGTCGAATTACACTCAAACAATTGATGCCATTGCTGAGGTAAGATGAATAAGATTATTATAGATTGCGTTTAGTTGTGTAACCTCAGAAGGTATCCCTATGTCAGACTGGATGGAAGCATGTCGATAAAACAGAGAGCCAAGACTGTTGAAAAGTTCAATGACCCCATTGTGAGTTTAGATACGTCGGTTATTCGTTTTAGGCGCCTGAATTTATTTTCTTATTGTCTTCGAAGGCTGGTGGATGTGGTCTGAATCTAATTGGGGCCAACAGGTTAGTCATGTTCGATCCTGATTGGAACCCGGCCAATGATGACCAGGCCATGGCCAGAGTTTGGAGAGATGGGCAGAAAAAGAACTGTTTTATATACAGATTGTTAGCGGTAAGGACTTCTTTGATTGATCTTGCACTTTTTGCTCCGCCGGAGCAAGAAAAGCCAATCGGACCTAAAAAATGTGTCGTCTTTGATACAAGATTGGGTTTAGCAGTGCTTTTATCCCATTGCAGTATCTTTGATAATTTTCAAAATTTTAAAAATGCCTCCGCCGGCCTTTAAACATGATAAAAGAAAGATTAAAACAAGATAATTGCGAGTTTGAAGTGACTAACAAAAAAATCATCGGCTTTCTTTCCGATTCACAAAAGCCAAGCCCCCAAAACGGCCTCGGTCGGTAAAAAAGTCTAAAAACTTTAGAAAAGACGTCAAATCTCTCCGCCGATGCAATAAGAAATTCTTTTGCATATTCTAAAATCGCCCTGCTTAAACTTTTAAAATCAATTTAAAATTCTCGGATAGCTGCAAAGAGCATAAAGATATTCGCAAAAACTTTCTGCAATATTTCTTGATACACCCTGTGTTTTAGAGAGGAACCATCGAAGAAAAGATTTTTCAACGCCAAACCCACAAGAAGGCCTTGTCTTCGTGTGTTGTCGATGAAGAAGAAAATGTGGCCAGACATTTCTCCATCGATCAGCTGAAGACATTGTTTGAATTGAATGAAACAGCTGCCAGTGATACCCATGAGAAGATCAAATGTGAACGATGCTTGGATGGTCGGGAGGTTGCTGATCCTCCTCCAGATTCTGACACCAATTCAGATCTGTCCCACTGGTTCCATGTGGAAAAGGATGCGAGAAAAGTACCTGATCATATTTTGAGGAGAGTCCACAATCAGGATATTATTTCTTTCGTTTTCTACCAGAAGTCCCATGAACAACATCGAATGAGAGCTGAAGAAAGACAAGAGAAAGAAGATGAGGACTACAAACCAGAGGAGGAGGGGGAAGAAGAAGAAGATTGAGATGTGCTAATCAATTATATCGTATTTTCTGTGTAATAGAACCAGTGTTTGTCGGGTAGTGAATTTGGTTCCAGTTGTTGTGTTCTCATTTCGATTAAAGTTTTATGTCAGTTTTGTGTACGATCGTCCAAATGGCGTACCAGTTCGTTATCTGCATTACTTTTGACATTCAATCTTACCAGTCTGTATTAAAAATGAGTCCGAGTTGGTAGTTCGATTCAATATTTTTCATGAGAGAAGATTCCTAAACATTTTGATTTGTTTCCTAGACGATCTCAGTGAAGCAAGCCGTGACATAAGATTTTCTCGATGCCGTGTCATATACATAGATATGAACCACACCACCGGTGGAAAAATAACGCATCATATTTTTGTTCCATTAATACAGTAATCCGTGATACAGTAAGCTCTCAAAAAAAGCCAATAGATGTTATCAATTTCAACCGGTTTTAAGACGTTTTATTTTTCATGTATTCATCTTCTAAAATTATATAAATCCAGATATCATCGATGTCTAAAATTACTCTGTCTCATACAGACCGTAAAACTACATTAAAGGTAACTTGCGTCTTATTTTTGGTATTTGCACCCAGTCGGGCTCGAGACGCTGGATTGGTAGTTCTGACCGACAATCACTATACCATGAAAAATGCCGCAACACTTTTTGCACTTTTTTCTCACGTTTATATATCAGAATTTTATGATGATTAAAATATGTAAAATTCAGCTGCGGGTTTTCAGAAGTAAACTTTATATGGTCGATTTTTTTGGACGAACCGGCAGTTTGGTGTGTTACAGTAATCCGACTCAGTCAAAACCACTTTTTTTGAAATCTACGAGTGCGAAAACATAAGTATTCATGAATATCTGTATGTTCGTTGCTGATTTATGGGGGATTACTATATAACCAATAAATTGTAAAAATAACTGTGGTAACGACCGAAGTAGACAAACTGTTTTACCAATGGGTTTTTAGGACAAGTAGGGTCACGTTAAAGCAAAAAACTCGAGAATTGGTTTGATATTAAAACGGGTTTTATATACTTTTGGTCTAACTACGGCTTGCTTCAGTGGCTCAGAAAGCGTCTTTTAAAGCGCGAAGATTTTGGCGATAGCAGCCGATGGGGTTATTCCTTCGGAAGTTTGAATAGTAGTGTGACCTTGGCTTCGGTTTCGCGGTCGCCCCAAGAGATCCCAGGAGCCACATTTTGCCGCGCCTTTTTGAAACAATGGCGACCCTTTGCACCCTCTCGATACTGTAAGTTGATGCAAGTACATTTGTTTGATTTTCTTTTTAGTTTCTTAATTCAAATAGCATCATCACATTTATTTGTGGATATATCATTTTCCAAAAGGACCCCGGGATGCATAAATCTCTCTTGTCCGGACCCATCCCTCAATTTGACTATTGTTGGCCGCAAGGAATCCACTTCGTATCAACTATCTCTGGAAAATGGATCTAGAAATCAGATCCCTATCATGGATAAAGAGGTTTCTTTTAATTCTTTCATCAATTCTCCTGATCCAAGATTCAAGTCTTTACTCCGAGTTTGTGATCAAGCAGTCATTGTAAGTTCGTAATTTTGTTCCGAATAAAGTTTTTCTAGGGGAATCTTACCAACGAAAGTTCCGTTTTTAACATTACGCAATGTTATGAGATGAAGATGAAAATTGTCTCAGCAGACGGGATGGTAAGTATTATGTTAAATACGGGATGTTAGGACATTAAATACTATCTTTTGGGTTGTTCCAAGCTTATGTACTAAATTACATTTTTTCAGAATGTGAATCTTCTGCTGGAATGGTGGATTCTGATCCCAACATTGGTTTCCTTGACTTTGCTGATCTTGGCCTTGATTGGAGTTTGGATCCAAAGGAGAAGGGCGAAGTCTTTCAGGGTTCTCTTTGAAGAACATCTCATTCAGACCGCGTCCAGTCAACACAATGCTGCCATTCTAAATTCGTAAATTAATTTTATTATTATTTAACAGCCTTGCCGTATTATAGTCATTGAATTTTTTACCGTATTTTTTTTACTGAAGTTATTGTGCTGATCTCATTTTATATCGATTAAACCTTTAATTCAAATACAGGGTGGCACAAAAATGCAAACTTTTTTCATGTGTACTATTAAAAAAGTACTGCCGCGAAAACCTTTAGGTGTTAGCCAAATGATTTCTCAAGTGTTAAATTCTCCGTGTTTTTCTGTCCTAGCGTTTGATTTTCATGCCCATATCGAATTAAGTTTCGAGGTATATAAATGTCTTGAATAGTTATATAAAGTCAACCTGTCTTTTTTAGAGGTCCAGAAACCATTTTTTGAAAACAAAATCCCATAACTTTCGAAACGGTGGGTGGATTCAAATGAAATTTTTCAGATTCGTCTACTTCAGCAGAGATTGCTCCGGCTCCCGAGCCCAAAGTCGGAGCCAGGCTTCTCAGCGTTTAGAAAAGTAATAATGTCGTGATCTTGTTAAACCAGTCGCTTGAAAAATACTGGGAAGGATGTTTTGCGTACCCCTTGGCTCAAAAACTTGTTCTTAATGTTGTTGATTATTTTCGAGATCGTGTCATTGTTTTCTAATAAAACCACGAAAGCTCAATAGCACACATTTATATAGCAAAAACCCGTTAAATTTTGCACGGGAGCCGAAGTCGAAGTTTTGGCCGTGGCAGTCTCTTGTCGGGAAAATAATGGGCCCTCTGTCAATCCAAAATCGCACCGTCGTCGAGAAAGTGAAGTGTGTAAAAAATCATTTTCTCTACGCGGCAAAATCAAAGCTTTTCACTTCAGCGACGCGATCAGCGCAGCGAGAGTTTAGTCATTATTTTCCTGACAGACTGATACTGCGGGATTACGGTGGATAAAAATTGTATAATAAGTGCTACGACGCCGATTTATGAACCAAATTATCAAGACGTTTCGGAGTCAAAAGTATCTATGGAAGATGAAATGGTAGAAGTCCCGTCGGATTCGGAAGTGCCACTAACGTCGGAGTCATCGTCCAGAATCTGTTCTTCATTCTCCTCATCAATATCAAAGTCGAGGTGCAGGAACTGTGGGTTTCGTTGCTGGGCAGTCAACATTTGATTACTCATGAGAACAGAAAAGTTTTCGATGGGATGGAAGTAGGGAGGAAGCCAGTATGGGCGATAGATCAGGTTGGACTCGTTGTTCATCCAAGGCAGATCAAATTTCCTCGAATTTGGACCGGAGATGTAGAAAATCTAAAAGTTTATATTATAATGCGATACAATAGTTTGGAAGAGTTTGGTTTTTCTTCGCCGTTTGAGATGAGGTTTTAATTCTCTGGTTGACTATGTGGTAAATACTGTGATGGAAATTTTAGGAATTTAGTTTTTTTGGAGAAAGTGATGGATTTGGGATAGGTTTTTGATGAAAAGTTATGAATTGTAGAAACTTTTTTACATGCGAGCCAACCATGACGGAATCGGGAATAACGCGACACTAAAATTTTAAATTTTGATTTTGCTGTTGACGATCTGGCAGCTGGCAGAAGTGTTGTCGGTGCGTTTTCATTCACTTCCTGGACGCTTACTATCATTGTCGAGCTCCTTGTATTGTGCGATTACACTTTGGACAAAACGTCCTTTGTATACCAAGGAAATTAACAAGTCGACAGCTCCAAAAACAGCTAAACAATTGTTAATTTTCTATGCACCATGCATGGACTTTCCTAAACTGCTCCAAACGTTTGATCTGCCTATTTAAAAAATGTTGTTTTAATAACCAGCTTGCTGATTATCGTCGTTACGTTTCTATTTATGGTCTTAATACATAATTGTCCTTCTAACGGAAAAGAAATAAAACTCTAAAGTCGCAAAGAAAATCGAAACTCTTACAAACTCTTTCATTGTCTATGATGAACTCACTTTCATTGATGGCATCAGGTTCTGCAAACGAGTAATGTCAAGGCCTCCACCTCCGCAATTGTCAATCAAATAAAGGAATTGGATATTTGCAGGAAGACATGTCGTAATGAAGTGCTTAATTGTCATCAGGTCTATCTCCACCACCGCGACATCCAATCTTTTGAGGGATTTCAGATTCTTCAGAAGCTCCAGAGAGCGTGGCAATGGTTCATGGGAAAGAGCGAAGACCGAAGAAGGGATTTGAAGGGACTCCAGGGCTTGGAATCGACCTGAAATCAGTGATGCCTTATTGTTAGGGGATTTAACTCACTGAACGCCTTAATATAGATCTCCGATTTTCTGGAATCACAGACAACCCCGCCAATCATCAGTCTCTTCAAAGACTTGTGGTATTTCTGGGAGATGAATTCAATCACTTTAGAGCCCAAAAGGATCCCCTGAAGAACAATATCCGTGATATGAGCACTGGAAAGGGAATAGGCAGCCTTCAAAGTGAAGATAGCAGACTTGTTGGGCATCAGGTTGTTATTGCAGAGAACAAAAAGATGTTTGAGACGGGGGTGACCCAGGAAGATCTTCAGATGGGCCGGGGTTCGTTTTCTGAAGTCAAGGGAAAAGAAGTCGTGGGAAAGAACCAAAGTGTGGATTCGGCGGAGTTTCTTGAGACTGGGGACGAGCGGATCAACAAGATCTCTGTTGTCGATGACAAGAACTCTCACATTGGGACATTTTTGGAGAAGAAGAGGAACGATTTTATTCTGAAGTGCCCCTTTTTTTATCCATTCAACCCTACCTTCCAAACTGAAATCTGTTCACTGTTTCTCGGCTCAACCACAGAAGAAACAGATTCCGAGGCGAAACAAGAAGTATCCAGGCCAAGGAAAAGTTGATTGATATCAGGCCAAATCTCCAGTTGATATCTCCATCTTTTACAGACTGCCGAACACTTGATTCGTTCTTGGACGGACAGACTAAATTCAATAATGAAATTTAAGAACCGATTCAGCGAAAGCGATGCGAATCCTTACAATGCAAAGCAATTCCGCAAGTCGTCTTGTCCAAGTTCTTCGATCGATAACATTCTTCAACCGGATGGATCAAATTATTTTGGTGCAGAATATTTTACAAGTTTTAACTAATTTTATTTTATAAATTTATTCAAATTTTTTGCAACTCATTTTCTCGCATTTTTTTTGTTGAAGATGTCAGCGATGACGGATTTCTTAGTTTTTTTTAACGAAATGTCAATGTTGACATTAAGTGTATTATTAAAGTTTCTTTCAAGATTCAAAAATAGTTAATTTCTGCTAATGACAGTCAAATCGTTTGAAAAATAAGAGAAATCCTCATAATTGGACTAGGCATCGTTTCTAGAGTTGTCTTCGAGTTATGCCCTTCAATTGCAATATCGTTTTTAAAATTCATTGGCCTCAAAGGGATAAAAATGAAACAAAACTGTTTGAGTTTGGGATTGAGAATCCGACGCGGTAGTCGGGGATTCCCTCTTCTTGTATCTAAATCAATTCGTTTATATTATACATGCCTTTTATTTTCCGTGTTTCATTTCTACATTACCTTTTCTTATTTAAATTAAACGTTACCCAGTAATAGGGGTCACATGAGGAGAGGGGAACAGGTTCTCCACTCTCTGTTCTCTCACTCCGGCATCCAGTAAGTGATGGTCGCGCATTCTCTGCTGTCCTCGGTTCGTTTCTTCTACCTCTTCTTAAACAAAGAAGATAAATCCCAGGTTTTATGGGTTCTGAAGCTGTCATAAATGGTTTCCCTGTTGTCTGCCCGTAACTTTTTAATTTTAAACAATTTAAATTTTGTTTTCTTCCTCTAAGTTTTACAAAAAAAAGGGAGCAAAAATAGTTTTTACTTACCTGTTTTTGTCAATTTTGAGAAATAAAATCAATAAAAGTAGCCCGCCAGTTTTATCCTTTAATATTTACGGCTATTATCGTCTGTAAAATTATGTATAGATCAAGATATCGAAAAATTAAAACTTATTGTCGTTTCCAAAGCCCCAGCTATTTTCTAAAAACAAAACAACCAAATGTACATTTAAAAAAGTAATGGCGTGTTCTGCAAGTCCCCTTAGTTGATGGATTGAATCCTATTTTACTTTTAGGTGGACTACTTTTTAATTAAAGCTCTTTTTTGCTGACCTTTGGTCCGGCTAGAATCGAAGCCGGATCAACCCAAACTAGTTCTCATTTATCCGCCTCTTTTTTGCCGGTTCCGCTTGCGCATTCGCCTTTGCCATTCGCGCCAGAGGCACTTTCTCTTTTTTTCCGGCTTCCACGCCCTTTTCGGGTAACCCTTCTGCAGGATTCTGGATATCTGAGAGTGACTTTACGTCTGATTCCAGCTAAGCTTTTCTCTTGCTGACTCTTTTCAGATTACTGTGCATCTTTTCTAGGTTCCTTTTCCTACTGTAACAACTGCAGTTAATGAAAAAATAATAGATTCATTTGATAGAATAGATCAATTTAGCTTTAACATTCAAAGAAGTAAATGGATCTACCTAAGGTGGGCGTATTCCCAAAGCAATGGCCATTCGATCTCTACTGACCCAAGGGGATTTGACTGGCTGCAGGGGAAGATGCGCGAGGCTGATGTCCCCGGTTCCCCTCGCGGCGTTTCCTCCCCCGCCCGCTTCCAATTTGATCGAAACCTCTTCAAAAGTGTGAAAAACTTCTGCGGGGGGAGGAAAGGAAGGGGAAGCAGCTCATGTTGAACTACTTTGAACGCGTTGGCCTGACCTAACGGCTGTTTCTCTGCCTCCCCCACTCGGCCCTCGCCCCCCGCAAGATCGCTTTGGCCAAGAGGTGAGTTCTCGAGAGCCCCCGTGCACTCCTCCGCTTTCTTTGGATCAGCCTTCTCGAGGATCGTCCGCCCCCGATAGCGCCTCCAAATCCCCTCCGGGGGCCGTAGGCTGCCAGTGGGGAGGGAGGAAGGGCTTAAGAGACAAGTATATTATTTTAGAGGATCAGCCTGGCCGGGTGATTCTCCTCAGTCCATCCGAGGGCACGATCCAACGTGCTCTCGGAGTTCTGGACTTCGTTTTCTTTTTTTCTTATCTTCTTATTCTTCTTCTTGATTTCAGATTATTCGAGAGGATTACCGAGACCTTACACTGCGTACTTCTTTCCAGTTCCATACTATTTTGTCATGGCTATGGAATGTAAAGAAGTATGTAGTGTTTCTCAAAATTTGTTATTCTACTTTTCTACCATGTTCTACCAGATTCTTACTCTATCGTCATATAAGGTACGGTTAATATTAATTCTAAATACTTTTTGTTTTAAGAGAAGGAAATGTTTTCTAAATAAACAGTAACGGGAAGACAGGGCAGTTGAAAAGCCCCGATATTAGATTATTATGACATAGTTTTTGGCCATTGTGTTTCAGGGAATGTTTCAGAAGAAGGATTATGTAGAAGACGGAGAAAGAAGAGTCAGTTCGCTGTTTTGACATGTTTGGTATGTCCTTTATTTTCACTGAAGTACACGCTATTTAATCGCTGCGTCACATTAAGAAGCCAACTTTACTTTTTTACAATTTATCCCAAAATTATTTTCCGTCAACGCCGAGGGGCGAAAGCGAAGCCAGAAAAACGCATCGTCAAGAGGTTTTGGGTCATTCATTTATTGTTTCAATGAAGGAGAAGACCCAAAACATTTGTGGCCGTCCTCAGACGTCCAAATCAGGCCTCTCGTTTGTTGGAGGGAACCCAAAAACTGCACTTCAGGGCCAAAAGAGAATTCTGGAGTCGGCTTCGGTTCACTCTTCTCTCGGACAATCAAACCCTGAGGCCGTTTCCTCAAAATTTCCGTTTTCCGACAGTCGGTTTCCCGTGTCGGCGGTGATGGGAATGCCGTCAGAATCGCTGATTTAGATCCTATCTGATCCTTATTGTTTCCTCTGAAACATTTCGAGGCCGTTTCTTTTTTCAGAATTTTGTTTCCTCGAATAAATCCGTTTACCTTCGGTTTCTTCACTGATATTTCCCGGGGTTCGACGGCTTGGGAAAGAGACAATTGGGGAATCGAAAAAATTTTTTTATGCATATAAATTGCCAAGAAGGCATATCACGTGGAGTTACGCTACTGTATGACCTCAAAACCGACTGTTCTAGTGTTTATGGGACTCAACTGGATATCGTATGTTTATTTTTTTAAATGATTTTTGGCACCACTGTCAGTTATAACAAGCCAGTCGAACGGTATGTCTATACGCATCCACTTCTGTGCACCTTTGTTGCGATGACCGCTTTCAACATCACAATGCTGTAATTTAAAAGCAATCATTGACTCGAATAGCTAATTTATACCATAACCCTAGGGTACTCATGAAGCAGCTACCTAAACATAAAAATTCGCTTTACATTTTTTATGCAATCCAAGCAATAAAAAAATTTTTAGAGTAAAATTATGGGCTAGGTGTACAGAATTAGATAGACGGAGGTTTTGTGGCCATGCATAACTCCACGTTCTGATACCAATGCCTTGGCCACTTACATGCAAGAAAATAAAGTTTTTCAGTTTCCCCAATTGTCTTTTGTCCGAACCGCACTCTTCCCCAATTGACGACGTTCCGATGTTCCCTTATCTTTAACAGGTTTGTTTTACATCACAAAGCAAAACATGACATTTATTGGGTCATAAAGGTGGTTTTGATGACTTTGACACCATCATTTTGCAACGCCTGATATCCGTTCACTTTAGGCGGAAAAATGACGCGAAATGAATTGAAAAAAAAAGAATTAATTAAAGCGGAGCTGTTTGTTAACTCGACCTGTCCATCTTGATCCACTTCCGACCTGTCAATCTGCAGCCAGGTGGGATCCCCTCAGGGCAAGGTTTTTTTTTCGGAGAATTTGGGCAAATTGAATGCCGGTTTACGCTCTCTTTGTTTACATCGGAATCGCTGTAGTCAGGCTTCAGAACTGGTCATTTAATTTTTCGAGGCAGTCAGCTGTGAAGTGTAAAAGTAGTAGGGGATACGGCTTCATTTAATCCCGGGATATGTCTGCTACTTGTGCCAATCTTCTCTTTTGTGGCCGATCTTGTAACTATTGGACGTGATTAAATGAATAAATCTGAAATGGGGGTTTTAATGTACAGTAATACACTTCTCTAAAGTAAACCTTAAATGAGTTCCAATCGTAGCCTTCCATTATAATAATAATTGTGCTTTTATGTCAGCTCCCAATTGTAAAAGCCTTATTATAATTAACCATTTGAGCGGCAAAATTAATGACGCCTACGGGCATTTTAACATTTATTTTGAATTCATGAATCGCCCGTATTCCGGATATTTTCGGCGTTTTTTACCCACGAATTACAAAATTTTTGATGGCCAGTAATTATTCGTATCTTCAGAAATAACTATACAAGTCCCGGTTTGTATATTTTTTTTTATTTTATGAGTTTTCGGACCAAGTTGGGCCGCGCCATCGTCCGGCCTCCGATGCAAATAAAGTGGCTATTTATTTTGTGGTGGGCCGATGGTAATCCTGGGGGGGGGCGCTTCCCACTTCGCGCCGTCATGGAATCAGAGGAATGTTGCGGGTCCGGATGCCCCGCGGCCGGGTTTTGGGCCGACATTCTTGTCTCGCGGCAGTAAAAACAAAAGCCCTCAGGTTTTAATATTTCGGCGAACATCAATTCCTGATTTCTTGTGGATTTATGAGGCCAGAGAGACACGCCTGGTCCAACGAGATTCCTGCAGTGCCCGGCTGAGTGATTCGGCCACTTCCCGGACCTGCTGATTGCCTTTAAATTAGGACAAAAAAGAATCCTTGCGTCACTTGGAGTATCTTAATTATTCCTTGGCCCATCAATCTCATTCGATCAGGGAAAACCTTATTAAAACTTTTTGTTTTTTATGGAAACCAGTTTGACTTACTGTTTAAAAGCGTGATGAGTAATTTCTCTATTTGTTAGACAAAAATGTTACGGGAATATGATGGATGTCCGTGGAGAGTGGAAGGTTCAGCCCGGCGCTTAGCTATTGTATTTAATCTGATTTGTATTGGAATCTCCGAACTCCATTGTCACAGTAAGACCGGTTCTGTGGGGTTGGAGAGAATCCTTGTACCCAAGGGATTCCATCAGTTCGGCCTTTCTCTTTCGGCCCAATTTATTTAGTCATGGACACATCCCGCCGAGATGTCCAGGTCGTCCAAACTCCAGAGGCATTCGGTCGAATAATTTTTATCGCTTCGGGTTAGATGCCGAGTGTAATGTCCTTGTGATGTCATCGCTTCTTTTTGCAGGACCCAAACCTCTCACTCTGTTGGCATGGTGGCTGCCATCGGCTGAGCTAGCCAGAGATGCGCCCGCTGGCCTTGACTCTGATCCTGACCTCACTGTTTGCTCCTCTTCATGGAGACACGTATCTGGCCGCGCCCATCTTTCCGCTCTATAGTGCCCTATTCCTCCCACCATCCAATATCAGTCGTAAGTTTTTCTTTTTAACTACGATATTCGGTTATTCAGAAGAAGATGACCATCGAGAATATTTGGCTACAATGGAGTCGATCAGGCCGATTCTGGATGTGGCCATGATCGATGCTTATCGTTATTATCTCCAAGGATGGGCTCCCGGTCCCGAGGAATGGCTCTACATCAAGGAGGCCCCGATCAAGGGATGCGATGATCAGAAGGAGGCCGCTTGGGCCACTCTCGCCGCTTATCAGTGGACCAATGGATCCGGGGTGAGTCCTGAAACGAAACCTTTGGCTTAAGTTTGTGAAACTACTGTTATAGTTTTATTCCTCCGTGATTGATGGTTTGTCCTTTTTACGAGTCTGGGATGACCTTTCCTTGGCCACATGGCTGACCAGACATGTTTATCGCCTTTTTTCATTCATCTTCTTTTCAGTTGGATCTTGCCTTCGGACCTGCGTGTGATTATGTCTTGGCCAGTGTGGGTAGAATCCTCGGCTTCTTCAAGGTCCCTATGTTCACGAATGCCGGGTTCAGTGAGTATTTCAATCAGAAAAGCGACTTTCCCGTCACTCGAGTGGGTCCCTTACAAGTAAGTCCGTTTTTCCCAACCTATCTCATTTCTAGGACCATATCGTCAGATTATTCGGCCAGTTAGCCAATCAATTGGAATGGAAACGACCCCATTTTCTCTATGAGAAGAGTTTCTGGGAATCAGAATTCTTGGAAGGGGGTTTCTGTAAGATTCTGGGGAACGTAAGTGTTCAAAATCAGATCCAAATTCAGTTTTGAATGTTCTGCGTGCAAAACTAGCCTACGGGGCTGATTCATTTATGCACAGAAAATAAAATTGAAAAAAATAAATCACAAAATGCGTCAGAGTGGAGAATTTGCGATGCAAACGGAAGTGGGAGAGAAAAATTTAACTGAAATAACATGAAATTATTATATTCAGGGGATGTATGCATACACAGTAGAACGCCGATGGAATCTGACGATTAAAGCGCAACTTCTGGAGAACGCCGAGAACGAGGGCGGAAGCCGGGAACACTTCAAACAAGTCCTCATGGAGAACATCGGGAACAACTTTGGCGGTAGGTCGTTAGCGACAGGAATGCGTCGCTTAATGTGCTCTTCTTTTGTATTCCCTTCTGTCCAGATCTCTCTTCCTTTTGATTTGAGAATCCAGAATTGTTTTATGGCCTCCGGCGTTGCTGATAAGGGAGGGCAGGGACGGGTGGGTCTTGCGTGGACAATTATATGCGCGACGCCCGCTAATTGGCTGCCACTTGAATTGCGCAAGAGTTGATGCTTCCGTTGTTGGGTGAGGGTCTTTACCAGTCAGGACGTCTCTTGTCAAATCCTGCTTAGAATTAACAGATTCGTTGGAAGAATCTTTGGGCCGCGGAGTCGAATTAATCCACAAAAACGGAGCCGAGAGGCCGGGGCTCTGATTATTATGAAGCCGGTGGTTGCGTGTTTCGGTGGCCTTTTGTCCGCTGGGCCAAGGAATCCGGCCACCTTTCGGGTTATTATGAATACTGCATTAAACATTCGTTCGCACCTTTTTATGCTAATTATTCCCCGGAGGCAAAGGACGCCGAAGAGAGCCGCTGGGTTATCTAAAGTGTCGAGTTTGTAAATTGAGTCTCCATTAGGATGTAGATAGGCCAAAGCCTGGAGGGAGTTCTTTTTAGAACTCGTATCTTGCAGTTGGCCTCTACTGTATACCGAACCGGCCCATTTTTGAGATTAATTATATCCTTTCTTTATCCAAACATTTACACATTCCGAGATATAAGATAACGCCAGGTTTTCATATTCGACAGACCAGATTGGAAATCGGGGGAAGACGACCTTAAGTTTTATGCCCTTCCAGATTTTATTTATTTGTTCTGGCCCTCGATTCATTCAACTGAATCGACGGCTTAAGTTGGCAGTTGTGGGTCAGTCCCAATGTCTGTGGGCAAAGTAACTCTTCGCTATGTGGATAAAAGCAGCCAGCACGGCACCCATACCTGGATTAGATCTAATCTCTTTAGCCGTTTAGGGCCTCCGGAAGCCCATGGGCCAAGGTGCTATCGGCCTTCCCCGAGGGCGTTTTTTGTGGGCAAAACGAAGCGTGGATTGTGAATCTGGGGAGAAGATGTCGTCCTCTTCTCCCCTTCCATTACTTAATTTATTGTTGCTATAAAGTTTGTCAGTTACAGTGTTAGAGAGGTCGCGTTAATGTAGTTCGGCTATGAGCCCGCATAATGTCAGATGTTTGGCTCTCTGATGGTTTTCTTTGTGTTAATCCTCTCCGTTTGATGCGGTTATGTCTACTTCTGATACTGATGACCTTCACCAACTCTCTGGCATCATCTGTGGAGGTTTCCACTCCGTATTCAACTACTCATAGACGAATTCGGCATTTGGATCCTCATCATGAAGATCACGAGCATCGTCGGGGACATCACTTAAGGCCTCCGAAGAAGATTGAAGTGTCTCCTCGCAGGCCAATCTACCTCCTTTTCCCGTTGCCAGTTGTCAAGAACAAGGCCCTCAATCCTTTCGGAATAACCATCGACTTGGCCCGACCGGTGGTTGATATTGCAGTTGAAGAGGTCTATCGCCGCCAACTGGTCCAGCCTGGCTCTTTACATATTCATTTCGAGGATTCTCGGCTTTCCGATGCCCATGGGCCAAACGTGGCCATTAATCATCTGGTGAATAACGAATTGGACTGCATCATCGGTAAGGTTTTAATTAAAATATTTGTTTCTAATACGAGATCTTTTTATTTAAGCCCTAATTGACTTTAACTATGCTTTTTAAGTTACTTTTCAACTAATTGTGGTTCAGATGATTTAGATTATTTTATTGTTGAATGAATAATTAATGTCCAAGGAATTATTTTAACTAAAAAAACAAATCCTGGATAAAACTCGATGTCATTTAATTTTTAGTTTCCTAGCCCATACGATCTCATATTTTTGCAAACTTTAATCACGTTTCTTTGCAAGATATGTCAACTATAATACTTTATGTAAATTCCCCAGACCTCTTTTTGAACGAAAATGCGTTGAAAGAGGATTAAAAAGCTAAATGATTCTGGAAAATGATGTTGCTAATCCCTTGATTTCAGGTTATGGCTTTGTGTATGCCCTTGCTCCGGTCGCTCGAATGTCACCATATTGGCACGACGCTGACAGTGATGGGATCCCTGTCATAACATCCACTGGCCTTACTTCCAACCTCGACAATCGCAATGAATATGCTTTGATGACGAGGATCTCCAGCCCTTACAAAGTGGTGCGGAATTGTGTTCTGAAGTTGTTTCATCAGATGGATTGGCGCAATTCTTTTTATCTGTTTCACGAAAGTCGACACAATAACAACGACATCTCCATCCCGTATGGAGAGTGCTATCTTCTGATGACTTCCATCCACGTAGAGTTGAGCAAGCTCTTCCAGAACGACCACAATTACTTCATGTTCAATGAGAACCGGCTGGGTCGTGACGAAATCGTGGAGAAACTTAAATATGCGAGCATGACGAGCAGTGGTAAGCCCGAAGGGAACATGGTGAAGGTCTTGTCTTTCTCTCAATAATGCCCTCCGGCCCTGTTCTGTCAATAATTCTGGCGTTTGGGAGGCTGTTCCGGTCAGGTCTCCCTTTTATCTGCACGGAATTTGCATCTGATTATGCACGCTGCCCATGAATGCCGGATTGTTTTTTCCTTTCGGATCTAGATGGCGAAGGCGAAGTGGAATCTGGCCATGTTTCCCTTCAAAATCATTGCAGAAACGTCCCTTTTTACTCTTTTTTTACTGCACTTTTATATTTTTTGTATTGGCCAAATTGAAGCTATTTTGACGCCGTTTTCCTCGCCTCGTTTAACCATTTGAATACAATTCAGAACTGCCATTACAAGAGTTTCACATGACTTTAGAGACCACTATTTGGGGAAATCTTTCCACTTCCTCCGTGTAGTCGCGGGATAACGTCTTGATGGTATTTTTTTCTCAATGTGCCACGCTTTTCTGCAAAGAACGAAATGCCGAAGTTTGGGGCCGGAGATATATTTTGTGCCCTCCTCTTCTTTCTGCTAATTCAACAATATTTGTTTTATGATTTTTCGATTCCCAAAGAGTTTGACAGCGAAAGCGTGATCGGAACTGAGAATGGCCGGAGGGGATTTCTCCCGGGCGGAAGCCCTCAGGCGGATATAGAGCAAAAGGCCGGGTTTATTACCACTGAACTGGAAAAAGACCTCGGCCGGCGGGAAAATAAAAAATTTTGCAAAAACTGAGAGGAGAGACCGGTATTGGGGAAACGCCAGCAAATATTTTTCCTCTCTGTTCCAACCCCCCTTTCCCTTTCCCCGCCGTTCCACGGGCTTCTGATCGGCGGATTCCCACCTTTCCTTTCTAAACAAATTCCTTTTGGTCGCGTAAAATGGACACAAAAATGGAGGAGGAATGCTTTTTTCCAAATCTTAATTTTAAACTTTACCCGAATCTGTTTTCGGCCCCTGGGATCAGCGCTTCGACGATGTGAAGTCGTTGTTTTCAGATGATTTAATACTTGGAATTCTGGGCGTCCATTAGACAGAACCCCATTTGCAGCTTTTTTTTGCAATTAACGAGCCCTTATGTCGGCTTGACCACTCGCTGATAAGAAGGTGAAGAACTGGGTCCCATCGGAATTATTTGAATTTCTTTGATGGATATTTGTTTATTCGAATCCATTTGTTTGCCCACCCGCCGATTAGCCGGCCATGATCTGGGTTTTGCACAAAAACTTTTTTCATATTTCTTCTCGAGATTGACACAAAAACCCGTCAAAAAAGAACCATTTTTCGTATACCCGAAGGGCAAAAATAATGCAAGATGAGAGGCCGGCGGGCCTGTTTGTTTCTGGAGCCTAATCTGATTGCCGTCACACGTTTCTCGTGTGCGTTAGTAAGCGCTGAATGAGTCCCTTAATGGTCCCTTTTTGTCCTTTAAATTATGACACGCGGGGGTTGAGCGGGAAGGGACCCTTTCTTATCTCTAATTTTGCCATTGGAAGATAAACGGGAGCACCTTGAAACCATCCTGTTTTTGGGTATTTTGGTTTCATTCGGTTGGCCATAAACCCTTTTTGTTCATTTTTTGCGCTTAATTTTTAGCTGAGGCCGCTCCTTCCCTTTTTTGGTCTTGGGACCTGGGGTTTCTCCCCTTTCCACTGCAAGTTATTCTCGGGCATTTTCTTATACCGTTTGGCCTCAGGCCTTCAGGGAAGGGATGCGCAATTTTATTGCCTGGAATTGAGGGAAACCGCTAATAAACTCCTCATCTACAGTAGCCCTTGTCGGTTTAATTTTGGGATCTCGGGACCTGGGATAATTAAGGGCGGGAAATGCCCGAGGCACCGTGTTCCTGTCGGGTTATTGCGGCCGGTTGCAGAGCCATTTCCGGCGAATTCTTCGGATTTTTGTGAGTGTTTGCCTAAAGGGGGCACCAAGAATTGGACATTATTTTCTTTCCTTTTGCTGAAATCCGAAAGTTCTGGCCGCCGGGATCCCAGATTCCACACCGGCTCGGTTCCGATTCCGTCAATGTGCGGCGCCATTCTTCGGTCCCGGCCTGAGGCCATTCTCTTTTTTGCACCTAAATTCTTCCGTATTTTTTGTTTTGTTCCGTCACTTTCTGTGGCTCCGGGGGACGAAGGCAGAAGGCATTTTGTCAGGTCTGTGGAGTAGGCCAGGGATGTCGTGGCCACACCGCTGTCGGCCACAATCCCATTCTTCCGGACAACGCGGCCCCATCGCCCGAAACCCCGGGCTGGCCATGGAGCCGGTTGATGGCTTAATGGGCATCAAATAAGAAGACGTTTCGCCTGGCCACATCCCGTTTATAGCTATACTAATGGGTGGTAGAAGTTTTTCCTTCCAAATAAACGATTGTCGACTCCATTTCCCTTCATTTCCCGTCTTCTTGCGTCTTCCCAATTAGACGTTTTTTGGGGCGAGTTTAGTTGTGTTTGTTAAAAGGTGCAACTATAAGTAATACCAGAAGGGGCAGGTCGGGCCAAGAAAAACAAGGTGCAAAGTTCTTACCCATTTCTCGAGTTCCGCAGCGCAAATAAGGCCTTGGGTTAGTCGGGGACACGAGATCAGATAAAACATCACCCCCTCCGTCGACTCCTTCCTTTCTCGGTTTAATAATCAACGAGTTTCCGTGTCTGTTTCCATTTCTCGAGAATTATTGTTTTGTTTTCCGGCTCTTGTATAGCGTGAAGTGACGAAGCGAGCCGCGGTCCCCGCCGTTGCCAATCAGCCCCGTGGATCGACGGCCAAGAAGAGGAGACTGCCTCTGTCTATAGAACACCATCCCACAACACCTCAGGAAACGGGTCGCGGGCGACCATCGCCCCACCCGCTCTCCCACATCCAATGGTCACGTAGAAGACGTCATCCCCATCTCTCGCTCAGGTTCATGTCCATTTCAGAGGTCGGTCATCTTGTCCGACCGTTCCTCATAGTTCTTCTGCTTGTACTTCTGTTGGCTAGTCCTGTACATCCACAAAGTTATATCAGATCTCTGGTCAAGGCCAATCATATCTTCCCTTTCGATGTCCTTGTAGTTCTTCCCGCTCGGGAGTCCGACAACGACAAGTTTGGGCTGACGATAGAGAAAGCCCGACCGGTCATCGAGATCGCCGTCGAGGTTGTGGTCAAACGTGGGATATTACCTCCACATTGGGTACGTCTCAGCTACGAAGATTCCAAATTTTGGGAGGACCCAACCTTGGCTGAAAGACATGCGGCTACTGCAGTTATACGAGCACATTGTGCAGGTCATTTGGATGCTGTCATCGGGTTTGCCGATGAATATTCTCTGGCTACAGTCGCAAAGATCTCCGCCGGATTCAACAAAGGAATTCCGATCATTACAACCACCGGTCTCAACTCGGCCCTGGGGGCCAAAAAGAGTTTCCCATTCTTGACCCGAATGCAAGGCTCGTATCAACAAATGGCAGACTCTATATACCAACTGATCGCCTATCACGATGGGATTCAGAACTCGACTAGCCTTAACTACAAGAACTTTGTTTTTATGTATCATGATAAGAGAAGGGCGGTGAACAGAGGAAGAATTGTAAATGGGGATACCAACGAGGAGACCCCCTCCAGTCATTGCTACTTCACCGTATATGCGATCAAGATGTTCTTCATGGAGAACAGCGCCTACTTCAAGCAGTCCTGGAAGACCCAGGCGGCTCATGTTGCTTTTGATGAGGGGATCCCTCATTCCAAGACCGACATAACAGAATGGCTGAAATTGGCTGCCAATGCCTCGAATGGTAAGACCTGGCCTTGTTTTTTATGCCGAAACAGACCATATTTATTCTGTGGAAATGATCTTACGGACTTAATGAACTCGGTCTACGGCCCGCACGTCTTTAATTAACATTATTTCCATTAAGATCCAATCATCTCTCACCCGGAATCTAATCACGAAACTCTTTGCACAGCATTCCTACACGATGGCTTTAAAACTGGAGGGGCCGTTTAAAGTTTTTACTATCAATAGAGGTCTTTGCAAGATGACAAAGCACTCCATTCCCGATTCTTTTTTTGCGTCACATTATTTTGCAAGAAACCCCAAGAAAAGCGAATGTTTTGCAGCGATCCTTAAGAAAAATAAATAGAAGAGACAGGACTCGCATGTCATGTCTCCGGGGAGGGCACGGCGACTACAATTCGTTTCCGCCGTTAAAGAATCAAAAGACGCAGTGATTGGGATGGCCAAGTTGAGGCTGGGCCCGCAAAAGACCCGGAATTGGGGCCCCTTAGAGGCAAAAGAAGAGCCGAGAGCAGCGATCCCACGCAGGAAGTGCCATCATCAATGTCTTCTCGCCTTTTCTCTGACTTTTCGGCGAGTTTCCACTCTTTCGGCCTTCTGGCACGGCCCCACTGAATCTTTTCTTATACATCTTTACGACTTCGTGCCCTTGACGTCTTGCCCTTGCCTTTCATCGGTCCTATGGTTTGGGATCATGATCTCCGACTGATCCCTCAATGCTCAACCTGGTCTGCATAGTGCTCTCCGTCTTGGGCGTCAGTCCGCTGCTTTCCGATGCCAATCTTACAGTCGCTACCCGGCTACCACGACGCCGCTATTCGCAACCACGATTCCCCATCGATATTGTCGTTGGGCTTCCAGAAAACGAAGGGAACCGACTCAGAAACCCTTTTCGTCTTACCATCGCCAAATCTCAGCCAGTCTTTGATGTGGCCGAAGAGGACATCTACACGAAAAGACGACTACTTCCGAAGGAATCCCTGCGTATCACTTATGAGGATACAAAACTGAGCGATGCAATCGGACCTCAGAAACTAGTGGATCGGTACTGCTCTCGCACAGTCGACGCCGTTATGGGGCTGGCCTATGTATTTTCTCTGGCTCCAGTAGCTCGAATGAGTCAATACTGGGAACAGGGCGTGCCGGTGTTCACTACCAGCGCGATGGTCGACGAGCTGGGGGACCGGCAAGCATTTCCGCTTCTCACCCGACTTATGGGGACCTATCGGACTTTGGCCCGGATGGTGCTGCGCATAGTCGAGGAATTTCAATGGAGACAATTCCACTTTTTCTTCAACGACCAAGCAGTCCACGGCTCTAGTCAGGGTCGGTCCGAATGTTTTTTCTCTTTGAATGCGATTAAAAATGTGTTCAACAATGAACCTCACATTAAGTGGACGGTTGAGATGTTCAGTGAACAGACCGCTGACCGAGACCGCTTCCGTATTCTACTCCAAAAAGCTTCCACCCTAACTAACAGTATGTTCTCCCTTTACATGTGCTTTGTGACTTTTTTTATTTAATTTTGGCACTAATATCATACATGGAGAGACCCTGGGGGTCGCGTATTCTCAAGTCACAGCAAAAACAATCAGAGTCATCGTCTTGCAGCCTCTTCGCTCTGTCTCTCTTCCAAATTTCATTAAATTCTTGCTTGCAAGGTGCCTTTTTTGTCTTATAAAGGCTACTCCAACGAAAGAAATTAAAAAAAGAAAGTTATAAGCAAACTAAAACTTCAATATTTACAGTGATCATATTATGTGCAAGCCCGGACACCGTTCGCGAGATTATGCTATCAGCCCACGATTTGGGAATGGCCACTTCAGGAGAGTATGTGTTTATCAACATTGATGTTTCCACAGGATCCCACGCTGAGAAACCTTGGATTCGGACCAATGAGACCAATTCTCCCGAGAATGAAAAGGCCAAAGAAGCCTACAAAGCGCTTAAAACCATCTCTCTCAGACGAAGTGATCTAGATGAATATAAAAATTTTGAAACTCGGGTCAAGGAAAGAGCAGAGAAAAAGTACAATTACTCGGCCAAAACTGGGAAAGAATATGAGGTAAGAATACCTTTAACAAAACAGTTTCGCTTAAAAAGTTTACCAGTTTTGCTATAATCCAAAAATAATAAATGCCTCCGCTTCCGCACCGCGACATTTCCGGGACGTGGAGAGTTTTGTTAATTTAGTGCTTACTTGTAGAATTGCAAAAAATTAATACAGGTCCCTTGGCCACAGAAAAAAATAGTAGAAGGGCTGTGATATCAGACTGTCGGGAAAATAACGGCGGATCGTCGCACCTCGGAATCGCCCATCACCGCTTTACGACTGCAAGCCGCGACTTGGGACTTGGTGCGCGATAGCGGCGAGGCGAGACATTTTGATGCGACGATCTGTCGTCATTTTTCCGACAGACTGATTTTGGGGGATCAAGGAAATTCGTCGCGGAAATTACCTTGGTCCCTCCTCACCATTTTTTCTTCGACCCCGGCCTGCCCCCCCTGTCGCGCTTTGCAGAAGCAGCTGAGATATTGGATGATCTTTGGGGACGAGGGAGAACGCGAAACGTGGAGAGGGTCAAAGGGAAACGGCTTTTTGGCCATATTTTCGCCATTTCCAAAAAAAAATATTTTTTGTGGAAACATTATTCTCTCCGGTAGACAGGGATACGAAACGTTTCATGGTAAAATTTGCAATTTGGCAACTTTCGACGTTGGCAAAATGTGTGCCATGTTTTCTAGAAATGTGGTTCATCTATCAGTAGGCACCGATTACATCGCAGCATATAATTTTGCGTTTTTTTTACATTCGTTTTTCGGAACCGGTCTTAATTGAATGGAGCCTCGGCCCGTCTAAAAGTTTGTCACGGTGGCCACCCATGTATATTGAAAATAAATATGTTTATTTTAGATGAACAATTTTATCAGTGCCTTCTACGATGCTGTATTACTGTACGCGATCGCTCTAAATGAGACCTTGGCTGAAGGTTTGGATCCACGGAATGGCCGCAATATTACCTCCAAGATGTGGAATAGGACGTTTGATGGAATTACTGGAAAGGTCTCGATTGACCAAAATGGAGACCGTTATTCAGATTATTCTTTGCTTGATCTGGATCCCAAACAAAACAAGTTTGTGGTAAGTTGTGATGATTTTTATGCGAATCTTGTAATCTTTTTAGGAAGTTGCGTATTACTCTGGTGCTTCTAATGAGTTGAAACAGATGACTGACTTCCATTGGGTCGGAGGCCAGCCACCTAAGGACTCCCCAATCTGTGGTTGGGACAAGTCCAAATGCCCTAAGGGCCTTTCATTTCATCAGATCTTGTTGCTGGTTGCTTTGGCTGTTATCTTTGTTCTTTTGATTCTCTTCGGGTTACTTTACAGGTGAGCTATCTTTTTTGATTTTATACCGGTCATCATGAATATTATTTTATATTTTTTTTTTAGACGTTATCGCCTTGAGGCCGAATTAGCTGCAATGAGCTGGAAAATTCGGTGGGAAGAATTGGACGGTGATGAAATGCGGAAGGAGAAAAAGAGGAAACAACAGAGATCTAGGAAGGCCGACGTCTACAGTCCTGTCGAACAGACCGAAGCCCTGCTCAGATCTAATTCGAGGTCTTCTATTGGGAGTGATAAGGTAATTAATATAATAATCATGAAGTTTCTTTAATTTTCACTTGATTTCAAATCTTTATTGGTTCTAACACCGCCAAAGTATTCAAATCTGGTGGGATTTCTGAGACTAACAAGAGAGCACTAGCTGTAATCTTACAGTCGTTTCAGAGAAGCTCTTCTTCTGGAGCGACACGAAAAATTTCCGCGATTATCGACCGAAAGTTCAGTGTTTTTACGAGAAAGAAGTCGTCGCCTCTGGAGAATAATCGGGCCATTGAAAACAATCACACGGGTTTCCCTCAGATCGATGAGGAACGCAACATTTCTTCTCCCTCCAATTCTAATTCGACCAAGAAGAAGACCAGTACAGAAGAGGATTTTGATGTGAACACAAAAAAGTCAGTCTCTCTCAGGAATCGAAAATTCTCTTTTGGGGCGTTCAGCATGAAAGTGAGTCAAGAATTTTTTTCGTTATGCCATTTCCTGTTTTGAACAATACTTATATTGCTTACTTGGATGATCATCAGGACTATCATGATCTGTTTTTTAGTCTGGTGGATCAGTTGAAACAATTCAAATGCAAAATAATGCACAAATCTTCACTAAAACTGCTCAATACAAAGGTCAGATGGTAGCTGTGAAAATGTTGAGGATCAATGTACCTAAGATTGAATTCGATCGGAAGACTTTACTCGAATTCAAAACGATCAAGGATCTTCAACACGAACATATAACTCGTTTTTTTGGTGCTTGCATCGACCCTCCCAATACCTGTATTGTCACGGAATACTGCCCTAAGGGGTCCTTGGAGGATATTCTGGAGAACGAGAAGATCAAATTAGACACCATGATGAAGTATTCATTGCTTCACGATCTGGTTAAGGGGATGTACTTTTTACACAACAGTGACATTAAGTCCCATGGAAAGTTAAAGACGTCCAATTGTGTGGTGGATTCGAGGTTTGTACTCAAGGTTACGGACTTTGGTTTGACTAAATTCCGAGCATTGGAAGAAGTGACCCCGGAAGAAAGAGAAACCCATGCTTTCGCCAGAAGTGAGTAGATTGCAATAAAAACAAGATAAATTAATTCGTTTAGAGCAAATATGGACAGCACCAGAACTTGTTCGTGAAGGAAATCATCCAGAGAATGGGACACAAAAGGGAGATGTCTATAGTTTTGCTTTGATTTTACATGAGATGGTGTTCAGAAAAGGTGCCTTTTATCGAGGAGAGGATGAGTTCCCCGAACCTCAAGGTGAGTGGACTCTTTTTTTAATTAAGTGATTCAGAAATCCTGGAAAGAGTAAAAAGGAAACCTCTGTGTGAGGATGATTGGTATCGGCCAGTCACCACCGAAGACATGATGGAAGAAGAGGGGGCCATAAATGATGACAAGAGAAAGCTCGTCGACCTGATGATCAACTGCTGGAGTGAGAATCCTCATGATCGGCCTGAATTCAGTGTGATCAGAAAGATTGTCCATACTCTTAATAAGTAAGTATTCTGGAAGTTGCTCAAAAGTTTTTTTATATATCTTATACGTTCGTGTTTTAGGGAAAATGAGACCTCAAATCTTGTTGACAATCTGCTCAAACGTATGGAGCAATATGCTACCAATTTGGAAGGTTTGGTGGAGGAAAGGACCCAAGAATATCTGGCAGAGAAGAAGAAGGTCGAGGAACTTCTCCATCAGCTTCTTCCTCCGTCCGTAGCTGATCAACTGATGTCCGGCAGAAGTGTTCAACCAGAAACTTATGATTGTGTCACCATTTACTTCTCTGATATTGTCGGGTTCACTTCGCTTTCTTCTGCATCAACAGCCATGCAGGTAAAGCAAAAAATAATATTAATGGCTTTTGAGATTCGATTACACGTGACATTCATAACGACGGTTTGTTTATTTTAGGTTGTAACCCTTCTTAATGACCTTTACTTGGCCTTTGATGGGGTTGTTGACAACTTCAAGGTATACAAAGTGGAAACAATCGGTAAGCAGCTAACCTTCATGTGTGTTTAACCATTTATAAATATACATATTTATACGTCATCTTTTAGGAGATGCTTATATGGTGGTATCAGGTTTGCCGGAAAGGAGAGAGGACCACGCTTCTCAGATCGGTCAAATGTCTTTGGCATTACTTCACAAAGTCAAAACATTTACAATTAAACATCGTCCAGGGGAACAACTCAAGCTTCGCATTGGAATGCATTCCGGTAAGTAATGTTTCACAAGCCGATCAAATCATGGAGCTTTTACTGTAATATGTATTTTTAGGATCAGTGGCCGCAGGTGTTGTAGGATCAAAGATGCCTCGCTACTGTCTTTTCGGAGATACCGTAAACACATCCAGCAGAATGGAGTCGAATGGATTGCGTAAGTTTTCTTGAATGCGCATTAAATCTTTGGTCTTTCAATAAAGGAATACTTTAAATTTCTTTTGGTTTCAGCTCTTCGAATTCACGTCTCATCCAGAACCAAAGAGATCCTAAGCCAGGATCCGGACTTCCGTTTGGACCTCAGAGGTGAGGTGGAGATGAAGGGAAAGGGCAAGCAGACCACCTACTGGCTTAAGGGCTACAAGGATGTAAATATCCCCGACTTCGGACCTGAATATCGATGATCTTCTCCTTCTCTTTCAATCTCTTCAGGGAGTGTTTGTAGGGATTTCGGGTGACTTCTAGTATTACTAACCAACAGAATTGTATTAGATTCTCTACAAATACCTTGTTTAACTTAGGCAAAGTCTCACGGGTCTCATTTGTTTGTCGAATGCTCTTTCTCGCCTATATTAACAATGTCAAGATACACGCATTTTCTCTCCCGATGGGAAAAAGAACATCGATATATTTATTGTGTTATATCATGAGGAGAAAACAAAACAAGATTGCCCGGTCCAACACTTATCCACACGGGTATTTTTCTTATTTTTATCCATTTATCATATTTATTTCATATAAGAACAAATAAATCTCTATTCATTTTGTTTAGTTTCATGCTTGTGGATAAAGAAAACCGGATTTTAATGAGTGTAAACATCAACAAGACGCACATCCGAGGTATGGCAATAACAATTTATCCGCTTCTTGGCAATTTAAACTTTGTTCAGGCACAATTTACATTGATATAAAATGAATCTATGATACGACCATTAGTATCGACAACAACAATGAAAATTTACGAAATAAAATGCTTGGAATTATGTACTCGGAACCCGTAGACGTTGTAAATATTTAATAAAACTTATATCACAGCACTTGGAGTTAAACGATCTCACGGTCGATGGAATCTACAATTCATATCTTGCAATACATATTGGTGACATCATCAGAAACAAAAGGAACCTTGACCTACCTAGTAAACATCTTGCTCTCTTCATGAACAGGCATCTCCGTCGCTTTGAAGTCGTTGAGTTCTTTTCGGATAAGGGCTTTCTCGGAAGGAGTGAGCCGAGTCCATGGTTTATCTCCTTTCCGATCGTACATCTCGGCTTCCGTGACTTCCACGTAATCATTGAACTTGATGATTTGTTTATCTTTCAACTCTTGAACAGTGGGTCGAAAACTCAACTAAAAATATATCTAATAATAAACCAATCCAGACATCATCAATCAAATCAAACATTACAATTAGAGGCAATATTCGAATAACAGAAGATGTTACCTTTCTCAGAAGCATCTTTCGGGTCTCTTCCATAGACCGACGAGAGATGGTCTCCGCTTGCTGATCCTTCAGGATGTTCCTCTGTTCCAATTCGCGAGCTAAGGGACGTTCCGAAAGTTTCCTGAAATCAGATGGATGTTATTGAATGGGTTTCCAATGAAACTGATGACAAAGACCAGCACGACTGTCTAAGTGTTCAGCGGATTCTGCACAAATAAGAAGGCGACCTGCGCTTACTTTTCCTTCCATCACAAACTCCCCTAATATATTTCGTCTTTTCGGAACCAAAATGGAATTGACGAGACCAATCTGAGATCGCGAGCACAGGTAAAAAACAGAAACACCGTCAGTGTTATTAAAATACTACAGCTGCATAGGTGAAAATTAGAGGGGAAGAAAGCGTGGCAAAAACTGGAGAACATACAAGGAAACAGCATATTTTCCCCAACAAAACTCGCCCGATAAAGGAGAACGTATCTAATTTCAAGTTCTTAAAACTTCTGCTAGGAAATCACGCAACACTCCCCTTCTGCAAAATGAACGTTTCTCTTAAAGTCCTAAGAACAACCCGCTTTCTTTCGACCATCCCCATGACAGATGTGAAGAAGAATGTCACTGACACTCAACATTCCAATCACTTTCCCAAAGCACGTCCACAAGTGGATCACGGATCAAACAGCGAATCAAATTCAAATGTTCAAAACATTAAAGGTTACTTCCTCAATTAAAAATTTTTAAAACAATATATCTCGAAACAAATATAAATAAAAGTGAAGGAAAGGCGCACTCTTCTCTAATCTCAGCGTTCTCGATCTTAAACACTCACACCCATCATTTCTCAATATTCGCTTTCAAAAACAAATCACCTTTTTCTTAAATATCAAACTCTATCCCCAAAAATAAAATCAGATAAGATATCCAGGAAAACCCCGGCATTTAATCCACCCACCCACCTTTCAAGTTTAATCGAAGCCCGGTGCATCAACTTCTTTCTTTCGTCCGAGGTTTGGTCGGGGATGTCATCCACAGGTGCTGGTACATCTAACTTCAATGCCAAGGTATCCCTTCGTCTTACTTTCGCCGTAAAAGCATCTATAATTTTATTTAAGTTAAGCCATAGTAACGAAACCTAACTGTTTTTGTATTCTTCTTCACTGTCTTCTTCCTCCGAGTCTCGATCATCTCCGTCAGGGGATTTTCTGGATGCAATCGCTTTATTCGTAGATTTGGCAGAGTCCCAAGGACTTTGATATTGTTCAATCTGCTCATCATTCTCCTCCAATTCACTCTCCTGTTCATCAATTTCACTTCTTTGATCTTCTTCTTCATCTTCTAAACTTGACGATTTTAATCTACTTGGTTGTCCGGGTCTTCTTAGTACTGGTCTTTTCGGTCTTGCTTGAAGATCGGGTTCTGAGGCCTCGACTTCTTCAAAGACCGGGACTGTTCTGATCAATGTGAAATTCATTGCAGCATCTGGACTATCCGCAATGGAATCGTCAAAGTCTGATGCACTGAGTCTATTGTGTTGAGGAGAGGAGAGTAAAACAGTGTTGGCCTCGTCAGCTTGAGTCTAAATTAAATTAATTATACGGGGAATGTAGAAACATAAAGAATAACTAAAAAGAACAACAAAACTCTAATCCAAATATTAAAACTGCTGATCTCAAAACGTAATGCGATTCCAGGGATGTTATTCTTATCAAAAAGATGTTTTCTTACCACTTCAACGTCAGGAACACATGGATGAGTGGAAACGGAAACAGTAGAGAGTGGCCGAGTTTGGCTCGACACCGGGACTGGCTGCTCGGATCCGGTGATCGGGACTGAAAATACAAAGAAAATGACGCAGATCCCCGACAAACAGACCGCGCCTTCGCTACTTGGCCTCCCGACCTTTAAACTAATACAAATCCCCGCTTAAACGGCCTCAGACGAATAAAAAACCCCCAAATCACGGGACATAATATTATGAAAACTTACCGACTTCGGTACTTCTGTTCTTAATGTCGTCGCTGGCTCTGCTCAAGTTGAGATCAGCTTTCCTAAAATAATCGCAAGTCTGAACTATGTTACAATTCTAAAGAAGAGAAAAAAAATCTTTTCTAAACCCGATATCCACAAAACAACGCTGCAGAATTTGTGCAAACTTTGTGAGCACCCAAAACTATTTGGATATCGAATAGACGGAAACTACAAGATACAAGCCGCATAAAGAACGGATCTGAGGTCACACAGTCTGGTCTCAGTTTGAGAAGAAACTTACTTTTTCCGGTAACTTCTCCATTTCCACGGTTTCAGAATACGCAGCCAGAATTTACTCGTTTTGACCGAAACTCGGAAAGCTCTGTGACGGTATGGGCTTTGAGATCTGAAAGAACGATCAGCCATATTTTATACACCATCATAATTTCAGAACCTACTTTGTCCCTGAATTGTCATGCTCAGGCCGCATAATGCGGCGATGACTATGTTTGGGGACCCGCCGCGTGTCTGCTAAAACAAGTACCGACAATAAAGTGAACTCGAAAACGTGCAAAATAAGGCCGACAAACACGGAAAACAAGATCAATCGAGAAGCACGAATACAAAATGGAATAAAGAATGTGCGAAACCGGGGAAAAACGCTTTAGATCAACAGGAAAGGACGCGACGAGGACATTCTCATGTTTATGACATTACCTAAACATGAGACGGTATATATTATTCAAGGCAACAATTCGCCTCGAGCGCTCAAAAGGGGCAGAACAAAACGGACAGCTCGCGTTCCTTATCCCTAAACACCAGACGCATTCGGGAAGGCACTCGGGGGACGACAAGGAGAAAATTGGCGCCGATCGGCTGGCTTTTTCTTCCTCAAGGTCGGGTTTCGGAGGCGACAAACTTGTCTCCAAAAAGCGGCCAAATGATAGCCAATCAGATGTTCCTACCAATTACGCCGCCTTTTCCCCGTTCTCCCATCCCAGGGGTTCATGATCAGATCAATTTTACTAATTATATGACTTTATCGTTTCACTAAAACAATCTGACAGGACGACTATGCTAAATTAATATCGATGTTCGTCTACTTATAGAGACTAAATTCTTTGACATATTCAACCACCTCATCTACCGAACAGTAACGTATCGACAGGCCATTCCGAATCGCATTCCTTAACCGCGTGCTGCTCAAACTGTTGGGGAAAGTCTCGTCCTGGACGAAAATCACATTAGAGACGTGTTCCTTGGGGACTGCCAAGCCTTCCAGAGTCTTCCTGGCATCTCCTCCGACTCGCTGAAGACAAACCACGCCATATTGAGTAAAAATATGGGATAAATCTTCGCTTTTCCATAGATTTTCCCCTAAAAAGGCGTGCCTTGATAAACTTTCAAAATTTTTAGCATATGTAAGTAAAGACAGTACCTGAAGCCAAAACAACAGCGAAAGAATCAACGAAATCTTCTCCGCAAAGCAATATTAGTTGAATATCAGTCCCATGTTTGGCTTGCAGAACGCTTCGATGGTGTTCAAGGACCACTCGAGTTCGAGTCCAACTTGTTTGACTACATTCCCAACCATCAGCCCGTATCCATTCGGAACTCCTTACAGCCAACTCGCACATTCTTAGGCGGTGAGATGAACTGATCAACTCCGATTTGCCATATCTGTCTCCCACTGGGCTGATGATTCCCTCAACCACAGTGCATTTATATTCCTGCTGGAGAAGGTCACGAGCCCTTTCAAACATTCGCAAATGCATAAACGTCGGTGGGTTGAAGGAGCCACACGCCAATAACGCCACCTTGGCTCCATTCCATCTGGTTGGGATCATCTTATCATCTAAATAAAGACCCAGAGAAGTAATAAAATAAGGAGATGCTCAGACGGCCATAAATACTGCTGAAACACACAACATGAGTAAAATTGTGATTAAACTGAAATTGAATACCTCCAAAATAAATAAAACGTTTATAACCGAATCATTGTCGCAAAAAATAAAATAAAATTTATTTTTCTCGGTCCTGTCGCGAAAACATTTTCATCCATCACACGACCAGCACAATGAGAGAGCGAGAAAAACTGGGTGACGAAGCTGCTCTCATGGCTGGTATATCCATGAAATTATAGCTAGTCAGGTGTATGAATTTGTATTTTTAAGGCAGAAATCAGAGTTTCTGCTTCCGGATAGTCCAACGTGCCGTGAATAATGTCTTTTCTTGCGGAATTCCGCCTCGAACATCTGAAATAACTGGTTTATCTAAACTTTCAGCTAATGGCCGCGAATTCAGCAACCCGTTCAGGCGGTAATGGGGCCAAGAAGACCTGCCAGTTCAAGTTGGTGTTATTGGGCGAATCTGCAGTCGGTTGGTTATTTTCACATTTCTGTTATGCGTTTTTAGATGTTTTGAGGTTTTCAAGGCTATTGGGAAATCAAACGCGACTTTATCATCGTCTTCCTCCGTGTTTTTTCATCGGAATAGTTTTATTTTTTCAGGAAAATCGTCATTGGTTTTGAGATTTGTGAAGGGACAGTTTCACGAGTACCAAGAGTCGACGATTGGTGCCGCATTTTTAACTCAAACCATATCAGTTGACGACAATACTGTTGTCAAATTCGAAATTTGGGATACAGCAGGACAGGAACGGTACCATTCATTGGCTCCCATGTACTATCGAGGAGCACAAGCCGCAATTGTTGTTTATGATATTACTAATCAGGTAACTGCCATGTTGTCTTTTTTATTTGAATGACATCGTTTAGGAGTCGTTTGCTAAAGCCAAGAATTGGGTAAAAGAGTTGCAGCGACAAGCGAATCCGAACATTGTGATCGCCCTGTCTGGAAACAAAGCTGACTTGGCAGCAAAAAGAGTGGTCGAATATGAGGTTTGTTTATATCTCATTTCATTTAATTCTTGGTTTAGGAAGCACAGGCATACGCAGAAGATAATGGTCTGTTATTTATGGAAACCTCCGCGAAGTCCTCGATGAATGTCCAGGACATTTTCTTAGCAATTGGTAAGACTCTTTGTATAGCGTGTAAATTAATATGGAGAAAATGGAACGTTATTTTAAACTTTGTAATAGTGAACTGTTTTGAGACGTTATTTTCGGGGTTTGGAGCAAAATATGTCGATTAAAACAAATTTTTTTAGCTCGAAAACTGCCGAAGAATGAGGGAGGCGGCGGTCCCGCAGGCCGTGGCCATGGTGGAGTGAATATAAGTGATGAGCCAGCCCCGTCTAACAAGACATCTTGCTGTTCTAAAGCTTGATTGACTCGTTAATTGTACACTTTGATGAACTTGGTGATAAACTGGGCTTTGCAAAGTATGTGACTCCGGAGTTAAAGTATTCTAATCAGTCAATACCAACTTATTCTCCTCGATGGTTAATTTATTCGTTTCTTAATCACTCATTCTTCAATCCAGTCAGCAGTGCGGAGTCTCTATTTATTGTCTTAGCTATATTTTGTGCTTTTATGTGAATTACAGTTTGAATAATTAAGATCGATAAATGTTCAAATCAAGGGTTGTCTTGCATGCTGGTTTTCGCCATGGCTTATAGTATATATGGGAAAAGGGAGATATTATATTACTTGAATCCAGGTTTTTTCTTCTTGAAAGGTTTGAGTCCGTCTTGTTATCATGACCACTTGTTTTGTGGTGTAATTTACATATTTTACATCATAGCAGTAAGTTTAGTCGCCTATTAAAACAATGGATATCCCATGTGGCGTTATTCCGACGGTTTCGACATGTAAGTGAGTTATGAGTTTAGATTAGATTTGAGAAGTTTCCGTGAATGATAGGGTCAGAACTAGTTTCATCTTGTTCTGAAACAGGGTTACTGATGAAGTTAAAGCAATATTATGCAGGTATTGCAACCTCTCGTTTGCTAGCCGAAGCACGCCAATTAAAAGAGTACCCCGTTGATGGTTGTGAAGCGTTTCCCCAGGATGACAACGTCCTCAAATGGGTATCTGTTGTAAAAGGCCCTAAGGGCAGTTTTTACGAGAATGGAGTATTTTTCTGTGAGATTATATTCAACCGAGATTATCCATACAGTCCTCCAGATGTAAGAATGTCTTGACGAAAGCAGTTGTTTAGATTTCATTTCTGACAAGGATTTACCATCAGTCGATAGATGAGAAAGGTCATGTTGATCTACCGCTGTTGGATCATTGGAAGCCATGCCTCGGCGTCGCTGACGTTCTGGAAGCGCTTAGATTTCTTTTGCGAAAAAAACCTCAGCAGTTCGAAGAGGAGCTGGAATTCGAGTTTACAGCTCGGGAATGGACAAACAGATATGCCGTCTGACCTTTCTACAGTATTTTAACACGTGTTTACCTACCTCTTTTCGAACTTGCTCATTTCTCATTTCCAAATTCATCGAAAGAAGACAGAACCGAGTAATAAATCAAATTCCGAATAATTGTTTTTTCTTTATTTTTTCTCTGATTCAAGTTCAATAGACTACTTTTGTTGGTGGGGGACGAGCAACATATTTTGTGTAGTAGCGGAAGGTCCAGTCTTGCCATCTTGTTGGGAGATAAGAAAAGGGAGTAAACTGGAAGATGGAGTCATATCCAATTTGATAGCGGCCTCGGGGGAAGATGGATGTCAGAGCATTGTAATATGCCTCCACGACAAGATGGGCACCAGGTTTACACTTGTATTCAAGATAGTCGGTGATAATGTGGTTAGCTGAAAGGCATGATTGCAATTAATGATCGTTAAACGGGTGCTGATAAGAAGAGACATAAAGATGTAGTCTCTCATCGAAACTGATTGACAAAGCTTTGCTTTTCCGTCAGGATGACCTTTAAAAGTCATTTTTCCCTATTTTGTTAGACAGATCTCTAGTTAAGAGATGATTCTGAAGTTCATAGTACAAAACGCGGGAGACATTACAGCGAAGGTGTGCAGAAATTGATTGACTTACACCACTTAGCATATTCTTCTCCATATTCGTCCTTGACGTTTTGAGGAGTTCTTTCCCAAACACGGGCGCTATCTTCCAAGGAGGCCTGAGGATTTGCTTGTGGAGTCTGAAATACAACAAATAATAGTTGAAGAAAAAAATCGTGTTATTTACAATCGATACTGACCTTGAAGAACCCAGGTTCCAAGACGGAGACTTTAATCCCCCACTGGCAGAGTTCAGCACGGATGATGTCACTGTAAGCGCCGACAGCCATCTTTGACACACTGTATGGACCAATTGTTGGCATGGGAACCTTGCCAGTAATGGAGGTCACATTTACAATTCGGCCTTTTGTACGCTTAATCAAATGTTTGAAGGCATGGGTAGTTCTGATCACTCCGAGAGCGTTCACTTCCCAGAATCTCTGGTAGACGGCAGGGGTCTGCCAGTCATCCCATCCTCTCATGTCTCCAATTCCAGCATTGTTAACAAGACCCCAAAGCCCTTTGTATCCTTTCTCGGCGATCTTTCCCTCGACGAATTCTCGAGCTTTGTTGACCGATTCGTCACTTCGCACGTCCAAAACAAAGGTTTCTAGAAGTTTATCGCCTCCGGGAATCTTCTTGGCCTCAGCACGCAGCCCCTTCTCTCCCTAACCAGAATATTTTTCCAGATTACAGTAAGGGAGCCTACTTTTTCATCAAAACAAGCGGAGAACACTGGCATGCCATTCTTGAGACATTTCAAACTCAATCCGAAGCCGAATCCAGAATCACATCCAGTGATAACAACAGGTCGGTTCTGAAGATTTCCCAATGGAATATTCTCCAACAAACGAACAGCCACAAAGTAGAAGACGAAGAGAAGGACCAGATAAAAGGCGTATTGTTGGACCAGGAATATGGCGACGGAAATGGGGATTAACCAGATCGCCAACTCATCCAACCCGAGGAACGCCATTGCTGAAAGGCGTAGAATACGAATGGAACGGGGAGAAGCCGAGCTGGTGGAGCTTTATAGGCCCACCACATGCAACAAAACTCGCTGCTCGCCCGCCCATGCCCATAAACTCCTTTCTCCACCTTTTTCCAGGGTTTCAACGATGTCTCCCTGATAGCACAAGAGTCGGCCGCTCGACAACCTGGCTGAACACTGGAAGACAAAGGCCAGACCGACTTTTTTACTCTTTTGCAACCGATTCCAAAGCCCCCACGAGACCCGCATTCAATCAAACGCTTGTCGATTAAAGGGTTTCTTTTTATGTTTCGTGTCACACACGGGTCAGTTAAAATTAATACAGTTAACCTAGTTATACATAACGTTAAGAAGCCATTTTGGCTGGTCGGGGCAGGCCGGCCCAGTATTTCAGATAACCATAGAATACGTGTTGCTGGAGTCGAGTTGAGAGATAGGACAGAGGCGTGAACTGGAACATCGAGTCGTATCCAATTTGGTAACGACGGCGAGGGAATTTGGAAGTCAGAGCGTTGAAGTAAGCATCGACCACGAGATCAGGCTGGGGCTTGCATTTATAGCCGAGGTAGCCAGCAACAAGCTTCTGGGTGTATGGAAGATAATGCTCTCCATACTCATCCCGGACCGACTGTGGAAGCCTATCCCAGACCATCTTCACGTCAGCTTCGGCGGCTCCTGGATTTGCCTGAGGGGTTTTGAAGAAACCGGGTTCCAAAATAGAAACATGGACTCCGAATTGTGCCAATTCAAGTCTAAAAAGTGTATAAATATGAGGTCCATGGGACCTACCTGATAGTGTCGCAGTAACTGGCGATGGCGAATTTGCTCACATTGTATGGACCTCCAGTGGGCATGTTGACCTTGGCACAGATACTGGCTACACTCACGATTCTTCCTTTGGCCTTCTTGACAAGGTCTTTGAACGCATGGGTAACCCGAATGTGGCCGAGGGTGTTGATCTCCCAGAAACGCTGATACATCTCAGGGGTCTGCCAGTCGTCCCAAGCTCGGTTATCTCCGATACCGGCATTGTTAACGATACCCCAGAGACCAGTGTTGGGGTTGATGTGTTGGTCGACGAATTCGCGAGCCTTCTTCACGGATTCTGGATCTCGAATATTCAACTGGACAGCGTGCAGGAGTTGTTTGCCATTAGGAATCTGTGCGGCTTCTTCCTGGATACCTTTGATGCCCTAAAAATAATAAATCAGCACTCATAAAATTAAAATTATACTACGGTCATGGTGCCCGTGAGTTCAAAAAAAATGAGGTTATGCAAACAATTGGACGATAATCTTTACTACCTAATTTGTTCCCGAAATCAGAAAAAAACCTAAAATCAACATACTTGATCAGTAAGACATCCGGCGAAGACGGGCATACCATTGCGGATACACTTTATAGCAAGATCATGACCAAATCCACTGTCACATCCACTGATGAGGACGGGTTTGTCGCTGAGATTGTTGACGGAGATCTTCTCCAACAGACGGACGGTGAGGAAATAGACGGACCACAGGAAGACCAGATAGTAGGCCCAGTAGTTGAGGACCGCCAAGGTGGTCGTAATAATGGCCAGCCAGATGAGATATTCGTCCAACATCCTTGAGAAGGTGCGGCGACCGGAATGCGGTTAGGTCCACGCCACCAGACCTTATAACAAGGTCGGTCTCCGGCGGAGGGGCGGTTCCGGCAATGCTATTGGCTCCAACGACCGCAATTCTCATCACCAGAAAAGGGGGAGGAGGCTTCGCGCCCGCCGATGACAGCCAGAACGATGACGGTCATGTGTTCCGCCGACAGAAATTCCTCTGTGATCTTTAAAAGTTGTTGATTTCGTCGGCGCCATGTATTACAGGTGATTTCGTCATTCTCATGGCTTCGTAGCGTAGACGGACTCATCCAGGCCAATTTCGCCTCGAGCTGCGCCCGCCCATTTTCAGCCAACTTTCAGGAGCCAATTTCCTATGTGCTCGGAAACAAGCCCAGAAAATTTTGCATATTTCAAACATGAATTTTTTATCGGTGTGGGCCGCGTCCCATTTTGCGTTCCGTTCGCTATGCAAAATTTCGGATAGGAAATTGGCCCCAGATACCCCCGATTATCACAGAAGACAAACTCGATAATTTTATAATATTTTATTGTTAAAAAATTAAAACAAGGTAAAATATCAAATTCAAAGCGCGATTTTTCTTATCGACCACTAAAACACATTGACGAGAGCAAAGTTCAACAAGTTGCAACTGATAATAGCTGCCAAAGATACCACAAAAAATGAAAATTAGTGTGGAAAACTTTTTTAGAATACGACATTCTACATGTCTCACAACAAACAAATTTTAATTAACAGAATGAGTTGTTAGAAGCTATTTGGAAATAAAATATTACCTGCGATAAACACCGTAAAAGACTCATAAAATTTCCTAAAAACTTTTGAAATTCTAAATGTCACAAGCCTAACTAAATGCCACCTTTAAAAAGTTGCTTCTTCTACATGTCGTAAGACCATCAGATTCTCCATAAACACGAGAAAAATGAAAGAAAACGTTGACTCTCTTTACAAATATTACACTCGGATCACGTTTTTACAATGAGAGAATGCAAGTAGGGGTTTGTTTGATCAACTACTAAGTTCTCCTGTGTTGGAGATGAGGTCATTCGGGTTCTCTTCCGCACCTGTATTCTCAGAATGTGTAACTTGTTCCAAAATTCCATTTGTCTGATCTGATCTCGTCTGCTCATTTAAATTAGTATCCTTAAACGCCTTCCCTGAGGCTGCGTTCTCTGCCAGACTAACAAAAACGTCATCCAAAGTCGTTTGGAAAACAGAAAAGTCTAATACTTTGGTATCAATTTCTACCTGTAAGTACAGTAAGTATAAGATATCAGCCTGTCGGAAAAATAGTGATCGCTCTGTTGCATCGAAAATCGCATCGCCGCCGAGAAAGTGAATTGCAAAATACACTTCTGCGACGAGATTGGCGCAGCGACTTTGCGCTCTTATTTTCTCGATAGAGTGTTCCGAGAAATGTGCCGGAGTTTTTTGACGATTTCTGGGCGCTCAGACAAGATATCCAAAGATTCTTTTTGCATATAAAGAAGATGGAAAATTATTTTCCCCGCCAAAGCGGAAAGTAGTGTATTCGGCGGAGACTTTTGTGGTACTTTTTGGTGATCACACCAATCTTAAACGCTTTATTACGATGCTGAAAATTCCTGAAAGTCTTCAAATTTTTTGCACAATCGATCAGAGGCAACGGCGCTATGCGATTTCATTTAGTGACCATCGCCGCTGACTAAGCTTCTACCAAAGCTTGGCAATCAGATTCTGGAGGGCATACGAAATCAGCATGGAATGGTATGATGGCCATAAAAGTACCACAAAAGTCTCCGCCAAATTCACTATTATACTCTCCGCTTTGGCGGAGAAAATAATTTGCTTGGGCGAAAAACCGTCCATCTTCTTCATCTTGCAAAAAAAATTTTTTGGGTATCTTGCCTGAGCACCCAGAAATCGACAAAAACTTTTCGGCACATTTCTCGGAACACCTTGTATAATAAAACAAATGGCTTACGGCTTTCAATGCTTCGAACATATCCACAAGAGCGCGATTTGAGATCGGGACTGAGAAAGAAATGGAGCACAAATTGAGAGAGGTACACTAAAGTGGATGATTAAGGTCAGTAAAAACGCGGAGGTTGCAGATTGCAAACACTTTTTTACAAAAACAAGAACCGACTTTGATATCCCCGCAGTAGGTCTTAGCGTATGTAACCATGCAGCTATGTAGCAACACGAGAAGTTCAATTTCTTGTCTGGCAAAAAAGATCGTAAGAAACTTTTTTTGCCAGACAAGCGGAGAGAGAAAGGAAGCATTTTAAAGTACGCGCGTCGCCATAACTAGGGAACACTTGGCCATTTTTTAAAATAAATCGCGTCGGGACCAAAATTAACTTGAAATCGTACGTGTGTACGGTAGAAAAATAATTTTTCTGCGGCTGGAGCCGAGAATTATTTGTTGCGTTGTTGACGAATTGTCGGATTCGTGGATCAGTGTGTTTATAATTTCTATAAATAAATCGTTTGTGGTTCGTGTATATTTAGCTGTATTTTAGATTTTTTTAACGAAAACTAATGTTTTCGGTCCGAATTTTAGGCAAGAAACGTGAAGACGAGGTCATCTACGGGTTCACGTGCGTTGATGAGTACGATGTCCGGCAACGGAAGGAGTTCGCGTGCTCCGCGGAAGTCTTGAACTCCATGAATTCGAATATTACGCTTTTTCAAAAGTGCAGACACATTTTCCGGCCTTTTTTGCACCGCACAGTGCAAGTTTCGCGTTCCCCGCGCGACGCGATCCGACGACAAAATGTGTCTGCACTTTTGAAAAAGCGTAATAGGAAAAGCAGAAGTTTGCAGAAAAAGGTCAGGATTCATGGAGAGAATCATGAAGGATCAGACTTTTGTTGACTCGTGAAACATGGGATCGATACGTGGGTTCCAAGTATGAAGTAAGTTCAATTTTTGACATTGATTACTCGCTTTTAGGACTCTCTGCGAACGTGTCAAAAATGACAAGATCCCCTGCGATCTGGATGTCATTATCTACGAGGCAGACTTCGTGCTTCTTCCTGGAACGGCCCGCCTCCTACTCCAACAGAACTCGCGCATGATCATGAAGTCGATGCCGTCACAAAGCCCACATCCTCCGCAGTGGAGACTTATAATTATAACGCGTTGAATAATAATAACAATAAAGACATAAGAGAAGGTTAATAAATTTATATTATAAATCTTGATTCTGAAAAAGTAAAGAGGAAATGTTGGAGGGAATAATACGGCTTCTTGCAAATCACAGATAATCGGGAGGGGAGGGAGTCGAAGTTGCTGTAGGAGGTATGGTGGTAGTCCATTGGTTGACGTGAACAAACTGAAAAATTCAAGCAAAATAAATGGATAATATCGGATTTTTCAAAAAATGGTTTTTCAGTCTAAATAGTAATTTAAACAGACAGAAGAGCGCTTGTTCATGTTTTTCACAGCTTCTTTAGACGATAATACTAACAAATCATGGATAAGATAGCATTTTTCACGAGAAGAAAGGAAATCCGACAAATTTTGAAAGAAATCATAAAAAAAAACTAGTAAACGACCTTCTCTAACCGTCCCTGAGCTCGCCGTCTAGAAACAAGCAAAAATAAACATAAAATAACTTACTGAGATCAATCCATCGCGATATCAAACAACAAAATTTCCGGCTGCAGCCGCAAAAAAATATTTTTTCTACCGTACACACGTACGATTTCAAGTTAATTTTGGTCTCGACGCGATTTATTTTAAAAAAATGGCCAAGTGTTCCCTAGTTATGGCGACGCGCGTACTTTAAATTGCGCAACGTTTTGTCTGATTACGCTACAGTAATCAAAGGAATTGCATTTTTTTCTGGCAATTTCTTAGAATCATGGAATATAATGGTCTGACCTTGTTTCAGTTTATACTAATTACTCGATCACACATTCCCTGCTTGTGCTTACCTTTGCTTGAGGCAGTGTGTTTTGAAAGAGCAGTTGGCATTTCTTTACATCGGAGTCGTTCTCCAACTTGACTGTCAAAGTGTATCCTCCGCCAAATCTGCAAAACATAAACAATCAAATGTTCAATTCTCCTTAGTGGACATTACACCAGATGGGGGTTTTGCAAGCACTCAAACACTTCGTTTCTTGTGTAATAGTTGCGTTGTAAACTGCGACCTTTGAGGACTCTCGCCTTCTCGGTTTTTATTATAACGAACCGCGTGTCTTTTAAAGGAAAATGCCTCGATCTTCCTTCTCTTCGCCTTACTTTTCTTTCAGACTCTGAATCGTCCCCAGACAATAAAAGCTTCCTTGAACCATGATGGCAGTCCGATTACACAGTGCTTCGCATTCCTCCATCGAATGTGATGTGATAACAACGGTTCGGTTGTTCTGCTTGAGTTCTGTGATTAAATCCCACATGAACTTTTGAGATCGAGGGTCCATTCCAGCACTAGGTTCGTCCAGTAGAACAACATTCGGATCGGTGATTATGGCGATGGCGGCGGAAAGTTTTCTTCGATTTCCGCCCGAATACGACTTGGCGATTTCTCGGGCATACGGTTTGAGCTGCATGTGCTCGACTGCCCACAGGACAGAGGCCTGGATATCAGCCACATTCACACCCCGAATCTTGGCATAGAAAACGAGATGTTCGAATGCAGTTAATTTCGGAAAGAGTGCGTCAAATTGAGGACAATAACCGACGTTTCGGAAAGAAACGGAGTTGGAAGTAGAGCGACTAAAATCTAATCTGAGTATGTTTTAAAATGCCTACTCTTCACCATCGACAATGATATCACCTGATCCAACGTCCAAGAAGCCTGTCAGCATCGAGAAAGTTGTTGTTTTCCCAGCCCCATTCACACCCAAAAGACCAAAACATTCTCCTTTTGGAACTGCGAATGAAACCCCTTTCACGGCCAGAGATTTCCCATCATAACTCTGGAGATGTAAAAAGAGTACGGTAGTGTTATCACGATGTGTTTTCAATCTATTTTTAATATCTTACCTTTGCAAGATTGCGGACTACAAGGCCGTAATCGTCGAATTCTTCGAGATTCTGTACCAATTCCTGTTCGATCCTGACCTCGTTATCAGTGGGTTTCTTCTCTGTGTGCAGCAATTCCCGGGTTTTCCGTTTCTCACGATTCCTAATTTAGATGGCTGTAAACGGCTTGACAAACATACTTTTTCCATTTTATCAGTGTATCCCGGTACTCGAACAGTAGACAAACAATATTATATACGATCACGTTTCCCAAAAGGGCGATTAAATGTCGTCCCAAGATAGAATATTTGAAGAGAGAGGGCAGGGGGATCTGATCTTTCAGATCATCTCTTCCAATTCCATCTTAAACCACATTAATCAAACACCTTTTAGACACAACAAAACGGTGAACATGACATAAAAAAGCCGCTCACTCATTTGTCATTAAATAATATTACCCTTTACCTGTCTGACCCTTCCTTTTTAAAACGCTTTACTTACCTATGTATTTGAGAGCAAACAGCAGCATATTGTAACACAAGGTCATTCTGTATATGGACATGGCCAGATTGTACATGGGGATGATCAGAAAGATCTTTGAACAGACTTCGTATGCTGTCTTTAGTGCGGGGTCATCAGTTCTCATATTCTCGAGTACAAGAACTGTCAAGGAAGCTGTAACTCCAACCAAGAAGAGACCAATACTTTGAACTCCAAAAGAAAGGGAAGGGACCGAAAACGCATATTGGAACAAATAGACCAGTGGAATGGTCGATAACCTAAGAATATGGCAAGCTGTCATCACACTTACCCAAACAGAGTAAAGAGTAGAAAAGATGCAATTACAGCTTCCCCATTGTAAACAAACAATCCCATTCCAATCGAAGTTAAAAGGACGACAAGTAAGAGGACACAAGCAACGTATAACATCTGCAAAATAAATAGAGTTAAGAACTTAGACTTACAAAGTCATACAACAAGTTTGTTGCGTAATATAACCAAGAAGGAACCCCGAAAATCCGTTGTAAATGCCTGCTTTTTGACTGGTTCTCTTCTACCAATAACATGGAGAAACTGGCGATGATGACACTCACAATTAAGATAATCATAATCACCCGCAAAGTGCCAACTTTCCTTCTAAATAAAAATTGATTACATTTAAATTAATTTACGTACAAGAAATCGCCTTGAAGAACATCTTGGGCACTCTGAACCATCGGATGATTCAAACCAAAGATCCCGACTTGATCCGATGGGATCGATGAGTTTTTTTTCCTCATAACAGACCTCAGAACAGCGTTATAATAGGTATTTAAATTGATTGGAGCACCGGCCCAAGCCTTGTTGTTGAACCAGACCTATAAAGTAAACAAGGTTATTTCTGATGACAATTACTTTGACCAATTCTCGGGAATCCAGCTTTTCTATAAGGCTTTCCATCGCCTCGAGCAGTGTAATATTCTCAGGAAGAAAGGTGTCGTTACTTGTGGCAAGATCAGTTCGATTAAATATCTCCTCCCATCTGAACGTAATCTTTTCGGCAGCTAATGCCAATCCCTCTACATATCCATCAAGTCCTTTCTTTGCTCTAACAAGCCCTACATTATCTAACGCCTTCGGATTCTCTTGTCCATACTCCCATCCGCCAAGACTAAAACAATATATGTAAATTACCATCACATATACACATGTATATATAATATTAACCTACATTCCATATGAAAACATTGATGTATTCACAAAAGTGGACATCCGATATTGGGAAATATTACGACCAATCAAATTATAAAGAATCTCGGTAGTGTTGAAGGGTAGAATTTGTAGGTCTGAGATCGGAAACTCCTGAGAACATTGCCATCCTTCTGTCAGATCGCAAGAAAAATTCATTGGGACATTGTAGTCGACGGATTCAATGTTCGGGTAAATACTTTTGGGGGCTAATGTATATTGACATTCCTTGTTATCACTGAAAAAAAATTAAATGTCATCGTTCTTTAGTACAAAGAAAAAATCACGCGAACTCACAGTCGATTTTTAAAACCATTAAGTGGATAAGGGTCCATACACCTTAAACCAGGCCCAGGAGCTTCAATTAAACCATCCAGATGTCTCCAACTCTGGTGTTTCTCGTTCCAAACTCCAATATATCTGGAGACTCCATCCCCATATAAAGAAGAATCAAATGGAAGAGGTTTCTGGTCATTCATCACTCTCTCTGTTTGGGAGGGAAGTTGATATTTGGCATAGATTTCGGCCGCAAAGAAAATAAATACCGGTAGGAGAAGCTGAAAGAAATCGAAAATCCCGCATTTCTAGAAACCATACCTCAAAAATAATGGATAGGGAGCTCCGTTTCAGAATATGCACTCTCTTAACCAACAACGCCTTAAATTGCTGGAATCTGAGACTTCGTTTCGAGTTGATAAACGACATTTGAGGATGATTGAGGTCCCGTTGATCTGGTTCCATGCATTCTTCAGCTTCGTCTCTATCATTGATAACATAATTACGGGCTCGACAAGTCAATGTTGACTTGACCTTATCCAGAATCCCTTGGTCCTTTTTTAAATGAATATCTTTCTGTGGTGCCGCAGCCAAGAAAACCTAGAATATGATGAGAGAATACCAGATTGAACTTGCATCTTGAAGTGAAGGACCGCTTAAAGCAAACTTGTCGATGTAAAGATTCTCTTTTTGAACTGACAGCAGCGAAAACAATGGTTGGAATTGAGTGGAATTTGTTTGAATGGGGATTCTGTAAGACAAAGAGGCCGAACTTTCCTCAACGAGTCTTGGTTTGTGAATCCCAGCACCTTCAAGGATCTCATAGATCCCAGTCTTGACCTCGGATAAATCATAAGACCTCTGTAGAGTATTGTTTGCTTTCAATTCCGTAATCAAAGTGTAGCCAGAGGCAAACCTTCCTTTAAGGAAATTCATGGAACCTGCCGCTTTCAGTTTTCCTTCAGAAACAATCACAATTCGGTCAGACAGTATCTGCGCTTCGTCCATGTGATGGGTGGACAAGATGATTGTTCTGCCGGGCTTATGTTTCTCCAACAAAGACCATATAGATCGCCTTGCATGAGCATCAATTCCAGCTGTCGGTTCATCAAGGATAACCAGTTTGGAGCCCCCAATTAATGCAATCCCAATGCACAGTTTCCTTTTCATTCCACCTAAAAATATCTTCAGATATTTTTTTACCAACCTGACAATTGATTGGCCAAATAATGACGTCGATACTTCAATCCAACGTCTTCCAGCATAGTCTCCACCTGTTTGTCTAGGTCTTTCTTCGGGATATTCTTTAGAGCTCCATAAAAATACAACTGTTCTTCTACTGTCATATCGTTGAATAAGATGTTATGTTGTGGACAGATGCCCAAGGTCTTCCTTATGTCCTCTATATCTGTTCTAATATCCATTCCATAAACCAGTATAGTTCCTGAGGTGGGGGTGTAGAGTCCGCACAGAATAGACCTACAATAATCGAAATGAGAAAAGTCAGGTAACAAAAAAAATGTAATTCTTATACTATGAAACCCGAACTTGCATTGTAGTTGTCTTGCCGGCCCCATTATGCCCCAAGAATCCGGTGATCTGATTCTCATAAAAGTTGACATGCATGTCATCCAGAGCTCTTGTATTGTTATCATATACCTTGGTAAGATGCTGGATCTTGATGGCAACATTCCCATTTGTTTTTTCACTACTCTCTTCTTCCGCATCATCATCTACCTCTCCATTGTTTGATCCATTCATTCCAATCCAATATCTTTTGGTTAAGAAAAAATAAAATGGTTGCGGGATACCGTAATCCCCAGGGAATACAGCACTGATATACCAAGCAGCCAGGGAATAAACTATTGTATCCACGAGAAGAGCGATCAAAATATGGTAGAAGACCAAGTCAGTTCCTGCAAATAGAGCATAGAGAACGAAACAACTTACCTATAAACTCCATGTTAAGAACCCGGTAGAAACTGGCATCAGTCTCATAATTGGCCAAGGCGATTATTGTAAATGCATAGCCGATGGCACTTTGAGGCAAACTCAACTGCAAATTGAATATTTCTCTTATTTAATCACAAATCACTTACCGTAATTATAATGAAAGGTAGCTCGGCAGCTCGGAATGATAAAAAGAATGGAATGAAAAAGACAAAGAACAACAGGGATGTGCACGGAGTGGCCAGATTGGCCCGAGAGAAGAACGTGGACATGAAAACACACTGGGCAGCGCAAGCGGTGGCAAACGGGAACATCACGATGAACAAGATGCCCAGGGAAGTGTGCTTCAGAATATTCCCAAACTGAAAGTTTAAATTTAAATTTAGGAAATGCTAACCTTCAACATAAATACTATCAAAACAATCGCAATTGTATTCATCAGCAACGTCTGGATCGCCCAAACCAACCAGTGGATGACGTCACCCATCCCCATGATCCTCATCATCTCCTTTAACCTCATCTCCTTCTCATGGACGATGTTCTTAACCAATAAACAAGCCGGAGTCATCCAAGATAATACGATAAACAATGATAGGAAGAAAGTAATGTCAAAACTAAACGGTTGGTACTTGTATTAAGCATCTTCTGGATACCTGTCGGAAACAACGCATGGATAGGGTTCTTGTTGTATTCGAATACCCGTCTCAATAGTCATATTGGTCCCTTCTTTGATCAGCGATCTCTCCAGCACGTCTTGAAGGTATACAAATCCGTAGGAAATGTATTTCAAATCGAATAATGGCCGATCCCTCGACAAAATCCGCCCAATATCTCTTTCCTGGAACGTCCCGTCGATCAGTTGATGCTGATATCTGATTTTGTATCGAATAAACTCTGGCAAATTGGTAGTCTGGTTATTAAAATCGGGGAAAACAATCCCCGCCATGTAATTGTCGTATTCGGAGAGACACAAGGCGACTCTTTCCATATCACTTTCGTTATTCACATATCGAATACGATCCAATCGAATACACTGTACAACAAAGTAAATATACACGGTAACCGCTTACATCTGTTGAGTTTATAAATCCCTTCGAGACCTTTTTCAATTTTATAAATATTCCATTTTCGTTGCTGGAGTCATCAAGCAGATCCATGACTGCTTTAGCCTCCGTTTCGGTTACATTTATCATTTGTAAGATGTTCTAAAATATTTCGATCGCTTCTAAAGCAAACTTACTTTTACAGCCAGAGTGATATCGGAATGGTGCAAGGCATTTTGAAGGTCGTCTGCTGTTGTTCCCAGATCATTTATAACATCTTTCCAATAATTAAATTGTTTTAAAATCTCATCCAACTCGCCCACAATCCTCCGAGTCAAGGGAATATCCGGAGAAACAAGGATATAACCCTGTATTATCCGCTTTAACATATCAATATTCAAGAACAAGTTATTACAATGAGGTTCTGGAATGTAAATCATTACGTGTTTACAGTACTCCTTACTGTCATTCACCCGTATTTCATCACAAAAACTGGTGTTTCCCCTATGTCTGGCCGGACTGATCTTCTGAACGAATTCTGAGAGACTCTTGGTCATTTCCGCGACCTCATTGTTCTGACTTTTAGGGCCTACGGGGCTGTCGATCTTGACAGAGTCTGAAAAAGTAAATTCATTTCTCTCCGATTACCATTAAACGATCCGCAAAACACGTTGTCCATCCAATTTTCCCCAAATCCTTCTCGTATCTTCGAGATCTCGCTCATAATCGCAATCGTGGACAGATCCTCCTTCAATCCTTGCAGTTCACCTTGGTCAGAAGTCAAATACTACAACAGATCTTAGATGAAAGAAGCCGTCTTACATTCAAAACCCTGAAGAGAAGACCGTCAACGTCGAAACTATCTCCACTAAATAGATATATGAAAGCCAATTGGGACTTTGTGATTTTACATAAATCAACCCTCGGGCCTTCGATTAGAGACCAATCGAAGCAAAGGTCGAGCTTCCCTGAATTACAGAACATCTCAATTTGATCACCGTAATCCTCATTCCGTCCGATCTTCACTGCCTATAAGAGTTTTTTCAACTTTAGAACTTTACCTCTGACGCTAAACAGATCGGCCCGTAAGATGAAAAATATAAACTTTGAAAAGCTGGAATTTCAGAATCATTGAATCCAAGAGATCCAAGAATCGAATTCATATCCTGAGGGGATCTGAATAACAAAGAAAAAGGGATCCTGGCCTCAGTGAATCCATCGTCCGGATGAGCCCAGTGATGGATAAGCAGAGCAATCAATTTGAACATCTCTCGGACAGTGTTCGGAACTTTCCCAAAGAAGGCTAATAATCCCGTTAAATTGTGTGCAAGCTCAATAATTCTTAAGATCAGGGGTCCGTTCATTATGATGGGTAACCTACATTGATTCTCGTTTATCATCATGAATATTGTACTGTTCATCACCCGTAGTAGTTGTGTTATGACATTTATTTGAGAGGGAACACAGAAACCCGTGAAGGAAAGGTAAAAGACCGGCTGAGGGCAGCGCTTTCGCGTCATAATGACCTGTCATTTTATACTTGATGACATCAAACACCTACAGTATGGATTTAAAGAAGTGAAATCCCGAGTACGAATTAGAACGACCAACAAAAACAGGATCAATGGTACTAGGACCTCCACCAACAGCACCAGCTGCAATCACAGGAGTTATACATATTTGAGGTGTAAGTGGTTCTGAAAACGGATTATAATCTACCTTTTTCTTCTTTCTTATCACATAGGCCTTCCAAAAGAGCAAGGACAATTGTTTTGTGAAGGAAACCATGACGGCCGCTGCGTAAAAACAAACTGAGTGTCTTCTACTTCTTCAAATCCACCTGTTCCTCTAACAAAATTTATGCAAATTAGATTCCGATACCAAATCTCATGTTGAGGTAGTCTAGTAATATATTACGTTGATCTAATATTACGTAGAACAGGAATGAGTCACAAAACTAACAAGAAGGAAGTCTCTCCCTCAAACCACCACACTACAATTAATTCCACCTTTCAAAGAATGCAATGCCATATCTCCACCTTCGTATCGAGTAGAAACAATGAAGGAGAGCCGTTACGTTCCCTGTATTATTTTGGATGGAAACAAAATTAGACAGAAGTAGGAAGAGATGGAAGATTCGGCAGCTTTAATCCACGTCAGAGTCCAGCATTGTCGATCTCGTGCATACTCAAGGTCACTTCTACATCCATATTCCTCCTTTTTCAGCTTTTCACCGCCGGAGGAAAAAATGCCCAGAAGAAAAAGCGGCCTTGCCAGCCATGTTATATGATATAATCTGTGGGATTCTTTTTGTTTTTTGCAACCGGATGGTTTAATATTGTAATATACAAAAGAAGTTCCTCTGGTGTTGCAGTGGGTAATTGTATTTTATGAAAACTCCATTTCCTTTTCCGTAAAAATAAGCATGAAAGACATCGGACTCTCGAAATTTATTTTGTCAACTCTGGGGACAAGTTTCCCGCATTGCTAGACTTTTGCCTTGGGTTTCGACACGAAAACAAAGAACAACCAAAAAAGATTGGAGAATACGGTAGAAAAAGGAAAACCTTTTTTGCGATAAATTTTGCAAGTCGATGCAGAATTTGGCATTGTTTTATCTGATGGTCCGTATTTTAGGATATTTTTTCAGCAGTTTTATGATATATTTTCTCCGGCCTTGGTACAGACTTATTTTTTAGCTATTTTTAATTGCCAAGGAAGGTTTTGTCGCGTTTCGTAGTTTTATAGTTCGTCTATTTGTATATTATTGTAATTTTAGGGGCAAAAATAACTATGGCTGACGACGCTGCCAAGAAGAAGAGAACCTTCCGTAAATTCTCCTTCCGTGGAGTTGATCTTGACCAATTGTTGGATATGGACAGGTAAATTTTTGGCGTACATACCTGAATTTTAGAGTGGTTTGTCGAACCGACGATTTGTTGTGATGGGTATTTCTTATAAAAGTTCTTTGTAAAACTTCCACAACCTGCCCCCTCTTAGGAAGGACATATCAGCTTGCCCAAGCAAATATCTTTGTTTTTTTTTAAATTGTCTTTGTTGCAGACCCACTTTTGCTAAGATGCTGACTGCCCGTGCTCGCAGACGTTTGAACAGAGGTCTCCAAAAGAAGCACCGTGCTCTCCTCCAGAGGTTGATCAAGGCCAAGAAGAACGCCAAGGAATTGGAAAAGCCCGCATGCATCAAGACACATCTCCGTAACATGTTGATCTTCCCCGAAATGGTTGGATGTGTTGTCGGAATCCACAGTGGACGTGCTTATAACCAGGTTGAGATCAGAGCGGAGATGATCGGATATTATTTGGGAGAATTCTCCATTACCTACAAGCCAGTCAAGCACGGTCGACCAGGTATTGGTGCCACCCACTCTTCTCGTTTTATCCCTCTGAAGTAAAATGTTGGTTGTTGTTTGATTTCTTGCTGTTATAAAACTCTTTATTATAATATATCGCATCGATCTCAAAGCTCTTTATAAAAATTAGTGAATTTTGCACTAAATATTGAAATTAAAATACAGAATGACTAAGTAAGGGGAGCGGGGAAAGATGAATTACAAGATTTGAATGTAGTTATCGATCTTGGTTCGGTGTCGTTGGGCGATGCATTCAGCTATCCAGATTATGTTCCGCATTTCTTGTTCCTTCAGCTTTATGAAAGCGTAAAATACACCGAAATGGAATTGGTGAAGGTATGATTGTACATTTAGTTTAACCTAAATAAATAATATAACTACAAGAAGAACCGACCTCATATTCGAAGAATTTGTCCTCCAATGTTTTCTCTCCTGGGTTCACTCCGCTGCCTTCGAACAAGGCTTTGTAGTCAGAATAATATTCACAGACTTGCTTTACTTGATCGTAATCATCCGCGCGGGCTAGACCACTCAGACCCTCAGGGTATAGTTTCCCGCAGCGGGGATATAACTTTGCCCTGTCGTCCTTAGCCAGCTCGGTGTCAAAACTGTTGATGGTGATGATGATTGCCCTTCGATCGGCCTCGAACTAAAACCATTATAACTTGAACTTGGCAGCAAATAAAGTATTCTGTGATCTGGTAAAGAAAAACTCACGGCAAGGATCTCACACATGACTTCAGCTGTCTTTCCACCGAGATTTTTGCAGAACTTATAAAAATCTTCCAAGTAGGCTTTATACAACGTATTCCTGATAATCTCCACATTCATCTCATCCAAATCTTGCTCGTTGATACAATCCACAAAATATGGGGCTGAAAAATAAATCAAAGTCGAAATAAGCCTTACCCAAGGGAGTATCCACCAAAACAGCGTTATAAAGTTCAGCCGGTGTCGATGCTATATGAATGGCCTCCATCTGCTCAAAGGAACCAAGAGGATGGCATTTGGAGATCAACTCGTTGATAGGTCTTTGATGAAGAGTACCAGTGATCAACAAAATTATGTTGTCAATCATATAAGAATAACTAAAAATGGAACATAAACAATATAATTCATAACTTACGTGATATAATCGAGAAAAGTCGACAGAGGTTCTAAGGAATTATTTCGAAGATGAGTGAATTCAGTTACCAATTTCTCCTTCAAACGTTCGTCAATGACTTGAACGGTAATATTTCCAGGCTCATTAGCCAAAAAGTTTCCATAATCGGTCGACTGAATGTGAAGCTTCAGATCTGAAAAACAAGAAAATACTTCTAGTAGACGAAAAATTGAAAACAAAGGGAAAAGAGATAACAAACCCTCAAGAGTTTCACATTGAACCAAGTTGGAATAGTCAGAAGAAGTAAGAAGCCCGGTCTTGAAACCTCTAATCAAAGCCTCCAGATATCCATGATCAATATTAAAAAAGAACTCTCCCATTTTTTCGATATCTACTCAATCGAGATATCTCTACCTTGCCTTCGAGGCAGCCGGAGAGCGAAAACTAACAAATATTTTTGGTCGCATCGATCTTTTGCTTTTCGGGAGACGTTTTCGTGGTGGGACCTTGTGAGGAAGTAGATGTTTTTTGAAATGGTGTAGCTCGGTGTAGAAAGAAGTAAGTGCAACTGATAACTGTAAAAATATAGCCTCCCAATTATTTTACAAGAAAAACTTGCACTGAAAACAGTCTCGATCCTAAGCAGCGCCACTTCCACCCTCCGAACAGCCCTTCATAAAAGTCATCTTTTTCGAGATACTATTAATTAAAAATGTAGATACAACTGTTCCAAACAACACAAGAATATCCTCAAATACTGGCGAGATTGATTAAAAACGTTCGGTCCTTGGCGTCATCTGTGAGGAGATAAAGAGGGAGAGATCTTTTCTTTATTACTTTGTTGCCATTTCAAAGACTTTTCCATTTTGTCTATGTCCACACAAATTATAAGCGTTTATTTGGCTGATGGAACCTTTCGTAATGTGAAGGTTGACTCCTTCACCACAGTTCAGGTGCGGTTGTATGAAAATAAGTGATTATATTTCATAACCTTCGATAATTACCACTCTCTGGATCTAATCCTTATTTTCAGAGGATCCTTCACGTGGTGTTGGATGGCCTGGGGGTAGATCGTCTTTCCTTTGGGCATTTTGCTCTCAGATTGTCCACCTTTCCGACCGGTCCGGGTTCTACCGTCTCAGATATTCGATGGTTACATTCCTCACTTAGGATGCCCCAAATTATTCAGAGATATTTAAATCCGCTAAGCAGTGGATCCCAAATGAGATTCGAACTAAGAGTTCGATTCATTCCAAGTGGGTTGTATGAGATGTATCAGACACAATTGGCGGCTTTTCTGTATCTGTATGACCAACTTCTCTCCGATTATGTCCTCCATGTCTCGTGGAAAATCAGCAAAGAAAAAGCTTTTAATATGGCCGCTTTGGCCATTAGAAAACGTCTGAAAAATTTGAACAGGTACGTTATAACTCGGCTTTAAGAGGCATAATCTGTTTAGTAATAATTTGGAGAAGAGATTCGACTTCGCTTCCCTCGAATCAAACGGCGGACTGATGTCATTTCTTCCTGAATCCATCATCGTCGGCACTCCAGTAAGCTGTTTCTAGAAATACCAGTCGTTTTAGAAGAAACAATTGTACAAACTGTTACTCAATGCTCTCAAAAAGGTCGTGAAATTATCTGAAATCGAATGTGTTTTCCAATTTATGAAAAATTTGATGAATATTGCGAGATTTGACTCGGAGATCTTCAAAGCCTTCTTAGGGGTAGGTCTCCTCTCACAGAATCAACCTTCTTTAGGCGAATAATATTCGACCAGTAGAATTATACGTAGGTCAGCATTACGGCATCGCGTATAAAAACGAAAACACAAAGGAAGTAAGTTAATATTGCATAATAGGAAGATTTGACGTCACCTTTCCTTTCCAGCCAGTGGTCCTGGCCGAACTCAGGAATGTCATTGATATATCTGTGCGGAGAGTGGATCAAAAGAAGGATCATTTCATCATTAAAATTAAGATATCCGGAAATTCCTCGCCTCTTATTATTACGGTAACCACAAGTGAGATGGCGGAGTCTTTGGCACACCTTGTGGATGGCTACCAGATGTTACTGAGTCAACAAGCGTCTGTTTGGTCGGCTAGAGGTATAAATTAAAAAATAAAGAATTCCTGATGATATTCATATCTCTAAACTATTACTTACAGATCTTCGAGACAGCTTCTGGACGAATGGATCTCATTCAGGATCCCCGGTAACGTCTCCGACTATGTCTCCGTTGGCCCCAAGAAAAGGAATTGTGAAGTCTGAAGTGGAAGAGAAGGCCCAGATTGGGGCTGATGCTAAGAGCCTTCTAAAGGAAATCGAGATCGATCCGCAGAGAATACTTCTCGAGAAACTGTTGGGAAGCGGGCAATACGGGAATGTATATCAAGGGTTGTTACAACAGGACAAGAGGCAGACAATCGTGGCTGTAAAGGTCTGCAAGGAGCCCAATTCCGAGTCTCAAACAGCCAATAATGTACTTTTGGAAGAGGCTTGTAAGTCTGGTTAAAACGGCATTCTATTCTTCAGATACTATGTCCCAATTCTGGCATCCCCATATCATCCATATTATTGGAGTTTCTATCCATTCTACAGTATGGGTGGTTATGGAAATGATGCAGTTGGGGGAGTTGAGACAATATCTGAAACGAGAAAAGAATCGTCTCACAACTGCCACACAATTATTATTCTGCAAGCAGATTGCATCAGCCTTGTGTTATCTGCATTCCAAACAATTCGTTCATAGAGATATTGCGGCCAGAAATGTTTTGGTGGCAAATCATCGATGTGTAAAGTTATCTGATTTCGGGATGAGCAGATTAGTTGAGGAAGATTTCTATAAATGTAAGTGTAATTTTACATCATCTATGCAATCTTTGTACAACTTGCAGCCAGTTGTACAAAGCTCCCATTGAAATGGCTTCCTTTGGAATCCCTAAACTATCGTCGATTCAATGCCAAGACTGACATCTACATGCTGGCTGTTTGTTTTTGGGAAATCTTTTCATTTGGAGAAAAACCTTGGTCCCAGATTAAGAACCACGACCTTTCCAGACATCTGGAGGAAGGGAATAAACTGGAATGTCCAGAATATTGCCCCATTCAGATGTATCATCTGATGAAAGTAATGTGGGAGGTGGACTCGGAAAGGAGACCTCTGATTAAACAAGTTTATGGAGTAATTTGCTCCATCTTTAAGGAATCCGCTGGGCGATTATTCCCGGGCTCAGCTCCAAATTCACCGGCAGTTAGGATGAGAAAAAATGGGCGGGATGTAAGTCTAGTATACTTTAATATTGATTTCTTCAGAACTCACTCCGAGCCAGCCTATCCAGTTTAACTCTCTACCAAAATCAAGGGTCCTCTTACAGTGATATTCAGGATAGAAAAGTAAGCATCCAGGATTGAAATAATTTTTGTGATTTTAGTACAGCTTTGAAAACAGTATGAACAGAGTTGACGTCGAGAAAGACCTGGTCTTCTCCGCTGTCACAGATGTCCTGAATTCTCTGAAAGATCTTCAAGACAGCAAATATTCAGACAGTATAACAATACTGCTTAATTCTACTGAAGTAAGTGGTAAAATCTGCATTAACTTTTCTTTAGAAAATATTATTTTTACTCCAAGAGTTGCTCGTCATCATTATTCCCCATCTTGGATTGCTGGATCAGCCAATAAAAAGTAAAGTAGATGAGGCGGTGGATCTTCTTAATGATGATTGTGAAGTCCTTAAAGAATTGATACAGATAATGACTCAAGAAGAAGATCAGCAGAGTATAAATCGGCATATAGATGTCATCTCCACGCTCTCGAGGACGTTGCGATCACATACTCAAGGATTCTGGAACACATTTCATTTGGCCAGGATTAGGTCAAATCTCCCAAATGTTTAAAGTATCTTCCTTTATTTATTCAGTGATCTTTGATCGGAAATAAAAAGTCTAAAGAAACGTGCAGGCCATCCAAATGACGATAAACACCGATACCGGGAGAAAGACCACGTTGAATTTGTCCTTTTTTGGAGTTTGTCATAATATAAAGCGGGAGATAAAAGATTTTCTGAAAAATTTTTGAAATTTTTATGTTTTTACTTTTTTTTTAAAAAAAAAGTAAATTTTGAAAAATTTCCGGAAATTTTCGATTTCGGAAAGTCAAAAAACATTCTTACTCCGAACGACAAATTTTTGGAAAGTTGGATCAAAAATGGCTCGCCAAAAGGTCGATCCGGAAAGTTGAAACAAAAATGGCTCGCCCATTTTGGCTGGTGAGTAGGATGCCGTTTTTACTCACCTGCACGCCAATTTATTTTCTTCAAAACTATTTTTGCGAGCTGCGCCCGGGAATTCCAGACGTGTCAAATTTCTCTCTCCCGGAAGAAACGTTTTGATTTTTTTTGAAGTTGTGAATCTATTTTCTCCACGAAGATGGGCTAAAAAGTGATCAAGTAAGTTAGCATTAGCAAGAGGAGATGTACTTTTTTCATTTGACACCAAAAATTTTCCTTTTATTTCAGAGAAAGGTACAAATTTTTTCCAATTCGTAAAGCTTCATGACCATGGATAATGTTTTGTTATATACTCTATCTATCAAACGCCACCAATTTTGATTTCTAGGTGTCATGTACAATATCGAAATCCGCTCAGATCCGCCGGATTTTTGCCACGAAGGCGTTCTAAACTGAGGTAATAACGTAGTAAGGCTCAAATAACGTTGTTACAATAACTTGAAGATAGTTTGCATAGGTTTTACTTTCGTATAACATACTTTTTGGAAAGTTAGTATAGTATTTGAAACTTTTACGTCGTTATTCCTCAAAATTTATAGGGTTTCATACATGGGGAATATACATGAGAGTAGGGTCTCCTCTAAACGTTTCCCGACTTAGAATCTTGACGTCGTAGCAAAAAACGAGATAATCTCACTTACATTATCCATGGTCATGAAGCTTTACGAATTGGAAAAATTTTGTACCTTTCTCTGAAATAAAAGGGAAAATTTTGGTGTCAAATGAAAAACGTACATCTCCTCTTGCTAATGCTAACTTACTTGATCACTTTTTAGCCCATCTTCGTGGAGAACATAGCTTCAGAACATCGCACAAACATAAAAATAATTTTTTCGGAAGAGAAAAATTTGACACATCAGGGAAAGACTTGGCGTCAACCTTGCAACCTGCAGTGCGGGGCCAAAAAGATGATGAAAGTAAAAACAAGCTCTGACTTTCCGCGACTCCGAGCGGGGAGTAAGATCCGATCCTACTCCCGACCTTCAAGTCGGAAAGCCAGAAACAAAATTGACTTTCTTTTGCATTTTCCGGAAAGTAAACTGAAAATTTACTTTTTTTTAAAAAAAAAAGTAAAAACAGAAAAATTTCAAAAATTTTTCAGAAAATCTTTTATCTCCCGCTTTATATAACGATGACGTAATTACCTTGTATTCGTGGGAATGGATAATCCAAGCTTCGAATTTCTCCTGCCATGAATTAGGTTGGGGAAAGTTGGGCTTACTGTGATGTACAGTAGCAATGACCACGTATTCGAATACTTCCGTATTCCTGTTCCCTTCACTAACACAATCATCCACTCAATCCCAAACTCACTCATCTTGTTGTTCAACGTTCCAATTTCCGGTTAGATCATAATCCTCAGACCTCCGAATATTCAAAACCTTATGGTTTAATCGAACATGCTGGGCTACCCCATAATAATCAGCATAATCTTCGAAGTACTTTGGACAGTCTTGAAATCAAATATCACTGACACTTTACATACCCCTCCGCGGAATAAAGGGGGCCGCTTTTTTGGGGTCGCAAAGTCAGAATAAGAACGTAATTCTTTGGAAGTAGTTGTTAACTGTAAAGCTCATAAAAGTACCATACTCAATATCCTCACGTTTGTAATTCCACAAACCGCAGATCGAATTTGTGGTTTCAAAAACGATGGGAGTAAATCCATATTCAAGAGCCCGTCTAACCGAAATTACCGTAGCCAAAAGTGGAATTACTTGGCTGTTGGCAATCCAGATGGGCCAGCTCCAACAACAAATAATGTCTTCGACATCACATGGTTATCAAGAAGCTTCGATCTTTCTTTTTAACATTATGTATAAAATGAGCGGAGTTTGAATTTTCAAGGTTCAGGTCAAAGAAAAAACATGTACTTTTTTGTTTGTATACCCATGCAGTGCCCATTCTGTGGCCCTTTAACTTTACCCAATTGCAGAGAAAAGCAAATTAATTCCGAATGAGCGATAGCTGTCCAGTCATGGCCAAACTCTTTAAAAGTCCATGAGGAAAAGCGGGGGATGAGGAAGGATAAGTTGGCTGTCCCCGCCAGCTGGATTTGTTTTTACCTGCGCGGTTCATTAGAGGGCGGTCTAGTCTTTAATTTGGCAAATCCCTTTTTTGGCGCGTTGCCTGGTAGCCGGTGAACTTAGAAGTCATTCAACTTGTGGGCATATCCTACTTGTCCACAGTTATCAGGTAAGTTGCCTTGGGTGTTCTCTAGATGTCTTTTTTCTTTACAATTATTTTCTGTTTGTAATCCTATTGTTCACTCATTGTTTGGCTTTAAGATATTCGGTTGTGGTCCTCTGAGCACGTGGTTAAGGTCATTTTGATCCCATAAACTATTGATCCGCACTTTTATATTTACTGTGATATTTACATAATATACAAAAACGAATCAATTTTGATATAAACGCAAATTTCTATACGAAATTAAGTCATTCATAAATATTTTAATAGCATGTATAATAATAACTCCAATAAAATACACTAACCCTCAATTTTGTTTTGCAGAAGCATTTTTTCAATATCGAAATTCCACAAAAAAATCGTAAATACTGAATCAGATTTAAGTATTATGGGACATATTGCATAATCTTTGCAACATCAAGTGCCGGAACCAGTGGGAGACATTACTTGCTTCTCATCTGTCAGCCCCGGCTCAAGCACTGTCCCCAATCTTGGCCAAATGGGTGACTTTATGTTTTTGCGGGAAGAAATGCGCATTCTTCCCCTTAGTGCTCAAGGGCACTTAAATTGAACTCGGCCAGTCAGAATGGTGTCAGTAAGGGGTTTAGTCTGAGTTTCTTTTTTTTATTGATAGTGGAGTAAGCTGGTTCCTTCTTTGGGTCTTTATTTATTTCTTGGATGGCGGCCAGGAAAACTGAATTTGGGCCATTTAAGGGCGTCTTCTTGTAACGGGGGGTCTGTAGTCAAGGCAAGACCTCTGGCTATTTTTTGTTTGTTTTGTCAATTTCAAAGGTGTCAGTCGTCTTAGGCCGTTACGAGTATTTTTTGTTTGTCACCTTACTTTTGCAAAAAATATGAATGTTTTAGTACTATACTCCTAAAAATATTTCCAATTGTGGGAATATCTCATTAAAATAATATTTTATGACTAATACGACGTCGTCTTCAATAGGTCATTAGACTGACTCCGCCCCCTCTCTCATCATCCGGAGATTTTTCGCGCTTCTCAAAATCTCTTCCCTTAAAGAGACTCAGCTGAAATGCCGTTCTAGATCTGGTTCTGTGATGCTCAGTCTTGGCCACTCCTTGGCCATTTAATTCCCGTTCTGTTTCTTATTCCCGCACTCCATTTTGATGGGAAATGTTGGGATGCGCCTTGTTATTCCTCCTCTGCGGCCATATTTCAGCAATTAAAGTAAGTAGCGGCATTATTCAAATATCTTTTGATTAAATATTTAATTCTTATAGACCTATAAAATATGTTCCGATCTCCTTCCTTCGAGTGTAATTGTGGATCTAAGAGAAGATGGGATTAGCAGAGACAACGAGCAGATAACATTACTTACAAAATCAAAGTTCGAACTCGATGGGAGATTACTGTATTCAAAGGAAAAATTGGAAAACGGAGAAATGTTCAGATTGGAGTTCTTGGCCGTGGATAATATGGATCAGGAGAGAATTCTGGTCGTCTATGTTACGGCCACCGATAAGTAGGTGTCCAAAAAAATGCTGTCAGAGATATTTAGACACAACTGACCTTTAGGAAGCTTTTGCATAATTAACTAGACCTTCTTCGTTGCAGATGCCACATCTCGTTTTCCCACACAGTTTATCACGCAAGAATTACGAATAATAAATTCATTTCTGATGCCCCAATTAGGATAAACGCAACTAAGAACATTTCTATCAAACAAATCTCCCCGGCGAACCATTTAAATATTCAGGACTATATTCAAAATGAATGGACTTACATTACGGTAAGCATTGCGTAATATCTCATCAATTTAAAGATTCCTGTGGAGAATCGAATTAAAGACTTCCCAATACATCTGGGAGTGTACATAAACGATGTTCTGGCCAGTGTGACCATAATCAAAGCTTCTTCTCCACAGAAAATCCAAGAATATGATGTTACGACGGACAATGTCATCAGCAGCAAGGCAGTGTTAAAATTGGGGTAAGAAGTGTAAAAAGTTTAACAAAAATGCCATTTAGAGACAGCAATGATTATTGGATGCCCTCGAAGAAAGTTCCGTTTTACGTCAAAGATGATGTCATATTTCCCACGTTTTCCATTTACAATGGACATTATGAGTTTACAGTAATCGATTCTGAAGTAGGTTAGTATTGAAAGTAATAAATGGTTTAGAATAACCAAACTCCCGTAAAGCTCAGAATTGGGCATCAACATAAAAGACGGAAGAAGAATGTAAAGAGGGGTTTGAATCTAGAAAGTGGGATCAGAGGACAAGATATGAACATCTTTGTCAAAGAGAACAGCCCCTTGAGAACTTTGAAAGAAGTAAGTGATTAATTACTGTCAGCTTTTGCACATGAAATTATGTCTTATTTACAGAAGATTCCATTAAATCATCATGAGAAAATTGAATCATATTCTCCCTTGGATGGACCCTTGATGATACGTCAAGATGGCTCTCTGGAATTAATCCAATCCTTAAATTTCGAGTCGGAAAACCAGTTCCAAGTCCAAGTGCAAATCTCTGGAGGTGGGTATTTTTTTAATCCAATTTCGGACTCCCCTCGTCCGGCTCTTCTTTTCGGCCACTTTGGCCGGAAATTACTCTTGGCTCAAAACCATTTCATTTGGCAGCCAAAAATGGGCTAGAAAGAGATGGCCAAATTACAACAGAGGAATTGAAGGAGCCTTCACTCCTTCCCCGGCCTCCCCGCGAATAAAATTAATTCAATCTTGCCTGGTGCTTTGTGAAAAGCGGTGCCGTTACCTGCTGAGCGAAAAGAATGGACAGAGAGAGCTATTTATTTTTCAGCTAATTAAAACACGGCGGTCATTTTGAGTCTTTATTTGTATCTCTCTGTAAAAAGAATCAGAAAAGACAGATGTCACATGCAGAAAACAAATAAAAAACATTATTTTAGGAAGAACTCAAGTAATCCACATCCATGTTCTTGATGTACCCGAGCCTCCGGCTTTTACCAATTCCCCACTGCCTTTCAGAGGTATCATACCGAACAATGCACCAATTGGATGCAAGATTTTTGAGGTACAAAAATACAATGCAGGATGCGCCATTTTTGTGGCCCGATTTCAATTGTCTATGACTTTATTACTTTTTGGCCAAATTTGAATCTCCTTTTTCCCTTAATCGTCATGACCTCGTTTTCTTTGATATAGTACCAAATACGTGGCATGAATCCAGAATTCCGCAACCTTCATGGTGAAAAATAAGAGATCTCAAAAAATGCCCATAAGACAAGATACTAAGGTATAACATATTTGGTACACACAAAACGGGATATTCTGAAGATCTTCAAAAAATGGCGCATCCTTTAAAAAATTAGAATTCAATTTGAGTCATCATATTCTATACTTACAGTTCAACGCAAGAAATGAGCAAGGAGAAGGAGATAACCATGTCAATTACGACCTTATAAACACGGAGCGTAAGTAAACCAAAAAACATTATTTCAAGATCCATCAACTTTCCAAACCTTTTAATTTTTAGCAAAGAATGCTTTCACCGTCGACAGGAACACCGGGAGCGTTCGAACAGCCTTGCAGAGTTATAATACTACACAGATTTATCGAGTATTTGCCCAGACACACAGCATACATAACTTTACATTGGTAAGAAAAAATTTTTGTAAAATAATTAAACCGCAGAAAAGTGAGATCGCGGTTCTCGAACTCTTCGCCGACGATCTGCCCCCTCAATTTATGCAAAATGTGTATTCTGTAGTCATCCCAGAGAACTCGACAATTGGAACAAGGTATGCGTAGCTGAAAACAAAGTAAAGTAATCGATTTAGTATTGTACAACTACTTGTTCATGAGTTCCCATCTGTCAGAAATGGACAAAGGAAGACAGCACCCTCCTTTTCATTAATTTTTGACAATAACCAATACCCTTACTTTACAATAGACCCGCATACTGGTGTCATAACTTTGCAGAGACCCTTGGATTTCGATGAAATGGGAGTTACAAAGACCTTCAAGTTGACAGGTATCACTGATCAAAATAAAAGAGAACCTTCTAGGTGTTGTCACGCAAGAAGCTAGAGAAAGCAAAGTGCCTGTGGAGGTTACCATTCTCGACGTTAATGACAATAAGCCCATATTTACACAATCTTTGTACACAGCTGTCGTTAAAGAAGACGTGACATCAGATGTCATGATTCTGAAAGCCACCGCAATTGACAAAGACTCAAGTTTGAATAGTCACATCGATTACGCAATTGATCATCCCCTGTTCCGGATAAATGAAAACGGCGAAATCTACGCGACAAAGAAGTTAGATGCAGATGGGACAAAAGAAAAGTATCGAATATACAAGATGAATGTGACTGCGACAGACAGAGGGAATCCTCCATTATCCGACATGGCTACCATTCACCTACGAGTGGAGAATACCAATGATGAAGCCCCTGTCTTCTTACCCACAGCTGAATATCAGGCCGAGATTGCAGAAGATGCCCAAGGATTCACTCCAGTGATACAAGTTCAGGCCACTGATATTGACACGGACCGGGTTCGGTTTTATTTTAACGACCATGGCTCTAAAGTCAGGGAAACGGAGTATTTCCAAATAGATGAGGATACAGGTATGAGGAATCTGCAAGATTTCTGAGAGTCGTATTTTTAGGACTCATAAGATTACTACCCAATGTAAAAGCGTCCGATTTAACGCGAGAAACAGAGCCATTGACCCTCGAAGTCATCGCTGAAGATGACGGTTCATGTTGCCAAAACGAAGACTCCGTATTTCATCGCTCGATGGCCAAAGTTTATGTTTCAATCCTAGACGTGAATAACAACCGCCCCGAATTCCCAGATTGCCAGATCTACAGTAATATAGCCAAGTTAGAAGAAGGAACTTATTACGAAAACGGACCTGTTGTACTTCGGGTGAAAGCAATAGATAACGACACCTCGTCAAACGGTGACATTGTATATTCATTGTACTATTCCAATACTGAGCAACGACATCCATTTGTGATCCATCCAATCACCGGCGATCTGAAACCAGCGGCTGGATTTGTGTTCGATAGAGAACAACGGGCTTATGAGGAGGTTACAGTAAAGGTAAATCTTCTGCGAAAATCTAATGTTTCTTTAGGCCTCAGATAAAGCAGAGCGACCGTTGATTGGATTCTGTCAGTTCACAGTTCAGATCCTCGATGTTAATGATAATGCCCCTCAGTTCGACCGTCTTTTGTATGAAACTACAATTTCCCGGATGACCCAACCTCACACCTCCATCTTGTCCGTTATTGCAGAAGATGCCGATTCCCCTCCCAATGCAAATATTACTTATCGATTATTACCCGATCTAAGTGCGGCCAAGAAACATCGTCATGACGATCAATATTTTGACCTGATATCAGAGGGATCACCAGAAATCGGCATTAAAAAGGAAATACCTGCATCTAAAACAAAGTTTGTGTTCCTTGTAGAGGCCAATGACAATGGAAGGCCGAATAAAAACAGCACTGTACAAGTATATGTCAACGTTCATGAAGAGAATTACTATGCTCCCCAATGGCAGAACACGGCATTATGTCCATCAACTGTTCATATAGACGAAGACATCCAAAAGAATTCCATCTTATTCAAATGCCTCGCCTTATCGGGACATTCAAATACAAACCCCGTCACATATTCGTAAGTGAAACCTTTGCACTGGACATTGTAACAATATTTTTAGAATGAAGATTGGAGCCAAAATGTCAACAAACAGTAAGCAAACATTCAGAGAGTTCAAACAAAAGATTGATGGACTTGATTGGGTGATTGTACGTAACATGGACATGCTAGATTACGAGAAGGTCCAGAATTACACTCTTACCCTTACAGCAACAGTAAGTAGAAGAATTGTAATCTATGTTGTCTTAGGATATCCATTCAATGATTGCGACTGATAGAAGATTGAAAGTAATAGTAAAGGATAAGAATGATGGAGTTCCTCGATTCTCTGTGGATAAGTTCACAGGAACTGTCGAGGAAGAGAAAGATCCCGACTTTTATACGGACAGGAAACCAATTGTGGTTGTGAAAGCTGAGGATTCCGATTCAGAAGGTCCTCAGAGCGAAATTCGTTATTCTATTGTGGATGATGCAAAACAAAAATTCCGAATTGATGAAATTACCGGGGCCATTTACCCAATTATCAAGTTTGACAGAGAAAAAAGGAATACCTACATATTCGATGTGGAAGCACGAGATAATATGAACTCCAGTTTACCGGGAATTTATGGGCCAAATAAAGGTATCGTCCATAAAAAATGACTAATAACATTGAACTCAGATTTTGTGAAAATCCATATTTCCGTCTCTGACGTTAATGATAACCCCCCTTTCTTCGATCAGCCTCTATACGAACTGAGCGTAAAGGAGAATGCAGATCCGCTGGCAGAGTTAATGGTAATACGAGCGCAAGATAAAGACGAACGTAAGCGTAGACAGTTAGCAACGTTAATTAACACTTTTAGAGTCAAGTCTGCGTTATAACCTTATGTCAATAGGAGAAGGAGAAGACCTTCCATTTGGTGTACGCACAGAAACTGGAACAATATTTGTTAAAAACATGTTGGATTACGAAACGAAAAAAGATTATTACATGATTATGACTGTCACGGATGGAGTACATAACAGTTCTATCAACGTGACTGTCAACGTTGAAGATGTGAACGACAATCCCCCAGTGTTTGAGAAGGAAGCTTATGAGGTTACGATTGAAGAAGAAAATACACATGTGCCTGTTGTATTATTCAAGGTGAAAGCATTTGACACAGATGATATAACCAGAGAGAACCCCATTTTATATCAACTAGAAGGTCAAGGAGTCGGTGAATTCTTCGTATTAGATCCGCGAACCAATGACATCACAGTAATGAAACCATTGGACAGAGACCCACCTACAGGAATCCCTGTCTGGGAATTCGTGGTTCGAGCAACTGATGACAATGGAAATGGGCTCAGTAATTATGCGACTGTCAGAGTAAACTTAAGAGACATCAACGACAACTCTCCTGTCTTCCTGGAACCTCTTATCGGTTATGTAGACGAGAATCAAGAGCCAGGGCGGGATGGGCATTACGTTATGACGGTTGTGGCCGAAGATAATGATGACCCGGCATCTGAAAATGGTCAAGTTGAGTGCAGTATCGGAGTCAACAAAGAAATAGCGGGACAAATGCTATTCCGAATTGACGCACACAATGGGAAGATATTCTTGATGGTGAGTGTTGTAAAAAAATTGCAAAAAAGCCAGGGGTGGCCACCGGGCCGATTTGGTCCGAACAGTGCATCTGACGAATTGCCCGGGCCGGCCCACTGACCACCCCTGCCCGTTGGCTTCATGGAAATTGGGCAGAGTGAAATTGGACAGCAATAAATTGGACAGATCGTGGCTGTCCAATTTCCATCAAGCTTGCTATAAAAAATGTTTGCGAGAAACACTTGACACCATGTGTCATGTATGGCTATTGCGCAATATATACAGGGGTGGTCAGTGGGCCGGGCCGGCCCGTCACGGGCCGGCCGGGCTCAAAAATGGAAAATTACAAACGGGCCGGGCCCGTCACGGGCCGGGCCGGGCCGCGGGCCTGGGGTTTTTCCGGCCCGGCCCGGCCCGTCTAAATTACAATGCCAAACCGTTGGCATTCATTGTTTTCGCGCCGGGAAAATTAATTGATGTTGTTATTGTTGCTGTTTCTCAAGTTCTAAAACGTTTACAAGTCTATAGTTCCATTATAAAACCACAAAACTATCACATTGATCCTTTACTAGCTATATCAACGCCTTTTTTGCCTAAGTTTAGATCCCAAGCTTGGGCGCAGTTCGCAGAACCCTCTATAAACGGGCCTGCACGGGCCGGGCCGGGCCGGGCCGGGCCGGGCCTGGAAAAAGACTAGACGGGCCGGGCCGGGCCGGTAATTAGACGGGCCGGGCCGCGGGCCGAAAATCGGAAAAATAGGGTCCGCTGACCACCCCTGAATATATATTTGCGAGCAATTTTTATTTTTTTTAGAGGAAAGTTGACCGAGAACTTTTATCAGAACGCGAATTTGTGATTGAAGTGATAGCGAATGATCTGGGATATCCGTCTCGAGAGTCGCAAGCCAATGTAACCATTAAAGTCCTCGATCTGAATGATAATCCGCCTTTCTTCGAGCATTCTCAATATAATGTTAGCATTCCGGAATCTCAACCTACCGATTCAGCAGTCTTTACATTGGTTGCATTTGACTTAGATATAGATGCTAGGTATTTTTTTGATTGCATGTATAGCATGTTTTTCTTTATGGTTATTAATACTTTTTGTTAAGTCATACTTAATTTTTAGGAATAACGTGTTTTCATACGAATTATTGGATCCGTCCGATCAATTTTATATGACCACCGAGATGTTGACCTCCGGTCCGAGTGTTGGAATTTTGCGGGTCAAAAAGGTGAGGATCATAAAAAGTTGGGTCATTTAGAGGTTTTTGGAGGGCCGAAACAGCTGTACGGGAAACAAAACCTCTTTCTTTGTGATCTTCTGACCATTGTTTAATAACGTCTTGGCGATTTGTTTGGATTAGGTGCCAAGCCGGCCTTCTTTTTCTCCTCTTTGGACATTTCTGCAGCTTTGGGCGTTCGCTTCCGTTAAAGTCGCCCATTTCCGGATTGCGCAGAGAGCGATGTTGGCATACACTTAACGGCATTAATTAGGGAACCCAGGGGCAATTAAATTATGCAAATTACCCAAGGTTCTTAACTTTTCTTTCCAAACATCAACAGCGATTAGTGTTCAAAACTGGGTCGGACGTTTATAGGTCGTTAAATGTGGAGGGTGAGGTCTGCAGTCATAGATAAATATTAATTTTCTTTGAGTGGGAAGTTGGTTGTTGCCCATTGTCCGATTAATCTCGGTTAGTCCCTATGGCTAACAAATACTTGGAATTTCCCCCTCCCGCACCCACCAGTTGACCCTTCCTCTTTTTTTATTTTCTGCGCGGTTTCTCCATCTTCTCCTTCTCGTTTTAAGTTATTGGGGTAATACAATTTGGGGATCTCTGTTGGATGCGAATGTCGTTTCTAATAATTCCTCCGACATTATTCCAGCGCGCTCGATTCCTGGTTTATTACCTTTCTTCGGTCAAAAAGAACACATAAAGTTCTCTCGATTATTACAATACTGGGCGAAGGGGGCAAGCTTACAAGATCTCCCTCTTTCTTTTAATGAAATTCGCTGATTCCCTTATGGGCGACCCCACCATTTCCGTTATGAGATGCATATGGATGAAGATCTTTCTCGCGCGCAACTCTTTAATATAAATTACCAGTTAGCACTCGTACGAATCTTGTTTCTAATATAATATTTCCCCTCTTTTTCCATTATCCACTTAGTCACAGGTCTGGGTTTGGTCCATTAAGAATGAAATGTTCTCCTGATGAGCGACGCTCGAGAAGTTCAAGTGACCTTGGGAGTTTGGCTGATTTTATCGTGTTTTCAGTAGAAATCTCCGTTTTCCCAACATTTTTTCTTTTCGGAAATGAATTTGTAATGCCTCAGGTAGAGATTGTCAGCTGTCCTCTGGCCTTTCTTTGTCATTTAGAGATTTCTGTTTTTTTACGAAAAGTCGTTTATCGTGAATGTTTCTACATTTTTATGGACTTGTCACCTGAGTTCATTAAATGTTTTGTGAGGACTCTCGTGGCGACTCTGAAGTGTCCACTTCTATTTTCTCTCTGGCCACTTTCACTATGCTCCCACCACTTGGAACTGCACTTTTTCGCGGGCCTAAAGACCTTTGCCTCGGACCTCTTTTGTGGCATGCGAATCTGCTCGGAATTTGCCCTCTGGGATTCTGTGGGAAAGGGCAGTGACAACTTTTTTAAGGTGAAGAGAGAAGGAGGATTCAAGACTAAAGCTCCTTCCGACCATTCTCCGGCTTCTCTTTTCGCTTTTTGACTCGATGAGATCCCTCCAGATTTCGGTGATCTGGTCCGATTTCCTTCTCAATGTCGGGTTTTCTCTTCCACAACGATTCTCTCATTCGTTTAAAATGAAAATGAGCGTCTTTGTCGATTATTCGGTGAAAAACAGGCGAATTAATCTGTGGAAACTGGACGGTGGTGTCATAAAGTGAGTCCAGGCAACACGTTTGGAGAGGATATTGTTCATTGTGGGGCTCTCGACATTCGGTCTGGACTCCTCAATGTTCATGTACAAGACAAGGGCCCGAGATAGGTTGTCAAGTGTTTTGCGCTTCTCGAAGGTATGACGAGAGAAGAGAAGGAGGGTTACAAGGGTTGGAGGAAGAGAGAGCGAGTGCAACGGACGACGCACCTGCACTTGTGGGAAGAAAGGTGGTCATCCAGCGCTCTGGTCATTCGGAAAGGAAAGTGAAGAGGGATCGTCTCCAACCGAGAGAGACATGGATGTGTTTAGACCGACAAAGACAGGTTGTCTGAATGCGGCTCGTGTGCTGCGCGATGACCTTGTTGGGTTTGGTTGCTGCGGTCTTTCCTTTCTCTTGCCAAACCCTTCACCTTTCCATTCCACCGGAGAGATTTGCATATTCGATTCCTGGGTTGGTTTTTTCTCTTTCGTCCAGTTTTTTGCTTCTCACCCGCGTCTTCTCGAATTAGACTAATGACCGGCGAGAAAGTTGAGCTGTTGGGTCACTCTTTGTTTTTTGGGCTTATCGATCCCGAATAACGCCTGTTTCCGCGCGTCTCCAGAGACTTGTTTGGGCCGGATTCGGGGGTGTCAAAGCTGTCGCAAATTGTCTCTTTAGAAGGCTACTTTCTCTTTGACTTTGTTTCTGAATCCAATAGCATGACTAAGAGTATGCTTTATGATTCAGACGTCCATAAACCTTTTCCCATTTGATGATGTAGGGACAACAACGCGGGTTTAATTTTTCTCTTTCGTTTTATCAGTTTCTGTATTGCTCGGGGCCGCGTTACTCATTAGTTTCCTTTCAGCCAGTAATTTTAATTTTTTTGTATGGTTTCGTCCGGGATAAGTTGTTATATTGGTAGGGGAGTGATATCTTATTAAATTCTGGATTCGTTAGTTTTAAAAACTTTTTTCGCCTTCATTTTTATACAATTATCAGAATATTCTTCTGTAGTATTAACGGAGTTTTGAAAATTTGCTTTTTGTAACCCGGATGTGATTTTCTGGCTTTCTTCGTCCTTGGCAATTCATTACACAAAAACCTTCGGTGTGTAAAATCATACGCTTTCATGAATGGCCGTGATTTTTGTCCTTTGAAGGTCTTCGATGGATCCTCCTCGGGATGCCCTTAAACGCTCAGGAAATATTAGTGTTAAAGGGAGAAGAAAGTGAGTCATCGCGTCGAATTCCGAGTTTATTCTTGTGAATGTCCTTGGGCGTTGGTGGCGGCGATTCGAGTCTCTGACGGGGATCTGATTGCTTTCTTCGAGGCAGGTATTCCATCTCAAATCCCCTTCGTTTTATTCGCCACCCGGTTTTCTGTTTTGTCCATTTCCGAAATTAGCCCTCGTTTAACGCGTTTTGTTTCTTTCTACTTCGAGTTGCGTAATTGAGTATTCAAATAAGTCGTTTTTCCATTTCAGAGTCCATTTCCGTGCTAGGTCTTCTCTCTTAATCTTTGTCTTTTCCGTACAGCTGAGACCCTGGGGCTAAGGTTGGGGGAGATAAATCTTTTAAAGGCATATCGACCACCTCCATCTTCAGGCCCTTGATTTCGAGGATCCGGAACAGCGCCATGGGTTTCCCATGGAAGTCCGAGTATTCGACGGACGTTTCTACGGTTCGACGAAAGTTTATATTCTCCTCGAGGACGAGAACGACAATCCTCCGATTATCAATGGACCCAAACGCATCCACTTTAGTGAGGGCACTGCCGTCAACTCTCAGATCGGCCAATTCTCCGTCACGGATCAGGACAGCAACGACAAGAGCACGTATGTATCTCCCCTCCCTTCCCCTTCAGGGCCTTTATTTGTCTTTATTCCTTATCTCGATTCTCTTCTTGGGTACTGTTAATGCTCAACCCGACATATCTCTTCCATTTGCCGGGCATCTTGGGCATTCCCGGTTTATGAATTTTGCTGCCAAGAATCCAAGAGATATCATGTTGAGTGTAGTCAAAAATATTAGCGAGAACACTCCGGTTAACACCGTTTTGTTTAATTTCCGCGCAGAGGATAAAAACGCCCCCAATTATAATCTGACGTAAGTTGAAGTCTTCAGTGATGACATATGACTTGCATGGGATTATTATGGATTTGTTTTAGTTATCGAATCAACCGACAGTCGGACCCGAAAAGACAATTCAGTATCGATCAGAACGGTGCTCTGAAAGTGGCTGCCGCCTTGGATCGGGAGGATATAAAACAATATGCGTTGAGAATTGAAGCGTTTGATCAAGGTAAGGAAATTTGATTACGAATTTTCAGTCGTCTTTTTTGCGTCGTAATAATTACTTTTTAGTCGGGAATATCGGAACTCAGTATGTCGATCTCTATTTGGATGATGAGAATGACAACGCGCCTTTATTGTATACTGTTCTTCATCCATTCAACGTTTCTCGACCTTGTATCTTCATGGAAAACACACCTCCAGATCAACTTCCTCTCTGTGAAATCCACGGATTTGATCCAGATACCAAGAAGAATGGACCTCCTTTCAAGATGGAGCTGAACAGTACGTTTACTGACAGTGACGCTGTTAGTGTTGTGTTTGATGAAAGTTTGGACAATGGGAATGGTGGCATGATCATCAGAGCTCTCAAAGAATTTGACCGAGAAGAACAAAAAGTGATCGAGATTCCAATCAATGTTCAGGATCAAGGCGGAATGTCGGCCACCAGAAAAGTTTATGTTATCATTGGAGACCAGGTAAGGTTTTTTAATTCAAATTCAACGAGAATTTATGACAAGTTTGTTGTTATGTTGTGCTGTTATAGAATGACAACAAGATGAGTGACGGGGAAATGACCATCGAAGTGTACAGTTATGAAGGACACCTCCAAACTCAGAGCATCGGGCGTGTTTATGTGAATGATAAGGATGATTGGGACTTTCCAGACAAGATCTTTGTGGGACCCGATGAAAAGTATTTCTCCGTGGATAAACAGGGTGATGTAGGTCGAATAGTAACAATGGATTTATATTATTTGTAGATTGTCATTTCTTCGGACACTCCATCTGGTCAATATACTTTTAAAGTTGATGTCACGGACACTGTAAATCCCGGAAATGCAGTGGGAACAGTCACTGTGAATGTCTACGGGTTCCCACCGATCGCTTTCGACAATCAGGCCGCGATTCGGATAGCAGCTGAGAGCAGAAACTACTACGGTAACCCCTCGTTCTTCCTCGCCGGGCCCAGAGAATCGTTCGTAAACTTGTTGAAGGAGAAGATCAAGAAGGTTAGAGAAGGGAATGTGGTCGTGGACATCTTCTCCATCCAGACTTCCGAGTACGACGGTACTTACGACATTAGATTCACAGTGCAAAGCGGGGGTCAATACCTTTCCAAAACCACGGTGGAGGGATTAATCTCGGCTAATCTGGCTGAGTTTGAACACTCAGTTCAAGGAGAAATCAAGGCCGTTGGAATTGATATGTGCAAAGATACCCGGTGTGATAACGGATGTCAGACAAGACATACTGCTTCCAACGTAAGTTTTGTTTATTGTTTGACAAGAACGAACGTTTTTCAGTCAGGTGTTGTTGTCTCGAACAACAATACAGTCCTTGTGGGCATAAACTCAACTTCTTCCGACGTCTGTGAATGCCCCATCCAAGCTGCGCCCACTTCTTGTTCCGCCGATTACTGTTATAATGGCGGAATCTGTCATAATCTGAATCCAGGAGCCACTTGTCAATGCAAGAATGATCTGCCTGGAGAGAGGTGCCAAGGAAGCACACGGACTTTCCGAGGAGAAGGCTATGCTTGGTACAAGAGCATGCCCGCTTGCACTTCCCTCAACATTTCCTTCTCGTTCAGAACGTAGGTTTCTTTTAGTTTAGTTTTGATATGTTTGTTCGTTTTACATTTCCTTTTTTTAGAAATGACGATGGTATTATTATTTACAATGGACCCTTTAAGCGTGTCGAAGCGTACACTGGAATGAAGATCAAATACTCGGACTATCTCTATGTTGGTCTCGAGCAAGGCTCCTTGGTTGTAAAACAGTTAAATGGTAGGATCCCGGTGAATATTACGCTCGGCGGTGTATTGGCTGATGATCAAGTCCATCATGTCACCATTATCCAGACGCATAAAAAGTTGGAGGTCATCCTTGATCATTGCAACAACCCCAACGAGAATTGTTATAAGGCCGAGGAAGCGGATGATGATGAGCGATTGAATGTTGTAAATCCCCTCCAAGTCGGCGGCATCTATGCTATCGACGATATCGCTGATATTCATCCAACTTTGCGGGGAAAGAGAGGTTTCAATGGATGTATTATGGATCTGGTCGTGAATGGAGAGGAATATGATCTGGAGTCTCCGGAATTGTCTGCTGATTCGGATAATAAGTGTGGATGTGCGGATGAGAAGAAGTGTGTCCATGGGAAATGTTTTGTGAAGATCAAGAATCAGATGGAAGCATGTCGATGTCCTCCCGGATACATGGGCAAGAACTGTGAGAATGTTGCCCCTTGGATTCAATTTGTGGATCAGAGCAGTTACGTTAAATTCACCACCCGGGGAAGTCAGGATTACAATATTAGAAATGATGTGGAAGCTCAGATCGTGTTACCCAGGGAGGCTCGAGATGGCCGGGTCATTTCGTTGGATAAGGATAATAATGTAAGATGCCTGAAACTTGATTGATAAGAATGTTTTAGGCGTTATCTTCGATTGCTTTGGAAGGGCAGTCGCCCGTTGCTCAACTGAATGATGTCTCCAGTCCGGACAAACTCCAATTCCATAAACTTACGCTGACTCCTGGAGTTCCATATCACATCAAGTTACATCGCGATCGATATGTGTCAACGATTACTGTCGATTACGCAACTCACTCATCCAAGGTGATCTCTGAAAATCAAAGAGCCCTCCAAGATGTACATTCGATTACTGGAGGATCGCAAAGTTTCGGATTTGCTGGATGTATGAGAGCTTTGAATTACAATGGAGAATATAAGAACATCACCGTTCCAAATCTCGAGGATAATGAGATTAATGATTTCGACAACTCCCGATTCGAACAGTTTGGCATCAAGGACGGATGTCCCTACCTGGCCACTTGTGCCGGCATTGGATCGGGGATGTGCCCCTCCGGCCAAGTCTGTATAGATCATTGGAAGGGCCCCATCTGTGCATGCCCTGAGGGCGCTATGACTTTAGTCAAGCCTGATGGAACACTCTCTCACTGCAACGAAGTGGCTGCAGTTAGTTCGTTAAGTATCACAAGCCCCGCTTTGATCTTCATCTTGGTTTGTCTCCTTCTTCTTATCCTTATGGCATTGGTCATGGTAACATATACGAGAAAGAAGAGATCTCCATTCGATCTGGTTGGACCTGAAGAATTCAAAAGAGACAATCTGAGACAATATTCGTTGGAAGGGGGTGGTGAGACCGACAACAACCGACACAACATCGCCAATCTCAGGAAGCCGGTGATGCCATTCGAAGGTGGAAATGGCCTCGGCCAGAAAGTTTATCCTCAGAAACCTGCCGGTAAGTCTTTTTGCATTGCATTTTTTATCCTTCTTAAGTTGTTTTATTAATGTTCTATATTACTTTAGATGATGGGTTGAATGCCCAAGTGGATAATCTGGACCGTGATCCCAACAGTGGACCTTATGATGAACTCAGGATGTACAATATGGAGGGAGACAACCAGTCCACCTTATCCTTCGACTCCCTCGACTCTGTTCGGCCTGGCAACCTCGAGACCATGGACAATCGAGACATACGGTATTAGGATTACTGTGGTCTCGGTGCTGTAGACTTTACATTTACGGGTCATTCAAAGTACATTTATCATTATTTATATCATACTAACATTGCTATTAATCTCTCAGATATCTTGCCATTGTTGCAATGTTTGTGTTAATTTATTCTCGCATTTATCATCCTTTTGCTCACATTTTCCGATTGATATATGTTGTATTTATCCAGGAACATTACCTTTACTGCCGACTTCTTTTGTTATTATCACTCGCTTGTATTTAATATAGACATAGCTTTACTTTAATTACCGCCCAAAGCATTTGTTTCCTATGTTTTTATTTAAAATAAAAATTTTATTCAAGTTTTGAGAGATGAACACGGGGCCCGAGAGTGTCCCGTACCAAAAAAAAGAAGCCTGATCAAAGTCCTGACTTAGTGCCGGTTCGGCGACTAATTCAAAATAAAAATTTACAATGAAAATTATTTGAAAATTGAATAATTCGCAGGAATATTGGATCCACAACGAAAACAACAAAAAAAAAAGAAAATCTCAGGAAAGAATTCTCAAAATTTCCGCAAGAGCTTCCGAGAACGCTGAAAAAATCAACATCATTGGCCATCGGACTGGAGGTGGGAATTCAGACAAAAATATTCATCATAGGATTGCTAAATACAAAATTTAAAGGCTTGGCCCGACGCCTCGGCCCGAAAAACGTCGATCCGGGGCCCGGCCCGGTATAAAGTAGGTCCGGCTCGTTTTCGAAATTTCCACAACCCGGCCCTGTTGCCATAGTCTAATTCTGATGATGCAGTGACTCAGAAATGGTGTTTTAAATAGTATCCGATGGCATACTCGGCTATATTGGTTTATTATTACATTTTTAGACATAACCTTGACTAGATTATTGTAATTCAAAGACTGATAGTAGTTTCAAAAAAATCGAAAAAGTTGCTTCGTATTATCCCAGATGAAGTGAAATATAATCGTGTGTAAAAGTGAACGAAAAAAGTAATGACTGTACAAATGAGATCATTGGAATGTAGACGAATTGGAGTCGTATTTTAGGGGACTTTGAAGGGCGGGGGAGGGAATATTTACAGGGGTAAGGGGGGACTGGGCGGGGAAAAGGAGACTCCTTAAATGCAAATTATCCTTATTCGGCATCAATCTTGCACGAGCATAACTGGAGATGGGTCTGGAACAAGTTTAAGTAAAGGCCGTCCATGTTAAAACACACAGACAAGATCACCAAAACATTTACTATATTAAGTATCAGTGCGCAGGTCAGGATTATTAAAGTTCAAAAGCTACAACATTCAAAGGCAGAGACCATCACGGTTAAAGACCTCACGGCCTCCGATGCCAACATCATCAGCCCCGTGCATAAAATGTAAATGGTATTTCAAAAAGCTACAGTATGACATAATCACAATAGAATTGAAATCAAAACAAAAGAACCGAAGTAAAAAACGCAAGAATTAACGATTACAAGACACTTCTGAGATAATGCCGGAGATGACATCACAATAAATGGGTCAGTAGGGCTTGTCCCGGGGCCGTTTGAACTGCACTTTGAGGCGTTTCATCCCGATCTGGAACCCATTCATCGCCTGGATTGCCGCCATCGCCGAGTTGGGGTTATCGTACGATACAAATCCTAGAAAACACTGTACAAAAAAAGAGAAACAAGTACTAGCCTCGGACTTAATGGGCATCAGAAATGAACGAGGAACAACTCTCAAGGATAATATAATCTAGTCTGTGCTCACTCTCAAAAAAGGAGAACTCCGTGTTTGGCATTACAATACTCAAAGTTGTCATCCGTTTAGTCCACAAACTACTCCATCAGACAACAGCTTAAACCTCAGTCCCAAAGCCAACCAAACCAATCAATTAACTATAGTTACAGTACTCTGAATCCGCTGAGAGCGGCGTCAAAAAAGGGAAGAAAAGCCGAATCCTTGAACATAAACCGACTATAATCATGACGTGCGACTACTACTTCCACACAGATATTCACCCCTGAGGCACTCACCGAAACATTTGCTCTGATTTGTGGCCCGATCAATGAAGACTTTGGCACTCAACACGGTGCCGAAAGGCAAAAACATTTGTGTCAATTCAGCATCTCCAAACTCTTGAGGAAGATGGTAGATGAAGAGGTTACACCCTTCCGGTCCGGGGACTAAAACAACATTAGTATCGGACCTCTTTCCCTTACCTTCTTTATGCGTGAAACCGGGGAGAATCCCAGCGCCTGAGGCGGCGGCAACGGCTGCCAATTGGGCCATTTGTTGTTGTTGTAATTGCTGGATGGTTTGGTTGTACATGGCTGAAGCTGAAAGCGTTCTATCAGGGTCAGATAATCCTTACAATTCTGCGATTGGTCATAGGCAATCAACTGGTTATAGGCGCCAGCTTGGACCCCGTAGGCCTGAGTCGTTGTTAACTCCCCGTTGGAATTAGCAGTCGAGGTGGTCCCTTGATGGGCTGCCAAAGCTGATAACTGACTTTGTAGTTGTGGATTCGAAGCCGGAATCTGGCTCTGAAGACCGAGGTGTTGAATCTGCGCCGCTGCTTGAACTTGTGCCTGAGCTGCAGCAACGGCCGCTGCAACGGCGGCTTGATTCGTTGAACTCTGGGTTGGGAGAATGTTATTTGGAGTACTCAAGGCTTGACTCTGCAGTAATGGAAGATACGAAGCCGTTACCGGGCTTTGTATGGAAGCCGCGGCCACCAATTGAGCTGCTTGTTGTTGTTGCAACACCTTCAAACTGAATTAAGACTCTTTGGTTTGCTTACATTTAACTGGTTTAGAGGACTGGCCGTAGCTGCACCGTAAATTCCCGATTGGGCGGCCAGAAGGGGGTTCAGAATCCCAATCTGCGAAGCCATCTGCTGCATTCTCCTGAGCTGTCTTTCCTTGTCGGTGTCCGCCAACTTCACCACAAGACTGCTCGAGGCGCCTCTCATCGTCTGGCTTCCATGAAGAGCGGAAATAGCCCTTTGGGCATCGCCCGCATTCGTGAATTTGGCAAAGGCACATCCCTGGAGAAGAAGAAGATAAAATAAACTTGGATTTATTGCAAAGAACAAAGGAATGTCCCAAGCTTTGCCTCCGAGCCTTACCTTGGAAACTCCATCAGCAGCTCGTAGTACTGTAACTTCTTCGATCTTCCCGAACGGTGACAGGAGTGCCTTGACTTCCTCTTCTCCTTGTTGCTTGGATAACATTCCAATGAACAACTTTCGATCATCACTCGGTTTGGGGGAATTGGGGCGAGAATCCGAGTCCGCCGGCTTCACTTGCATGGCACGGTTCATCTGAAAGTCAGTAGAATAAAGTAAACTTTCCCTCCAAAGTGTCCAAACGGAGGTAGTGAACCTTGAATTTGCGGCCACACTTTCTTCGGAATTGTTTGTCTCCGGCCTCGCACCGGCCCCGGCCTCGTTTCCCCTTTTTCTTACCCAAATTGCACCAAATTCAGTGCCTTAGGGCGTTTTCTTCCCAAATTTGATGCACTTCTCAAGGTCCCTCCCTAAATAAGTTTGGTCGGCCACTTTAGGCCCAAATAACTTACTCCTGGAAGGGTTTTCTGATCGTGGAGGGCGGCCTGACATCGGAGAGCGTGGTCTCGATGACAGTAGGTCAGGAAGGCGCAGCCTTTGTGCATGCCCGTGTATTTATCCTTGAGGATTGTGAACTCGTAGATCTTCCCGAAGGTCTCGAACATATGTCGGAGGTCTTTCTCCTCCAGATTCCGTGGTATCTGAAAAAGAAAACAATTATTGGTGGCGATTCAAATGCACTTCTCGAGCCAAATATTGACGTTTTTTATGTTTTCGAGGCGTATAAGTACTTATTTTACTGTGGTCCCCATGACGCAAATCTCCCCTCCCTAAATACCCGTTGATTACTTGGTAATAGTAAAAGTATTCTTTATGAATATCTATACGAAGCTTACTGCTTTCGTATAGACATACGAAAGCCAGAAAGTCTTAAACCTTCGGGCATTTTTGGAAATTTACAAAGAAATATTAAGGCCGAATTAATTATGCAAAATAAATAATCCAAATTAATGGGTTGCAGTCTCTCTGCCCATTTCCGATACCGCAGACTGTTTTTTGGAAGAGATGATGCATAAAACTGAACTTACTTGGCCGACGAACAGCTTAATTGCATCTGAATCTTTAACCGGAAACCCATTACTATCGGTGCTGGAGGGCCTGGCCGTGTCCACATCAGGATTGGGGTTTATGGCCTCTTCACATTGGAGCCCCATGATTGGAATGGAATCAACGACTAGACACGGGACGACATACAGGAGAGGAGGTCAAGGTAGAGAACCGAAGAAGAGAACACCGAAGAGGACAAGACAACCACCACACTGCTAACTGACACTCGGAGTGAGCCCTCGGCCCAGTCAGTTCTGCGCCTCCGGGCACATGCAGAGACCGAGGGGAGGGGGACGGGGGCTTTTGGCAGGCACAAGCCTTTTTTGGGCGTTTGGCTTGAAGACGTGGGTCCTCTCGTTATTAAGAAAAGCCAGGAGCGGGGCTCTGGTCGAGAATGGGCATGGCATGGACAACATCCAGATCCCGCAGCTGCCCCAAAACAAGAGCGCGCGAATACAGATGGTCTGCGAGGGCCAGCTGTTCGGATATTCATCATGATCTGGTCAAGCACTCGGCGATGCAGACTCGGTTATTTTATAATTCTGTTTCGAGTTTGACCAGTAAGCATGGAAATCGATGACAAATTAATATTATACGTTTCATGCTCCTCGAAAAAGTTTGAAAAAATATTTATGATGCAACCTATATCAATATCATTTTCATTGTATATTTCATGCAATTCAATGTCAAAAAAGCCAATCGTTCATCAACAAAGTTATTCCTTGCAAATTTGATCAAATCAACTTTTCATTCAATAAATTGCTTCTCGGATAGTAAGTAAATAAAATTCTTTGTGACTGAACCCAGAAGTTGTCTGTCGTTCCGGTCATTCGGATTAATTACATCAAAGTTTACTTTAATAACTGTTTCAAGTACCACGCCCAAGTTTTCTTTGTGAGGTCGATTGGGAAGGAAATACAACAGAAACTAAATAAATCAAGGGAAATACACGGTCATTCCGCCGTCTTCCAGAATTATTTTGATATCCATGGCATATCCAGTTTCGTTTCTCATAAAATTCAGAAGCGACCGTTGTTCTGTAATGATGCCATTATGTCATTTTATAAAGGGATGGGACCCCCATTTCAATTCAAACCTCAATAACATTGGTTGTTTTATAGTAAGGACTGTAACTTCAGTGATCTAAGACGGAGTTTTGAAGTGAATCTTGCACTCGAGAGGGACTTCCTCTTACTTTCATCCATGTAACGGGGGCATCAGAACTCGGAGTCATTCATCTTTCTTATTTTCACCTCCGCGATGTACTCGATGTTGAATAATCGAGACTCTCTTTGAATACCGTGGCACGGAGAAATCCCCGAAGAAAGGGGTTTCAGAACATCAATAATTGTCGAAGAGTTTTGTGTTCATCCCGCGCACTTTTATTCCCGTTGACACATTATTATTTTCTCTCTTATTGGAGGTTGAATGAGGTCATGAAAGTGAATCTTTGCCTGTCCCTGGTCCTCTTAATTCGCCCGCTTCTGGCCTTGGAGGATATCACCGACGTGGACATGATGAGTAAGCATCCCCCTCTTCTTTTCACGATTTTTTAGATTTTTTTGTTGCCCAGAAATTCGAACCAACAGAAAGTGCGGGAAAAAGGTAATTTCCTTCGAGATTTTTATGACCCAATAGCCGGAGATCCGTGAAGATCCCGTCTTGTATTTTGGGTTTAATAAAACAATTTTAGTCATGGGAAAAATAAGGAAGAGGGCTACAGACTGGCACCACCAAGGAAGAACCTTGGCCCCATAACTACAGTACCGCCCGACAACTTTGATTGGGCCTATCAGAAGTTGAACCAGACCATCTTTCACGAAGCAATCAAAGAAAAGGAAACTGGCGAGGTCAGATTACGCAAACATTATGCAATCACTCTGTGATTGATGATGTAATCAAATGATATTTCCAGAATCCTTATCCGAGTTTGCCGACCTTGGCCTTTAATGATGATCCAACTCCATTTACTGAGGCCAATGAATCCAATGGGAGGACGGTCTCTTTTAGAAATAGGTTATTATCCTTGTCCAAGTCTGAAGATATCTCTGGATATCTTCCCAGAACAACCACCCAAGAACCTCAACTTTTGGCATCAGAGGACTTAAAATCCACAGAAAGGTTGCATCGACAAATTGAACCATTTAAAAGTAATGCCTTCGATGAGATAGACGAGAACACACCTCCCCCGCCCCCTCCTCCTGATTGGGCCGTTCGAATGATGTTGTCTTCCAATCAAGCTGTGCCCTCGGACAATGACGTCACTGAAGAGCCCTTTGAAGTTACAGATGCTTTGGAAACAGCATTATCGAGTACCTTTGATTCGTTGATTACATCGACTGAATGGTCCACAAAACAAGTCAGTGAAGTCCCGACCATGAAGATGTACCCGTGGGAGATGCAGAGAGGTGATATTGACATACACGATCTCCCTGATGGACAGGCTCCCGCGGTCCCGAATCCAACTTTTATGCCTCTCTCAATTCGAACTCCCAAGTAAGTCTTAAGATGAATAAAGATGATTGTCAAGGTATAACAATAAGCAGGACAACGTTCTGATTCCCCAAGATCTCCCCACAGACGTTGATCTGCCCAAAATCTACACCATCGGCCCTCGCTTGGTGTTACCTCAGATGCCACCGCGGCCAGAGACCCCTCGGCCACCAGCTCCTTCCGCTCCTCCAACATTGATTATGAGACCAACCGGGCAGACAAGACCGACTCCCCCGAGTCATCGGGGGCATGAGAACAATCTTTCTGAGGTCCCCCGACCGAGATCAACCCTCCTGCCCACGTTTGTGACCGATGATGACATCTTTGGACTCGGCCCATCTCAGCCTCCAAGTATTAATTTACAAGAATTTGCATCCCCGCCGGGAATTGGATTAGTTTCGTCTCCCCCTTCTTTTAATCCAGATCAAGTTTCTGTGACAGTCTCCCCTCCAACCTCCACAACACCATATTATACTGAGGTATGATGACAGAGCATTAATACGAAGACATTTTGTTTTAGAGGGTGGGCCACTCAAAGCTCCCTTTTCTTTTGATTTCTCCGCGGAGACTCCGCCAATTGTCCTAAAATTTGTATTTTTCTGGAGCTGAGATTCGCCATTTTCAGCCGATCATATTTTAAAAAAAAAACCCCCCTATGTTGTGATGGCACAATAATATTTAACATGACTTATGATTTTAAATTGCAGGTTCTTATTCCGAAACACGCCTCATCAGAGTTGAGGGGCTACAGTCCTGATCTCAGACCTCGAGTTTCAACAACCCCGCGACCACAACAATTCCACAAATTCACAAAGTTTAAAGAACACCAGTTTGCCAATTATGGAAGAGATCGGAATAATTCCTCCATAATATTCGAACCCAACTCTTCTGCCGCATATTTTTCATCAGTTCAAGACAAAAGTCAAATGAAACTTTCCCAGGAAAATCATTCGGAATTAAAGCCTTTCAGAGAAAAATTCTCTCACAGGAAGCATCTCGGTATGTTAAATAAAACAATGTACAACCTGGATACTTTTAGATGAACAGCCTTTCACATTCACAACCGCTGCTCTGACAGGCGCCGTTGTCTTCAGAATTCCCAAACCCATTAAATTGAGTATGTCAAGGGCGGTAAAGACGAGGCCATTGATGGTGGGGATGCCCAAGAACTATTTACATAAGAGATTGGGATTGACCCCTCAACCCAGCTTCTATGTCCCCAAACAAAGGGACCAGAAAGTAAAGGCCTGGAAGTCCTTAGGACCTTTGAATTGGGTACCCATTGGACTGGGACCTCCGAGAAGATTGGGTGCCGCAAAGTTGGTCCCGGTGACTACTAAAACTGATAGTATCGAGTTGGAAGTGCTGCAATCTGATGACACAAAACACGAGTTATGTAAAGGTAAACGTAAAAGAACTTTTATGCATTTAAATTGTAGTAGACACATCTGAGGACTTATACGAAGATCTGAAAGATTTGCATCGAGAATTTATAAAGAAATGTTTTCGGCGAGTAAAGAACTGCCTGTTGATGGATGCAGTGCCATTAGAACGGAGAATAAATTACAAAGAGGACCAATGTATCAATTTCTGTGGGCAGTAAGCTTCTTCTAAAACAATCTTATGAGTACTTTATATTAAGTCATCCTTATTGCCAATCAGTCGCTTATTCCAAGACAATGTCTATTTGTGATATATTCGACAAAAGGAATGGAACAGGACCTATTCGGACAGTTAATTATGTCGGCACTACTTATTACGAGGCCCTCAATTCGGTTGCTCTGGACTGTTGGCGAGGTGGGTTACTGTAGTTTTGTTTGAATACAACTTTCAGATGGGCTGAGTTCCTTGTTTTACACCAGAGCGCCAACACCAGCAGTTTTGGTTGATTCACAGTAAGTAACCAAAAACCAAACCAATTTCATTAATTTTAGAGATATCTCCGGAGAAGCTGCAGATGAAGATACTCGAAGACAAGAAACGAAATCATTTGCTTCCAAAGAGCCTGTCATGATAGCCCCAAAGGGTATGGTTTATGATTTTGTTTTAGATATTCTTTCAGATAATTGTGATGCTGATCAAGATGTATTGTTGATGAAGAGCGTTGGCTTCAGAATCCGGCATCTCGGTGTGATTCCTTTGCCTCAAAATTCCTCGGAGACGGAATGTGTTTTTTCTTGTCTGGTCAACCTTGCTCGAGGGCATATTCCCTATCAATGTACTGCAGCGTCGTATTCCTCCCTCTCCGGATGTCTAATTTATAAATCTGGATCCAATGCCAAGGGAAATGGTCATCTGATTCCAGCCAATTCCTTCAATCATTATGAGAAAGCTTGTATTTCGAGTAAGTAATCACAATTTGCATAGCATGTTCAGGACCCATGGTGGAGTTGTGCAAGGGATATCCCATAATTCGACAGCCCCAGAGAGTTCTACTCGGCTTTACTGCGTTAACCATGAAAGCGGAGTCATTGGTTGAGTGCCTCGAACTTTGTTTCTTCGATTTTGAGAAGAATGGACGATGCAAATCGATTATGTACTTCTATGAAGTGAGTGTTAACTGATTATTTGTTAATGTAACATTCTAGGAAAGAGAAGATAACTGTGTTCTGAACACGGAGAGTGCCATCAGTCAGCCCCAATTTCTGGCCGAGGAGAACGACAGTCTTGTGGACTACGCTTCCTTCGAGAATTGTGTGGAGGAATCGAAGAAGGAGGTGCGCCACTCCTCTCTGGTCGGTAATTACTCAGTTATATTAAATTTGTAGCGGTCACAACAATATCGACAGCCAGAGCGACGAAAGAAACCGCCGCAGATGGTGAGGGGACCCTTTGAATTCGGCGGAATCGAGGATTCGAAGGTATTAAAAAATGACGATTTCTCTTTCAACGTATGCAGTTTCAGAGGGTTACTGTAATGACAACAACAACAGCCACCTTGCCTCCGCCCTCAGCCCCACAAAGATTAGTCCATTTATCAGTTGGAGGCACTAAAGAGATTGTAAGTTTTGTTACATGCACTGGCTGTAATACGAGCAACATATTCATTTAGTCGAGCACTCGTCAGAGGGTCTTTATGGACAGCAAAGTAAAACGACATCATCGCCCATTGTTACGGACACTTTACACTGACGAGACCTTGTTCAACTAATGCGGCCGATTAGAAATTTTAACGCAAAAACCGGTGCTTTTGTATTTTAATTGTCTTAAATTGACACATAATAAATATTCGGAGTCAATGGGCGTGGTTTCCCTGCACATTTAAGCAAAGGGAAGTGGTTTTGTGGGGCTTGGGAGGCTTGAGGAATCGGGAATTGATCAAAAAAAAATAATTCCGCGACTCTCGAACAAGAACGGGTTCCCTCGAGGGCGAAGATGAAGCTCTTCCAGTGAGTCCGACGTCAAATTCACCCAGATTTTAGTCTGATTTCAGCCATCTTCCCGCTCTTTTCCCTTTTCCAAGTCCAATCTCTGGATAGTGAAGCTGTTTCTGGCTTCGATTTTAACAGGTATTGTCATCATTTTTTGTTTATTCTTTTTAGTTATCATGATTATCACGATTTTGATTGGTATATTACATCCGTGGCCCGAAGATATCCTCATATTTCCACATTGAAGACAATTGGGACTTCGAGGGAGGGACGCCGGATTCTCGGACTAAAAGTAATCCAGAAATCGGCTTTATATTATACTTAAGATCGGATTACCATCCAATTTTTCGAAGCCCGCCGTCTGGATTGATGGGGGAAATCATGCCCGAGAATGGCCCGCTTTCCATGTTTGTGTCTTTTTCATTGACAGAGTATGTTTACACTGTGACTATGACCTTTTTTTAGTTGCTCAGTGGTTACGGAAAGATACCCAAATTTACGGAATACATAAACAAATTGAATATTTACATATTCCCCGTTCTGAATCCAGACGGCTTCATATTTTCGAGGACATCCACCAAGGATTCTGTAAGTTGAATTACCCCTTCACCATCCCTTTTAGGTCAGACAATGGAGGAAGAACATGGCCCCGGACAATTGTACGGGCTACATCAATTTCAAAAGAGAGCCCACGTGTTGCAATGGAGTGGATCTAAATCGGAATTGGGATGTGGGCTTCAGTCAAGACAACTATCCCTTCAACAATCCCTGTTCCGATGAATTCCAAGGCCCTTTTCCTTTCAGTGAACCCGAAACAATGCAAGTTTACGAAGGGATTGTAACGTTTAAGCCTATTTTAGAGCGATGAGGGATTTCGTTCTGACGAATGAGATCAATGGGAAGGTCAAAGCGATGGTCAGTCTCCATACTCATGGCCAATTATTTATTCTGCCATATAATTTTAAACGAAGGACCTATCCAGAAGATTATGATGACTTGGAAAAAGTTGCCCTCAGGGCAGCTGCAGCCATTGCCAGTTACAGAGACACCCAATACAAAGTAGGAACTGCGGCGGACATGTTGGGTAAGAAATTTGTAATCCAAGAAAGTCTATTGTTTTAGGACCAGCCACGGGAGGGACCATCGATTGGATTAAGATGAACACCCTCATCAAATACGTCTATGTCCTCGAATTGCCTCCGGAGTTGTCGAGTAAGTGTAAATTATTCATTTTAAACTCTTAAAAAATTTTTGTATAAATAACCATCGCTTCTCCAGCTTGGTTCGCCTTCCAAATGAAGCCCCATTGGCTGATTCCAACGGCCAAAGAGACTTGGCAAGGCGTTGAAGTGATCATCAGACAAGTTCTTCGAGAATTCCCTCAGGCGTAACAACAATTCTATTTATTTCTTTGCAAGTTTTTATTTACTTATGATCTCAATAAAACGTTTTTTTCTGATCATGAAAGGAGGCCGGATGGTGATTAATGTGCCTTTTGTCCGAGATTAATCAGTTTCCTGGCATCTTTAAAGATCGAAACAAACAGCTGACACTGAGGTTGTTGATGGGGCGAGAGATCACTCTTCCAACGACACGGTTATGACATCCAGCGGACATAAACAAATCGATTATCGTTAAATATAAAGACCGATTTAAAATAGAAATTAATTATTCCGGAGATAGCAAAATTCTGCTCCAAACTCTCGGCCCTTCGGCTCCACGAAGTTACTTTTTGTAAGCCATAAAAACTTTAAAATTTGCCATCAAAATTTCATAAATACATAAATGCAGATGAGTCAATCCAGCTTTTGAAACCCAAGATTTTTTTGTTTTATATCGTGGTTTTGATGACAACAGAAGGAACTCTTTCTTTCATCGAAAACAACTCTTATGACTCATTGGAAAAAGTGTCATTGTATAAACCTGAACTATACAACATTGTACTTGACCACGTCTTATCCCAATCAAGAGTGTGTGAAAACACACTTTACCATAAACTTTAATATTACATTACTAGATTTATGTGTGAAAGAATGGGGAAGGAACCCCAGTCAGATGACAAATCCCTGAGTGAAATCTGGCTCCAGAATTTTCTAATTGTTTTCGAAACGCTGATCTAATTCCGGCTCTTTTTTAATCAGACCCGTGTGGTTCGAGAATACGTTTTTTTCACGGTGTTTCGGCACATTTTGAGGACAAGTGAGTTCAGGCCACACCAGCTCTCTCGATCAGAACGTCTTTCTCTCGGGCCTCCGGCTGTTAAACGGCGTGGGCGTCGATCCGAATACATGGCACTTGGTGGGCGGTGCATCCATTCCCGAAGGTTCGGCCTCTCGACAAAAGCCCATTGATTCCCCGGGATCGGCACAGACAGACTTCAGTCCTCAGTCTAGTCAGTCCTCAGCTCACTTCCCCAGAAATGGCTTCACGCACAACCGCCGGAGGCATTGGCTTTGCCGTTATGTCCAAGGTAGTTTAGAGTCGTACGAAGTTGTAAATTGATTGTTTTAATTAATCCAATCTTTATTTCAGCAAGCCTCAAAATACAACGAAGATGAAGCCGAGCTCCTCCTTAAATGGATTAAGCAGCTCAGTGGAGAAAACATCAGCACTTCTGGAGACCGTGAAAACTTCCTCAGACTCTTGAAGGACGGTACCCTCCTTTGCAAGTGCGTTGGTTTAATTCTTTTATATCTCTTCTGCCATCCAATCTCCTAATATATTTCTCTTTTAGAGCCGCCAACGGAATCGTTCCCGGCAGTGTGAAGAAGATCCAGAAGCCCATCTCCAACTTCGCCTGCATGGAGAACATCAACTCGTTCGTGGAGTTCGCCAAGAAACAAGGAGTTCCCAACGAAGAGACCTTCCAGTCCGTCGATCTGTTCGAAGCCCGTGATCTTTTCTCCGTTTGCGTCACTTTGCTGTCATTGGGCCGTGTTGTAAGTCCAGATTACTGATTTCTGCTCTAATCTTAACTGTAATTACTTATTTCCTAATGGATTTCAGTTAGAGAAAGCCGGTAAAACCAACCCCTTCAGCAAATAAATGCTGACATCAATCTAAAGAAATCATCGTTAGTTTTAATTTTACTCTTTTCTTACAACTCTTCCTGTAAAGTTGCAATCTTCAGTTCTAAGTCGGTTATTTTCAGTGTGAAGCTCAAGGGAAACCCCATCCCCAGAGTGTACGCAAGGACTTAATTTACAATGTGCCCTACTTCTAAGTCCGTCTTCCACTGCAATTCCCCCTTCGCAGTTTTCTACTTACATTATACTTACAACATGCCGTAATAAATGGTTAATAATAAATTAAATCTTAAAAGTTTACGGGCCAAAGTTTATTGGAGATTCTGGAGACTTCTTTTGTTAATTTAAGAACCCTGAGGGCTTTTATTTTATCTTTTCAAAATGGTGCTGAGAATATTGAGTGGTCCTTAGATCTCTGACCACAAATATTCATTGAAAACCCTTGAAATGTCTCAGATGGCTAGCCAAAAAATTGGACCGGGTCTAAAATTCCTAGTCTTTTTCCTAGCCGCTTTGGAAAATTTTACTTAATTTTTACCGAAACTTTTAGCTTTGTACTCGCCGCGTGTTAAAGATTTTTTTTAATTTTTAAAATAGTATATGTAGTGTTGGCTTTTCGTCAACAGTACAGGGTGTCCAGATAAAAGTTATGAAAGCCATCAAAAGAGACCCCCGGAAAATAGTGTGTAGTAAGGTAAGCAATTGTGAGAATTTCGAAAATGACATCCATTTTTTCTGAATTTACTTTTATCTTGGTTAGTACTTTTAATAAGTAGTAACTTTTTTATTTTTACCTTTATGAGGCTTTCTATACTTTTAAACGGGACATACCTCAAAAAATCCGTTAAATCATGATGATAAAGAATATGTAAACATTTCGGGTTTAAGGCTAGAAAATGCATAAAAACTGGCTAAATTTGTCGGCAAAAGAGACCGACCGCGCTTTTTATCATTTCGAATCCCAGCGCCTTTTGTGGAGAAATTCAGCCAGTTTTTGGGCATTTTTGACCCTTAAACCCAAAATTGGGCAGCTAATTTTTACATATTTTTGATCAGTACAATTTTTCGCATTTTTTGAGATGTGCCCCGTCGGAAAGTAGGAACCCCCATAAAAAGCCAGTTTTTGAACATTTTCGATGATTATTAAGCCCGAAATTGGGCACAGAGGCGTAGCTAGGGAAGGGGGCCCCCGGGCCGGGGTCAAAGAAAACAATGTTAAGGGGGACCAAGGTGATCGCGCTGCAAATTTTTTTTACATAGTTACGTTCCGGATTTTTTTTAAATGTGTGCTCATCTAATAGTACAAGTATTAGGTTTTCCCATAAATACTGTCCCTCTTCGAGAGGGGCAAATTCAAAGGTCTATAAAAAAGTAAGCACCAGCTAAATTTCGCAATAGTATACCATTTTGGAGCTGTGATCTCAGGCTTTCGTTTAATGTATCACCTGCCATATTTGGATGAAATTACAGTAATTTAGCGCCAATTCAAAATTGTGGAAAAAGTCGATCCGTGCCATCAACTTGTGCGAGTAAAAACAGGGTGCGAAGGTTTCAGAAGCTACACGAAATATCAACGCCATGTTCAGTCAGTGTGCTGTGAGACGGTGAAACGATGGTTCAAAAAAATCGACCTGGCCACGGGGACCCCTAAGACAAAATGCGTCATTTCAGCTTTGCGAATTCACCCTGAGGTCATGTAGACGAAAATCATGAAATAAACATCCGACGCCTTTCTGGGATCGTTGTGGTATCAAAATTATCATCGGCTAACGGTTTTTCTTAAGTAGTACCGTTAAACTAAAAATGATTCTTGTTGGTTTTCTAACAAGGAAAGTACTTCTATGGGGTATGGAGTTACAGGTCGAGATATATATCAAAAAATTCGCAAAAATTTTCTGATTCAGAATATATAAAAATTAGCTGCCTAATTTTGGTCTATTAACGAGTTTTATCAATAGATGTATTTCTCGAGGAAAAAAATCTGCGGCAACAAAACCGCGCTCGGTCTCTTCCTTCGGAAGAGACCGGTGTGGCCGAGTGGTTAGAGCGCTAGATTGTGAATCCGAGGGGAACGGGTTCGATTAACTTTGCCACAGAACCCATTTTTTAATAACTTTTTTTTTAAGAACTACTTTTAAGGTGTAGTTGTAATCCAATTTGATATTTTAAGGCTTGTCAAGGCCTCAGAATTTATTTTAACACAAAACAAAATTTTTTTATTGGTAAAAACACGGTCAAAAAGACACTTGCATGGTGTCGCGAGAAAACTTCTGAGGACAAAAACATGTCATCAGACCAAAATTAGGCAGCTAATTTTTATATATTCTGAATCAGAAAATTTTTGCGAATTTTTTGATGTATATCTCGACCTGTAACTCCACACCCCATAGAAGTACTTTCCTTGTAAAAAATTTTTAGGCTACGTGACTGAGTGGTTCCGCATAGAAAAAAAGTAAATAAAATTCAGGCAAAATTAACAAGATTTCTGAAATCAGGTAGTACTATTTAGTACCAAGTGTTAAAAATGTGTTTTTTAAGCAGTACTAGGCACTAAAACAACACCATTAACGTCTGTAAGTGTTATAAGTCGAAAAAATTTCAAAAAGAATCCCTAAAGGTAGTAAAGTAACAGAAACCCAGTTTTCATATTCAGTCAGTTCATACTCAGTCAGCTCGAAAAAATTTCAAATTTTATTCAAATTTCACAAAAAATCATTCTCGGGGTAACCTATCCTCCGCAAATCGAGAACCCCAAAATCGAATATTTTTAGAAAAAAATCCAAAAATTACTTTTTACACAGGATGTTTCAAGAAATATGACTGGGTGTTTCAAGAAATAGGACAGAAACTATTTGCGAATATCTTTGAGATCTCCGGAGTTATTGCGGAAATTCTTCTTGTTTCTAAAAATTGAATATGGGCGGTTTTGTACACGCTCAGATTTTCTGTAAATTTTGCACACACTTTGGGCATAGACTGACCACCAATTCCTGAAAGTTTTAGCTCGCGCTTTGCAAGCGCCTCCGAGATATTGAACAATCTTCGCCGACGAGAGAGCATGCTAACCGCGGAGAGCGGCCAGAAAGAAAAACACTTTTTGGCCATAACTTTGCTAGTTTCGTGCGGAAAAAATTTATTTTTTATGGAAACATTACACTTTACGGTATAAATAGGTAAGGAACTTTTCGTGCCAAAATTCAGCAAAAAGTGTCAACTTTTCGCCGACTTTCGATCTAAAAATCTCGGTTGTTTCTGCAAAGCGCGAGCTAGGATTCTCGCATATATTTTAGAAAAAATTATTCTAAATTTATGCCAAGTTTCATCAAAATCTGAGCGTCGCACTTGGGGTACTTCCCCTGTGAGCAAAAAATTTTTTTTTCGTCGGCGGAGAGGCCAGTTCTCGGCGGAGACTTTCGGAGCCTTTTCTAAAAATTTTCGCTCATCCGCGGATGAGCGTAAAATCGAAAAAGTGAAAAAGCATACCGTAAAATCCACGGAGGTGTAACGTAAACATACAGTAGTTGACAGCGAATTGTCAATTTTTTTATTTCGTGTGTAACTTCACTCAGACTCAACAGAATTTGATGAGACCAAGAGCGTTTAAGAGGCTGGGAGACACGCTTCAACCTTATGAAATTGTTTTATTTCATATCGGCCACAGGCGTGGTAAAAATTTTAAAACAAATTTTTTTGGGGGACAACGAATTGTCAATTTTTACATTTTGAGGCATAAGATCTCAATAAACCAGCATATAAAGACTAGAATGGAGAGTAATCAGTTGCCAGCAATCATAGAACAGCATACAACGGGTTTCAGCCATTATTATAATCTCCCTCGCTTTCTATAGGTCGGGCACTTGGGGGTGGACCATGTACAATATAATGACAGCTTAGGGGTCTCAAAGGCCGAAATTATTTGATATTATGGTTTTTAATGGAAGAGTATTGCTTATGTGTAAGAAAATTGCACCAGATTACAACTTGGAGGAGCTAAGGGTCAAGCATTCGTCAGATAATATTATTTATGGTCATCTAAACCCTGTGTTACTCCCAAAAATCGATAATTTTCTTTCCGACAGGGGGCATAGGTTCATTTAAACTTTCTTTACGGCCATACTGACGACATTCTACAAATTATTTCATTACCTGTCTCGACGCCCTGAAATTTCCGGGTGAGATTCTGACGGTCCAATTAATTCTTGTGCCACACTAGGGTGGTGAGTATATTAATCATTTTATTGCGCGTCTTCTGCTTTTTTAAACGTTAAAACTAATATTTTTAATGCTTGTAAAAATCTCTAATATGCTAATAAAATGTCTTGGAAGTTGCAGGCTTGAAGAAATAAGAATTTTTCTGGGTGTTGCAAACCCGGCGTGAAAATTCATGTAAAACCAAATATTTCCCTCTGCATACCTCATCCATGAGTGCTGGTACTGACATGTGAAAGGCACTGAATATTTGTCTTTTAGTGTAGTTTGTTTTCAAATATAGAAGGTTTCTCCAACGATCCTCATGCGCGACATTTTTTGATTTTTGATACTCTGACCAACAGCATGAAAGGCCATGATTAACATATTCGAGGTAACAAGGCGCAAGTGTAACCCGTTAGGTGTAATTTTTTGACTTGCCCTAGCGTAGTAAGATGTAACCGCCCATAAAAAACCGGAATATAAGATAATTTCGGCCTAGGAAGCCCCCAGGCTGACATTATATTGTACATGGTCCACCCCCAAGTGCCCGACCTATAGAAAGCGAGGGAGATTATAATAATGGCTGAAACCCGTTGTATGCTGTTCTATGATTGCTGGCAACTGATTACTCTCCATTCTAGTCTTTATATGCTGGTTTATTGAGATCTTATGCCTCAAAATGTAAAAATTGACAATTCGTTGTCCCCCAAAAAAATTTGTTTTAAAATTTTTACCACGCCTGTGGCCGATATGAAATAAAACAATTTCATAAGGTTGAAGCGTGTCTCCCAGCCTCTTAAACGCTCTTGGTCTCATCAAATTCTGTTGAGTCTGAGTGAAGTTACACACGAAATAAAAAAATTGACAATTCGCTGTCAACTACTGTAATTTTGGCCGTTGTAACAGAGTTTCCGCCATGTAATACGATGTGATTTTTAAAAAAGGCCCCAAATGTCTCCGCCGAGAACTGGCCTCTCCGCCGACGAAAAAAAATTTTTTGCTCAATACAAAACCGCCCATATTCAATTTTTAGAAACAAGAAGAATTTCCGCGATGACTCCGGAGAGCTCAAAGATATTTGCAAATAGTTTCTGTCATATTTCTTGAAACACCCTGTACTCAAGAAAAAAGTCACAATCAGAAAAAAGTTGAAAGAGACCCTCACGTGCAGGTGGCGTAAGTATTTACAATTCCTTTTCGTACTTCGCGCATACCTTATTGTTGCATTAAAAATGAGGTGTAGTTTTCTTGACCTTGAGTTATCGTAACAGAAAAGCCAAAAGTTGCTCCGAAAAACAAAGATCCGTGAGTTTTATGTGGATATTTTTAGAGTAATACATGTAAAATACCTCAAAATATTGAGGGCCTGATAAATTTTCTATTATCTACGGCTTCTCCAAGCCTTCCCCATGCATACAACGACAAATCGAAGCGACCCAAAACGACCCGAACTGCCGTTGACCCGAAAAGTCTAGCGCCGGTCTCTATGACCGGCGTTTTTGTTCTCATCTGCCCATTGTGGACGGGCACGCCACAATTACTTCTAATCTGCTGGATGGTACTTTTTTAATTTGCAAAGAAGCCTGATAACTTTGCTTCATTTAAGGAACTCATCGGATTAATTTTTAAATGTCATCTTTTTTTCAAATTGCTCTAAAATTAGTTTTTATCCTCTGTTGGAGAGGAGGACAAGGAGATTGTTGCCATTATCCGGAACACCGTTGTGAAACTCAGAAAAGGAGTAAAAAATCGAGTCTTGCGTTAAATGGGCAACTCTGCATTTACTTTCTCTTTATATTCTTGCATATTTATGGGTAAAAAGACATTGTAATACCTTGTCGAATTGAATTCGAATTTCCTGGCTCCCATGAATCATGAATAGCCTTTGGCCTTGGGGCTGACTCTCTGATCGGGTGATTTGATTGGAACGCGGTCTTCCAACTTTCCTTTGCATGTCTTTAATATTCCAATGACAAATCTCCATGTCCATGCTCAGTCGCTATTTCATCATTTGTTTAGCCAAATTGATTTTGTTTTCGCGTGTTAGTAGCCGCTTCTGAGCAGATTTGTTTGGGGGGCGAGGGTAGAAGGCAACCAGCGCAATAAAAATAAAATAAAAAACATGAAGGTAGAAAGGAGCATTTCCATTTTTCTCTTGATCACCGAACCCGGAGAAGTCGGGCGAATAATTGGGGAGGGATCGGGGCGAATGGAGAGGCGCAGACAGCCGGAGGGGAGATTTGTTTCCTCGGCCCAATGATACGGCCGAGAGAGAATCTCTTAGCCGGTCCAGGACTTCATCATCATCACATCCTTCGGGCCCTTAAAGTGTTTTTTGGGCTTTCGGCCACCCGAGCGTCGTTCCCGGCTGGCTGCTCCACGCCAAAAAAAGAACCCAACCTGCTTGGGCTGGTGTGTTGAGGAGAGTGGGGGATGCTCTTCTCCTCCTCTTGTTCCTCACTCTCGCTACTCACTTTTCCCCTTTCGCCTTCGTTTTTTGCGAGACTGCACCCAGTTGTCACTCGCTTGGCCTCAGGCCATGGCCAAGACCGAGCGACAGTTCTTCTTTCTTCGTTCCAGGCCCTTCTCGAGCTCCTCCTCAGACCTATCTCTACCTCCGTCAAGTTTCCTCGACTTATTTCCTTTCCCTTAAACGATGCCCTTGGGGCTTAACGTCATCTGGGAGCCAGGTGTTTTGGATGTTCCTGCACCTTGGGTAGCCTCCGACTTCTCCTCTGGTAATTATACCATACCGAATATGTTTGCCCTGGAGGTATTTTTTGTTTCCATGGCCAAACCCATTTTTGAGGAACTCGGAAAAGGCTGTTAAGGGCCTTTTGAAATAGGCATTAAATTGCCCGAGACAGTATTTTTTGGCACGTTACCTCAACGGCAGAGACCTCCGTTTGTTAATCTATATTTTTGTTCGGGGCCATCCCCAAAACAAAGAGATCATCATTTTATTTGATTTGTAACCTTGTAATCGAGCAGTAATCGGATCACGTCAGAGTCAACCGAATTAGAGATTTTCGAAGCAAATTCCTCCAAAAGGAATGCTGTAAGCATCGCGCTGAGTTTATCCGAAAAAAGGCGTCTCCTGAAACGCGCAGACCGCATTAAAAGTCTATTTATCAAAGAAAGGAAAACGCCGGAAGGGGTAATCTTCTGTTTTGTTGACTTTGGTAATCGCTATAATCGGCGGCCCAAGGAATTCGAATATTTTTCGTATGCCTGGCATTCCCATTTTTCATTCCAATATTGTCGGTTCCTTTACGTAGTCGGGCGGCTGTTTTTTCTTATGCCCGGAGGCATTCGCTTAACAGATTTCTCACGACTCTCCAAAAACGATTTGCATATGCAGCTGCCTTGACTCGCTGACGTCGCAAAACTAATTCGAATTAACAATAAATCCCAATCCACCTTCCGGGCGCCCAAAATGGAAAACCAAAAAAATAATATTGGAACCTCGGACGCCGGGTTTGGAGGTCCCACCCGCATTGTGCTTGTTAGAAATTACTTAGAACTAAGTGGATTGTAACTACTTAAGGACGGAAGATGTTCTGCAGAAAGGATGACGTATATTTTGGCGCATCTTTATTTTACAGAAAATCTTCCTGTATGATTGTTCTCTTTTTTCTTTTGTGATTAACGCGATGAGGCCGCCTGGGGCAGAGGATTTGTGAATAGCATCATGATGGGTCTTTTCCTCTTGCCGGAAGAGTCGCTGATTCGATTAAACTGTGAATTTTGCCAATCCAAAAACTCGCTTCTCCATTTTTTGTTTCGCCTTAAACCCGACGCTTCCGTGTTTAAAGTTAAAGAGCCTTTTATTGTGCCTAGGGCGGCCGACGTCTCGGTGTGCCTCAGGGCCTCTCAAACACTTCGCCGTCCCTTCTGTGAATATTATTTTATTCCTTCTTCAGGATGGGTGAACCGGGTACGACCTCAGAATCGGCGTCTCTAGATCTGCAGACCCCCTTGCCCAATGGAAACACTGTAGTTGAAGAGGGCGAAAAGAGCGAAGAACAGGAATCCCCGCAGGCCGAGACCTCCGAATTGGCTAGTCCAGAGAGCCAAGTCAATGTCCCCGCCGTTCAAATCCCCACAAATCCAGAAGATCTGGCACGACTCAAACGGAGGTCTGTCTGAATTACGATGAGTTTGAATCTATTAAAATTACATGTAATCTCCATTTATGTAATCCATGTTTTAGTTATGTAATCAAAGAGTTAGTGGAGACAGAACAAGATTATGTGAAGGACCTGACTTCCGTTGTCGAAGGTTACATTGCGAATCTCGAATCGATGGAATTGCCTGAAGATCTGCGAGGAAAAGACAAGATTATCTTCGCGAATATTGGACAGATTCTCGACTTCCACAAAACGTAACTGATTATGCAAATTCTGAGTTTTGTTTAGAGTTTTCCTCCGTGATATCGAGAAAAGTGCGAATGATTACGAGGCTGCGGGTCAGGCTTTTATCAAACATGTAAGTGTGGTCATCATATTACATCATTACGTTTATTATTCTTTAATCAAATAAGATTGTTTTTAGGAACGTCGACTTCATACTTATTATGTCAAATATTGCCAGAACAAACCAAAATCAGATTTCTTGGTCTCTCAGGAATCTTTTGAACAAGTAAGTGAAAGAAATTCATCACTTTTGTCGTCATCCACCTGTGATTACATTCATTTTTTCAGTTCTTCGCTGAAACAAAGCAAAGATTAGGCCATCGCGTTGCGTTGTGTGATCTGTTAATCAAGCCCGTCCAGCGGATCATGAAGTACCAGTTAATGTTAAAAGACATCTTAAAATATACTGAGAAGAGTGGAGAACGTGCAGATGTCCTTAAAAGAGCCCTTGATGTGATGCATGTTGTCCCCAAAGCCTGTGACGACATGATGCAAGTGGGACGATTACAAAACTTTGAGGGAAGTCTAAGCGCTCAAGGACGACTCATCTTCCAAGTAAGTCCATTCTTCGTATCCTCACAAATTCAGGGGAAACTCTCGATCTCAGATGGTGGTGCCACTCAGCCCTTCAAAGGAAAACCTCGACGAGTATTTCTATTTGAACAATCAGCCATCATCGCTGATGAGATACAACCCAAAAAGGAATTCGGGAATCCAACTTATATTTTCAAGAATCAGATCATGGTGAGCATACACAACCAGGTTGATTTCATATCCATTAATTGTAGGTAAATAAGATGGTATTACAAGAAAACATTCCGGATGAGCCCCTGCGGTTCGGGCTTTCCAGCAACGACCCAGTGCAACAAGTGAAGTTTGTGGCCGAAGCCGAGAATGCGGAAGATCGGGAGAATTGGCTTCAGAAGATCTCAGCCCAATTGGATCAACAGAAAACATTCTTGGCGGCACTGGTCGACCCAAAGAAATATCAAAATCAATTGGCCAGTAATATGGCCAACACATCCATGTGAGTGCCTATCCATACAACATAAGAGTACTTTTATATCCCCCTTTAGATCCGACAACAAAAAATCGAACAACTCTCATCCGGCAGTCGCGAGTACAAGTTCAAACTCCAATTCCCATTCGAATTCTCCACTCCGTCCGGGCAGCGGGACCGCCTCAAAGTCGAGTAAACTGTTCAGCTTCGGTGAGTCGCTGAAATGCGCTCGATGTGTAATTAGTTGACCGTTGATCTTGTACAGCCATCTCATTCACCCATTACCTCATTTTAGTGTCCGTTTTGTCCGGAAAGTCCAAGTGAGAGATTCTCTGCGACATCTGACGTTAACATGTGTGTCATCGTGATTCCTCTAACTCGAACAAACCCTGAGGCCTTTGCTTTGGGACCGTATCTAATCAGGGCGCCTGCTTCTAAGAACAAAACCTGTTGTAACATTTGTTTCCATTACCGATTTGAATGTTTTTGTCGCGTCATGATGGGTCTCCTCCAATTTCTAAAGACCAATCGTGTCTGACCTCCTTCGTTTGATGACATTAACCATGTAATTACCGAGATTAGGTACTAGACTGAAGTTCCGCTTTATTTTTGCAGATTTTTGTTATACTTCTTCACTTTCAGCCCGGAGTATTCAGAAATGATGACATTTAACCCCATGCCTTTTTGTATCTAACTCTTACCAAGAGCTTGACGAGTTCTTAACGTTTTAACCCTCGGGATACTGTAGTTTTAGGTCTTACGGTCCCAGACCAGTCCGGTTATCGTTCTTGTATTCTAGTCTCGATATCACAACATATTATTCGTATGTGTAAAATAGCCAAAAATTGTTCACAAGGGTCAAGGGATGTGAAACAGGATGTTTTATGTAATTCTAATATCTGATGTGTTAAGTTATGACCCTGATATAAAATTTCTTGACCTAAGTAGTGCAGAATATATACAGATTATTTATACATCTGCCTTCCATTCATTACTTTTTATTGTATGTACCTATAAAATTAAAATTATTGAAATAAAAAGAAAAAGTTACAATGTGAGAATGCAAATCAGTAAAGCTATATACAACGACAAATGATGAGATTAGCAAGGGAAGAGGGGCTGGGGGCTGGCTAAGATAACAAGACCAAATAAAGACTAGAGGGTGAGTGAGAAGACACCAGTTATATTATGAGAACCCGAGATTAATATAGGAAAGAGTTCGAGGAGATGCGGAGGGAGAACAACCTACAACAAGTAATCAATCCAGCACTTCATTCGCTGGCACAATTAAAGAAACATGGTCCAGAGCCGGGGGAAGATCTCCGTCACTGCTGGTTGTCGAATATACCGTACTCCGGGGATCATTAGAGTAGTGAATATCACTATTCTTTAGATCCGGACTATCAAAAGAAGGAGATTTCCTTAAGACGACTGGCATTTCATTAGAGTTTATGGATCCATTGGAATGCCTTTTGTTCTCCAAATCTCCCAATTTCAATCGCCCGACACTTGAGGTTAGTTCCCGACTCAAAATGGCTCCATTTTCTGGAATGGATCATATAACATACGAAAAATAAACACAACCTACCATTAATGCTGTTATTATTTGAGATGAGGTCAGCATTTAATGTTAAAGTCCGGAGAGTTTTGACCCAGAGATTCCTGTTCTCACTGGTATTAGTCTTTAGAATCACAGCTTCGGACTGAGGAAGACTGCCCTTCCTCAAGGCGAATCGATTATCTCCATCACTTCCCACATGCTCCACCACACTGACGTCAGTAGTCTAAAGAAGATTAGATCGGAAGTATACTACCCACCAAGTACTTGTATTTGTAAATATATCTAATCTTCCTGTTTGGAAGTTCTTCCTTCTTTGCAAACACAATGCAGGATTCGAATAAAAATACCTGCAGCTCCTTTTCTTTCTTGAATACTCGCTTTGGTTCTGTTACAGTAAACGTATCTTGTAGAATAAACTCTCCGATTTGATGATTCTATAAATTACAATGATTAATAACAAAAATAATTTCTAATAAAAAAAAGATCATACCTTGTAATCCTCAAAGTTCTTTAGATGCATTCTATCATTGGCGACCCTAGGGATATTAACCACGACCTCCAAAGCATCCCTCATCTCTTCCGTGTGATGTTTCGAGTATCTCATTACTTGATCCAACAATAATCGATACCGAGTAATCCTTTGGACGGGCTTGATCAACATAGAAGAGATGTCCAGACTGTGCGGGAGATTATATTTCTCACGAATTTCCTAAAATAAATATTATTTCAGGAAAAGAGTAAAATAAAAAAATACTTCAAAGAACCTACGTTGAACAGATTCATTGCCTCAGGAGAATCCAGTATGCTTCCGTTCTCGGCCTTGTTTAGGCAATATTCAGTGTACAATTCTTTGAGATTAACCATGTAATGGATAAAACAACATCCAACATCCTCTGGATTCCCCTCGTATTCTTTTAATTTGTCCAAGAACTCTTCTTGGTGGAATCGATAAATCTCTTCAATATTTCCAAATATCTCCTTTTCCTTTTGCCTTAGACTAGATGATGACATTTCATTCAATCGATAAGATTTTAGGTAACAATCGATGCATTTCCCGAGATCTGAGATGTAATCCGCTTCTGAGTTCAAAAGTTCCTTATAAGGTTTCCTGGAAAAAGTTCCATTATCTCCTCAATCAGGCCTTACCGCAGTTTCTCATTAGCATCGAGGGCAAAGGTACTGGAAGATTCCGAACTTTGGGTCAACTTTTCTTCCAAAGACCCATCACTATTCCGGTCGAACAAATGCTGGAAGGACTGAAAAGATTTTGATAAATATAAAGCCAATTTTTTTAAATGTACGTACATCACCACCAGACAACCGTCGCAACTCCACTTCCTTGGCCGTAATCTCCCTTTCGACCCTCGAATACTTATCATTAAGGGCAGGAATAGCTATCTTAATTTCATCCGTATGCAGCGAGTTGTTGAACTGTTCGAAAAAGTGATCCGAGTGTTTTCGCATGTTCCTCATCAGTGCCAGAATTGACTAAAAAGTTTATTTTTCAAAACCAGGACCACACATCACAACCGAAAACTGAAAAAACAATCAAACCTTTAGTTCAATTCTGAATTCCTTCAGACGCTGAACATATTCCTGTAGACTAGAATCGTCGATTGATGTAATTGAGGTACTGGAAACATTGCTTTCCAACGAATTCAATTTTCCATTTATCTGAAACAAAAGCAATGGTCCCACCGCGAAAACATTACCTCCGCAATTATCACAATTAGATGCGCAGCATTCCGACAAGCCAGAAGCTGTTCATGGCAATTTTTATAGAGATCTAATAACCGGGTTTGCCGGAGGAAGATCTCCTGTTTCATTTGGGCTACACTCTCCATCAGATGTATAACATTTCTCGGAGCCTCGAATCCGTTGAACTCTGACTTAACAAATAATTCGATCTTCTTCCAGAATGAAGCGGCACATTTATGGGCGTAAGATGTAGCCTGGGCAAGTTACCTGTAATATTTCTACCACCTACATTCAGAAACTGGTCCTTTTTGTCGTTTAATTTGTTCAGATTCACCTTGCACACTTCTGAACGTTGAGTAGCATTCATTTTCATCTCTTTCTGACAGATTCCTTGACGTCGTACAGGGTCCAAAATGTCTTTGTAGTTCTTTTCCAATACCTCTGCACTTGGTAAAGCCTAAAAAGTAAGATTAGTGTTCATAATATCCTCCGTTATATATCAACTTTTCAATCTTCCTTACATTGGCAAAGCATTTGTAATAGTCTGCTGCCGAGGTAAGCATTCTTAGCCGATTATCCAACTTTTGCTTGATCCGGGCGAATTCGGAAGTAGCAATATCTAAGGCGTTGTTGAGTAAGGTATCCTGTTCGTAGTTCATGATGTACTGGCGAGTGTTTCCGGCGCTTTTTTCGAAAGTTATTATATGCTCCTTTATTTCCTCTAACCGTTTTTTGTACTTTTCATGCTCTAGTTTGCAGTCTTCGGTCTCTCGTTCGTTCGCTGGGATACAATTCAGCATTATGAGATCATTTTTGATTCTCATCAACATTTTCATGATAATCTCTTTGTCATTAATTAATTTGTCTAACTTTGCTGTGGATAAACAAGACATCCTGAGAGTCTCGGCCAATTGCATAACCTGTTTGCTTCCTTGTTCCAGATGAGTTGCAATAATTTCCAATTGCTTTATCACATTTTCCTTGTTGGGGAACACCAGATTTACGTTCTCCCTTTGCATGTCTGTGATCAGTTGATTCTTTTTGCTTAGAAGTTTTAGAACGGCGTTCTCAACATTAGCCATGTTTTCCCTTTGCGCATGAGCGATTGTTTCCAGGGCGTTTTCATGGAGATTGGAGTATCTTTGAAGATCCTCACGCCATGCCTTAAAGGGTATCTGTAATGTCCAAGCATCCCTTTACCTACCAGGATCTCTCTCAAAACGCTGTCTGACTCTCTTACGAAGAATGAAGTGTCTGTTGCCAAATTTAGAACATTCCTTTGTCTTGGCCATTTGTTTTTCTCGGTGTTGTTACATGAATCTGTAAGAGTTGTTATACATTTGATGGATCGTACCTATTTTATCCATCATGTCTTGTACCAGGTCCATTGAGTCTTGGTTATTAACTTCGAAGAGATTTCGTTGCTCATCCAAGCACAACTTCAGTTGCCTGGCTTCCGCCATTATTCGATTATAAGCTTGGGTGATCTTGTTGACTTCGTCTTGCAGTCTACTTTTGTTTTCTTCACATTTTTGAGGATCTGGATACACGGTGTAATAGATGTGATCGTTCTGTTTTAGTGATTTGTAATAGTCCATTATCTCCTTATAGTGCATAAAGAAGTTGCAAGCGATATAAAGTAGTTTGGTCCTGGAGTCGACCTTTTTGGTGAATGATTTCATCCTGTGAGTTAATTCTTCGATCTTAAGACGGGCTTTCATGGGGTCGATTTCTCCTGCAATCCGCATAATTTTTATTGTGATCTTTTCCTTACCTCCGTCGATTAGAATTTGCGAGCTTTCGGTCAACTTTTTTGTGCTGACATAGGTGTTCTCGCTGATCTTTTTGAATTCCTCGTGGTATTTCTCAAATCGTTTTGCCTCGTCCAAAGATCTCCCAATCCCTATTTTCCGTCTTAAATAAGGTTCTCCGTGTTCATCTAGCCAGTTCAACACCTGTCAATTGTTTTACCTTTTCCGTTACCACCTACCACATCACATTCTTGAAAAAAAACTTTGGCATGATATTTGTAACCAATTGTGTGATGCCGACTGTCGTAGATGCCATACAATTGTTTTTGGATATTAGATAATTGTGTTATGCAATCCTTAACGTATTTATCAGCACTGACAACACTGTTGCAATCTCGGCTGTCTCTGTCTAATGCCGACTTTAGTTCATTGGCCGCGTTGAACGCCTTGAAAGAATGATTTATAATGATTATCAGATTGATTTACCTCAGCATAACAGTTTTCAAAGCTTTCTTTAAATTCTTCATGCTTTTGTAAGGCGCTTTGTAAGATCTCAGCGGGTGCATTTTCTACGGTCGCTGGGTCTACACCAACGTTTTGGATCCATCTTTGAGAGTTTTCGATGAACTGTAAACGAAATTGATTACTTTTGTTGAAACCTACGGTTCTATATTTTTCATGGAATTTAATGGCCGCACTGAGAATTTTTTCCCTATCCTGAAGAATGGATCTTAACATCTTCCATTCATTCTGCAGGTACTTGAAATGGGTAGCCACGCCTTTGTCCATTCTGATGGGTGACATTTGTGCTCGATTACTCCAGTTTTTATGACATTGTGTTTCCAGGTGATCATAAGTAACCTTAACATTCTGAAAAGTCGGCTGACGTTTACTTCTTAATATTTACGTTAACATTCTTCATCGTATTTTGATGATCAGCCAGAAGAATTCGAGCGTGGTCAGCATCCTTTCCAATGTCAAACAAGATCGGTTTGATCTGCATTGTGACGTTCAATATGAAGTTATTTACTTTCTCGATCTCATCCTCGATGTTGTTCATATTGGTCACAATTGCTGCCTCACTTCTTTTACTGGCAAACAGGGAATTCACCTCTCTTCGTCTTCTTTTCAAATCCTCAATGGACTTATGTAGCCGGTTTAGTCCGCTTCTAAAGCCTGGATTCGTAGATAACGCCAGTGATTTTTCGACCTAAAAAGAGATGATTCAAAAAACGAAACAATACCTGGTTGACTCGTGCTTCGCAAGTCTGTACTTTGTTAACCGTAAGTTCTATCGACTGTTCAATGCTGTCGATCATCTTGTCTGTTTCACTTATAGTGGTACTGGTTAAGGGAAAGTTTCTGATCGACGAACATTGTTGTTCAAAGTCTTGGAGAATGTGAGCAACATCCTTGAACAAACTATCTATCATCTGAAAACATAGGATTAAACGTTTCGACTTTTCTTAAAAGACCGTTTACCCTGCGAGTATTTATCCATTCATTGTGATTATATTCAAGAGACCCGCCATATTCTCGAATCAGTTCCTGTCTGTCGATAAACCTGACAAGGTGATCTCCGGATATTACTTTTACATCAAATTGGTATCTTCCTTTCTCCACAGCACTCTTGTGTCGATCCCAGAACTTGTCATTCCGTATAACTAAGGCTTCTTCTGTTATTTTCACAAAGTTCTCCTAAAAAATGTGAATTTATTTCTATTTGTTAAAATTACTTTTCTAAGAGCTTTTAGACTTACTTCAATAATTTTAAGGAACAGCCTCAAATGATCTCCTTTAGCAGCATTTCGCATGTCGATGACAAACACAAGTTTCTTTGATAAAAAGTCTTCTCTAAAATACGGTTTATGACAGTCATTAGGCACAATATTTACCCTGTACATTGGCTTAAAAAGTATATAACTGATGTTATGCTGTCAGCCTTGAAGTGTAGACAATTTTCCCTTAACGGCACAAAGATTACTGGACGACCTTCAAGGTCCCTGGTGCCAGGCAAGAGGGCGTATCCGGCTTCTAGACATTTGACCGGATTGTCAACCGGCGCCATCTCATAAATATTCTTAGAGATCAATGCCTAGGGGCATGATTTACGTGAGAAGGAACTGAAATTAAATCGATCAAAACATATTTGCATTTGAAAACGAGATTATGGCCCCCACTTTTTGTCAAGGCCAGCGTCCACTCGGCATAAGCGCTGTTTGCCGCGTTGGGTTCTACTGGCAAACATTGATTTTCGCCACCCCCCCCTTTCCAGCCGCTCGGTTTTTCCTTTCTTTCTGACTGAACCCTTCATTTTCTCTTGGGATGGGTATCGGACCGAGTGGATAATGAGCTCGAAACTGAATCCTTTGGTGATTAATACATGGATTAAATTGTGTTCGCACTTCGCACCATTTAGGAGTTCGGGAGGACGAAATACCAAAATGGTATTGCAGATGGGAAAGACGGATGTTGTTGCAAAGACTTTGCAAAAGAAGGAATAAGAAACTCGGAACTCAATTTATCGTTGCTGACCTTAACGTCGGGATTCGACAGAAATAAAAATTTGAATCAGTCAGTGAATCGTCATAAATTGAGAATGTACACCGAATTTTACTTATAACGATCGGGCTTTAAAAAAAATTAAGATGACTATTGCAATGTACCAATTACAGTAGATGCCAAAAAACTCTTTTTTTGTTTCTTGTGTAACTCTTCAACGTGGATGGATTTGAACGAAACGAATACCGTCTGTTATACCATATACTTAGCCATTGGAGCGATTTTACATCTTTGTGTGTAACAACTAGGGTTGTTAATTTGACCGAATTTTCCAAAATGACGTCAAATTAGCGTCATTTTGGCTGAATTAAAAATTCTGATATGCGAAGCTTCCAAACGCTAGGATAACATAGATTTGATGAATACCGTTAATATTACTCGTAACTGGTCTTAAAACAGCTTTTTTGTAAGGGTCGAGCTAGCTGTGCACATGAAACAGGATGTCACAGTAGAGCCATGAAACACTAACCATGTGTTACCCTAACCGCGAGTACTAAATTTCAGAAAAAATTTTTTTGATTACTGGCCTACTGTAGGTGTACTGTAGCTTTCCCGCATTTCCAGGATCTCAGCCACGACAGGTTGGATTCTCTCCGGACCTTCTCTGTGTTATAGAATGGACAATTCTAAGCAACTTTCGTATTGACACATTTTCCCTAGGACTTCTGGAAGTATGTGAAAAATTTGCATATTTGGCAAAAAATTTATATTTCTTAACCTTTCTAAAAAAATTTGCATATCGGGACGTCCTTTTTATTGCTCTAAATGACGCTCCAAGAAAAATGCATGAATATATATTCAAGGAGCGTCAAAAGTACTAATAATATTATTTATTTCATATTCGGCGATACATCCCTTAAAAGTTGTATAACAAAAATATTGTATAACTTGTTAGCATAACAAAATCTGGGAATTAAGAAAAAATTCGCGTACAGAAAATTCCGAAACTCAACATATCTTTTCTCTAGGTTCTTCTGCATCAACTGGCATATATCGGGTACACCCAAGCTTTGATCGAACTTCGAGCTATGACCAAATCGCTAGCGTAAACATCCCTTACGTTTTAGATGTATATGGAAAAGCTAAGATGATAACCATTACCATAAGAAATACATTGCCTTGGCTACATTTTGGTATATAGCATGACGATGTCGGTTATCAAATGAAAGAACTCGTCTGTGGTCTAAAGTGCATTGATTATGTCATAGTAGGTCAAGGTTGATCGAGCAACAAATCCAAAGTAAGTATTCGAAGTGTTAAAGTGCTAATACAACTCAGTAAGCAATAATTGTTGAGAACCAATATCGGTTTTGCATTGGCAGAGCTTGCGTACAGTACTCACCCTCAATTTTTCTGCGTCAGCAATCACCGCTAAAGCGATTATAACACCGTGTGTTGCGGCTTAGGCAAACTCCTCCGTCTCTATAGTCCTAAATTAGAATTTAACATTGATTTCCGCCGCATGTAACCACAGCTGGTGTTAATAGGGTGTAAAATCAGCATGTATAAGACCATGATTCTACGCGGCGTTTGCAACCGGTAAAAGTTTTTTGTTTGAAAAAATTGACAATTTTCATCCTTCCAAAATTTTACATTGACAGTTGTTACTAGAGTTGTTAAGTCGTCAGTCACGTTGTCAAATTGCCGTCATCTTCGACATGTCAATTGAACTCCCTTTGGAAAATTTTTGTAAATTGTTATTAGAAAACCCATAGGAATTTAAAATTTTTAGGAACTAAAATGTCCTTTCTTCTCAAAACGAGCGATAAATCAAGCATTTAAAACAAGTTTTCCGAGAGACTCGAGCTTTCAGATTTGCCTTGTGCACATGAAACAGGATGTCACAGTAGAGCCATGAAACACTAACCATGTGTTACCCTAACCGCGAGTACTAAATTTCAGAAAAAATTTTTTGATTACTGGCCTACTGTAGGTGTACTGTAGCTTTCCCGCATTTCCAGGATCTCAGCCACGAGAGGTTGGATTCTCTCCGGACCTTCTCTGTGTTATAGAACGGAAAATTCTAAGCAACTTTCGTATTGACACCTTTTCCCTAGGACTTCTGGAAGTATGTGAAAAATTTGCATATTTGGCAAAAAATTTATATTTCTTAAATTTTCTAAAAAAATTTGCATATCGGGACGTCCTTTTTATTGCTCTAAATGACGCTCCATGAAGCAACAATTCAAACGGTATATAGGTCATCGCGAGGCGTTCTGCCTATGTTGCAAACGAGGCTTCTAAAGGTCGGGTCATCACGGATTTTTCTCGGGCTAAAACTTTGTATGCGAGATATTGGGACAAAATTTGGTTTTATTATAATCTACGCAAAATTCTAAGACTTTTGGACCACACTTTTATGAGTCTCAGACCGACCGGTCGAAAGATACGACCGATTCTTGAGACTTTTCCGGTATTTTACAATTTTTACCCGGAAGGTGACGAAATTTCTGGGTGTCTAGGATTCTGATGGTAGTATTCGATGTAGCACGTACAAAGTTGCCTACGTACATCGATCCCGCATACCGATACGGATGTTCGCGAAAAAAAGGAATTTTTGTCTAAAAATTTTTGCGCAATATCTAACAAAACTCCATTTTAATGACTGAAATTCAGCATTCTGATGGCACAATTGAATCCGAACATATAATTTAAACTAGATACGTGTTCCATTCATCACATTAGCGTTAAGTATTTTAGATATTAAAATTTCTTTGAGGAAAAACCGACAAAAATTTGCATGATTTTTTCTGAACTGAAAATAAATGGAAAATATTTTGATCGATTCGGTCTATAGAATAATCTCGAAATGCGGCAACTAAAAAAGGTAATTTTGTCAATTTTTCCTCTTAGAAGCTTACTTGCGGCATGGTGTCAGACTCCAAAAAAAAATACAGGTGTACCTCAGAATATTCCTAGAAGCGACAACCAACTTTTCAAAAAAACTTGAATAGCTAAAGTATGAAAAGCGACAAACATTGAGTTATTCACAGACGCTGAATTAAACGCAATCAAAGAAACCCCGAAATTCCGTCACCTTCCGGGTAAAAATTGTAAAATACCGGAAAAGTCTCAAGAATCGGTCGTATCTTTCGACCGGTCGGTCTGAGACTCATAAAAGTGTGGTCCAAAAGTCTTAGAATTTTGCGTAGATTATAATAAAACCAAATTTTGTCCCAATATCTCGCATACAAAGTTTTAGCCCGAGAAAAATCCGTGATGACCCGACCTTTAGAAGCCTCGTTTGCAACATAGGCAGAACGCCTCGCGATGACCTATATACCGTTTGAATTGTTGCTTCATGGAGCGTCATTTAGAGCAATAAAAAGGACGTCCCGATATGCAAATTTTTTTAGAAAATTTAAGAAATATAAATTTTTTGCCAAATATGCAAATTTTTCACATACTTCCAGAAGTCCTAGGGAAAAGGTGTCAATACGAAAGTTGCTTAGAATTTTCCGTTCTATAACACAGAGAAGGTCCGGAGAGAATCCAACCTCTCGTGGCTGAGATCCTGGAAATGCGGGAAAGCTACAGTACACCTACAGTAGGCCAGTAATCAAAAAAATTTTTTCTGAAATTTAGTACTCGCGGTTAGGGTAACACATGGTTAGTGTTTCATGGCTCTACTGTGACATCCTGTTTCATGTGCACAAGGCAAATCTGAAAGCTCGAGTCTCTCGGAAAACTTGTTTTAAAATGCTTGATTTATCGCTCGTTTTGAGAAGAAAGGACATTTTAGTTCCTAAAAATTTTAAATTCCTATGGGTTTTCTAATAACAATTTACAAAAATTTTCCAAAGGGAGTTCAATTGACATGTCGAAGATGACGGCAATTTGACAACGTGACTGACGACTTAACAACTCTAGTAACAACTGTCAATGTAAAATTTTGGAAGGATGAAAATTGTCAATTTTTTCAAACAAAAAACTTTTACCGGTTGCAAACGCCGCGTAGAATCATGGTCTTATACATGCTGATTTTACACCCTATTAACACCAGCTGTGGTTACATGCGGCGGAAATCAATGTTAAATTCTAATTTAGGACTATAGAGACGGAGGAGTTTGCCTAAGCCGCAACACACGGTGTTATAATCGCTTTAGCGGTGATTGCTGACGCAGAAAAATTGAGGGTGAGTACTGTACGCAAGCTCTGCCAATGCAAAACCGATATTGGTTCTCAACAATTATTGCTTACTGAGTTGTATTAGCACTTTAACACTTCGAATACTTACTTTGGATTTGTTGCTCGATCAACCTTGACCTACTATGACATAATCAATGCACTTTAGACCACAGACGAGTTCTTTCATTTGATAACCGACATCGTCATGCTATATACCAAAATGTAGCCAAGGCAATGTATTTCTTATGGTAATGGTTATCATCTTAGCTTTTCCATATACATCTAAAACGTAAGGGATGTTTACGCTAGCGATTTGGTCATAGCTCGAAGTTCGATCAAAGCTTGGGTGTACCCGATATATGCCAGTTGATGCAGAAGAACCTAGAGAAAAGATATGTTGAGTTTCGGAATTTTCTGTACGCGAATTTTTTCTTAATTCCCAGATTTTGTTATGCTAACAAGTTATACAATATTTTTGTTATACAACTTTTAAGGGATGTATCGCCGAATATGAAATAAATAATATTATTAGTACTTTTGACGCTCCTTGAATATATATTCATGCATTTTTCGTCAAATATCACGTTATTATGCTGTTACACATTACTTTATGCATGCCCAACCTGAAATCGCCCGTTTGCCAAAGCCTGAAAAAAGAGTAAAAAAATAATTCGTGTCAAGTGTCCCCCGTTGGGTCAATTGTCCTTATTTGCGCATGCTTTTTTCCAATTTGAGTTATTTTAAATCACGGGTCCCGCCAAGACAATTGAGATGCCAACCCGTTCCACGCGTTCTGTGGCATTTCGTAACTTTAGTTTTGACGTGTTCAAAAAATTGGTGAATGAAATTTATGGAAAACGTCGAAATTTGGAAATTGAAGTGAACAAGGACTAGAAATTTGATGCGTTAAGGTCATAATGTTTTCCCAACCGCCAGGTAACACTTAATAGAGAATTTTACTCTTCTTGCTTTCTAGGTCCTCCACAATTCCCTCAACAGCCTGGCTTTCCACCAAGTCAGCCCCAATATCCAGTTCCAACAAGTCAACCACAGCCCCCGAATGGTATTGCTTGTATTATTCGTTGAGATCTAGGGTTGTTAATTTGACGGATTTTTTCAATCTGACGTCAAATTGGCGTCGATTTCGTTATTTTGATCAAATTGAAAATCCTGAAAGACGAGGGTGTTTTGATAATTAATAATTCGTTTCCGAAAATTTATAAAACTACAAAAAATTTAAAAAAATTTATGACAAAAATTAAGCCGGTTTGACAGTGACTGACGCGTCAAATTGACAGCTATTAAGTTTACTTTAAAGGATTTTGATTATTTTCTCGTTTTAAGGATATTTCCCACAGAACCCTGGACCACCTCAGAACTTTGGCCCTCCATCGATGTCTGGACCTCTGGGTTTCCCCTCTGGTCCAAGCGGTGGCCCTGGAATTGCACCCGGTCCTCCAGGAATGCCGCCAATGGGTGTTATGCCCCCTGGCCCACCTGGAATGAGACCACCTTCTGGAATGCCAGGAATTCCCGGTCCTGCTGGTATGCCTCCTGGCCCACCTGTAATGGGACTTTCTTCTTCTGGAACGCCAGGAGCTGCCGGTCTTGCAGGTGTGCCTCCTGGCCCACCTGGAATGGGGCTTCCTACTGGAATGCCAGGAATTCCAGGCCCTGCTGGCATGCCCCCAGGCCCACCGGGAATGCAACGGCCACAACAGAGATTGGATCCGAATGCAATGCCATCAATCGTTCAGGTTGTACAAGACGATCGAGCGTTATATTCGGACACAGCTTTCCAAACGGGTTTCACGGAAGCTGCTCTCCCTCCCCTGGTAACTACAGAGTTTACTGCTTATGATACGGGTACGTGTTAAATTACTACTTACGCATTCTGATTTTAGGTAATGCTAATCCTAAGTTTATCAGATCATCGGTATACACTATGCCTGTCTCTAACGATATGATCAAGAGCTACCAACTTCCCATTACACTTTCTCTGACGCCCTTCGCTGAATTGAACCCTAATGAGGTATGATAAAACGAACGTTAACTTATCCGCTGGTTTAGCTCCAACCACCAATTGTTGATTTGGGTGAATTGGGACCAATCAGATGTCAAAGATGCAAGGCGTATATCTCCTCATTCATGGAGTTTATCGATGGCGGTCGGCGATTCCGTTGTCCTTTCTGTCACGCCACTACTCCCGTGGAAGACGCTTACTTTGCTCATCTGGATCATACTGGAAAAAGGACTGATGTCCAGCAACGCCCAGAACTGATGTATGGGTCATACGAATTCGTTGCGACGAAAGCTTACTGCAGTAACAACTTACTGCCACTGGAACCAGCTTTTGTTTTCTTGCTTGATGTTTCATATAACAGCGTCAGATCGGGTCTTTTGGAAACCTTTTGCTCAAATATTCTCGACATCTTGAAATATCTACCGAAGTAAGTGGAATTGTCATATTTATTAGCTTTTTTTTAGAGACATAAATGCGGAAAAGCCTACGATTAAAATTGCTCTGGCCACTTACGATCAGCAGATCCACTTCTACGATCTTTCTTCTTCTAATCAAACTCATATGTGTGTGGTATCGGATATCGAGGATGTATTTGTGCCGTTTGTGGAAGGCTTCTTTGTTGATTATGAAACTGCTGCAGCAAATCTTGAGAGATGCCTGAGGGATATTCGTCAGACTTTCTCTGATACGAGAGTGACTGAGACAATTTTGGGACCAGCTATAAAGATTGGACTGGAATCTTTGAAAGCCGCTAGAAGGAGTGGAAAACTTTTTGTTTTCCACACTAATCTCCCCACAGTTGAAGCTCCGGGCAAACTAAAGAATCGTGAAGATCGAAAGCTTTTGGGAACTGACAAAGAAAAGGTACGTTAAATGTTATCTAACAGTTATGTTTTGATTTTTAGCAAGTATTGTCCCCTGGAACAGAATATTATGGAAGGTTAGGTGAAGAATGTGTCAAGCACGGAGTCGGGGTCGATCTCTTTTTCTTCCCCAATGCGCACATTGACTTGGCCTCGATTGCGCCAGTTGCCACTATAACCGGGGGGTCAATATACAAGTATCAATATTTTGACGTAAGTTTTTATGATTGCGATGGATACTAATTTTTAGGCCCATCGAGATGGAAAACGCTTTCTGTCGGATCTCAAACGGGATGTTTCTCGAGTTATCGCTTTCGACGTGATGATGAGGGTCAGAACGTCTACGGGAATTCGGCCGACAGGATTCTTCGGGTCTTTCTTCATGCAAAATGTGACGGCCATTGAAATGGGAACCCTAGATGCCGATAAATCACTTCAAGTGGAGATAAAATACGATGACAAATTAAATGAGAATGATCGAGCTTACATCCAAGTTGCTACTCTTTTCACTAGTCCAAATGGCCAACGACGACTCCGTGTCCAGAATCTGACATTAAAGGTGGTCTCTGATCATGCTGAGCTCTTCAGGAATGTAGATTACACAGCTGTGGTCACTCATATGTTTAAACTTTGTATGTTTAATTTCGTTATAATAAGTTCTGTTTAAGGTGAAAAGATTGTCCGAGAACAAAGTCCCAAAGATATGCGTGACGAATTGATTAATGCATCTGCCAAGATACTGGCCGGATATCGAGAGAAGTGCTCTGATGGAGCTCCAATTGGTCAACTCATCTTGCCCGAAGCTCTGAAACTATTGCCATTATTTGCATGTTGTATATCAAAGAGTGACGCCCTGGTTGCGGGTGGTGAGATTACAGTCGATGACAGGGCCTGGATGATGAATCTGGCCAGATCTATGAGGCCAGACGACGTCATTAGATATCTTTATCCTTCGGTTTATCCCTTAACTCAAGTGAATGTGGAGAGTATACGAGAATCATTGCCAGTTTCGGTCAGAGCCAGTTTCCAATATTTCCAACAAGAGGAAGCATATCTGGTTGACAACGGAATGATTGCTTTCATTTGGATTGGACCTCAAGTCAATAAGGATTGGCTCCAAAATGTGTTTGGAGTGCATGCAATTGAGAATCTGGATTCAGAAAAGGTAAACGGGATGGGATGTTTTAATTTTAATATTGATTTTTTTAGTCCGACGTTCCATTGCGTGATAATCCGGATTCCCAAGCTCTGCACGCTCTTCTTGAACGTCTTAATCACCAACGTCCGCGAGTGCTGAAAGTGGTGCTAGTCAAGGCTGGAGACGGATTGGAATCGTGGATGAAGAAGTTCCTGGTCGAAGATAGATATGGCCAGAACAGTGTGAGCTACGTGGACTATCTTTGTGATGTGCATCGAGTCATTAGACAATTGATTTCGTAGATGGTATAACAGAACTATAATTTAATGTAACTCTAATACTCTGTTTATTTATTTTGTACACCAAGTAAATGATAACTGTGATCAAGGAGCTGTTTCGCAATGACTTTCTTTTAGATTATATATTTTTTTAGCCAATAAATATTGTTGCATATTTAAATATGGCGTCTATTGTGATGATAATGCGGGCTTAAGCTATTTAAACGCAGTCTACCATTACGGTTTACTGTTCGGGATGCTGAGATTGCTGCTAATTTTTATGAAAGTGTTATTGTGCAGCGCATGGTTTGACGCTTTACCCATAAGTAAATCACAATCAACAAAATCTATAATATTTCAGCGATTACCTGGAAATTGAGATGCAGTCAGATACCTTACCGATCAGCATACATCAGTGGATATTGCTTTGTTTATAAGGACGCAGGACATTATAACTGCTCCACTGTGAAAGAAACCGCCTCTGGGCTTTATGCCCCCAAACTTGTATCTCTCAGTTCGGTGGAAGAACGGATTGTTAGTCACCTAAAGAAAATTAATATCTTCAGTTCGGTGAATGAACAGGATCTATGCGTTTTAAGTAAGCGGTAGTGGAAGAAGCATTATTCTGAGTGCATGTTTTTAGATATGGGATTCCGTTGTCCCAGTGGATATGATTTGTTTGAAGATTTTTGTTATAAAGCCTTCAAAGACAAGAAAACTTTTGCAGAAGCAAGATCTGTGTGCCAAAGCGATGGTGGAGATCTGCCAGAGGTACACAGTGATACCGTAAACGCTCGTCTTGCAGGTAAAATACTCTCCAAATCATATCGATTTCTTAGAGTATGTGTATTACAATACAAAATCACCGATTTGGCTGGGGATTCATATAATTGGAAGCTATTGGAACTACGACCGAAAACGAGTGAATAATAATCACAACCACGAACAACCGTACTATTTCAGATGGATGTTCCAGGATTACGGTAGGTATTGCGATTTGATTTTACATAAAATACAGGGAATACACACGCCGTTCTCGACTATGGAATTTATGCGGGCTATTGGAGATCTTTAAAACCCACGGAATCCCATTCATTCGTGTGCCAAATACGAGCTTATTGAAAGCGATCTTTAATAAAACAATAACAAAAACAACATCCTAATAAGACCTAAATGAGATTATGGTTCCACCTCCATTTCCCTTTCATAACTTCGGGCGATGGGATGACACTGGTGCAACATATTTGTCCTTGTACTTCACATATACATTGCCGAGAACATTTACTCCCAAACTCGGCAGGATTGTGATCTTGCATTCTCTCCAGAAATTCCCTCTTCTTTACCAATTCCGTCTTCCCTAATGTACTTTGAATAATATCCGTGATTTCATCCTTCGTTTTGGACTCCAAATCGAACATAACCTCACGTCCATCTCCTAAACATATAAAGATACAAGCTACATTGCTTTGCTTACTTAAAAATGCTTGGGCATAAGGAGTAATGCTAATATCGGACTTTTTTAACAGTTGAATTTGAGGGTTCTTGTATTGGAGCTGCCCGAAATGCCAAAAAACAAAGTCTCGAGCTCCTTGTTGTTCTTGAGTGGGTTTTCTGTGAAATCCAAAGAACAATATATCCACGTCATCCCGAAGTATTACCTTTCCCTAAAATTAGATAAATCATCAATGCCTAGCCAACCCACCTGTTGCAGATAGTAAAAGGTTCGCCTTACAGGCATACTCCCTTTCATAAACGGCATCTTGAAGTGTGGACGGAACTAACAGAACAAAACAAAGTCTACTATAAAACAATATAAACCGTTATGATTAATCCAATATATTACCAAAAACTAAATAATTACCGGTATCAAACCGATAAAGTTAAACTCTTTTCAAACTACAATATTTATTAAAATGTCACACAAATAATGGAATAACTTAACAATTCATACTGGAGAGATGCAATATCTTATTAAGCCCGCTTTAAAGATCGGAACTGCTCGTAGATTTCTTTAATCTGGGGATGGATCTGACTGTTGGAGAAGACTTCAGAATGCAAAAAATGGCTACGTTCCCAGATAATTTCCAGGTTCTGAAACGGAATAGGCGTTTCTAAACATGGACTCACATTCAAGAAGAATTGCTTAAACCTTCCCAAAACAAAATCCAGTTTGAGTTGGAAATCATCAGAGCCATCATCCATCCCCTGATTGGACTCGTTTATCAACTCAGACAAAGAGTCGGTAAATCTGTGAGTGATCAGGAGGATAACTTCATTTATCCCTTTATCCAGATCTTGCAATTCCTGTTTACGCTCTTCGATTACTGAATCCACATCTTCGAATTCTCCGGCCTCATCAACCATCTAAAAACGAGCCCATCCAATTCTTATACTCTCTTACCTGGAACTTCTTTTGTCTCTCTGATTGTTGCTTTAACAGTTCAATTTCGTTTTTGAGTACTTTTAATTGGCAGAAAAGCCGGTAAACAGCAAGATTTACCAATTCCCATGTCCAATTCCGGTAAAACTCCTCCCTGAGATCTTCGGAGAAGATCCACGTTACGAGAGAAATTGGTTCTACAATCCTCATCTTCAATAATTTATCGCCTAGCACAGATAACATCTGCTTGTGTCTAATCCAGGCATCATAAACTGTTCTTAAAACAACTCCTTGCATCTCTCGATTATTATAACATACGGTGCGGAAGAGTTCGACATACCTAAAAATAAAACAATCAACATATTCAAAACTTACTTTGTAAATGCGGCAAACGTGTGACTAAAAGTTTTTGAAGCAATGTTCAACACAACCGAAGTAAACACGGACACGGCTTCTGGGTCATAGAGAACATTATCCCCCGAGGCCAAGCGTTCTTTTTGGAGATCCAATAGAATATCTTCAGAAGTTTTTCTGGCCTTAATGGCATTACTAAACAACGTAGCTTGTTCGAAGAGCGGGTGATCCGAGTCATCCATAACATAAGAGATGACCGGCTTGGCTGGGATCAATGGTTCAAACTCTTCTGGCAATATCTGTGTCAACTTCTCGTGATATGCCAAACGAAGACACTTCTCAAACACCTCGCGGACAAAAATCTGTCTCTTGTCGAATGCAGACAACTAAGTCAGAACGTAAATACAAACTATATGTCTTACTTTCACGCTTTCTGTCCATTCTGACCATGACCACCGAAACTGGAAATTGGACAGATGGAAACTGAACCAATCGACCATTCGGTCCAAACAGGCTGGATGAAGATATTTACATCTCTGGTACAACAACTCGGCTGCTTGTGCCAACACTTGAGGCATCGATGAAGACTCGGCTCTGCATAATTCTAATAACAAAGACCCGTAGAAAAGCTCAAGGTGGGGAGAATTTGGAAGGCGGAACAACTGACTGAACACCACTTCAATGATCACATAGTTAATGGGGACAGTGTCTCTCTTCTGATAGGAGAGCAACTCGTTCGCACTAAAACATAGTAACTATGTAGCCAAGCGAAAAAGACGATACCATAACTTAAAGTTGAGATAGTTGTTATCAATGATCCAGCTGATGTCTTCTTCAACCAGAAACCTGTCAATAGAATTAGATGGCGGCAGAGAAGGATCATTTTCTGGGCAGTCTGCCTCATCGAACAATCGGAAAACAACACGAGGAAGCGGATAATCAGATCGATCCTCATCAAATTTAGGAAACTCAATTCTAAAACACAATAACATAAATATAAACTTAGTCTGGGAACCGCGCTGAAACATACTTACATCGGAAGATTGTGGGCGATGGCTTGGTTTAAGACCGAATCAAATCCAACATAAAACCTGCTGACACTCTTTTCGAGCCAATTATCTTCTTTGAGACGATTCAGTTGGCCCCAGAGAGAATCCAGGTAATCTTCTTGTTCATGAATTGCGCTAGACTCCCATACACCCAAAATCTTCAAATGATTTTTAGGTCTGATTTCCAAGTATTTCCTAATGGATAACAGAATCTCATCCAAAGCCGATCGGTTCTTTTCAGCCAACGCAGCTCCAACCCAGGGTAGAGAATGCATGACACAGTAAACGTAGAAATCATTTAACAACTAAAAGAAAATTAAACAGCAGTTATAACAACTTACATTAACTTCGGTTGTGTTATCTAAAATACCCAAGAAGAATTCAGACACGGAATCAGCTGTGAGTACATAACTGTTAACAAGATCACCAAAAAATGTTACCTAAAAAACAAATAAAAAAAGCAATACGCAACATACAAGTCGAACAATAATTGCCCACTCTCCAGCTACCAAACGATTCTTGAGATCAGAAACAAGACGTGAGACCAACTGAAATTAACCAAGTATAAAGGTAAGTTAGCAGTGTTAATTAGTCAAAACATACATTATCCCCAAATTCATTGTTCTTCTGATTAAGTAATCCAGCCAGAGTAGAATAAACACCCATTCTTTCGGGTTTGTATGCCACACAATTCGAGAGACAGTCGATTATATCGTTTTCATAAGACTGCAATTTGTCACTTAGCTCAGACGACAATGCTTCCAGACTGGTTTCAATAGACGTGTTTTCATGAAGGCCAGCATTCGCTATTTTATCCAAAAGCTCATTGCCGGTATCTTGACCATCCCCACCGATTACACGGCGTCTTTTAGGACCTCTCTCGTCTAGAACAATCTCAAGAAAAAAAGAAATAAACTTACCATCTGAATTATGTCTTCTTCTCCTGTCCATCGTTACAATTGGCTTCACTTGATGTACAATTTTACAATTTTTCTATTTATAAAACACGCCGATTTATTTTCCTCTACAATTGTTTTTTTTACGAAAAAAAGTTCGTGTCAAGTGTCTTCCTGGCCCTTTAGGTCAACTGTTTTCCTCTCTAGAAACCTACCGTATCATGGCGGAAAGAGAGTCAATCATCGCAGAAACTGCACAAAGCAAAGAACAGCTGGACTCAGGTAGATTCGTCCAAGAAACTTTTTTCAGACCATCTACCTTAACCTTTCAGTCAATAGAATTGTAGTTTTTTCATGCACTGTCCGATGGGCATGAAATTTTTTACTTGCCATGATCGTCTCGGGTGTAGCCGCCGGTTTCGATGGTGCTGATTTTGAAAACCATTTCTTTTTTCTGTTCTTTACTTTTTTCTTAAGTAGTACTGTTAAAAAGTAATTTTTGAAACTTTTATTTGATTTACGGGTTGTTCGGGGCCCCCAATTAGGAGTGCTGATTTCGAAAATCGTGTTTACCGAGATATACCGGGAAAATTAATGAGACAAAACATTTTAATATACAAAGTCAACGGCGTGCCCAATTTAATTTATTTCAGTTGCACAATGATGACAAAAGAAAGGCGAATTTGAAAACCTTAAATAAATTTATTACTTTGAATAGGACCACAGTTTTCTTTATGTTTATTTACTCTCGTTCTTCTTCTTCTTGAGGTCTGCAGCGTGTTTCTGATGTTCTTCAATATCCTTCAGCATCATCTTGCCCATCACCTGAAAGAATGGACGTTTCGTAGATTATTTACCTGATGAATAACACTTTTGGGAACCATCCCTTTGAAATCAATGCAATGCATTATCTCTACGATCGACTTGTCTTTATCCTGGGGATGGCTCCTGAACTTCCCTCCTCCCAATTTAATGATTGCGCGGACTCGATCTCCTGGTTTCGGAATTCCGGGAGCGTCCACTGAACAGCCGCTTGTATAGATAACACCATCTACTTCTCGTTTTATCCTCATGGATACAAAATCCCGCCCAGAAACCATAAGAACCGGGCCATTCCCATACTAAAAGCAGGAGATAAAACCTCGAATATCTCCTCACATGAACAATATTTATGTTCTCCGTAATGCGAACGAGGATTTTACAGAACTCGACATGAGTATTCCATTCAGCCATTTGCTCCACGCCATGCCAATTGTCGTCCATCAACGTCTCGAGGTCGACGTCGACTTCAAACTGTAATCCAAACCTTGAAACCCGACCACATTTTACCTTGGCGCAATATAACTTCCCATGTCTGGTGTTGAGGGAATGTACAGCTCCTGATTGATCTTCTGCTTCCTTCTTCCAGCCTCTCCGGGAATCGAATCCAGGGTCTTGGAAGATGGAATAAATCTCATGGAATCCACTAACACCCATTTCAAAGGCATCTGTGTACTGAATAAGTGGAGGGAATGATTTAGATTTCATATTCAGTGAAGACACATATGTAAAGATTACCTCTTTCAAATGGTCTGGCAAGTTCTCAGTGACACCCAGCAGATTAATAGACATTGCTCAATTTAATAAACTTCCTATTTACATACAGGGAAAGGTTAAATGAAAATAGAATGTAAGCATAAAAGACGAAGTTGTTATTTTGTTAATTAGAAGGGTTTCCAGGCAATATGGAAAAGAGATTGGAGTGAATAATATTTAAAACAGATAAAGAGGTCGGAACGTCTCCTCTGAAAGAATACAGAACTAAAAAACCGTTTCTTTTATTTCCACTTTACAGGTGATAACGTGTTAACTTTTGGGAAATAAAACGGATTCATATTTGGTGAGGCGATCCAAGACAATACCGTATTGTTCAACAGTGGACTCGTAAATCGCGTCGATCATCTTTTTCTTCTCTTCGGGATTGTCCTTGGCCGAGACGATAGCCAGTTCTTGATCCGTGAGGACGGTTCGTAACTTGGAGGAATCCCGGCTGGATTTGTTAAATGGGATTGCGATCCTCTTCCTAACATCATTTTCAAACGATTCTTCGTCTTCTGGATGACTGGTCTGTACATAAAAGTATCGTAGTAATTCGTATACCCGTCTTGCTTGGACCTGAACACATTCTGATATTAATCCTGAGAAGACACCGATTTACCTTTCCAATTTTGGTCTTTTCCCGCATTTTATCCTCGAGTTCCTTCGAGTATCCCTTCTTCAGCACTTCAAATCCAAATTCCTCCATTGGTTTCATCAATTTACAGTCCAAAAAATCTCGGGAATAGATAAAAGTATCGGCCGGGGTCTCGGCTAAACCATTTCTTATAAAACAAATAAAAGAAAGAAGAATATATTAATTACATTCTATACATACCTGTGATGTCGAATACCTTTTCATCACGCCGTAGATCATCATAAACCATTTCCAGGAACTTGTTCCCGAGTCCAGAGCGCCTGTAAGGAGGCAATACCAAGGCCTGGGCAAATCGAGGTCGCTCTTTATCCGGATAATGATAAAAATTGTAAAGACAGACATATCCAGCCAATGCCATCGTCGGCTCCTTCTCGTATATAAAGTAGTAGGTAAACCTTGGGTCCTCTGGATCCGTATAGCTGGCAGATTCGATAAAATACAAGGATAGCGTCTGAACTCGGGCAAGGTATTGATCAAAACCTTGCTTGCGGTCATCGAATGTTACTCTATACAATTCGTATTTCTTGTTTCTCCATTCGAGATCGGCGACTTTCTTTCCAAATGGGACAAACTCCTTCTGCCTTTCACAGAGAGCCTTGAAAGAGGCCACATTCGTGATCAAAGAGTTGGTCTGACCAATTGGATATTGATTTCTGATCAAAGTGACAATATCATCTGGCTCGATTGTGTTATCCACTTCAGTAATATCTCCAGTATGATCGACTTTAACATAAGAATACATTGTCAGATTTGAATAAACAACATTGACTTCAAGGTCTTTGAAACCAACAATCTTTTCACTAAACAAATTGAAATATTACCTATTTTGGAACTTACGCCTGATCAAAGTGTTGATAGGCAAAGTCAATATCATACTGGGCAGCATTAACAATGTCACAGTTATTATCAACTAAAAAGTAAGTTTAAAATGTTAGATTCCTTACCAAATTTCAATTTCACACATTCCAAGGCATCAGACACATATGGCGCAAATTTCTGATTTGAAGATTCCTGCTTAAACATTATTGAAGACAAAAATCGGCAAAGAGTTAAAGAATATTCAGAATATTTGAGGTATGACACAAAAACTGATGCAAAAATAAGCAAGCGTTCACAACCGTCTTTGTACAGCGCGGCTCACGGCGGTTTCGCACAACAGAAAAGCGGAAACTTTGTTTCGTTCTTTCTTGAAGCGAGTGCGCAGCTCGCGGAGGCCAAAAATGACTGTTTTTTACTGTAACTTTTAAACTAACAGTCGAAAAAAAATCGACCAGGGATTTAGAAAATACAATTTGTTTTTTATAGGTTCTAATGCTTCCTCTACATCTTTGAACGGGTTTTCTTCCTTTATTTAATTAAAATACGGCCTGATGGCTGTCTGAATTGATTTAAGTAAGCATGTTAACTGTTACCTCATTTGACGATTTTAGAAACCTTAATGTACATTCTGAATTAATTATTGGTCTGAAAAGATCAATAAAATTGTATTTTTAATACGAATTACATCACACTTCTGACTATACGGTACAATTTCAAAAATGTTTCATCGTATACCTTCCTCTGCAAGCTGCGCGTTTTTTTGTTTTTTCCCACCACCAAAGCGAACTTTGAAAAAAAGAGGAATAAATTTTTTTTATTTTTGGCGCCTAAAGGAAGAGTTGACACATTAGTCATTTCTTTCTCGACGAAGGAAAATCTTTTTTTTTGGCAATAACTGGAAGTTCTAGGAAGTATCGAGAATGGCTTATAACTCCGATCTATTCGGCCCTCCAAAGCCAGGTTTGTGTAAAATTGAAGACTTAATTTTAGTTTAGTAGGTTATCAGACGGCTCCAAATAGAATAAGCGGGAATGGAGACAATGAATTACTTGCAGCCGCTCAGCCCAAAGGCGATGATCCCCTGGCCACTGCTTGCCTTGGTGTTGCTACGTATGTTTACAGCTACATTTCTACATTTTATGTTCCAGAGTAATTAACAACGCGCTTATTACCCATCCCTGTACGGTGCTTCGTAGACAATGCCAAGTTCACCAATTTGCTCGAAAACAACATTTGACCCCCATTACTCTACTTCCTGTTGTTGTTCATATGGTCGGGAAAGACGTAAGTGAATATATATATATATATATATATTTATCTTGCTTTAGGGCATTTATACTTTATGGAAAGGATCTCTTGGCAATGGGGTGCTCTGGGCTTTGAGTCGGGTAACCGAGATTGTGATTGCCGATGCCTTCGGCCTTCCCAGATATATTATCCCTAATGGAAGCAGCCAAAAATACTGGCGGCATATTTATTTGAAAGCCGCCACCTTTGCTGTTTCTACCCCGTTTATCGTGGCTTCCTTTATTGAAACAGTCAGAGTAAGTTGCTTAAAATCAGAGAGTTTCTTCATAATTTAGAGCAGTATTGGATTTGGCTACGAAGATGCCAGGGTTTTTGATGTTATATACAACGGATTTGACCGTGTAAAACAAGATCTTTTTGGGGCTGTTGATACTAGTCGAAGAATTGGAGTGCAATATCTGATCGCACCAACCATGGGTTACTACACGTTACAATTTATGATTAAAGATTCTCTTTATAATAACATCTACTCAATGGCTCGCAGATATGTGGTGAGTATAATCTAATCTGCTTTTCATCATTAATCTTAGGGAAAGAAACCGGTACACGAGAGGACCAGGTTCCACATGATTATGCCCGAATTGTTCGCCGGAATGTCCTCTCTTGCTTTGACAGATCTTATTTGTTATCCCTTGGAGACGGTGCTCCACAGATTATATATCCAAGGCACCAGAACGCTGATTGATAATCTTGATACCGGTGCCTCAGCTATCTCGGTTACTGTAAAGTACACTGGAATTTTAGACTGCCTCAAATCTATTATTGAAAAGGAAGGATTTTGGGCGCTTTATAGTGTAAGTTCGTTTCAAATAATCAGTGTTGTTTTCTTTAGGGAGTCGGTGCAGTAGCATTACAATATGGCCTCCACTTCTGTGTGTTACGAACAATGCACATGATCTTTGAACATGCCAACAAAATCTTGAACGGGGGCCCCGCTCCACCTGGATACAACAGTACCAGTCCCGTAGGAATGAATGCTCCCTCAGCCCAATTTGCCGCTGCTTCCGGTCCCTCCTCGTTGGAAGAGTTATCTCGACCTTCAACTCAACCATTTCCAAGTTTCGCTCAGACCTCGCAAGCAGCCGAGAATGTACCTTGGAATGTGAACACATCGGTCCGTTCTCTTCCATCGGAACCTCTTTTCCCATCCCCAAGACATGATCCGGTGTCCTTTTAGGTTTTATTATAATATTACACTTCGATAAAGAGCTAAAAAACAGCTGATCACAGATTCGTAAGGTGCAATACTCAGACGGAGGTCACTTCCATAATACCGGATGATAAGGAAGGGAGGGTTGTGTCCTGCAAAGATACGACTTTTCTTTTCTAAGGACTTACCTCTTCATCGTTCTGCAGCAATACTTGGGCGTTGTATCTACAGTAATACTCTGTCCACAGTTTTGTCATTATGGGGGAATTGGATTGGAAAAAGTTTATGTCGATTTGACCGGTTGGATCGTATATATCATTCTCAAATTCTGACCTTTTCTCCATCACATACGACCATAGAGACACTGTGGTCGACTTGACATCCTATAGTCTGCGTGTTATACGTACAACTCAACATACCAGATCCCTCCGTTCCTTTTCGCTATTGTATAAAAACGTTCCAAATCTACATGCGTACAGCTCATCCAAAATCGTTTTGAGTAGCTTTACATTGAATTGGAAAGTGGGGGTAAATATATTGTATAACTGCCACACACAGTCAATGAATTGCAGGAAAATAGGAGACCGTTCTTCATCACTATGCTTATCTTGACCATGTCCGACTCTCTGAATTCATAAATGTAATATCAAATCTTTTCTTACATGTGCGAACTTGTGGCCACAACTGCACCATTCCTTTTCAATCAACACGGCGAACCCTTCTATTGTTCTGTAATAAGGATCTATCATTAACATGGCCAGTGCCGTCACTTGAGCGGTTCTATCCCAACCATCGCTACAATGCACAAGAACCGATTTCCGATGAATTAGCACGTCTTGAGCACATAACCGAGCTCCATGAAGGATTGTTTGGAGATGATATAACCACTTGGACTCGTCGATTAACTTGTAGAAGTTCTTGTGATCGATCTTGGGGAAGCATGCGTCCTTTACCTTCTTGAGGCTATCTCTGACCACATGGATGTTTTCTATATTCAGAAAGACGAGATCACAGTTCCGGTATCCATCCTCGTATCCCCCTCCTTTTGCTCTGTTCACGCGTGCATTCACAAGAGGTCTGGCGTCCAGAATTTTGAGCCGGGCGTTCCGTCTGTTTGCATCAAGTATACATTGCAACATCCTAAAAAAATTTTCTGATGATTTGTTCTTACTTTTCATCACTTGAAGACTTCTTAGATGTCACTCCAACCATTGGCTGAGCACAGCGAGTGATACTGACAGTGGTGTTATGATCGTACCAGGATAGAATCTAAGATTCAGATATAATTTAGACGTTGAGAGACTTACAGGGATTCGTTTTTTACTTCTAAATTCTCCCACAGAATGCAAAAAGCCATCTCCCAAGTGTAGCGCTGACGTTGGCACCATTAACTAGAATCTTAAGAGGTCTAAAAATGCATAAACTTCTTACGTATGCCGGATATGTCGAGGAAAACTCGTAATTGGAATTGATCTTGGTCACATCCCAGAGAGAAGTGGGGACCTCCATTCTCTGATACTCTTTTTTAGGGTTGTACAAGGCCCATCCATCGAATGCAAACGTCTGGTTGTACAGGGTAGCAAAGAAAGGCTGAAATATGATTAAATTGATGTTATCGTATTACCATTTTGTTAGTGTTAGGAAAGGCATATCGCTGTAGATGGTCGTATAAAGGCCTTCTAGAATGATTTTCGGGTCGATGCAAGAAAATTATGTTCCTTGTATCCTAAAAACAAAGACTGTTTGCCAGGTCTGTGCGTGCCCTACCTTACAATGCACTTCAATACCATAATGATCCTTATTTACATTCGAATATCCCTTCTTTTCTACCTTGGATATACTTCCCAAGGTTACATCAACGGTCGTCCCATCAGTCCCTTCAAATCTGAGACGATAGTTTGTAACAAAAGCCCTTCCGAAGATCTTCTTTTCGTTCGTTTGCAGTGCCAGATCGTCTTCTAAGCCAAAAATAAACAGTATAAATCAACATACCCTGCATTTTGATCTCTTCATTGGTCAATAACCAGTTAAGTCTTCTTGGTGTTGGACTATTCATTCTTTTATAATATCCGTTATGAGCCCCAATAGTCTAAAAATGATAACATTTATACAAAACTCCGTTAAATCGAAAGCAAAAAATCCCTCTTACCTGGAATATCTCTTCTTTCATGATTGCTGCTTCGAGATTATTTAATCGACATAGCTACGGATCCACTAAAACCCCAAAGAGAGGAATTCGTAACTTATGGTGGGAGTAACTTTTTAGAAGTTTTCAGACTTTGCACAACAATTAATCCCAATTGAAAAGCGCTTTTTTAGCTAATCTTCTCAATTATTGATTGAAATTTTTTAACACTTCGTTACAAAAACACGGTCCAACAAATATTATCGCCTCTCACTTTTGAGGACATCGGGTGATTGGGTGAATAGTAAATAAGAAGGAGGGAATAGAACTCTATCTGCACCACCTAAAATAATTTTTGCAGTTTTTACCGTTTGCAAGATATAGCCACCTTAAGTATTCAACAATTGCAATCTTTGCCGTGGTCTAACCGACTTATAATAACGAAAAATCGCATGAAACTTGGAAGTCAACATTGAAACATTCTTATCAAACAGTATGCAAAAAATCGCGGCACATTTACTACTCGGCTGAGGAGTTATACATCAATCTTTCCCCATAACAAAAATCAGTTCCCGGCTTTTTGGCACTTTTTGGCATTCTGCAAATGGGAAAAATAAATATAAAAAATTCATGAAGATTTATATATTTTATCAATTATAGTGTCTTTATGTAATAATTTAGACTTTGATGGTTCATACCCATGTCATTTGGCAACTTGCCGACGTCTAAAGGAACTTTTGGCTAGGAAACGGGACTTGGAAGGCGAGAAAATCGTTTTTATAAAAAAAATATTCTTTGGAAATTCTTTTATTTTGCAGAATGCCAAACCCCTTTTCATTTTCGTGGTGAGACAAAAGACTGCAAGCGAGATTAATTGTTGTGTTGGGAGGAACACTTGACCAATGAAAGAGGCGACTCAGTGAATCATTTTTATTTTTTCTATGGAGAGCTCTTGTAAGAGCTTGGTATCTTCGAGTTCTTCGATCTCAACATGGCCACTCGATTGCCAGCATGTGTGATCGACAACGGCAGTGGATATACAAAGCTGGGATATGCAGGGAACACCGAGCCTCAGATGATCATTCCGTCGGCTATTGCTGTCAAAGATCAACGACAACAATTTGGAAGCAAAATCGGGGATCTTGACTTCTTTATTGGAGACGAAGCACTATCTCCTTCTGCTGCTAATTACTCTGTAAAGGTTAGCTGAAGTTATATTTTTTTATATTTAATTTTAGTATCCAATTAGGCATGGAATCGTTGAAGATTGGGATTTGATGGAAAAGTATTGGTCTCAATGCATCTTCAAGTATTTGCGAGCAGAGCCAGAAGATCATTACTTCCTTTTAGTAAGTTAGGTTGATTTTATTATTTATTTTAGACGGAACCTCCACTTAATACTCCGGAGAATCGCGAATATACAGCCGAAATTATGTTCGAGTCCTTCAATGTGCCTGGGCTTTATATCGCCGTCCAGGCTGTCTTAGCGTTAGCAGCAAGTTGGCAATCAAGGGCCGAGAATAACTTGACGGGACTTGTAATTGACTCAGGAGACGGAGTCACTCATTGTATCCCTGTAGCTGATGGCTACGTTATTGGATCTTGTATTAAGCATATCCCCATTGCTGGTAGAGACGTTACTTACTTTATACAACAAATGCTTAGGGAAAGGGAGCTCAACCTTCCAGCTGAACAATCATATGAAGTAGCCAAAACAATTAAAGTAAGAAAATTGGAGATTGACAAAAAATTTAATTTCTTTCAGGAACAATATTGCTATGTCTGTCCTGATATCCAAAAAGAATTTTTTAAATACGATTCGGATTACTCAACTTACATGAAGCAATACGTTGGTGTGAATAATATAACGAAGCAGCCTTTCAAGGTTGATGTTGGATATGAGAAGTTTTTGGGTCCAGAGATCTTCTTTCATCCTGAAGTGAGTATTCTGTTAATGTCATATTTTAATTTATTTAGTTTGCTAACCCCGACTTTACCACATCTCTTTCGGAGACCGTCGATTCCGTCATCCAGCAATGCCCGATCGATGTCCGAAGAAGTCTTTACGAGAATATTGTTCTTTCTGGCGGCTCTACAATGTTTAATCATTTCTCCAAAAGACTGCAAAGAGATGTGAAGCGAGTGTCTGATCAGAGGTTGTTACTGAGTGAGCAATTGTCTGGAAATCGAGTAAAGCCGAAGCCAATTGATGTGAATGTGATCTCCCACAAGATGCAGAGATACGCCGTCTGGTTCGGAGGGTCCATGCTGGCCTCCACTCCCGAGTTTTATCAAGTTGCTCACACAAAAGAAGAGTATATGGAGAAGGGAGCAAGTATTTGTCGGCACAATCCAGTCTTTAGTGCTGTAACTTATTGATTTCTTATTTTGTATCGTATTTATTTGAACTCTGAATAAAATGAACCTGTTTTTTAGAAGAGAAAGCAAGATAATCTGAGGTAAATGTCACCAAAAGTATTGCACGTGTTCATATAACTGTACGTGTTTCAGAAATGTCCTTGGAATTGCCCGTCCGAAGATACGATAAGAGTCTGTTTGTGCAGACACAGCAATTGCAGAATAAAATCTCCAAACAAAACCGGGTACAAGGGAGTCAGGCCATTTCTTTGGGTGGAAATGTAGGTGCAATTGTATTTCTTTTTAATCTCCTTTAGGTAACTTTAATGGAAAATGTAACTGTTCGAGGGGACCTGTGCACTGTTCAAGTGGGAAACTTTTGTTTTTTGGAGAAGAATGTGGTAGTGAGACCTGGCCGGAAAAATTTCAAGGGTGGCATCAATCATTTCCCTATCAGAATTGGTCATCGTGTCGTAATAAAAGAAGTAGGTGGTCTTTTAATCAAAATATTATCTCATTCTATTCTCTGAGCTTGCTTTATTGTTATAGGATAGTGTTGTGAGTGCTGTGGAGATAGGTTGTTATGTTTACATTGGAAAGAACGTGATCATTGGGCAATGTTCCGTGATCAAGGACTGTTGTTACATCATGGATGACAGCGTCTTATCGCCCGATTCTGTGATTGCACCTTTCTCTATCGTCGCGGGTAACCCGGGTATGTCTGTCCTTATTTTTCATGTCTGGATTATAAGGAATTTCCCGAAAAATTACTGGAGATATTTTAGCCAAAGTGGTGGGTCAGATGCCAGTGAATACGGTGAACCTGATGACTGATCTCACAAACGAACTTTATTACAAATTCGTTCCTTCACTTCCGGGGGAGAGATGAGTTTTGTAAATATTTATTTACACTAATAAACACTGATAAAATTTCAATCATGATGACTCAAGCCAGCGGATAACTGGCCTTCGAGGCGATTCCACAGTGGTTGTTTCGGTTGCGGGCGATGCGAACGTATCCTTTCTCTCCCCATTCCTCTCCCCAGCTGTTCTTGACGATCCAGTAGTCGCCATGTTCGGGATCAGTTCCGTATCCTACTACAAGAACACCATGATCCAGCTGTTCTGGACTGCAATGTTTCTCGTAATAGACTCCAGTTTTGTAGAGTTGGAAGCTGCGATGGCCTGCATCAATGGCCACAGACACAGGTCCTTGCGAGGCCACAGCGGCCTTGAGTTGTTCCTCATCGGCTTCTGGGAGATCCACGAAGCCAGTGTCATCAGCGCCGACATCAGCCTTCTGGAAATGACACTTCTTCTGCTTGGCCTTGTAGGGGTATGACTCTTCGGTGTCGATTCCGTGGTTCTGCTTTACGTATTCGAAGGCCTTAAAGTGAAAATTGTTTCTCTTCTCAGACTTTACAACTTACAAAGTCCATAAGTCCACCATTGCATCCGTTGTTTCCAAAGTCCGCGGAGCAATCGACCAAGTTCTGTTCGGAGAGAGAGACCAGCTTTCCAGTGGCTCTCTTATGTTGACCTTCGAGAGATCCGGTGGCCGAGAAAGCCCAGCAGGATCCACACATTCCCTGGTTTTTGACTGGAGTCACGTATCCTTCATCTCTCCAATCAACGGCATCGGGGACTTCAAAGTTCAAGGGGGCTCGCCATTTGGTCGCATTTCTGGAGGCAATGTTATCACCAAAGGTACGACGGAATCCGTTAAGACGACGGTATTCAGCGAAAGGCTATAAATATAAAAATTAATGCTCATAGCTCAGGTAAAGTAATGCGTCTTTCCATATATCTTACCAGATCGGCGATATGGTTGATTCCGATCTTGAAGCTGACTTTTCCTTGGGCATAAGCGTCATTATGAACTTTAACGTGCTGCTTGGCCATCAAGAAGGCGAGCATTCTCTCATTTTCGATATCTTCGTTCTCAAATTCCTTCGAATGGAGATTTTTAAAAGTCTCCCAGTCCTTGTATCCCTTCTCAATGAGCTGTCTCAGACTACCTTGACTGTCTGGTTCTTCGATTCTGTCAAGGTTGTAACTGAAAACATTAGGTACATAAGATTACGCAACAAAAAGGTCTTTTTGCATCATCTAAACTTACCTTCCAAATTTGTGATGACGACTGGCCAAGGCCAATGTGGCCAGACTGACCAAGAGCAGCGTCTTCAGCATGACTTCAGACTACTGCCTAGGCCGGGAAGGCTCTTAATAAGTAGTTACTGACCTAATGGACATTTGAGAAGGGGGCGGAGCTTAGAGCTCATATGATCGACTGAGACCCCGGTGACTGACACCAACCGAAGACAAGGGTCTTATCGCCCATCAACAGGTCGTCTTTTATCAATCTTTTCCCTTTCAAAACTCATTTCTTCTCGAGGCTTGTAAACCTCCCGTACCGAGCACTTGACCCTATTTTCATAATTTTTATTTTGAGTCACCGAATAAAATGCAAAGAAACGGTGATTAGAGATAAAAGTTCAAAAAGAATAAAAGTTACTAACGCAAATTAAAAAGGCACAGGTCAACCTGTGCGCGACGAATAAAAGAAAAAGGAAAAGAGAGGTGACGATGTTACTGTCTAGGACACGTTAGATTCATCCGAGGCATAATCGTCCAGATCTAAGGCGACATGTTGTCGTAGACTCTGGATCTCCTGCTTCTTGGAAAAGCTGACTCCGCCTGCCTTTCTCCTCCGACCACCCAAAACCCCGAACTTCTGAGGTCTGACCTGTTCTGTCCTGGGTTTCCTGGCGATCCTCTCATCCTCCTCATCTCTCATTCGTCGCTCGTACCGTCATTGTGACGCCGAGGGAGTTTTCAAGATTCCTTCAGTTGGACTGGCTAGTCCCGGAGTGCTTGGCGAAGATAGATGGCCGGGATCTTCGCGAGAGACCAGTGGTTGCAACATGCTGATCTTCCTCTTGACTGTTTCTGCACTTGCAGCAGACGCTTTCCCTCCCTGTTTGTTGGATTTAAAGTCTTCCCACATCATATCCACCAGTTCTGCACACATTAACATCCCAGCATGTATAGTGAGCATCTTCAGAACGAACACTCCATCAATCTTGATGTAGTCTCGTACGAACTAATGAAACATTTTTTTGTTACTGTAACATTACCTCATTCAAAAGACGAGGACTGTTTTCTGACTTGGTTTGGAATTCGATATCAGCCAATTCGAGTCTTCGGGCGATGAATTTCTTTCTTTCTTCGAACGGGAGCGTGGAAACTGTCCAATTTATGAGTCCAAATAGGGTGGTTATAGCCAGAAAACAGTACCAAACCCAAAGAACAATGAAGATCTGGAGGAGTGGATGCTTTATGGATAACACACATACCTTTTCGATGAAGATGTTGATGACAAGAACACACTGGACGGTGTGTTTTTGGACATTCCCGAGGATTCTGATGTCCATGTCACAATAAGTGACTCGCGGAAAGTTCCCAGACTCACTCCAAGCTTTAATTACAATTTGAAAAAATATAAATTTTCCTTACGAACTCCTCGAAACAAATCATGTAATACTCCGAATCCATAAAAAGTGTAATTATCAGTTTGAAGAAACCAATTCATCAGATACATCTATATAAATATTGGATAAAAGATGCAAACTTACTTGAAATAATACATTCCCAAGATACATTGTCTTGATTCCTAGATATAAGAGTGTGAGGTAAGCTTCGTAGTATCGGAGATTGAGCAGTCTGAAGTACTTGTGATGGTACCCATGCTCGGTCCCAAACTTGTATCGATGTTGGAAAATGGATCCCAAATGGATGCTCATCCCTCGCAGATTAGATTCTCTTCTATCTGGGGAGTATTGTATTAACACAGTAACCTTTACTCTTACGGGGCTGTATATTACTCTTGTCATTGGCAAATAACATTAGATCGGTTAACTTGATCCCTGATTTTGTGTATAGGATCCTCCAAATAAGGCAAGGGGAATAAAAAAGGAAGGCGCAGAGAACGAGGAAGAAAGGAGACCACTGTAATCATATCCGAATACTGCCTGGACCCACCTGATAATAAGAGATCATCCGTTCTTGTCTGCGGTCTGTGGACTCGGGGAACATCTCTTCCTTGTCCACCCAGTAAGTATTAGAAGCCCAGCAAAATATTTCTAAAACGAGTAATCGGATGGAAACTACAGTATACCTGTGTAATCTTCCCAAGACGATCGAAATTCGGCCGGCATAAAACATTCAAGAGGTCTGCCCCCAAACATTTTCAGACTGATCAGGACCTAAATTAAAATACTGCGTTGACTATTGCTGCTACACCGGCTTACTGCAGTGACCAATAGAAAGGTGCTTGTGTAATAGTAATGCATCCGGTCCGTGATATCGTCATCATTCTGTGGCTGCAAAAAGGACAATGTCCCAACAATTTCAGAGAATACCATCACTCAACCTCCCTTCATTTTGAATTCGAATAAAGTGAAAGAGATCCGATGGTGTGAGAATTGGGTTTAGACAATCGCCTCAAGGCTTAAGACAAACACTCCGTGAATCAGAGTTTGTCTTTTTGGGACGACAACTCTGATCTTTGTTTGGAAATCAGGGGCTCAATTTTACTGAGTTTACTGTAATTTTATTTTTTTAAATTTAGGGTATTTTGATTAGTATTTGTCTTATCGCTACTTGCGGGCATTAATCCATGATTTGTTGATCTCAATCAGCTTAAGGCAGACTCCGCTGGCTTGTTTTTGTTTTGGATACAACTTAAGATTTCTGTAGACTCAAATATTTGAATAGGCTGATATTTTTAGTTGACAATATGCTGATACCCTGACAGAATTCATCTATTTCCTCGACTTTCTTTGAATAGACGCTAAGCAAATAACGGAGAAGAAAAGACGGGGCGGGGGTCTTTTGTCCATTGTCCAGTCCCCCCTCCTATTACCGGCCTCCGAAGACCCTCAGGGCATTTATTTGTGTCCAATTATGTGGCCTCGAGTATCAATCTCGCGCAGTTGTTATGATCGTTTGGGTGCTTTTGTTCATGGTTACTCAGATCGACGCAAAACGAGTAAGGATTAATTAACCAATTAGTTGAAGAAATATGTTTTAGGGATCACGGATTGACATTTACAAGCAAAATGGAGGAGATATTCTGCAGATGAAACCGGGGAAATCGTAAGTCTCAGAATAAAAATATTCAAATTAAATTAATTTAAGGGTGTGGGGTAAAATGCGGAACGCCTTGCCCACAAATTCACTCAATCGATGGACCGAATACAGGGACGAGAACAGGAATTATGTGCTCCCTTTCACAATAACCGGCAAATTCGGTAATCTAAAATTAATTTATTTAAATTTATTTAGAACCGGACGAAAGAACCATTATTTTTGGAGCGATGAGAGCCATCGAGAGAAACACTTGTCTCAAATTCAAACGGAGAGAACGGGAACGGGATTATGTGGACATACGGAATGAACGGAATGAGGGGTACCCTTTGAACGTAATTAATTATCCAAATTTAGTTGTTACACTTCTGTGGGACGTCATCGCGGCAAGAATGTGGTCATGCTGGAAGCCAACAACATTGCCACATGTGCCGAACATGACATTGTAATCCATGAGTTTATGCATGTGAGTAGGAACCCTATTTTATATTCTTTTTAGACCATCGGATTATGGCATGAACACATGAGATACGACAGAGACAAGTATATCAAGGTGCATTTTGATAGAATCGAGCCAAGTAAGTAACTGGACGCTGTAATGTTACCTTTAAAGTGTTCTACTCACAATTCGAGAAGATCTCCAAACAGGAAAGCACCACTTATGGAGTGGAATACGACTACAGGAGTGTGATGCACTACTCAAAAGATGCATTCGCGGAAAGACCGGGCGACATAACGATGGAAACTGTGGACAAATCGATGCAAGTAAGTTGCAACATCGCAGTTAATTTGCTCAGGATGTAATTGGAAGGGTCACAGATGCATCCCCGAGTGATTACATAAAGATTTGCTCTATTTATAAATGTGGTCAATGCATGGGAAAACCCTTTGGAAAGAAGAAAAGCGGGTCGAGAACAAGTCCTGAGGACAATCGGAGTTCAAATGAAAGAAAAAAAGTTGAAAGAAGTAAGTGAAAAAAATAATTTGAATGTAATGTATGGGTGGATAATAAATTTTTATATTACTTTAGGCTGCGGCGACTCCTTTTTCTGTTCCCATCTCCTCAAAACCCAGCCCAAAGAACAGATCTGCAATATGGAAGCCTATCAGCGATGGTGCTGTGCCTCTTGTTCCTGATCTTTGATCCTCTTTGATCTCAAACAGACTTAAATAAATTTTTAAATGTCAGATCCTCCGAGGCCATAAACGGACACTGTCCATCAAAGGGCGGAAAACAAGTCCGGCTATTACTACCTCATGACTTTGGACCCTGAGGGACTGGGAAAAGTTTTTCGTTTTCTTTTTTTCCTAAGCTCATGAACGCCTGTTCTTCGTGCCCTCAGGGCCAGGGCTTCTCATTATAAATCAGAGCCAGTTTTTGGAGCTTTTGTTTATTTCGGTGGCAGAGACTTCTCATAAGAGGAAGGTGGGCATGTAGATGAGCATGAACTCTCTCTATTTGTGGGTAATCCCCTTCTTAATTATTAGAATCAAGTCTGAGGAATCCCATGTAAGTCAAAAATCCATTACTGTAACAGTATAAAATTATTGTAAAAAGTGATTTGAATGTACGCAAACGATTTTCCCGCTCGGTCAGTTACTGTACTTAAACTACAGTATCTTCCAACCTAATTTTCTCTTTATAAAAAACCGATCTCATTATTTTATACCAGCTGTTTTCAAGAATGATATCATTCCAGAGCTGTTTTGATCGTTGTGAACGCCTCTTCAACCGTTCATTGCAACGAATTGGAGAGGATTCAGCGCATATTCGGGAGGCCATCCAACTCCATATTAAAGATGACCAAGCCAAGTCCATTTGCTGGTCAGTTTCGCTTTTATTGTCATGGATAACATCACTTCTAACATTCTTTAGATGTCTGACGGAAAAGAAATAAAAAAGATCGAATTCGGATTTTAGGAAATTCACGGATTTCGATGATTGCCTGAGACTATGTGGAAAGAATATGCAAGAAAAAAGAACAAAACTGATCGGGGAGAGGGATCCGATCAGGAGGAAATGCAAACGAATCACAGCCACATCTCGTATGTACATCTGAACACGAATTATAGAACTGGGCAAAAGTTTTGACTTGTAGATAAAAGAAAACCCTTTGTCAGGATCACGTAACGTTGCGTCAGGTTGCGCAACTACCGTAATCAAAAAGAAAATCACGTTTTGTCCATTCGCGGAGCTAATGCTTGCGATTTGTATTACAAATATTACTATATTCTTGAATATTATTTTAACTATCTTTCTTTAGCATATCAGAAACATTTCCGTTGCGTTCATCGCTACCACAACTTCATGCAAATCCGTTGCTCATCTTTTGCTCAAGAGGCAACCAAATACAGAATTATGTCCAAGAAGGCGAAGAATAATCACACGAAGGGAGTGACCCGAGATGTTTTGATCCAGGAGACCTGTCGCTATCTCCATTACCACTCAATGTGTCTCGCCAATGCAGTCTTTGGCTATTGCTCCGATGCCGATGAATTGTTCAATAGATTCACTATGAGAGATTACTTCCTTTCTTATGTGATCCCAGACCAAGATCAACTTTTCACGGACAAATTACTCGATTATTGCCAGTTGTACGACTTCCAAAAGATGGCCAAGGATCTTTTCGAACAGACTAAATCAACATCCAAGAGGGAGCTGAATAGAGATGGGAGCAATGTCTACGTGACACATCCAATGACCATGCCATTCACACACAATGCCGAGGGTAAGAGACATTTTGTCATCACGAATTGTTTTTTCTAGGTTCAACAAAAAGAACAACAACTTTGTTTGACTCGGAAGAAGACCTTCAGGACGTCCCACCCAACTTTTACTACTCCTCAGCCAAATATCCAAAGCATTATACGGACGCCAGGTAACCAGTTTCAATAATTTATAAGGTTTTAGAGTAAATGAGATGTACAGAACTACCGAAAGAGGGATGACTTCGGATATAGATGGCATCAATCTGATCACCAAGCCCGTGAACATCGACTTTAGCTTCGAATCTGATCTGCCTGAAGATAGCACGGGGCAGTATGATATTAATAGGAACAGAAACACGAATCAGAATAGTAACAGTCCCCCCAGAGCTCGCAATCAGCTGAGACAAGAAGATATCCCAACTCAAGTCACCTGGCCTGATATTCATCCAACTGTACTCACGATTGATCAAGTATTAGATCAAGGAGAAGCTAAGAAAGGGGTCATTCCCTCCGTCCAATCAGATTGGCATCCTCATTACAACTTAGAAGGACCCAAGAACAGTAAACGGCCAGGGAATCGGGATTATAATAGGAAGCAGATGAAAAAGATCAAAGGGATATACGAGGATCTGGAAGAGGATGAAGACGAGTACGATGAAGATGGACCCATGCTCCCCTTCTCCAAGGTTCATATTGCTAATATCCGTTCTCACGATGACATTCCTAGTGAGAATGATAACTTTGAAGTCAAACCAGGAGCAGGTAACTGCAAAACGCTATTAAAATTTGACGATTTAGATCGAGGGCCCTTAGACAACGAGGATTATGTGGATTACGGCAGTGTGAGGCCAGGTAAGGATATTTTTGCTTTAGTTAAACAACCATTTAGTAGAAGCAACAACCCTGGGTGATCTTCTTCATTCGGCGATAACAACTGCTCTGAATCCGACCGCCCGTCGTCCTCCATATCACACAAAAGAGCAGACTAATACAGTCCTCTTACTGATGGTGGCCTACACAATCTTCTTCATCGCCGCCCTTATCATCCTGATTTCTCTGATCATCGCCATGTTGATGAGGAGGAAACGACAAACTTATCAGACTTATATTGTAAAGAAACCAGTCAAGTATTAGAATTGAGTAGCGTATGTATTCGAAATGTAAATTTAAATCAATTTTTCGATTTTGGCTTGATTCACATCCGGTTCGTACAGCAGACCATTGTAGAGTTTGTAGAAACATTCGTGGCAATAGGGACGTTTCTCGTGTTCTCGGAATGTTCCTCTGAGGTTTAATGCCTTCTGGCAGTAACAACACATAAAATGGAAGGGGTGGAACTTCTGGGCTTGAGTGGCATTCGGAGCCAGAGCCGTCAAGATGGCTCCTTCGATCTCTTCACTACAATAGGCACAGATGGGAGCAGGTCCGACGGGAGTGAAGCCCTGAAATAATATTGAAATGTGACGGGATTAGACTCACATCCACATTTATGATCTTCCGAGGGGTTGTCGATCTGGCTCTGCGCTTCATGCTGCTTCTAAATTCGTTTCTTTAATCAAATATGATATAACTTACGTCAAGGATTCAGTTCCCTCAACTCCATAATCTTTCTTCCTATGTTCCAAGATGTAATCATCTTCTGGTTCGTCGTCTGGAGGAAGATCTTCGTGATGGTAGAGAGTGTCGTCATCCGGTGCTGGTGTCAGTCTGAGTTTGTATTCGATTTCCTCGGTCAGTTTTCCTTTTTTGGGCTTCTGGGACCCTCTTCGAAGCACTTCTGCGGTCGCATTTACATCATAAACAAGAGCGGCCAATGTGTCCACAACTGCGTTCTGTCCTGGAAATTAATTTAACATGATGGATGAGTGTAAACTAAAAAGAAGTAACTTTAATAACGCACTTTGATCGGTCTTCACCCTTCCCAATTCGTTCTTCAGATCATCCGTACTCACAGATTTTAATCTCAGCTTGAGCCAGTCGTCATTTGGGTCCACGGAAATCCTCCCATTCACTTCCATCTCGCTTTGGAAGGTCTTTTTCTCCATCAACTACAATATAAGTCAACTGTTTAAAAGTCTAAACTTGAATCACTTTTGAATTTTAACTTTCGCGGGTTTCCCGAGAAAAATCTGCGTAATTCTATAGTACGTACTATTGAGTTATGCAGATTTTACTATGGTATTGATCTGAATATTCGATCATCCCCCAAATTTCCGTAATTATGACGGATTTTAAAGATATTTTCCAGCTATGAAATGACGGATTATGCAGATTAGAATGCAAAAATCATGAAAGTTTGGACCTTCCAAATACATACATATGTATGTGCATGTTAGATGACAGGAATTGGTATTAAAATTTGTTTCAAAAAAAATTTTAGCGTTTCAGGGCAACAAACAAGGCACTTTGGTGAAAACTTTCAGAAAAAAAGATCTTTGTTGGAGAACAAGTACTTCCAGTGGCAAATAAATAAGTGCCATTAGTTTTGCATTGTATTTTATTTGTGATTTTGATGCTTTTACGCTACCAAAACTGGATCAGTAAAATATCCTCCTATCCGGCGAAGCTCCAACCCTATTAATTATCGCTCATTCTAACGTACTAATTTTAGTTTTAACCCAATGTCTAAATTAAATTACCTGTTCTTCATGTTTCCTTCTGATTATTTCGGTGGTCTTCTTAATATCAGTTTCCAATGCACTCAGGGTGTTATGAACAACATCGGCATCTGAAAAGGGACCCTTTTATGTAGATGTCTTCTCTCTGATTGATGTTGTTTTATGTTTTGTTTCTTTCCTTTCCCTTTCTACTGCGGAATAAAAAAACATTCGTACAATGTTTTGAAGAGCGGCCGAAAAGCGAAAATGCAAAATGGGCGGCTGTTTGTTCGTTATAAACCGGGTTAAAAATATTGCCTAACGAGGGAATGGTCTGAACTTCCCCCAGCGTTTGGGAAAACGACTAGTACAGGTGGATAGAGCATGTCAACTTTGGTAAAAAGAGCCATTTTCCAGCTGCGGAATAAGCCCGGCCGACGAGAAAAATCGACCGAAAGTTCCACAAAAATTTCTCTTTCTCTTCCCTCGGAAAAGAAGAGCGGTGTCCAGTGGTTCGGTTAGCCGAGTGGATAAAGCGTCCGCTCGATATTCTTTTGGGGGTTGGTTCGATTCCGGGGTCTCGCGAAGGACCGTGATAAGGCTTTGATGAGTAAGATCAAACTCTAGCAACCCAGAAAAAATTATTTTGCCTTTTTCAAAGTCAAGTCTATCACCAAACAAGTATAACTTCGACATTCCATCGCTTTGAAGGTTCGGAAGCACCCAAAAAATTCATTTTTTGACGATTATATGTTTGGTATAATTCCCCTATAAAACGTATAAAAATGGCAAAATATTTTTTTGGGTTGTTAGAGTTTGATCTTGCTCATCAAAGCCTTATCATGGTCCTTCGCGAGACCCCGGAATCGAACCAACCCCAAAAGAATACCGAGCGGATGCTTTACCCACTCGGCTAACCGAACCACTGGACACCGCTCTTCTTTTCCGAGGGAAGAGAAAGAGGAAATTTTTGTGGAACTTTCGGTCGATTTTTCTCGTCGGCCGGGCTTATTCCGCAGCTGGAAAATGGCTCTTTTTACCAAAGTTGACATGCTCTATCCACCTGTACTAGTCGTTTTCCCAAACGCTGGGGGAAGTTCAGACCATTCCCTCGTAAGGCATATAAAAATGGCTCGAATGTAATATTGAAAGAAATTGTCGGAGAAAAGGAAGCAGAGTGAATAACGTATGCAGATTCCGGGAAATTATTAATTATTTATCAATTTCCGGCACTCAAAACAGTATCCTTGATTACTTTATGACTTTTAAATTGCCTCCACTTACGTTCCCCGGGAGCGCTGACTCTGGAAGTCCGACTCTCCGATCTCTGGGAGACTTCCACCATCCTGCAAAATCATAATTTATTTCCGGAACTTACGTCTCCTCAACATAACAACTCTCAAAATACATTCAACACGAATAATAAAAAAAGCACAAAAACGCCTGAGGGGAAGAAGCCGCGTCGGCTCCTGATTCATGGCTTTAAATGGAAATCGAGAACAGAAATATGGAGATATAAAAGAGCCGTTTATTCCGGCCACAGCCTGAGGGCAAGAGGCTCTTTCGGGCTGATCTCTCCCACTCGCCCACGCCTGTTTCTTTCGGCCGGCATCAGCCCTGGGGCTAAAGTTTCGAGCAGATCTTTCTTCTCTTTAACAATGTGTAATAGAGAAATACGGAAAAATGAAGATATGCCATACAAATAAATTATGAATAATCAAATCATTATCGGGAGAGATTTTAAGTATTAATAAATATTAATAAACTGACAATTTAAGGCTAAAAATTAGATCTAATATAAGGTCTGCATTTCTGATATGTCTCCAAAATTATTCGTATGTCTTCTTCAGCAGATTGTACAGATTCTTGTCTTTGCCTCGGGCAAAAAGGGATTTTTGAGAGTTTTCGGCTTCACTGAGGGCGCATATGCTGGAGGGGGCTCGGATCTCTGAGATGTCTGCTTTTGAAGTTGTTGTAGTTCGGTGAGTTTAGTCTTTAAGTAATAAGACTACGTAAATCATCTATTATATTACACTTACATGTAACAATGCCATCTGGTCTTGTTGATCTTTAAAGGTATTATTCTGCTCCTGTAATTTTATTTTCAGTTCCTCAATCTCCATTTTCAGTTGTACTTCAGCTCTCGTGCTGGAGGCCGTCTCCTAAACATACCCACATCATAATAATACTGTATCGTTCATGAGTACCTGAGATCTAAAAGCGATAAATTCGGCCTCATCCAACTCTTTTCTGATCCAGGTTCTGGTGGGACTGTTGTCATTCAATTCTGGCGCTGATTTCCTTCTTTCATATGTTGTTAATTGAGCATTCCTTAAGAATAAAGTAGTTTAAATTAACATACGAATTGCGTGGAATTGCATCGACCAAGGTGGGAGAAGTGTCAATGGCCACGAAAACTCGACGATTTACACAAGCGAGGCTGGAGAGACGGATAAAAGGCCTCCTTCCTGTAGTTGTTCTGGCCGCGTCCAATCTGAAATGGTTTTTATTAATCACAGAAAACCCACCTCATCACCAGAGTTGGCTGTAATAAAACGGTCTGATTTGCACCGGAATCGTGGTCCTTTTTCCATTGCCAAGACCTTCTGGCTGACTTTAATTTCTTATGCGCATCAGATCCCTCAGTTATCGACCTAAAAGATCATTCTTTTCAATTATTTTCCTCACAAGTCCTTGTCCAATTCCGAAGATTTCTTTGCTCCCCAGAAGTATAATTCATTGTCAGAAGTGGCGACCATTGTGAACCCGTCCCCACACACCAGTTGGACACAAACATTGCTAGTCAAGGCCCTTACTGGTTTATAGGCCATCCAGAATTGCATGGCTTGTCTGGTGCCGTTCCCCAACTCTCCCATTGCATTCCTCCCGAATAAATGAACATGCCCGTTCTCAAGAAGGACCCCACAATGATGCCATCCAAGGCTCGCATCGACAACTCGAGCTGGGAAAGGCTTCAGCGCCGTCGGAGATTCCAATTTGTCGATGTCTGACTACAAAAAAATCAGATTGATATGAACAACACATTACATATACTTAATGTAATCATACCTTTGTGTCCTTAACATTGGCAAAGAATCCCATGCGATAATTTAAATTGAGTTTGTTATGTTTGTTGGATCCCATCACAATTACAGTTCCGGTTACTGTAATTAACATCGTGCAATCAGGGCCGCATTTTACATTCGCAATTAACTGTTTTGTGGGGATATCGATCTAAAAATGAATCAAGAATAATCTCGATTACCTGGGTTGGGATGAGGATATTTTCGGAGTTCCCAGTCCCCAACTTCCCGTCTTTTCCATCTCCCCACACAAAAACTTGGCCAGTCTCGGTGACCCCAACTGCATGTTCGTATCCGCAACTGATGTCCACGATACTTTCTCTAAAGTTTTCTCAAATGTGACAAGGAAAGTACTTTTATGGGGGCTCCTACTTTTTGGCGGGACATATCTCAAAAAATCAGAAAAAATGTGCTGATCAAGGACATATAAATCTTAGCTGCCCATTTTAGGTTTTTAGGGGTGAAAACTCAATCGGAAGTTGACTTTAGGTCCTATATGAACCCCTTTTCGCTTAATTTTTCACAGGTTTACAATTTTTATTTTGGCTTAAAATGATGTTTAATGAGTTTCTAAGACGTAATAAATCAGTCTTGGCCCAAAAATTTATTTTTCCGACCTTCAACTTCAAAAAAAGCTAATTTAGCCCAAAAGGGAAATCGAACCCGTCCGGCGTTCCCCCTCTTGATTCCCAGACTACGGCACTAACCACTCGGCCACACCGCTCTCTTCCGAAGGAAGAGACCGACTGCGCTTTTTATCGTTTCGAATGCCTGCGCCTTTTGTAGGGAAATTGAGCCAGTTTTTGGGCATTTTCACCCATAAAAACCTAAAATGGGCAGCTAAGATTTATATATCCTTGATCAGCACATTTTTTCTGATTTTTTGAGATATGTCCCGTCAAAAAGTAGGAGCCCCCATAAAAGTACTTTCCTTGTGAGATAAATCATTTGTTGAATCAATAAAATTATTTTAGTCGTCATACCGTAAAAGGGCATCAATAAGTTGAGGTGCCAGAAGATCCTCCTTGGCCTCATTTCCCAGGTAATTCCGATGGCCACAGACCAACACGATCCCCCGATCTGCACAGAATACACTGAAATGTTCTCCGGCAGCCACTTTCTGTATATTCTGACCTTGTAAAGCGGGGATTTTGGTGGGGATTTGACGAGACTTCCGATCCCCGTGGCCCAATTGGCCGTGCTTATTTTCTCCCCAACTAAAAACTTGGGAATCGGTGGTTAAAAGCAGGAAGTGATTGGGACCGAGAGATATCTAAAACGTCGGTTTAATTATGTCCATTATAAAATTAGAATTACCTGCTTCACATTGATTCGGTAAGGCAGATTGGGGATGGCTGATAACATAATCTGCTCGGTCTCGAACATGTACAAGGCCGAGTAACAGTCCTGGGGCTTCTGGATCACATTCTTTTGGGGATTTCTCTTCTTTAGACACTTGTTTCTCTGCACCATTTTCAGAACTTCCGTCGCTGATGGTCGCAGATTCGGGTTTGTATTCAGCATTTCTCGAATTAAAAGTTTCAAATCGCTGCTGTACGGCCCTTTAACTTGTTCATAATCGGCCTAAGCCCTATTATTTCATTTTCTCGACCTACATGAACAATTTTATTGACCAACGCAGGTAAACTGGATCCATCAAAGGGCTTCTGGAGACAGGCCATCTCATACAGACAGCATCCCAATGCCCAAACATCACTTTTCTCATTGTAAGTCTTGCCTTCGCACTAAATATTACATAAAATGGATAATTTTACTACCATTTCTGGGCTCAAATAGTAAGGAGTTCCCAGGATCGTGTTCGCGCCGAGATTTTTTGTCTCCGTCCCCATCATTTTGCTGATCCCGAAGTCTCCAATTTTGACGAGGTTATCCTTGGTTAAGAAGATATTGGCTGATTTGAGATCTCTTTTTAAATGATAATTAAACTACAGTAATCCTACCTATGGAGAACATGATGATCGTGGAGATAAGAGACGGCGCTGATCATTTGTTCGAAGAGGGTCATGATCTCGATCTCCTCCAAGTAGTCCTGTTGCTTGGCCAGTAATTGAGCGAGGGTTCTGGAAAGGGTTTGACCGGATTACTGTAACAAACCCTCCTTCCGCGTATTCCATCTCTATCATCAGGACTCCTCCGTCATAGAAAGAATCGTAGTAACTGATGATATTGGGATGATCTAATCGAGCCAGAAGATTCACCTCGTTTAGGGACATCTGTCTCTCGTTTTGACTCAGTTCAGCGATATTAATCTCCTTTATGATGACCAAAGAATCATCGTCTTTCCGTTTGTAGAGAACGGCACTTCCAAAAGACCCTTTTCCGACAGTTCTGATCTTCTCATAGCCAGTCACGTTATGGGGAAGCCTCGATTTGGCTGAATTGGGAGTGGATTTGGCTGATCCTGGACTTGATTTGGAATTATCTGTGGCACTCATTGCTTTCCGATTCAAATAAATATCAACTGGAGACCTGAGAATCAGTATTGAAACAGCCATTAATCGAATAGTCACCTACCTTCTTAGGAATTTCCCATCCGGAAGTCTAGCCAGAAATCTAATTCTAACCTGAAATAAATGTAATGAAAGGCCCAAATATGGCTTCCATTGCTTAGTAACGGGCATTCTCACCTTGGTCTTGAAGGCTCTTCTTAATTGGCTCAGTAATTCGGCCCGATCCTTGAAGGGTAACGTCACAAATATGTCCAGAGTCACATCTGACGTGAACTTTTCTTTTTCCAGTTTCCTCCAGAACTGGATTAGTCGGCTTATTTTGGTCGGAGTGTGGGTGGGGAGGTACTGTAATTTTGGAATTCAGACAAAATTAACCTAGAGGCCCATAACTTACTGAGGAATAACATCGTAGAGACTCGACCGACTTCGGCGGGGTAAAAATAGTTTGTAAACAGTACCTAACATGGATTGGGTCGGTTTACCCCTTGCACGGGGGGAAGATTGCTGTAGACTGGAATTGTTAAAACGTTGAAACTCATACTATCTGCAAATAATCCCCCCAACCTTTCCCCTCCATGCCTTTTTCACATTTTTGATCTAAAATCGAGTCTGTACGTCGACACCAAGTAGCCGCTTGTCCTTAAGGCGGTTATTGTAAATCTGAGGGCCGTGGTCTTTCCATTGCATAATAGAATTGTTCGGTATTGTCACTGGTCTTTTAGAAAAGTGGAAATTTTTATTTCTCAATCGTTTTCTGTCTCCGCGGTCTCAAAAATATTTCCGGTGCGCTCGGCTAACTGATTAAGTGAATACGGTCATTCTACAAATGTCTTCGAATTCTGAATTTAGTTGCACTCAAATTATGCGCTTACTGAAAAGACTCCTAATACGATTCCCTAAAACTGTAATAATTCTGTTTTTAATGCAAAGCGAAAAGCATGTAAATATAAATGGCGTCATCATAGAAAAAAGTTTGCACCCTGTAGATTTGCAAAGCCCGTCTTTGAAACAATTGGTTTGGACCAACAACCTTGACATAAACTAAAATTTTAACAAAAACTCACGATCAGACTTTGAGGTCAGCAGCAATCAGAATGAGGAGTGGTGATTATTTGCATATTGTATGAGTTTCAACGTTTTACAATACCAGTCTACAGCAGTCTTCCCCCGTTTAAGGGGTAAACCGACCCAATCCATGTTAGGTATATACTGTTTACAAACTATTTTTGCCATACCTGTCCGCGCGAGCCGAAATCGGCCGAGCCAGTGTGATGTTATTCCTCAGTAAAGTAGGCCTCTGTTCTGAACCTGAAACTGCCCGCCCGGTTAAACAAATGTTTATATTTTTGTAATAAACATTCCGAAATTTTTTAAACACCCTTACAATATCCTCCCTTTTACTGAGTAGAAATCTTGTATCATCGCCTTGGATGTTCAGTCCAACATGTCCTATGTGTCCTCTAATATTTCGTAATCTATCTAAATTTGAATTTAAAAAATACTTTTTTTTTATACCCAGCAATTTCTTCAGTGAATCGTTGCTGACATTATACTTAATCAAAATCACATGATTAAACAAAAGATTGGTGAGGTTCTGATGGCACTTGGAATGGGTGACATAGACAGTGCTCATCGATGTGTAATTGCTTTGGTCTTTTGTTAGCTCCAAGGGATCTTGCGTTGTTTCCATGACTGTTGCCATGGGGGGTCTCCTTTCTTTTTTGTGAATTGATTATTTTTAAATTTAAAATACACTGATGGCCTGACCCGGAGGCCGAGTCCATTCGCCCTTTCATCGTGTAATTTGTTGAGGGCCGAAATGTGACCATTTTTTGCATTTGAAGCTCTAATAACGAAGGGAGGGGAGCCCGAGTCCGAGGCCGGCCCAGAATCCATTCGCCGGCCCCCGGGGACATACAAAAGGGCCGGCTCGTAAAACCGTATGTGGCGAAGAGAGAAGGGTCCCGAGGGACCAGCCGCCCGTCCAATTCCCGGCTGGATCAGAGGCCAATCTAATCAGCCGAGGGCGGGGAACGGACCTCCCCTGGGGCATTCCGCATCCAGTGTTCGTCCCCAGCCTTCCCTTTTCTCTGATTCTGATCATGTCCAATTCTCACTCACCCATTCTCGATGCGCCCAAGGTAATCTTGATTAAACCACCAATTAAGAACCCTAATTATGGCTTAAATATTTTTTATTCCTCTTTCATTATTTGTCTTGTAAAGCAAATACTTCCAGATTCCAAAAGGCGAATCCTTCGATGAGATTAATTCAGACGCCGTTGTGAAACCACTATGTCAGAACTGCGGGTCCTCTTTCTCGAATCTGAACGAATTCATAGGTAATTAATAAAATAATCGAGTTAATTAATTCATCTCATTTAATTTATATAAACATTTTTAGATCATATGAGATTAACTCATCTCAAACCGTCCGAAACCGAGAGAAAATGTCGTTTTTGTGATCAAATTTTCTCGGATAATCAGGTAAAATTATCAATAAATCCCATAAAAATATATTCAGGAACGTCTGATCCATCTGAGCGAGCACCTTATCAATACAAAGGCCGAGTTCACTTGTCATAAATGTGACAAAAAGTTCTTCAATTCGGTGTCCTTCAAACAACACTTTGCCGTAACCCATACAGATGTCATATTCAGATGTCAGCTTTGTCTGATGACATTCACCGATCAGAATATATATCAAGTAAGACCTTTAAATGTCTACAGTTGTCTCAGGATCATTTGGTCGTCCATATGAACACAATTATGATATTCAATTGTAATCTCTGCGGGGTCAATGTGCAGAGTCAAGAGATGTTTCTAACGCATGTTCAGATGTTTCATGAAAAAGATGTCCCCTCCCAATTAAATCAAGGAGGTTCGGGAGAGAAGACTATTGTAGTAAGTAAACCTACCCTACTGATGATACGGGAGGCTACAAGGGGAAACTGAAAAATATTATTTTTCTTGCATGTAAGTTTCGAACTTGGGTTATCAATGGTGCTGATTTTAAAAATCTTATTCATTTTTCTGATTTGAAATCAGCACCAGCGAAAATCCCCAAATCCAGTACCTGTGACAAAAAGTCGAAAAAGTACTATTTTACAGTACTACTTATTATAAGAAAAAAAGTTACAATAAAAAATGGATATGATTTTTGAAATAAACGCCATCGATTGTCCTAATTACGACACTTACATGCACGAAAGATAATATTTTTAGTTTCCCCAATCTCCTTTTTCCCCAATTGACGATCCTGACGATAATAACATCAACTTCAGAGGAACCTAAAATGTTTTGTTTGTGATCTGAGGTTTGTGGACGATGTTGAGCTGGATCACCATCGTCTTTTTGATCATTGTAAAGTCCCCAAGAGTGATAGGTGTGCTGTCTGCAGAGTCCAATTAGAGGATATCAACGACTTTTTAACACACTCCAAGAATCATTCAAAGGATCCGACGGAGGTTAGCTGCGCCATTTGCAAGTAAGTGTAATATGACGACCCAAGTAAATGGATAATATAAAAACTAAAAGTATCCTTTCAGACAAATGGTTAGAAGCTCGGAAACCTTGAAAAGGCATGGAGAATATCACTTAGAAAAGGTAAATTATTTACATTGTTTGAAATTATTTAAAATTAATTTAAGGATCCCGGTCCATCTCCAGAAATCGAAAAAGTGGAAGAAACAAGAGAAGGGGTCACAGAAGAGGTGATCTGCCATTGCGGACAGAAGTTTGAGGACCCCCAAGATCTGCAAACACACTCCCTGGAACACCTACAACAAGTCACTTCGGAACATCTTTTCAATCTTCGGAAGGAATTGTAAGTGTTGTTGCAGAGGTAATCGAAAATTACATTCGATTTTTCTGATTTGGAGAGAATAGGTTACCCCACCGGATAGGTTACCGCACGGATAGGTTACTCCGGACGTTTAAAAAAATTTTTAAAATGTTTTCGCTTCGGAACAGGAGAAAAAGATTGGGGCTGCCCGAGTTCAGCCCCCCAGGAAAGTTAATTCAAACCCTCACTGTTTTGTATCCCTCCATGGTGTTGGTGTTCACATTCAGGCCGTCGTGATCAATACTAAGCGTGTTATTTTTAGCATACCAAACCCCCAACGTTGTACATCCAACCCCCTACGTTTTAGATCAAACCCACACATTTCAGATTGGATGAGGGGGTTTGTACTGGGTCAGGGGGTCTGAACTGGACTAGGGTTTGTACTACCTTAGCCCCAAAAGATTTTTAAAATTTTAGTTTTCATGTTGTTAATTTTACGGATTTTTTTTCAGTCTGAATACAAAAGTCTTTTGAAAATTCCCATAAATACCCGAAAATACCCGGCCTCTCGGGTATTTGGGTATATACCCGGGTATATACCCCGTCCGAAACCTAGTAGAGGGTAATGTTTCCACACAAATTTTTTTGCGCGAAATTGGCAATAAGGTGGTTTTCTCTCTGACCGCACTCCGCGTTTCGCGTACTCTCTCGGCGACAAAGATCGTTCAATATCTCGGCTGCGCCTGCAAAGCGCGAGCTAAAATTTTCAGGAAATAATAAATATTTCATCGGGCGTTTTTACAAGAGACAATCTAGTTCCTAAAAATTTTAAATTCTTACGAACGACTCAACAACCCTATTAGTTTTACACAAAAAATCGTTTTTTCCTGTTATGAAGCGAAAACATTGCAAAATTTTATTCAATTTTGTACAATTTTTTTCTATCTCGAATAGACATGGATGTGGGGCCGGGCCGGCTTTTTCCGGCCCCGGGCCGGGCGGTTAGTAATTTTTTGTTTTAAAGATTTTAGATGGACACTTGAGGCATTGGGGATGGGCGTTACGGTATGTTACAGTAACCTGACAAACGTCGGATCAACTACAAAGTTGTTCAGCTTTACGGATAACGTATTGACACACTCCGGATTCCACGTTTGTTAGGGTCAAGGCTTCAGGCCCAAGATTTTGAATTTAGGCCTGAGGCCCGGTTGGAAAAAAAATTATTTTTTTCTTGAAACGAAAAATTAGGCTCAAAAAAATATATTTTTGCTTTACTCTGTAAAACAAAAGTTAAAAAATATCAGAAGAAGGGAATGCAGTTGTCGAAATCAGCACCATCAATTACCCTAGCCCGCTCCTCACCTTTTTTTGCTGACCTTTTTGACCAGCCGACATTTTCGTACCCAACACTAAATAACATCCGTTTAGAGGCCCTTTTGTTTGCCCTAAATGCCCGAAAATTTTCCCATCAATGAGTGCGTTACAAGGTAAGTAAACGGGTAAATATAACTGTTTAAAAGGACATTCCCACATTCATGTTAAACGGAGACATCCCTGCGATAAATGCAAACAATGCTTCTCAACAACAGCCAGATTGATTGCTCACAGAAAAAGGCATCTGGGAGAGAGGGACGTGAAATGTCAGATTTGTGATCAATGCTTCGAAAGGTAAGGACGGAAGTAAAACAAAATTATATATTTTGTAGGAACGAGTTGTTAACCAACCACATGAAAATCCACGAAATGAATATCCAACTAAACCCGATCCTACAACCAAATTAAAAAATAAATTATGGTTTAATTTATGGCGCTTATCACAATCTTCTAATTCATTCATGTTACCGTACAGGGTGACGCAAAACAGTGTGGAAGTAAAGATCGTTGAATAGCTCGAGAAGCACGGGGCGTATCTTTTATCAAAAATAGCTTATTTTGCAGCACGGACTTGAAGAATCAAGAATACAAGGAAATTTTTGTAAAATTGTTTTGAGATTTGAGCTCTTTGCAGTTATCCAAGAAGTTTAAAAGTCGTATTAAAAATTCGAAGTAATGCGTTTTTAGAATGTGCAAAAGAACTTTTTCTTGTTTCGGCGTAGAGAAAATTTTTCGGCGGAGACATTTCACGTCCTTTTTGAAAATGAGACCTCGATACAAAGCATAGACTTGTCTACTACTATGAAAATCTGAGCGTCTCTCTTATTTGCCTTGTGAAAAAATTACTATTTAAAAAATTACTATTTTTTTGACAGGAACTTACAGAGACATTTCTTCAAACTTCATTTGTTATTATACAAAAATAAAATAAAATTTGTCAGTTTGAATCAGAAATATTTGCGGCTTAATGTCAAATCGATTAAACAAGTATGAACAGAATGCTACATCTTTTTGAAAAATTTATTTACCAGGACAAAAGACGCGGCAAGTGAATATGGAATTGGTCACGATGAAACTGAATATGCAATAAAATGTTTAGAACTTGGCAAGATTGGTGTTGATCACATCATCCAGTGCGATCTCCAAGGCCTCGTTGGTTCCCTTGAGTTTAGATATCACATCTCGCGCCCATAAGAAGTACTCCTTGACCCGAGATTTGCTCCAGCCAACTGGAGTCGCTCTCTCCAAATCTCGGAGATTATAGAGTTTATCGGCCAACTTTACCAATTTCGCCTAAACATTATTTTATTCGCACGAGCTAGTGCAATTCAATATAATATTTTTTGCACCCTTACTTTATGACAAATCCCTTCAGCGTGTTCAACCTGAAGTTGTTTACGTTTTTCTTTGGGCAAACTTTTGTCATCTGTACATTCATTCACAATGGTATATATCTCTTCGCCAAACTCTGCCTTGATCTCTTCTAATGTGGTCTTTGTATCTTCAACTGTGTCATGCAACATGGCTGCAGCCAAAACAACAGGATCAGTGATCTTTCCCACAGATGTCAACAGATAGGCCGTTCCTGAGGTATAGAGTATATCGAAAGGGTTACCGTAACATACCAATGGGATGGTTAATATAAGGAGTTTGTCGAGCATCCTTCCTTTTTTGGAACCGATGACGTCTGGCTGCGAGATCTGTGGCCTTGACTAACAGGGCAATGCCTTCATCAAAGGGAAGTTCACCATTGAGATCCTTTAAGGATTTTGAATCGATTTTATCGTCTTCAGTCCGCTCTTCTTTGTTATTTTCTAATTTCGGATATAAGGATTCTTCCCCATAACTTTCCATAATTACGCAGCTTGACGACCAAATTATTTTAAGCAGTATTTTAAAATTCAAAACAATCACTACTTGGTGTCGGCAATAAAAGGAAAGTCGGCTTAAACAATCAAAAACTAAAAATAAAACGATTCCAAAACACTGAAATTAAGCAAGCGGTGTTGAAGTAATTGAGAGGAATGCTGAACGAAAGTCTGGAATATTTGTAGATCAAGGGAATGAAAGCGCGACGCAAGAGAAAGTCAAATCGGGGGTCAGTGCCTTTTATACTTTTCTCAGATCGCAAGAAAACCCGCGCCTGTTTTTTTTTGCAATCACAGATCTGCATCATTTTTGTGCGAATTCTCTTTTATTCAGCCTTAGGGGATATAATGCCCGGCTCTTCCCGATGAACAGGTGGTCCCTCTAAATCAATCCTTGGCCAGATCTGCTCCCTTGGCCCACTTTCTGCCCTCCAATCCCGCATTTTAACGTGAATTTGGCTTCGAATCTTCCTTAAGGAGAAAGTTTATGGCATAAGATCTCGAGTCCTACACCTCAAATAAGGATGCTCTTTTCCGGAGGGGGCCCCTCGAATAAACCGAAGAAGGAAGAGAAAAGGGAAAAGAAGTCTGATCGAGGTGAGTCCTCTTTCTTCATCAGTTCCGTGTTTAGATGACAAGTATGAAGTCCAAGAGGCCGTCTTCACCAGATGGGCCAACTCTTTGTTCGACGATCCCATCACCGAGATCAAAGACATCGTAGAACTAAGTTTTCTGCAGGCATTCACTAAACTGATCACCGGCAAAACAGTGGTAATACTCTATAAAATACGACTAGTAAATTCAAAAAAACGTGCTAAAATAAAATTTCAGTCGATAAGTGGGAACAGATATGATGACATTGATGTCATCATTCACATTCTCGCTTCTGATGACGATGACAAGATTTTGGCTTTAAGTGTCCCCGATCTCTGCGAAGGGAATGTAAAACAACTTCTGATCCTCTGCAACTCATTTATAAACATGTATTGGAGGAGATTTGCGCCCCAAGAAATGGGAGATAGGAAGATTTCCGAGGCCATCAGAGATTGGTGCCTCGAGGCAACCGCAGGATATGATGATGTGAGGAATATAAAGTAACAATATTTTAGTTACAGGTATGTGTTAACGACTTCACGTCTTCATGGAGAGATGGAATGGCATTAAACATCTTGTTACATTCCTACGAGTGAGTAGTATTGACTTATAAGACCGCCACTTTAGTTCCAATATAGTAGATATGAATGCAGTCCGAGATATGCGAGGTGATGAGAGATTGGAGAACGCCCTAAGTATTGCCAAAAGATATTTTAAAGTCCCCAAACTCATATTGTCCAAAGGTAACACAAGCAGCTCTTATTTACTCTCGATTTAGAATTCCACAGTGAGCACTTAGATTCCAAAAGTGTTCTTTGTTATTTGATGATGTTGTACATAGCGATGGCATGTTATTCCAATTCCCAAAGTAGTTCTAGTAAGAAGTCGAGCAGGTCTTCTGATATCACCAGATGGGAAGAACGTCCTCCGGAGACCTTGCAACCCCCGAAAGAATCGACTATTCTAGAGTTATCACCCAGTACGTCTGTTCAAAGTAGTACTCATTCTTCAGCTCCGAGCTCTTCCACAAATGTTACAGTAATCCATAAGACGGATCCCATGCAGCAATCAACCGAAACCATATCGGATGTGAACATAATTGACGTAAAAATAACTCAATATAAACATAATATTTAGGCGGAGACAAGATCCCGACATTCCTCAGTTTCGTCTAGTCATAAGTCATCAAGGAAATCATCAAGATCCAAGAAGAATGAGAACGTCCTCAAAGAATACGAAAGATGTCTTGAAAAGGTTCTGGCATGGTTGCTAGAAGCTGACGAAGAGCTAAATTCTATGGAACCAGTCAACGAATCTGATGTGGACACGGTGAAGAATCAATTCAGAGATCATGAACAATTCATGCTGTCCTTAACGGAGAGCAAAGACAAAGTTGGACGCGTCCTTCATGAGTAAGAAACTGATAAGTGGATACTACTTATTTAGAGGACAAAAACTGGTGGATGAGTTGCCGGAAGAAGAGGCTAAATCCGTCAATGATCAACTATTACTTGTGAATCAGCGATGGGAAGACGTCAGATGTCAAGCCATGCTGAGACAACAAGCTCTTCAAGTTCAGTTGAATAAACTACAAAAAGAACAGCTACAACAAATATGTGGGTGGCTCTCGGGAGTCGAGGGTTTAATCGAGGACAGGAAGACGTTACCTTCCGACATTGAGCAATGCCGACAACAAATAACAGAACATACTGTATTCGAAGAACAAATCGAGAAACAGCAACAAGCCATCAAGAAACTCGCTTCTTATATGGCTGTTGTCAGTGATGAAAGCGTAGACGACGATGATTATGTAAAGATTGAAAGTCTGCTAAAGGAAGTAGGGGAAAGGTAAGGCAATTTTAAAATCAATCAAAAAATCATGTCGTAGATGGGACCGAATCTGCAGCTGGACTGAGAAGAGAGCGCAAAATCTGGATGGAATATGCGATCTGCTCAAAGAATACGACAAGAAGTTTACTCATCTCTCGGCATGGTTAACTGCTCGACAAGAAGAACTGGTCCGTCTGAGATCAGCTCATCATTTAACGACGACAGAAGAAGTTGAAGAACAAAAGAAACTTATTAAAGAGATGGACGAAGCTCTTCAAAAAGAACATCCTTCCTTCGTTGAGCTGTCCCGCCTGTCTACTGAGCTACGGAACCGATATAAACTCGAGAATCAAGAATTCACAGAAAAAATCATCAAGGATTTTGACTCGGTTACTCAGAGATGGGAGAATATTGTCAGCAGATTGGAGGAGCACTCACAAATGGTAGGCATAGAAACAAGTGAAATCAGCTTTAGTTAAACCGTGTCAAACTAAACCCAAGAACAGTATCATCGCAATCCGATTCTTCAGCACAAGGAGAATCATCAAGGGAAGAGGTGGGTACTGTAAAAGAAGGATTGACTATTACTTTAGGGAGAGGCTAGATTGTCAACAGAGGAATCTGATGAGATACCCAGACAACCCGCGGCGCATTCCGAGGAAACGATTAATATTGTAGAGCTATTTATTGAAAAAACAAAACAATTCGAAGCGTCGTTAAAGCCATTGGCAGAAAGGTTAAAACAGCTCAAGAACCCTACCAAACAACAATTCACCGTTATAGCTGACGAATTTAAGGTACGAAAGAATAAAAAAATAAAAGACGATTTTAGACCCAACTCGCTCAAGTGGAAGAATTGGACGCTTTGGCCGAGAAAGTACACCAGTCCAGCATGAATCAAGCAGAACTGCATGCCGTTAACGAAAACCACGAGCGGGCCATGATGTTTTACGGGAAACTAGTCAACGAATTCACCGAACGAATCAAATATATGCAAAATCCGAATGCTTCCAAGGATGATACAGCTAAAGTGGAATTACATCTCACGGAATGGATCGACATGGCCAAGGCCCTCTGGAAAGATATAACAAACACTCCGAAAGAGGCCCGAGGCCATCGAATCGACGCTTTTCTGATTGAATTATTGGAATTACAAAAAAAATTCTCCGATTTTAAAGCAGCAAATCAAAACACGGAAAGATTCAGACCTCTAGAGAATCAACTCATCGAATTACAACAGAAAGCCAGAAGAGAAAAAGAAAAGGAAAAAGAAGAAAGAGAAAAGGAACAAGAAGAACAACAAAAAGAAGAACAAGACCCCAAGAAAGCCCTAGAATGGATAAGAAATGTGATCGTGGAACTCAACAGATTTAACCTTAATTCAGGAGATTTAAAACATCTCAAAGATCTGGAACAAACGCTCAGAATGTAAGTATAAAAGTAAAAGGAAAACAGTTTCGTACAGAACTTCCGAACAATTGAAAGGAAAACTGGACGTGATAACTGATGAAGACTTTGTAGCCGAAACAGAGAAAGTGGTAAACATACTTAAAAAGACAACAGATGAATTGAATGTAAAGATAAATACAATTGAAAATATCATCCACAAAGCTGTGACGACCGAGCAACTGGCAGATAAATTTGAGAGAAGATTGGCCGATCTGAAAAGAGGGCAATTCGAATTGGGAGTAACGGAATCTGAATCCCGGGTAGGTTTAAGCGTTCGGAAGGGAAAGAGTTCGAAAGAGGGGAGTGTTCGAACTCAACCAAATTTTGTGTTTTATACCCGGGAAGAGTCTGCCCGTTCTCGGAGGATAGGTTACCCCACGGATAGGTTACCACACCGGATAGGTTACCTAGAGGATAGGTTACCCTTTACCAAAAAAAGAAAAAAGTTTTTTTTGAAATGTTTTCGCTTCGGGACTTGGAAAAAAAAGAATTTTTTGTGAAAATTGAATAAAATTTGAAATGTTTTCAGCTGACTGAGTATGAACTGATTGAATATGAAAACTGGGTTTCTGTTACTTTACTACCTTTAGGGATTCTTTTTGAAATTTTTTCGACTTATAACACTTTCAGACGTTAACGGTGTTGTTTTGGTGCCTATTACTGCTTAAAAAACACAGTTTTAACACTTGGTACTAAATAGTACTACCTGGTACTATTCATTACGAGGTGCAAATTTGGCAGTAAGGCAGTAATGGTGATGGTTTGGTGCTTAGTAGAGCCCAAAAACACATGGTACTATATAGTACTAGGTGGTACCATCGATTTTAGACAAAATTTTAGTGCTGGCGGCACCACAGTTCATATTCATTCAGACACCCTTTTTTCTACTCCCGATGTGAAAAGATTTCAAAATTTTGTTGAATTTTCCAAAAAATCCGTTTTTCCCACTCACGAAGAGAAAACATTAAAATTTTGTTTAATTTTCCAAAAAAAATCTTTTTTTCCAGTCCCGAAGCGAAAGGATTGCAAAAAAAATTTTTTTCTTTTTTTGGTAAAGGGTAACCTATCCTCTAGGTAACCTATCCGGTGTCCGAGAACTGCTTTACTTTATTTTATAGAAATTACGGGACGAATTATTCCAACATAATGGCCAAAAAACTAAAGCCATCAAGCAGATGGATGAAATGTTACAAATATGCCAAAGTAGCAACGAAATAGAAGCTGCAAATGGTTGGAAAACAAGAATCAATAAGTTGGAACGACAATGGAAAACTCTAGAGAAGGATGTAGAAGAATATATATCGGTGGTGGCGAAGAACTATAGGAAACATTTCCAAGACATTGTGGCTGAACAAGAGCAGCTAAGTAATCAACTTAGAGAAGCAATGATCGCAAGCGGAGAAGCAACAGATGCGGAAGAACTCAGTGAACATGTGGATGTAATATTATATAGATGCTAATTTCATTATTTTGCTATTTCAGAACATGGAATATTTGTTGGAGAAACTGACAAAGACAGGCACAGAAGAAGTGGATCCGTTTCAGCAATATAATCTGACAAATGACACATATGTACAACGAGAGATCGAGCGAGTGAATGTCCAGAGGAAGCACATAATAGACTTGGCCAAGGAACGTTGCGCTCGATTGCAGGAGGCCATATCCAAGTGCGAGATGTTCGAAAAGGATTTGTGCAACTTCCAATCTTGGTGTCAACATATGAATCACATTTTGAATACAAGATTGTCCCAGGATATAAACGCTTTGGATGTCCCCCATGAGTATAAGGTAAGTAACTTGTATGATCGGATTTGTAAAGGCGTGGAAAACATTCCCCATTTTATTTTCCAAGGTTTTGCCGATATCCCTCTTGTTTTATACGTCGGAAAAAAGTTATAATGATAAGCGGTAATTCTGGTCATGGAATTATCGACGGTGAGAACTTTGGGATCGGCATAAAGTCCGTGCGACCGTTTGTTGCAAAAAAATCTTGGATTAGCTCAAAAAAGACTTCAAAGTGGAAAGAGGTAAAAAGTATAATGTACCTTAGCACGTGTGTGATATCATTTATTAGGGATAACAAAAACAAAATTATAAGTGTGAACGCTATAAAAATTGATACGGTATACCAGAGAATATGGCGTAGAGAAATTATGGGTGACGCACGGTTAGGCGGTGCAAGTTCGGGGTAAAAACTTTTTCCCCTTTTTCTTAGGTGATTTTTGAAAATTCTGCTTGAATTTTGAAATACAACAATATGGGTTGTCCTGTCGGTATTTATTTTTCTTGTGTATCAGTACACTATATACCAAACTTGGTCCGAATTAGAAGTGGATGGTCAAAACTTTTTACGCGTTGTATAATATAACTGATATCGAACATCATTTCTGTATTTTTTCTTATCTTTCTGTAACTATTAAAGTGTTGTATAGTCTTCAATAGGTGTGTTTTATACCAGGCCATAGATAGCACTGCGCCGATAATTCTGAGTTATTGAAATTACACCGAATTGCTTTATATATTTTTACCGTATTTCAGAAAGCCAGTGCAGAAGGAACTCTGCTGTCTGTAAGTTCTAATAAACTTGCTGGTTTGTGTGCGATCTTAGTGTGAATCCTTACTTTTTGATAGTACTATTAGTGTTTGGTGTTAGTGTGTGGAAGATTCCATTAATCATGTAATTTAATATGTTACCATGTAATAAAAATACTTTCAGCAAATGAACACAGAGTTCTCAGAATATGATGTACTTCTCCGGTCATTGGGCGAATTCATAGAAGAGAGCAAATCACATTGGAGTTCATCGGACCGCTTGAAACTGCAGAAGAACCATGCTTCTGCTCAACTTGAAGAATTAAAAGGGAGATTTAACCTGTTCAAGAAGCCGGTCCAATTCGAAAAATCATTGGAATCGATTGAAAAAATGTTGCAAAATGTCGAGGAATCCCTTGATGATTTGGCTGGTGTCAAGGCCGAGAACTGTGAATATTGCCAGATCCATATAAGCCAAACAATGAAACAAGTGGCCAGTTGCCAAGAGACGCTCATCGATTTGGAAAACAAGAAGGATGCTTTGGTTCAAGAAGGGATATTCGATGAAGAACAAGCAATAATTGCAGATCAAAGATTGGAAACAGCTTTGCGGAAGACTCAAGCCTTGGATGCCAGGGCTGTAAATGACATGGAGAGGTTGCAACAATCCGCACAACTTGTTAAAAAGTACGAAGCAGAGAAGAGCAACATTTCCAAGAATATTCGGGAAATTGAAGATAAGGCAGTCAAGGCCCCAGATGATATCAGGAAAAGTCTGGAGGATGCTGTTGCCGGAATCAAAAAGGCCCTCGAATTGAAGGCCGTCCTGCATCAAAACGCAGTTCGATTGTCTGACTCGGAACTGGACGAATACGATCGAAAGGTGCAAATCCTTCGAAATAAATACGGCAGCCTTTTAACTTCTGATTCGGAATGCGCTGATCACTTGAAAACAGTTGTAATTTCCTTGGAACGAAGTGTGAATATGTTGGAAAGAAGTGGTGACAAAAAACAGATGCAACAAGTACGAGAGAAATTGGTTAACATTAACCGACAACTTCTGAATTCTGGTGATGAGATTCGAAAAGAGTTGGGTCCCAAAGTAGCCGAAATAAATTCTAGGATTTCCGAATTGGAAAGGGAATCCAGAAGCATAAGCAGGACGGCCAAATCGTTGAAAGAGACCTCAAGCGAGTTACACGAACCCGTGCTTCCTCCAACTACCGATCTCAACAGTGACAACTTCGAAGAATGCGTTTTCGAATTCTTAAGATCCTCCAAATCTCTTTCTAGTTACTTGAATTTCAAAACGTTCCCAGTTGAAGACACAGCCAAGTGGGTTCAGCGAGTTAAGGTATGTTTAATTACTTTAATTCAACGAACTAATCTTACTTTTTAGGTAGCAAGCCAAGTCAGTGCTTCAAATGAAGAATATCGGGAAAGATTGGTGAAGTTTGGGAGAGAATGGGCCGAAAAAGGGAGAATGGAACTCTCAGATCAACAAATTCTCGACTATCTCGATGAATCTGATGCCTTGACAACTAAAAATTCTGAACAAATACAAAGCGAAAATGAACTTTTAAACGCGTTCGAAACGTTGGAGGAGATGACCAATAACTGTTTAACAAGCATTAAACAAAACATAGAAGAAATTCATAAATTGGATTTGACTGATCAACTAAACGTCCTAAAAGCACAAGATGAATTAGAGGCTGTGAATGAACGGATTACAGAATCGTTAATTGCTATTGACAAATTCAGTCAGAACGCCCCAGGCAGAGAGAAGATCTTCCAGATTTTGTACGATAAGATCTCTGAGTTACAGGTAGAGGTTGAGTATGCGAATGCTAGAGTTAGACAGGCCCTGACAGATCTATTAACGACTACAGAGCAGGTCTCGGATAAAGAACAGGACTTCAAGAAGAAGCCCGTCCATCCCGATGGGGTGTCAATGTCCTCTGGAGCGGGACTTTCCTTGGCCATGGATGTTCAAGAAACCGAAGGGGAAGAATATTTCTCTGATGCTGCAAGAAATCAGAATAAAATTGGAGATGTTTTCAATGATCTGGATACTTTCGAAGATTTCTTTGATAGAGATGAGAGTCTTCCGTTCGAAGGAATCGATGAGAAGGACCAGTATCTGAATACAATTGAGCAAAGGCTGGCAGAAGACAAAAAGGTGATCAAGCAGATGCAGATGAACATGGATGTAAACGAATATGAACATACCATGGGCCGTTTTAAAGCGCTTTCACAAAATTTGCTCACAAGACGTGACAACATGAGGAATAATCGATCCACCATCGACAATCTTTTCTCCTTCTTCTCCCAAGCAGAGGAAGACGTGTTCAAGTTGGATAACATCATCCGAAAAGCAGACAAGAATAAAAGTAAAGACCATTCCGTTGACATGGAAGATTGGGAGGCTGGCCAATTGGAAACCGAGAATCTAATCCCGTCGTTGGCCGTCCATATTCAGCAATGTGAGAATAGATATCACAATCTCAAGGATAAATTGTCAGCCTCTCTACAAAATGAATTTGGAACTCGTCTGGCTAATCTAAATGATGATTTTAATCTTTTGAGACATGCGGTTGAAAAGAATAGAATGATTTTGGAGGATAAATTGGCCGATGAGAGGTACCTATTGAAAAATATGAACAAGTTCTCCAACTGGTGCGATGAAATTGAGAAATTTTTGGTAAGGATTCCCTTAGCTAAATCGTTGTCACCGTACTTGTTTTGTCTATTCTCTAAATTTATTCTATGCAGAATAAACAAGAATCGTTCTTGGATCCTTTGGGACTAGACGCTTCCTACGAGCTCATGAAGCATCGACAAACCGAAGTTGATGAGAAGATCCTTGCCTTCCGAAGCATAGAAATGTTGAAAGATCGATTCGTAGCTTTAGGCGATGTCGACACTGAAGTCAAACACAGAATCCGAAGGGAAATCACACAGTTGGCAAAGCGAATCAGTGATGTATGTTACAATGGTAAGAGTTAATAACAATTTGTTTTAGCTGCAATTGGCGATGACGAAACAGACAAAAGAACTGGCAGATCTGAAGGAAATATCGGACGAATTTTGGACGGAGGTGTCAAAGATCAACAACTGGGTTCAGGATGCTGATGTTCAAGTAAGCAATGTGGAGAAGGCTCATTTGTATAAACCAATGCTCTTCAATCTGAAGAAGATGATTGCTGAATCTTCCGACTTGAAATTGCAAACTCAACTAATGCAACGGCAAGTGGCGGAAGAGCTTCTTGAACTGAAAGCTCCCAACGAAATCCATCATCAGTCGGGAAAGGTAAGTGATGGGTGGACATCGGAAATGTATTTTAGACTGTGGATACGGTAGCGAAAAACTTCAACAACGTAATCGAAAGGGCACGGGAACTGCTGGAAGGAACGCTAAAGGAAGAACAGGTAGAAAAATTAGAATTTGCTCCCGAATTGGAACTGGAACAACTGGAATCACCACCTCGAAATTACAATGGACGAGATGACAGTACAGTGGAATATGGAACATTAACCAACAGGGATGATTCATTGCCACCGGCATCAATGAAAGACTCTGGCAGCAAAAGTCGAGCGGAAACCGAGGAATTCCACGATGCATTGGATAGACCATTAGCCGAGGCATTCGATCACCTTAACAACTCAACTATTTTGGATGCGAAATTCAATCCAGAGGAAAAACAACGTCAAGAAAAATGTATCCAGATAAACGGCAGGCTGCAGGAAATTGAAAGGAGCATCTCCACCACCGTCAACATCACAGATCAATCTCAGATTCGGCAGTTAATATCTGACAATCAAAACTTCCTTAATGAGATTGGAATTCATAAGGTGGAACTCCAGAGAATTCTTAATCAAACTGAAGAACAATTGATTTCTTCTCGAGCAATCCAATGTCTCTACGATTTGGAAAAGATATTAGAGTCCTGTAAGAAGAGGAAGCTAGAGCTAACCGAGATGCTTCATCAAACAAGGCTGTGGGAACAACTCCGATCAGAGTTGGAACTATGGCTAACCGAAGGGAACGAGAAATTAATGGCAACGGAAAGGGTGAATGAAATGGATGAAGTGACTCTGGAAGCTGAATTAAAATCAGTAAATGACATTACCGGAACAATTGACAATATGAAGGCGCAGATGGAACAACTGAACCTGAGATCAAACGAAATGATCGACAAATTCATTTACGATGACAACCACACACTCTCGCAGCTAACCAGCAAACTTAACACGCAATGGACAAAGTTCAATGAAAGGTAAGAGGAATGGGGAAGAGTTTAACCGAAAGTTTCAGTTTATGTATTAGGAGGGCTGTGTTGGAAGCATCGTTAAGATCGCGAAATGATATTCACACAACACTGACCCAACTGGACGGATGGCTAAACAAACAACTCGGAATCCTGAAACAATTGGACGCTGATACCGAGAATAAACAAAGATTAAAGGACACGAGTAAAAGAAGAGACTGGATGGGTCAAGAAAGGGAGTCTAACGCAGAGATCGAGGCTCATCGACAAGTAATAACTTCGGTTAGAGACATGTGCAAAAATCTGCTGAATGTCCTAGAGGCCGACAATGAGCGGCAGACTCTGCAGAACAAACTGGAGGCCGTCGAAGCAAAATGGGTTCAAATCAACGAATTGGACTCTATTGTTAGGTAAAGTTTTTGATTAGAAATAGGAGCAATTAGAGGTGGCAATCTGTCCGGTCGGGCTTTCAAACCTTTTCGACTTGTACAGCACATATAAAAATAACTGTGGAGAGCATAAAAGTTTTGGAAAAAATATCAAGGACTTTTGTCCAAACTTTTGTCCTACGGGTCTTGGCAAACTTGAAAAAGCCCCGAGCCGGCCTAACGACTTGGGCTCGCTGGCCAGGCCGCGAAGATCGCCCAGATGGATTGCCACCTCTAGTAGGGCCAATGATGAAATCAGATTGCGTTAATTGAGTTATAATTTTAGAGAAAGAATACAGAACGCCCAGGACGAGTGTGAGAAGCTGACAAAAGACTTGTCAGAACTCTTGCATTGGACGGATATGCAGATTAGCACAATATTACATGATCAACCAGTGGGCGGAGACTTAACTACAGTACAACAGCAAAGCGACACGATCAGAAAAATTGAACGCCAGTTCGACTCAAAGAACCGCGAAGTTTCCGACTGCATTCAGTTATCCCACAGTTATCTGATGCAACATGATTTACGTCCAATGATTCATAGGGGATCTGCTTTCGATTCAAGTAAAGAAATGGAGAAATCAGATGCCCAATTAGAAGAACGAAGGATTGGGGTGCAAATTCTGGCAGACAGCGAAAAGTTGAAGAGCTCTTATGACGCGTTGAAACAGCACTTAAGTGCATGGCAGCGAGTTGTATCCACAGCTCACAGAGAACTTCAGGAGTTGGATACAGCAATCGCTGAATCACTGTTGGCCATTGGGACTATCGAAAATGAAATGGACGGAATGAAATTGGTCGAAGATCTGAGACTGGAGGAATTAAAGGAAGCGAAGATAGAACATGCTATCCTTAAGAAGAGAGTACAAGATACTGCTGTGAAAGTTGATGATGTCAACGATTGCACAGGCCAAATTGCCGCACAGAACATCGTCTTGAGTCCTCATATGGAAATGCAAATACAAACGGTAAATGCCAGGTATGAGAAGCTAAGCAAAGAAGTAGGCATCAGAGGTGCTGCTTTGGAGCGTGCCTTTACCGACTTCGGTCCGTCCAGTGAACATTTTTTGTCGGAGTCAGTCCAACCCCCATGGCAACGTTCCATATCTGCCCTCAATCAAATGCCTTATTATGTGGACCACGTGACAGAAAATACTCAATGGGATCATCCAAGCATGGTAGATATCTTCGAGAAACTGTGCACTTTCAACCAAGTCAAGTTCAGCGCTTATCGGACAGCAATGAAATTGAGAGCTCTGCAAAAGCACATGTGTTTGGATCTTATTGATCTACCTAGTCTTGATCAAGCCCTCCACAAATACAGAAATGCACCGTTGGATGAGAAGATATCCATCGAGGACGTTGTGATGACCCTAGTTCCCTTGTTTGAGTCAGCGCATCAAAAGTACCCTCAATTGCTAAGGAATGTTCCCCTAGCTGTAGATTTGGCCCTTAATTTACTACTTAACATTTACGATCCATGCCGTGACGGGAAACTACGAACGGTGTCATTTGCCATAGCAATGGTCGTATTGTGCAACGCAACACTCGAGTCGAAGTATAAATTCTTGTTCTCGTTAATTACAAGGGACGAGGGTGTTGACCACAAACAATTGGGATTATTATTCTATGATCTTATTCATGTAAGTCTTAAAGTCGTTTTTTGGTAGCATCTTATTGCAGATTACGAAACTGTTAGGAGAAGCGGCAGTGTTTGGAGGCTCAAACATTGAACCATCTGTCCGATCTTGCTTTGAGTACAGTAAATATCCGGCCAAACTTTCTGTTGATCAATACCTTAGTTGGCTCAAGAAAGAACCCCAAAGTATAGTATGGTTACCAGTAATGCATCGTCTGGCGTCATCGGAATTTGCAAAGCATCAGGCCAAATGTAATGCATGCAAGATGTTCCCCATTGTTGGAATGAGATATCGATGTCTGAGGTGCTTCAATTATGACATCTGCCAGAATTGCTTCTTCTCTCAGAGAACTTCCAAGAGTCACAAACTGACCCACCCAATGCAAGAATACTGCACACCGGTAGGTCAATAAAAATAGATTAATCCCTTCGTTGCAGACAAAGTCAAAAGACGACGTTAGAGACTTTACTCTTATGGTCAAGAACAAGATGCGAAGAAGCCGAAGCAAACGCGGTTATCTTCCTGTAGATACGGTGGACGAAGGCCTTCCCCTTGAGAATAACCAGAATGTTCCCCAAAACCCAGCCACAGAGACAATTCATCAAAGAGTCCAAGTTTTCTCTCAGCGTTTACTAAAACGCCAACAAGAATCGATTAGTGCAGTTAACGTCCAGAAGGCGTTACAGATCAAAGAAGAAGCAAAGGTTGAGATCAAATCAACGTCAAAACAACCCCTTCAGTCAAAGTTACATAAGTCGGCTACGGATGGACCTGGAATGCGAAGAGATGTCAACGAAATAAAGTCACCATCTCAACTTATCAAGCAAGTAGAACAGATGCACAAGGAAGAAATGGACCAACTTCTTCAGAAGCTACAGTATGAAAATAGGTAGGCCGACAGGGTTTTATTAAAATCAACATTTTCAGTGAATTACGCCAAGCGGTGGAAAGGAAACGGCATTTGGGATCGACCCCAAATCTAGAAGGAATGAGGCAAAGCGGTCCGCAATCTGGATATCCGCTCAGTGCTCGCCACACTGCCCAACCTGGAATATATGCATCGACCCAAACAATGCCCCATGGAACATCTATCGGTATCTCGCAGCCCCATCCCTTCGCTCCACATAGAATTGTATCACAACCTACATTATTCAGCGAGGACAATAGAAGACATTACGGACGGTCCGCATCATCCCTACCGCGTGGATATAGCGAAATCGAAAACTTTACAACAGATCAGAGACGTCTTTTAGATGCCAAGTCCATAAGAATTCATGAGCACCAACTTGAAGAACGTTCACGAGCACTAGAAGAGCAAAACAAACAACTTCAAATACAGTTGGATAGATTGCAAAGAGTTGTGGATAAGGTAGTCATAACCCTCTTAATTTTTATATTCTTTTCTTTTCTAATTTCAGCAGACTCCCTCAGAATTCCCTCGGCCAGTCGACACATCTCACATTCGACAGGAGTTTGGACATAGAAAACCCGAGTTCCCAGATTTTGGAATGTATGGAGTTAGTTCAACGGATGAAGACGATACGCCTGGAGGTATAGAAGCATTAAAGATGCGAAGAAACCGAATGGATAGCTTGATGAACACTATGAACGAACTAAATCGGGCAATGGAATACTTCGTTGGGTCAATGCTACACGAAGAGCAGAATTTAAGCGACCAATACTCTGTTAACATGCCACAAGACGGATAGCCGGTATATTAAAGTACTAATGTTTTCCCCTTTTTTCTTGCTATTAGTATATTTCTACTTATAAAATACGATATGAACTCACACCATGTGCTTGACTAAATTAAGAATTTATTTAAAAGCAAAATTATGATAAGAAATATGTATTAAAGTTAAGTTGAACATAAAAGGCAGTGAGAATTAACAATCACAAATATACAAATAAAGGTCAATCAATATTTTAACTAATTATAATACTTCAAAAAATTAATAAAATGAAGTTAATGGCACAAATTTCAAAAAGATGAGTTACACGTATTTCGGCTTTCCTAGACCGAAGCTGGAATCAGGCTGAAGAAGCTTTTCCTGATAATCTGGAAGGGTCCGATCCCCGTAAGTCTCCTCTACCCCCGGAGAGGTGGATTTGGTAGAATGAGATCCCGGAGGGCCAAGAAACTGCCTCTTGGCAATGTCAACTTGAAGACACTCCAAGTAATTCTTGAACAATCGATTGCAGATATCTTTGGCAACAATGGCGCCAGCATGGCCTTCAATAAAACGCAGAAGAAGCACTCCATCTGAAAAAATAAATAAAAATCTGATGTCTAACAAGGGCTCGGCTAAACCTTGTCCCCTGGTTTTTTTCTTGAAACATAATATAAGGATGGTGACATACGCATAGAAATGCGCATTTCTTGTCTAGAAGCCTAACAGACAAGAATCGTTTCTGGCCACGACAACCAATTTAATGCGTATGTCACCATCCTTATATGGACGATGATTTTTAAATTTCATCGGACAAGTCCGTCCGAACCCTGCAAATTTAGTACAAAGTAAAAAGTTCACAAAAAAAGAAGGAGGGGAGGAGGAGGCGACAGAGAAAGGCAGAAATTTTTATAAAAAGAGAAATTGCGCAACGTTGTGTCAGATTGCGCAACTTTTAACTTTGTACTAAATTTGCAGGGTTCGGACGGACTTGTGCGATTAAAATTTTTTAAATCATCGCCCATATATACCATTTGAAAGAGCGTAAAAAAACTGCGGGCAAAAATTAAAAAGTTACAATAGTTGTAAGTTTCGCAGCCATACAATGCCGTAATCCCAAGCTCTGTTATGTTTTAACCACACAGGAGAAAATATTTTTCAACTTCCACAATTGTCTTTTTCCCCAATCGTCGATCTCCGACAAAAAATTACCTGGTCGGAGTCCATTGCTAACGAAATTGGAGATCACTCTGCTGGCTGCAGGATTATTCATGAGATCCTGGTAATCTTCCCGGCTCAACATTTGTTTGACGGTATTCTCTCTGGCTCTGCTTGGGACCATCTGAGAGAAGCAATAAAAGAAGTTGATGATTGTAGAGATGGCTACAAACATGAACCAGAACCAAATGAAGAGGTAAATCTTTTCATTGAACATGTTGATCATCAATACACATTGAACTGTGTATCTATGCATATTTGCGAGACGTCTGACCCTGAAATCGCACATGGAAACTCTTGGGAATACAGGAGAATCAGTCCATTCGTCCCCCGACCATAGTGTTTGAAGAGCAGTCCAGCCCCAGAGATGAAATCCTCGGCCAATGAAGTTGTTCAGAAGGACGAACTGTCCGAAAACATTGACCAAGTAGAGGAACTTCGTCAACAAGTACAACATGGACACGTAGGAACCCAAAGAACGGCCAAGTCGGAGACAGAAAACAGACCGAGGCATGGGCCTGGGGTTGTTGATCTCCAGAGACTCGCTGAGATAGGACGAGAGTTTGCAGAACTCTTCCTGTTTGTCCTTGCACTTCATCGCCCTTATATTTTGGGCATCGCTGATAGCAGTTCCGAGATCAAGACCTTGGAATATATTATTATATTTATACGTCGTAACTTACCGCTCTGTTGGTGAAGTGTCTTCCAAATCCAGTTAGGGATATAAAACATGAAGGCTTGAAGGGCCAGTACTACTGGAACCCACTGATAATATCCAAACTGTCTTTCGTCTCGATCAGAAATCTCCTGGGGGATCTCTTCTTCCATGGGAACGTAGTAAGTGTTCTGGATAAAACAATAGTCTTCGGCATATTGCTCCCATCCGCCTTTGAACTAAATTATATAGGTAAGTTTTTATAAGTGTTTCTCTTTAACGTTAAATTTCTGAAAAAAGGACAACCCTTACCTCCATGGGCATCCAGCATTGAATTGGTGCCCCCACATATTGTTTTGCTGATACCATAATAGCAAAAAACGCTAATAAACTCGCCGTAATAAAATAGTTGAGACGGTCAATAGGATCATCGAAAGTTTGTGGTTTAAATATTCGACTGACAGCATCGTCCAGGAATGGGATGCCCAGCATCTTGGCTGAAAGTAAAAACTAAAATAGAGATAAGCAGCAGGGGAATGGAGATCGGCAAAGATCTGGGGGTGGCCGGGTACGCGCAACGCCGCTCGAATGGCGCTTGGAGTGCCGCTGAGAAGTGGGGGGAATAGGAGAGCGAGCGCAGAGATATAACGCAGAACGGGGCCAGAACGCGGTCAGGGGTACCCTAATGGCTGTCTCCTCACTACACCTCCACTCCAAAACAAGACCCCTCAAAGCAAATAAAACCCCAAGAATATGGGGGAAATTTTCACAGACAAGCCCGAAAGTCGTTAAATTCTCAGGACCAAAAATGAGCAAACACCTGGAGAGGGACGGTCAGCAGATAAATCATGACGAAATTTGAGGATAGGACCTCTCACCCCAGCCGTTTTTTGGGTCGAATCAATGCCGCGCATTTGCATACCCCGTTAACTCTTTCCGCGCACGGAGACTAGATTAATCTCACGAAATCTCAGCTCTGTACTGTAGTCAGACGAAAAAAGAGCCCAAATAAAGTGTTTAAAGAGCTAAATAAAACCGATCGGGAATCGTGAGAAGGACTGAGATGGGCGGATAAGGGCCTCTGGCCAAAAGAGCTTATTATTAAGACTGTATAGAGAACAGATGGAGTCTGTTCGTCGACGGACCCCACGGAAACGGCCGAAATGCTGACTCAGAGACATAAAAGACGACTCGCCCCCAGGCAGGCTGATTCCCATCCACGTTTTTTTGGTTCTCAGAATCAAAGCTTCATTTTCTTCAGACAGTCTGCTCATACAGTCGTTTTCTTTTCGTGTTTGGACTGGCTGACCGGCCACCGGATTCGGATCATCCACTTTAAATAAGACAAACAAAACTTTTTATACTCAATTAATATTACCACTGGCCGATGCGTAACCAAATAATTTTCCGTTTTGTCAGCACATCAGACCAAATGGAACAATAAAACGCATCCAATGTCATTACTCAGCAGCTCTGCAAATGTCACAGAATCAATAATAGAGAGTAAAATATTTTTTGGACACTTTCTCGAGACTCTCGGGAAGGGGGAATACTAAAAAAGTAAAAACATCGTTTATGACCGAAAGGGAACATGTTATTTAAATATTTTTCTTGGGAATTATGCAAATTTCTTTTATTTTTCCAAGCCTTGTTTGTCTCAATTACTGCCTCGGCGCAAACGTGGAGCGGTCGATTTTCCGTTTAATGGAACCGCTTTCAGAAGACGTTGTCTATGATGGATCCGATCCTCAGATTCAGCAAGAAGATGATCTGGGGCTGATCAGCATGCCTTCAGCAGAGAATGTTGATCTGGGAAGGGCGGTTTTCATCCCGGATGAGAGCGATGGCTATGTCAGAGGAAGGGTGGTCGATATTCTTTCAGATTCCTTGGTGGTAAAATGCAATCCTCCGAAAGATTGCACGGTCTCCGTCCCGTATTCACAGGTTCTTCCATGTGATGAGGAGTCGGGCAAGGACGTCGATGACAATTGTGAGTTCATTCGACTTCATCTAAACGACCACAATTACAGGCGCATTGATGTATCTGAACGAAGGAACTCTTTTGGAAAACTGCAAGACACGATACAGCCGGAAACAGATCTATGTAAGAGGACCGTCCCGATCTTTACTATATTTGCAGACCTATGTTGCCAACATTCTCATCTCCATCAACCCATATGAGTGCCTACCGGATTTATACTCCACCAATGCTATCGCCGCATATCGAGGAAAGTCATTGGGCACATTACCCCCTCATGTGTTTGCCATTGGTAAGACTAATGGTCGGCTTCAAAGATATTTGTAGCCGACAAAGCATATCGAGACATGAAGAGGCACAAGGAAAGTCAGTCAATCATCGTTTCTGGAGAATCTGGCGCAGGAAAAACGGAGACCCAGAAGTCCATCTTGAAGTATTTGTGTGAGAATTGGTGTTCCGAAGGGTCGAGATCGCTTGAAGAACATGTTTTGGAGAGTAGGGATCGTAAAAGTATGCGTGATTCCATGATTCTTTTAGCCAACCCAATCTTGGAAGCCTTCGGGAATGCAAAAACCCTCAGGAATAACAATTCTAGTCGCTTTGGAAAGTTTATCGAAATCCATTTCCAAGAAAATGTAAAATTATTTATCCTTTTGCAATTTTCTTGAAGGGTACCGTAGCTGGTGGTCATGTATCACACTATTTGTTGGAGAAGTCAAGAGTTTGTATCCAGCAATCTGGGGAGCGCAACTATCACATCTTTTATCAAATGTTTGCGGGAACCGATGATAAATTCAAAGAAAGCTTAGGCCTTTCGAATCCCGAATCCTTCGAAGTAAGAATTCTGAGGCGAAGAATGCCTAATGAAAGCTTTATTTTAGTTCCTAAGACACGGATGTACCAAATTCTTCACAGATATGGCGAACCCACACTCTGAAAACAATGACGTAACTGGAAGACTAAAATTTGAATTGTCGGTTTATTTTTTTCAGAATGTTATCTTGGATGAGGTTGTCAATGACTCTACGGACTTTCAACGTTTGGTAAAGTCATTGAAGAACATTGGATTTGGTGAGAAAGCCCTCGAGGATTTGTTCAAGCTCTTGGCTGGGATCCTTCATTTGGGAAATGTGAAGTTTGAGGATTCGGATGACGTCAGAGGAGGATGTAAGATTACATCAGACTCCGATTCATCCGTCGAATGGTCCGCCAAACTTTTGGGAATTGGAAGGAATGAACTGGTTGCTGGCTTAACATCCAGAATTATGCAACCGACCAGAGGTGGAGTCAAGGGAACCGTCATCCAAGTAAGGCTCAAACAAAAGGAGGCTGAAGCCACACGGGATACGCTGGCCAAGACGATCTACGGGAAACTATTCGATGAGGTTGTGGCCAAAATAAATGCCTGCTTCCCTTTCGAGAGCTCCAAACATTATATAGGCGTGCTGGACATCGCTGGTTTCGGTAATTAATATACAACGGATCTCTAGTTTAGCTATGCCATTTTAGAGTTCTTCAAGACGAATTCCTTTGAGCAGTTCTGCATCAACTACTGTAACGAGAAACTTCAAGAATTCTTTAATGACAGGATTCTGAAACAAGAGCAGGAGTTGTATAAAGCAGAGAGTCTAGATGTCCCCCAGATTGAGTACAACGACAATCAAGATTGCATTCAATTATTCGAAAAGAAGGGTGGACTTCTGGATCTGCTGGATGAAGAAGCCCGCCTTCCAAAGCCTTCTTTCCAACATTTCACAACCGCGGTCCACCAATCGCACGCTGGTCATTTTCGTCTCTCCGTAAGTGATTAAAGATTCTTTTGCATGCTCATTCCCAGACAAACCGCAGCTCCAAGGTCAAGGAGTATCGGTCTATGAGAGAGGATGAATGCTTCATTATCAGACACTTTGCTGGCTCTGTTTGTTATCAGACTTCTCAGTTCCTGGAGAAGAACAACAACACTCTGCACGCTTCTTTAGAAGGAATGGTGTCTTGTTCCAACAATGTCATCTTGATCAAGTTGTTCGATGCCGTGGAATTTCATCAGCCTCGCAACAAGTTGATTTCGTCATCGGCAAGTGCCCTGTTCCGCCAACAACTTGGTAAATTGTTGGAAAAGTTGAGGCAAACTGTAAGTTGAACTTTCTCTTCACTAATCAAAACTGCAGGGTACTCATTTCGTCCGATGTATCAAACCGAATGGAGAAATGATGCCAGGAAAGTTCGAAGGAAGCCAGATTTTGGGACAACTTAGGTATTCAGGAATGGAGAGCGTATTGAGACTCATGCAGAAAGGATTTCCGTCAAGGTAAGTGGCTAAACCAATAACATAAACGATTAGAACAATGTTTTCCGAGCTGTACGACATGTACTCTTCCCTCCTGCCGGAAAAGTTGGCTCGCCTTGATCACCGCTTGTTCTGCAAATGCCTCTTTCATGTCCTCGGACTGAACGAGTCGGATTTTAAGTTTGGGATGACCAAAGTTTTCTTCAAACCTGGTAAATTTGCAGAATTTGATCAGGTATGAAGACAAGGTAAAATATATTAGCTTTAGCTGTTGCGTCACGATCCTCAAGCAATGCAGGAGATGATTGGAAAAGTGCAGTCTTGGTTGTTCAGACTCAGATGGCGCAAAGTTCAATATGGTGTCCTCTCTTGCGTAAAACGTAAGTAACTCGCCCCTAACATCAACTGTCAGTGCAAAAGAAGATCATCTATCGTGCGGAAAATGCCCTTCTGATCCAGCGCTGCGTTAGAGGATTCTTGATAAGAAGAAAGGTCTGTCCTAGGATGAGACTTGGCTCAACGCTGGTCAACAACATGAAGGATCTCGACGACATGATCAACACTTTGATCGCAGAAGACCACTCCAACGCCGATCTAATTCAGGAGGCGACAGATCACAAAACGAGTGTGAAAAACGGGTTGAAAGCTCTTATGGTAAGCACTGAATCGAAGGGAGACTGAATATGAACTGACTGAATATGAAGGACCGAATATGAAGGACTGAATATGAACTGACTGAATATGAACTGGGGTGCTGACTGAATATGAAGGACCGAATATGAACTGACTGAATATGAAAACCGGGTTTCTGTTACTGTTACTACCTAGGTTCCGATTAAGGACTCTTTTTAAAATTTTTTCGACTTATGACACCTTTAGACGTTAATGGTGTTGTTTTGGTGCCTAGTACTGCTTAAAAAAAACTTTTTAACACTTGGTGCTAAATAGTACTACCTGGTACTATTTAGTACGAGGTGAAAATTTGGCTGGTAATGGTGTTGGTTTGGTGCTTAGTACAGCCCAAAAACACATTTTTAGCACTTGGTACTATATAGTCCCAATTGGTACTATTTAGTACGAGGTGAAAATTTGGGCGTAAGGCGGTAATGGTGTTGGTTTGGTGCTTAGTACAGCCCAAAAACACATTTATAGCACTTGGTACTATATAGTCCTTGAAATAGACCAAATTTGCCAAATTTCATATTCAGTCAGCTCCACAGTTCATATTCAATCAGTTCATATTCAGTCAGTTCATATTCAGTCCTTTTCATATTCAGTCCTTCATATTTAGTCCTTCATATTCAGTCAGGCACCCCACTGAATATGTTAATCACACAAATTTAAAGGAGAATGTCCAAGTATTTGTCAATGACGGCGACCGATCACTAGTAGCTGGCATGGACAAGAGAACGTCTGACCTTATAACCGGAATCAAAACGAAATTGATCGAGAAAGAAGAAGCAAGGAAAGAGATGATTGAACTCGAAGAGAAGAGAAATAAAATATTGGAGAAGGCAAGACTTGAAGAAGAAAGAGAGCAGAAGAGAATCCAAGCCCTCAAACGGATTCAACAACAATTGAAAGCTGAAGCCTTACTGAGAAAAGAACGAGAAGAACAGGAGAAGTTCGAGCAATTAAAACGGTGAGTCCTATTATCATTCTAGCTTCTGTTGGGTCTTATTACCGTTAACCATTAATCGGATTCAGAGAAGAGAAGGAAAGACAGGATCAATTAGATTCGGAATTGGCCAAACGATTAGCACAAGAGAAGAGTGTCCAATTGAATGAAGACCCTCGGCCGAGCACATCAAGCAGACACGAAGACCCGAACGACCTCACCCAGTGGACCTATGCTACATTGCGGGACACGATCAACACTACTACGGACATCGAGCTCATCTCTGCATGCCGCAACGAGTTCCACAGAAGACTTCGGGTCTACCAAAATTGGAAGAAAGCCAATGCCCGCAGAAACCCCTGATCTCACAACTCAAGTTAGACTTGAATAAATCACAAGTATACTGCAAAGATAACCCGTAACTTCAAAAAATAGCCCCACATTTCGCTATCAAACTTTATCAAACAAAAACACAATCTGCAACAAAAGTTAACAATATAATAAGTAAGGGACATGATAAAGTTATAAAGCTATAAATGCTAAAATAGATCGTACCAAATATTAACTTAAATGATATGAAACTAACTACGAATAAGACTAATTAAATAAGAAAATGTGAGTCATCGATGAGGACTGGCGATGGCGGAAAGTAGCCGGGCATGTAAGCCCTCAAAATAGAGTTACAACCAGACGTATCAGGAAAACATGAGTTGTCAGTTTCATTGAGTACGAAGGAAGAATCGGTGGGGGGCGATGAGGAGATCCAACTCTTTTCTGAAGCCGCCGGAGAACGACCCTTTGGTGGAGCCTGCAATCTGAATGGAGTCGGACTTTTCAGGTAAGGACTGGCTTGAGGCGAATCCAAGACGGACGGATCCAGATCATTCAGAGCGTCTTGAGTTTCGGTATTCGAATTGCGAGTTCTAGGGGAACGCAAGGGCTTGTAAGTCCCGTTGATCAACGAGAGTTCCATCAACTGCTTCCTCTTCAGTTCGTCCGATCCCTCTTGCTAAAATCACAGAATAAGACATTTATGCGATCCGGAACGTGCTTACCATGGGTATCAACAATTTGCTAACATGTTTCACTGCCAGATCAACCCGCTTCCTAGCTCTATTTGGGGCATCTTCACATTGAATGAGTACGTGAAGATTGTCTTCTTGTTCCGACTTTCCCCTCCTGGCTGTTTCGCGGTTTCGGTCTCGCACTGATCCCTTCCCACGAATCATGATCTTGCATCCGGTCTCCTGTTCCAGCTGTTTTGCGGTCATCCCGCGAGGTCCAAGTATTCTCCCCACAAAATTAAACTGAAATTATGTAATTACAGCTGGAACATTCGGACTTACATCGGGATATTCATCGACAGGAATGTAAACCTTCTCCCTCACAATGATGGGATCTCCAATTGGATCAGGCAAATTTAATCCCCCCTTTGCGAAATTGAACTGGAATAGCGAAGATCTTACCTGGGAAATCTCTGAAAGACAAAAAACAATGAATGTCAGACAGCCAACGCAAACCAAATTGCTAGGTACCTTGATCTACTAGACGATCGACGTGTCTGAAGAGTTTGGGAAACATCTGAAGATTCTTCTTATCCTCGATCAGCTCGACTAGATACTCCATTCCTCCCTTCGGTTGCACTAAAACGAAAAGATACGCAAAAACAAACGCTACCGATGAATTATTAAAAAATCTTACGATTGGACTCCACAACCTCTTCGGAAACTGATGACAACATTGAAGAAAAAGAGACCATATCAGCGCACATGTTAATGGAGGATGACTAGAAACAAAACGAACGACACCTGAATAGAAATGCCAACAGCAACTGTCGCCAATTTCACCTTCAAAAAATACTAAAATTTTCCAGTTGAGACCAAATTGCCCACACATGAAACGTCAAAACTTTTGTTTACTCGGTATAACAAATCAAAAATAAGAATAAGGTAATACTGTGAAGATTGAAAAAATACAAACAAACAGCTCAATCACTGAGTTCTTCGTTGAGGTCAATCTTATCATCTTGATTTCTTGGAGACAAACGAACAATTTGAAGAAGATCGCTCAGCTTTTGTTTGGCTTCCACAATCACCTGAAAAGATACAATGGAATCATGTGGAACACGCTTACCTCATCTCTGATGGCATGAATACTGTCAGCGTCCTCGAAAGTCCGGTCAAGGTTCTCAATGTATGAAATTGCAGATTGGAGACGGTCGGAAGCGGCAGATGGAAGAGTCTGAAATAACAAACAATTGCAGAGTGCTTATGTTCGTACCTTGGAGCTCTTCTGGACAATATCATTCAGCGAAGCATTTAATCTCTTGGCGCAATTTTGAATCGATTTCAGAAGAGCTTCAGATGGATGGACTTTGAACTCATTAGCTTCTTTTTCGATTCTTGCGTAGAGATCGGACAGCGAGGTACTCAACATCTGGGATTTTACATTCCCGCCTTGTTTCTTCAACGTATCCACCTAGACAAGGTTTCATTATTGCTTTTTATTAGTACTTTTGCTTACTAATGTCAGCTTAGCTCTAAGGTTTTCCAACAGAACGGCAATCTGTTGTTGAGCTGGCTGAACTGTTCTCGAAACGATTGCTTGACTAACTCGGGAAGTCAAGTGACGGATTCTCTGAGGGATAGAGCTCTCTGGATTTTCTGTTTCTTCCACTGGGAGATGAAGGAAGTTGTCCAAGAAAGCATTCATAACATCCAAAAGAGAGTTGGTGTATTCAGCCGCTTTGTTCACCGGAACCTACAATAAAACTTTAGCATTAAGGGGTGCGCTTACTCCAGCAATAGACTTGCAATTTTCGACAGTCGAGAATATCTTAGCCTCAACTTGTTTCTCATACGCCTTAGTCTTCGTTACAATACCAACGCCGACATCCTTAGTCAAAATAACTCCATCCAAAAGAAGATTTGTCATCGAAGCACTGATAATCAAACCCACTTGAGCACTAACGACAGCCACTCCTAGCCCCAGAGCTGTTCCTGCTTGCGCAAGATCTTTGGCGCTGTGAATCAAATTCTGGCTTTTGTCGTAACCTGGAAAAGACGATAATCCCAATAGCATGCATAAATACATTGTCTTATCAGTCTGTTGAGAAAGCAGTGAGCGCAATGCCGATGCGCCAATCGCGTCGCTGAAGTGAAAAGCAATATGATTTCGCCGCCACACAATTCATTTTCTCGGCACGATGCGATTTTCGATGAGACGCTCACTATTTTTCCGACATACTGATACTGTGGAAACTACTCACCAGTCACTGATGCCTTCGCAAGTCGTTCTGTAGTGGGATAACAATATCTTTCATACAAAGGAGCAAGGAAACTGTCACTGACATCGTAAAGACGAGTCTCGACGCCATTCAACGACTTCTGAACGATCTCATTACTGTTCTTGGTGTAGTCGTAGATATTGCGGAGTCTCACTCCCACGATAGAGTCGCTTAGTTGGCCATAAACTGATCGGAAATACGCGTAGTGGGCATCAACACCATCCACATTATCAATTTCGGTACTCATTTCAGTCTCTGAAAAACAGAAAATAAGTGAAAACACCGAAGACTGAACATTTCATTCAACAAATTTTAGGCGCGAACTTTGTCCTCCTCCTCTCGAACATGTTGCAAACAAGAAAACATTCCTTTTTTGATTAGAAGTGATAGTAAAAAGAAGAACCGAGAGAGTGGAAGGCGCAAAAAATGAACGCATCAGAGTTCGATGACCCCTGTTCTGCTTTTTCGATCAGCGGATATTCACATGAAGAAAGAAATCCGGCGCTCACAAGAGGAGCAAGAGGAGAAACCATTGTCCCCAAAAAAAAGAAGACGATTCCAGAAAATGTGTCATTGCAGACTTTGAACTCGCGAATGAAATCGTTTCGCAACTTCGAGAAAGCGACTTATCGTTCGAATCACGTAACTTGGCGCTTCGAGAAATAAAATTAAACAGTCGGTTCGTGAATCAAAACGCGTTGTAGCTTTCATTTTCGGCAAGCAGGATTCACCAAAGTCGGTATAAATACTTTTTCGACCATCCTGAAATTTTTTTCGACTACATCAAAACTGCAGGATTACTGTAACATGCCGAAACGAATAGCGTTGTTATAAAGAATTCAGTTCTCGAAAAAATTCCATACTTTTCCCATTTTTTATATTAGAAATCAGCGTACTGTTTGCACCAAACGAAGTACTTCAAATGACTACATGAGCAAGTTTTGCATATTTTTTGCCTCACAAGGGATCGGCAAATAGTTGCAACCTGCTTTCTTAACGAAACATGTATCATTTGAAAGAGCATTAAAAATAGTGCACAGCGCAAAAAAAATTAGCTGCCTAAATTACCTTAGGGCATAGATACGACCGCTTTTTGAAAGGGGTTATATGCGGCCAAAACGCCGGTTCCTTATATTACAGTAATCCTGGCGGTTTGAAATCGTCTTTATTAATTTCCTGGTATCCAAAAACGTCTGTCACGGTCGTTTTATGGCTTTACCAATCCTCGGTTATATGTTATTAGACATTACTGCTAGTTACAGTAAATTGTAAATAAAACTAGGTTAAAGGGAAAATTGGAGCAAAAAGTTTTGGAAATACATTTATATGATCGTCGTGGTCATTCACAAACGAAAATTTCAAAATCAAAAATTTCTTATGTCCTAGCCTTACCAATGGTTGGTCCAGTGTGTCAGCAATAGTGTCTTTGGCCGATTTTACAATTTTTTCTTCGTATTTTTTCGAAAAAATGTATATTTATAGGCCCTTGCAAATTGAATTATCCTCCAGTAATCATAATCGGTCAGGTTACTGGCACAACACCCTTGTAATTATACGATAGTGACCTACCCACTCTCATCACCATCAAATTTGTGGTCGTTTCAAAAAAATTCAAGAACTCAGAAAAATTGCGTAACCATGGATTTTGTCTGCGGAGGAACAAAAATTATTAAAAAATGTCAACACACGATGGTTTTGTGGCATATAAGAGACGAAACGCAAAATATTTCCAGAGACCGGATTCGAAACCAGGACTCGCTGCGCCGGAAGTGGGCTCACTACCACTCGGCCAACTGGACACAACTCTTTCGCCATTCCGAGAGCTTATAAAGCGAGGCGGAAATTAGGCTAAAATCTGTATTTTGGCCATAACTTTGTCCAAAGTGAATTTAGGCAGCTAATTCTTTTTGCGCTGTGAACTATTTTTAATGGTCTTTCAAATGATATAGGTTTCGTTAAGAAAGCAGGTTACAACTATTTGCCGATCCCTTGTCAGGGAATAAAATTTTTGCATCTCAGTATTTCCGGGATAATTTTCTTGAGGTCTATAAAAAAATAAATTATTCAGCCGTATACATAACAGAACAATGATGCCTTTTTTAAAAACAAGAAATGAAGGTAACCGTTGTCTTTTCTCGAAATAAATATGTATCCAAGAAAGGAGAAATCACCCGATGATGTTTTTGTTTGATGCGAAAACAAAAACAAGTACAAAAGTTGTGGAGATTAAATCCGAAGCACAATAGAATTGAATTTTTTACGAGAAAGGCTTCGATTATGGCCCATCGGCTGTTATCACCCATAAAACACTTTAGCTAGCCATTTTATACAACGTGAAGGAGGAGCATTTATAAAAATCGACTATCTCGTAATCCGTTCATGTTTTGAATAGTTGTTTTACAGGGATGACTATTAAATGTCGGCGCTACGACATTTCGGGTCAGGGACAACTCGGGTCGCGACAACTCGGGTCAACGACATCTCGGGTCAACGACACTTCGGGTCAACGACACCTCGGGTCAACGACATTTCGGGTCAACGATGCCGTTTAATATTTTCGCTTCGGGACTGGGAAAAAAGAATTTTTTGGTGAATTTGAGAATTTTTTGAAAATTTTTCGTTTCGGAAATTGGGAAAAGGATTTTTTGTTCTGAAAGTACGCACTTCTGGAAGCCTAGCAATACACTTGGCCACCTGCAAATTAATTCCCGTCGGGACCCAAAAAGGGATTTGAATTTGTTTGTGTACGGTAGAAAAAATATTTTTTTTGCGGCTGCAGCCGGAAATTTTGTTGTTTGATATCGCGATGGATTGATCTCAGTAAGTTATTTTATGTTTATTTTCGGTTGTTTCTAGACGGCGAGCTCAGGGACGGTTGGAGAAAGCTGTTGACTAGCTGTTTTTTGTGATTTCTTTCAAAATTTGCCAGATTTTCTTCCTCCTCTCGAAAAATACTACCTTATCCCCATGATTTGTTAGTATTATCGTCTAAAGAAGCTGTAAAAAACCTGAACAAGCTCTCTCATACTCTCTTCTGTCAGTTTAAATTTCGCCTGATGAACCATTTGTTGATAAAATTCCGATATTATCCATTTATTTTCCTCGGATTTTTCAGTTTTTGGACGACATTCACGTCAACCAATACCGCAACGCCTACTACAGCAACTTCGTCTGCCGATTATCTGTGATTAGCAAGACCCTTCTTCCCTCCAACTTTGTCAGAATCAAAATTTATAACATAAATTTATTAACCTTCAGAATGCGTATCTTATTTCTTTATTTTTTCTATTATTATTCAACGAATTACATAACTCTCCACTGGGGCAGATGTTGACCCTTTGACGGCATCGGGGCTTCATCAAGATCCAACCACGCTTGATCATGCGTCAGATTCTGTTGGGCTAAGAGACGGACCCTTCCAGGAAGAAGTACGAAGTCTGTCTCGAAGATGGACATCCTTCGCAGGGGATCTTGTCATTTTCACGTTCGCAGAGAGCCCTAAAACCGAGTAATCAATGTCAAAAAAATTGAACTTACAGGGTCTTTCAAGAAATGTGAAGGAAAGTAGGAGGCTATAACTTTCGGCGGAGGCGGCGCAGAGATGTGGTTTTTGGAATATGTATATTTCAGCGACATTATTTTTTGCTTACGAAATAACAAGATTTTTAAGTGCAAACTGAGGTCGCGACAACCTTTTGAAAAATGACTCTTTTACCCCGAAAACCAGGGTTTTTCGGTTGAAAATGATCGAGAAATGTCGGATTTGTTTCGATAGAGTTGACGTTGAAAAAAGGGAAGGGTGTTGCCAACACGTAGAAAATTACGCGTTGGCAACATCCTCTTCATTTTGACACTTTGGCTAGCCAACCAGTTTTTGCCAGCAGTTTAAAATTTTGGTTCTCATTCCTGCCCTTTGACGCCCATTACACCCTTTTGACTAGTTTTTATAAGACTTCACAGCCATTCTGGTGCCTTGGCTAGCCGATTCCGGGTCCCCAAAATTCCCAAATGAAACATTGAAAATAAACTCGAAATCTGCCCCAAGCTTAGGCTAGCCGAATTTTTGCTTAATTTTCAACGTGTTGGCAACATCCTTCCCTTTTTTAAACGTCAACTCTATCGAAACCCCCGGAAAAATCCGACATTTCTTGGTGATTTTCAACCGAAAAACTCTGAAATTTCTCGATCATTTTCAACCGAAAAACCCTGGTTTTCGGGGTAAAAGAGTCATTTTTCAAAAGGTTGTCGCGACCTCAGTTTGCACTTAAAAATCTTGTTATTTCGTAAGCAAAAAATAATGTCGCTGAAATATACATATTCCAAAAACCACATCTCTGCGCCGCCTCCGCCGAAAGTTATAGCCTCCTACTTTCCTTCACATTTCTTGAAAGACCCTGTACTTCATGATAAAGCGGTCAGGGTTGACCTCCACATTCTTCTTGGAACCCATGTATCTAATCCCATGTTTTAACGAGCCAACAAAAGTCTGATTCTCTCAATGAATCTTGACCTTTTTCTGCAAGCTTCTGCTTTTCCCATTCGAATTCATGGAGTTCAAGACTTCCGTGGGCGACGAAGAGCATTTACATCGAACTCCTTCCGTTGCTAGACATCGTATTCATCAACGCACGTGAACCCGTAGACGGCCTCGTCCTCACGTTTCTTGGCTAAAATTCGGACCTAAAACATCAGTTTTCATTGAAAAAAAACTAAAATACGGCAAAATATACACCAACCACAAACGATTTATTTATTATACATAAAACTTACTCAAAACCACGCCAAGGCTCCAAAATCGTTGATTCCATGAACAAACAAATAAAATCCTTGGCTGCCGCCGCAAAAAAAATATTTTTTTCTACCGTACACAAAAAATTCAAATCCCTCTTTGGGTCCCGACGGGAATTAATCTGCAGGTGGCCAAGTGTATTGCTAGGCTTCCAGAAGTGCGTACTTGAATGTTACAATTTTATTTTACATAAGGTACGAATGTTATTTCTTTAATTTTTTAGATAAATAGTTATTGTAGGGGTAATTGAGGTTTATTTTAAAAATTTTTTGGGAAAATAGTGTTTATAAGCGAGGAGCAAATAAGAAAATCGTTATGTGCATAGAATCATTATGACTATCTTCTTACTCCACTCTCTGGCACTGTCTGCGTTTAAATCCCGTGCTTCCAGTTAAAAACATAGACAATGGATACGATTTTCTTATTTGCTCGTCGCTTATACACTATTTTCCTAAAAAAATTTTAAAAATAAACCTCAGTTCTCCAAAAAATTCTTTTTCCCCAGTCCCGAAGCGAAAACATTTCAAAAATTTGTTCAAACTCTCAAAAAAATTCTTTTCCCCAAGTTCCAAAGCGAAAAGATTTAAAAATTTTGTTCAAATTCTTCAAAAAATTCTTTTTCCCCAGTCCCGAAGCGAAAACATTTCAAAAATTTGTTCAAACTCTCAAAAAATTCTTTTTTCCAAGTCCCGAAGCGAAAACATTTCAAAAATTTCTTAAATTCACCAAAAAATTCTTTTTTCCAAGTCCCGAAGCGAAAATATTAAACGGCATCGTTGACCCGAAATGTCGTTGACCCGAGGTGTTGTTGACCCGAAGTGTCGCGACCCGAGTTGTCCCTGACCCGAAATGTCGGGACGCGTAAATGTCTGGTTTATTTTTGAGGTCCCAAAGTAATCGTATCTCGGGGTTATGGTAGGTGTCAGAAAAAAGCAGGCTGTTCTGCAAAAGGTCGGCTAAACCTCGTCCCCTGGTTTTTTTCTTGTACCGTATACCACTTGAAAGAACGTAAGAAACTGGTCTTAGGATCAGTTTAATGCGTACGAGGTTCGAATCCCCCTTCGAATTTTTTAATTTTTTGGCTATTATGGAACGGTACAAGGCCTGCAAGTAGTTTTTAATTTTCAAATAGATTTTTAAGGTACACTGGGATTACTCTTTTCGAGAAAAAACGGCAACTTTTTTCGATTTTTTTGATATAAGGATGGTGGCATACGCATTAAATCGGGTGTCGTGGCCAGAAACCGCGATTTCTTGTCTGTTAGGTCTCTAGACCTGACAACGTGAGCAGAAAAAAGAAAAAAATCTCCACAGTGAGAGAGCAGAAATTTGCGCAATGTTACGCAATTTGAGGAAAGAATTACGCTTTTCTTGTCTAGAGGCCTAACAGACAAGAAATCGCGGTTTCTGGCCACGATACCCAATTTGATGCGTATGTCACCATCCTTATATGGACGATGATTTTTAAATATCATTGGACAAGTCCGTCCGAACCTTGCGAGAATTTTTCAGTTCTAAGCTAGAGGGCCAATCTTCGCAGCTAATTCTGGACCAGTTTTTTACGCTCTTTCAAATGGTGTATGTTTGAAGAAGGGGATGAGGTTTTGCCGAGCCGTTGCAACGCGTTGTAAGTCGCGTCTTCTGATCGATTTAAAAGCATAATATCAGTCTATCGCGAAAATATAGTAAGCGCAATGTCGTTGCGCCAAACATGCCGCTGAAGTGCACTGATGGAAAAGTGTTTATTGTGTGCTAGGCACTTTGGTTTGAAGGCCAGATCGAAAAATTATGACCAAATCCTAAAAAATTTCTCTAGATTGGGTGAGAAACCCGTATACAACGTCCAGATCAAAAATCAGGATCACACTATTATCTATTACTGAAATAATGAAAGATTACGAAACTCGGATTCATTGTAAACTATTTATTGAGCAATCAAAAGGCAAACAAATAACAATAGTAGTATATCTGTTTAAATCTCACAGATAAGAACTTGCTAGACTAGTTCCTAAGAAGCTCTGGGCTTGAGAGGTGGATTCTCTGCTCTGGCGGATTTGCCGAGATCTTGCCGGAGCGGGAACGGACTTGGGAGGGGCCTCTTGAATGTTTCCATCTGAACAACGTGGAACTATTATATATCAAATTGACTTACTCAACATCTGCCGCTGTACGAGTTGTTTATACAGACCATCTTGTTGGATAAGGTCTTTGTGAACTCCTTGTTGCACAACTTTTCCGCCAGCAATTACAACAATTTTATCCGCGTTTTCTACGGTACTTAACCGATGGGCGATCATAATTACAGTCCGGCCATTCAGATTCTTTTGGATAGCTTCTTGCACAGAATGCTCGGATTCCGAATCCAACGCTGATGTGGCTTCATCTAGAAGAAGGACAACGGGATCTCGGACCAGCGCCCGGGCAATGGCGATTCGTTGTTTCTGACCACCTAATATGAATTCTAATGGTGATTGGATTTGTTACCTGACATTTGACTTCCTTTCTCTCCCACATCCGTCTCATACCCTTCGGTTGTGTCCATGATAAAGTTGTGTGCATTGGCCATCTTAGCTGATTTCTGTACCATCTCTGTGTTGTTATATGCAGGCTCGTATCCGTAGGTGATGTTTTCATGGACAGAACGTGCGTATAAGACGGGTTCTTGACCAACCAAAGCAATCTGTAACGAAGACGTCCCCAGGTTACGCACTTCGCACTCACTTTATTATGCAAGTATTTGTGGTCGTAATCCCGGATGGGAACGCCGTCCAAAAGAACTTCCCCACTGTCGGGTTCATAGAAATGTTCGAGCATAGCGATGCAAGAACTCTTTCCACCTCCACTCGGCCCAACCAAGGCCACAACTTCTCCGGGATTTACAGTGAATGACAAATCCTGTAAACACATTTACATCAGGCTTATAAATTGGAGGCAAGAATTAAGAAATATCATGCTTACATTCATAATTGGCAGATCCGGTCTTGTTGGGTAGCTGAAGTTGACATGTCTGAACTCGATCCGTCCCTCAATCTGGGCATTTCTTCCATCGGGAGCAATACGGCCATCGTTGATTACTTTGGGCTCCCGGTCGATTAACTCAAATACTTTTCTCGAAGCTCCTACGGCTTGCATCAATCCATTCCACACTTCTCCGAGTTCCTGCAACCAATATTTATCTTACCTGATGACTTTACTTACTCTCAGATTCTCTCCCAGTTGGAATTGGTATAGGAGAAAAGAGACCAAGAGCCCAGAGGAGATCTGAAAATATTACAACCGTCTAAAAACGGTTTTACATACCTCTCCTTGGATGACAAGATGACCGCCATAAAAGAGGACAACTGTAAGTATTCCCATTTGAAGGAACTGAAATCTAAGTTTCTTTTTTTACTTTCTACCACTCACTTCTGTAGTCCACAAGAACCCTATGTGAGCGATGGCTCTTCTGGCCCCGATTCCAAGAGTCACGTTCAGGAATCCAAGAAATCTGAGGGATTCAAAATTCTCACACGCAAAACTTTTAACGGTTCTGACAGCACTTAACACCTCTTCGGCTACATCATTGGCTTTGGCAATCGATGCTTGACTTTCCTCGGCCAGTCTCTGAAAATGATAGGGATGTGGAAGAGCAAAGGAAGAAACAGAAAATTTAAAATTGCGTAATGTTGTGCAAAATTTAAATTTTTGTTTGATCAGTTCGTGGAATCATCCAAAAATTATTTCAACTTACATCGTAATAAACTCCATAGACCTTGGAAACTAAGAAAATAATTGGCACAGCGATCAGAGTGACCATACAGAGGCGCCAAGAGAGGGTGAACATGAAGATGAGAGATCCAAACAACATGGTTGTGTTTCGCGTAAGCACATTTACATACAATGAGAGGGTGTTGGACATTGTCTGACAATCAGCATTCAGTCGTGAGACAATTTCTCCTAAAATACGGGTTGAAGAATAGATTTGTGAAAGCACCTGTTTTATTGGCGTCATAGAATCCGATCTCTTGTTTCACCAAAGATCTAAACAAGTCATTTCTGATACGGCGATCAACTCTGGCCTGGGAATAGGTGAAGAATCCCCCACGGAGACCTCCAAAGATAGCACTGCTGATACATAATCCAGCCATAATTAAAACCTTCTTGTGAAGCTGAGCATAAGAAGCACCTTCCCCGAAGACAGCCCCAACAACCTCTCCAGTATAATACGGAGCAAAGACACGGGCTTAAAGAAAGTGATTCTTGTGCATTATTATTCTTACAGAATGAGTATAACAACAGGAAAGTGAAGGCGACCATGTAGAACATCCACTCCTTGGCCATGTAAGAGAAGAGGCGTAGAAGCATGGTGAAGGTTTCCCTCTTCTCTTCTTGTTCCTTGGCCTCTCTCTAAAATCGGCCTTTTGATTATTTGAATACCACATACTCTCTGAAGTTCAGCATAATATTCGTTGTCAGATTCGTAGAAGTTTCTGTCGTCCAGTCTTCTGTAAGCGTCATCCCTCACCTTTCCCAACACTGACACCCAGATTCCCTAAATAATATTTAATTAATTATTTTAGACTGCACGTACTTGAACAAAGAGACAAGCGGTCATCGACCAGATCATCAAGATCCAATCCCCCACAGCCAGTGGATTCGGATGTTCGTAAAAAGCGAGTAATTTGGATGGGGAAAACGCAATCATTAGGAGAACGACGGCAAACGTCAGATTACTGTACTTTGAACAAGCTTGAGCGCCACTGGTTGGATTTGCGTACACACCGATTGCTCCGCCGAGAAGAAGACATATCCGGATGACACAAACGGCCTAAAAAATGTCGTCAAGGAAAGAAAAAATTACCAAGAAATCGATCGGATTCCGCGTGAAACTGTAGCTTTGGAAATCGAACCAGTGGACGATGTTGTCAAAGGTAAAGAACTTCCCATCCCATGCAAGGCCGAGGATGCAGATAACAACATCAAGAACGGCAAAACATATCGATATACCCAAGGCTTGGACTGGGGAGTACCAATGCCCCATGATACTCTGAAATTAAAATAAATTGATCGCAAACGACAATCATCAAATCGTATTTGAAAATTACAAATCATGTTACTTTTATCAACAGAACATGAATGAAATCCGAAAACCTCTCGGATAAATTTTATTGAATCAACAATCAAAAAATATTTGCAATTTGGGCCTAAACCTTGTTAAAACAAAAAGAAGAAGTCTCCGAATGATGAAGAACGAGTGATAACGTATCAATGAGTATCTTATCAGTTGGTCAGGCCCTTCGCTGGTTTCATTAAGTACATTTAGTCCCTTTTTGGATAGTAAATTGGTCCGTACTCTCCATTGGCGAGCTTCTGACAAAGGAATGGTAATCTTAAAAGATCATATGGAAAAAAGATGACATACCGATGAAAATTGCCATTTATTACTTGGTAATAGCCAAATTGGCCGACGTTCCCCTTATTCGATGCACTTGAGCCAACTGCGATAACAGTATTTGGAGTGTTATAGGCTTTTGTCAAGAGCCTCTCTACAAAGTCCGGTATTGTAAACAGGTCTTACTGTGCCCAATTGGAAGCCAGCGGAAATAATTAGGGGTCGTTTGATCTACGAACTTGAGATGCTTGTGCTCCTTGACGAACATGCCAACCCAGAAGAAAGAGTTGTCATTGTCATTTAAGATATTTTCTTTGGATACCACGGCTTAATGTGAGAATTGGTTTTTATCATTGACAACTCACATGCAATGAACTGACTGTCTTTGTCATTGTGAGGCACTGCTAGAGTGGTGCCTTGTTGTTGACATGTCCTTAGTGCTTCTGCCCAATATGTTTCCTTTCTAATAACTTTGTAACAATGGATTCCATGCAGTCTGTAGCCATCTTCACATGAGAATATATCGCCTACAATATAATTCATTTACCCTTTTAATGTTCTTACTGTACTCGCATAGAACCCTTGCCTCGGTAGTGTAGGACTCTCCTTTCGTTTCCCTAGTTATCAGCGTTTCTCCAGACTAAATATGTAAATAAAACGCTGGAAAAGATATTAAAACGTACTTTAATGTAATTTCGGAGTTCAAGGTACTTCAAAACTTCTGCATCATTGTTCGCCATCTTGCCATTAAATCCATGCAAATGGTTACACCGAGAAACATTTGGATTTGTACTGTACAGCTGGTCGATGATAAAACATTTATTTTTGGCAAACACCGAGTCCGCATTGTAATAAATGCATTTGTCCCTCAGATTTGAGGCTGAAAAAAACAACTTATGTTTAATTACGTCTTAATGTCTCGGTATTTCTTACACATGATCCAACTATAGCTTATCAAAAACCCGTCTTATCAGAAGTTTCGGGTCCAAGACTTTGAAACTAATTAAAATAATTAACTCTTGAATCCCTCTGTACCCACCCGGTGTCGGACAATCATCCAAATCTTCTGAATTTGCAGTTATTATGAACAGTAAGAGTGGAATGAGAAGCATCACATATACAGAAGCAGCTATTCTTGACCATTCTTATATAATTGCTGGCTGATTATTCTTTTGTGAGTAAAGCCGGAGTCATTTGCATTTGCATTTGAACCATGAATACGTTAAAGTCATAAAATTCCGTTTGCCTTAATTTTTATTAGCAATGTTATTCCCCTTATCAGTTAAGGTATGACTTAAAGATTGCAAACTTGTCGTTTTATTTCTACCGGTTTTAGAGAATGTCAGCATCTTTCCTGACAACAGTTACCTTTGTCGGCTACATATTTCACATCTCCTTCGCCAATGAAGAGGAAAATGAGGCCAAGGAAAGATATGCAATCATTGAGTTCAGTTGGGAAGAAGTAAAAGTGCCCATGACTATAGTCATCTGGCTGTTCACTGCTTGTGTTGCCAAGATCTGTATGTGTTTTCGTTAAAGCTTCAAGTGGTTTATTTTAGTGTTCCATGTATACAAAAAAGTATCGGAAATGTTCCCGGACAGTTCTCTACTGATCTTGATTGGTCTTCTCATCGGAATTACTTTGAATGCCGCACATGTAAATCGAAGCGAATTCTATCTGGGATCCCAGGTCTTTATGCTCTATCTCTTACCCCCACTGGTGTTTGACGCCGGTATGTTTCCATACTGGTTTTAATTATGATTAAGGATATAACATGCCAGCCCGGGCATTCTTTGATAATATTGGATCCATCGTAACGTTCGCCTTAATTGGGACTGCTTGGAATATTGTTGCGATCGGTAACCGAAACCAAGCCTGTCGTTATATGATCGTCTTTGTAGGTGTCTCCTTGTGGTTGATTAGCAAAACTGGCCTCTTCTCCGTGGATATGACTTTTTGGGATCTTCTTTTATTCGGTTCATTGATTGCAGATGTGGATCCGGTGGCTGTAATTGTCATCTTCGAAGAGATGAACGTGAATGAATTACTGTTCATCAGTGTTTTCGGTAAGGTTTAAATTCGTCGAGAAACAATATTTTCAGGGGAATCTCTTCTAAACGATGGTGTCTCAGTGGTATGTTTCTTTGATTTAATTTGAATGTTTTAGGTTCTGTATCGTATGTTTGTATCATTCGTGGAGATTGGCGGTGATAACCTGATAACTCAGGATTATATCTATGGTGTTATTAGCTTTTTTATCATCGCTATTGGCGGAACGGCGGTCGGTATTTTATTCGCAATGCTGACTGCGTTTTTGACAAAGTAAGACGATCTTTCACAGACTGTGCATGTCTCTAGATACACAGATAATGTTCCTATCCTGAACCCCGTCTTTGTTTTCTTGGTGCCGTTTGCTTCCTATTTGGCTTGCGAAATGTGTGGATTATCAGCCATTATGGCGTAAGTATTATAATACGAGACGAAGTTGATGGGAATTGCAGTATCGTGTTCTGTGGCGCTGCTATGAAGCCATACATCCGAGAGAACATACCGAAGGACGCGTTTAAGTCTATTCATTACTTCGTTAAGGTTTTGGCGCTGGCTAGCGAGACTGTGATCTTTATTTTCCTCGGACTCTCCACAGTCTCCGCCAATCATCATTGGGACACCGCATTCATCGTGTTGACTGTTATCTTCTGCGTAATTTACCGAGCAATTGGTAGTCGATTCTCACAGTTATTTCTATTTCTAGGTGTTGTTGTATTGTGCTGGATTCTAAACAAGTTCCGTTTGAAGAAGTTCACTAAAGTTGATCAGTTCATTATTGCCTTTGGGGGCCTTCGAGGGGCTATTGCGTAAGTCTTGGTTGTACTTTTGATTATTCAATTTCAGATATGGTCTGGTTGTGGCTCTTCCGGATCACCTACCTGCCAAAAATATGTTTGTGACTGCGTGCATTGTTGTTATTTACTTTACAGTATTCCTGCAAGTAAGTAATAAGTAGAATTAAAGGTATTCTTCAGGGAATGACGCTAAAACCGATTGCCAATGTCCTACAAGTCGAACGAAAGCAAGTATACGAAAAAGGAATGGTCGAAAAAGTACATGAAAATGTAGGTTATGTAAACAAGCACTATATATTCCCCTTACAATTAGTTGATCGATCACACAATGATTGGAGTGGAATTGGTAATAGGGAAGTACGGACATCATTGGATTCGGAACACGTTCGAGAAGTATAATATGAAGTACTTCCGATCATTACTTATCAAGAAGAAGGCTAGAAGAACCTTGGATAACAGCAATTTGGTTAGAGTAGCCAATCGTCTAGAAGCCCAAGATGTTGCCGAATTTGCGGAAAAGATCCAAGACTGGTACGACCAAACGAGGTCAAGAGGAAGTACCACGACATCCATGGCTGGAGAACGAAGAGAGGAAATAGATTTAGACGAAGTCAACAAGATATTCCAGGAGATAAAGGAGGAGAGAAGTAACAGTAGGGTGTAAACATGGTATTCAGACTGTAAACACATATTTAATAAAATGGGCAGGGTGAACATCGGGGAACGTCGACGGTTGGGAAACGACAATTGGGGAAAATAAAATCTTTTTTGCGCTGAAATATGGTATTGACTTTTTGCCTAGCCAATACCATATTTCGGTAGTCCATCCAAAGAAACAGCTCAATTTTTTGTCGCTTTTAACTATACATGCCGTTAATTGACCTTTAAACGATTTTAAACTTCTTCAGAAGTCCCAAAATTAGAAATTTTTATAACACGGCATCTAACATGTGTTTCAGAAATTGGGTGGATCGATCGCAAACTTATCATTGAAGAGCCCCTGAAAATGTTACAAAACACCATTTTCATTTTTTGCAGAATAACTTTCCGTGACGACATACTGTCAATTTCATTATTTTAGGTCATTTTGCAAAAAAACCTGCTTTCTTTTGGACGGAAAAAAATCTTGGTGGAGGGTTGCTTCAATAGTGCAATGGTTGCTGAGCATGCTAATAAGTCAAAACAAGGGTTTGGCTCTCGGCTTGGGAAAAATATTTTTGCGTCTTTACAGTTTGGAATATTTGATTTAATGTTTTAAAAACGTTTTAATTTTGCTGGAAGACGGTCCATTACAATTGAAACCACCGAACTTACATGTTTTCCTATATTAAAAAAAATGAAAAATATGTTTTTTCACTTTATGCGTATAGAAAACCGGTAAATATTATATGTAAAGATGGTTTTGCTGGCAAGCGCCAAACTTCAAAATGTTTCTTATGCCAACCTCGTGCTATTTCCTTGTACGCTCGAAAAGAAGGTCGGGACGCTACACGAAATATCAATGCTATGTTCGGCCAGTGTCTGAACACGGTGAAACGATGATTTTAAAAAATCGATCCGGGACGAGGAAGATAAAGAACGTCATCTGAGCTTTGTGATTTCACCCTGAGGTCATTGGTGGGGGCATCCTTTGTTTACTCGTAATATGATTAACACGCTCAATGGGACTAACTTGCCCACAACGATTAACACGCTCATAAATTCTTATCTTTTATCCCACCGCGGATTATACTTTGATTAAGTATCGCAAGCACATTTTCCGTAGGCATGTTTACCCATCTCACTCGACATTACTTATTGGACAACCTAGTAGTATGACCACATAAATACAGGGTGCGTCAAAAATAATGGAAACTTTTTTAATGGGTACTGTTTTTCTGCCTATTCCTTTCATTTTAATGTCAATATCGATTGATTAACGTATTTTTTTGAACGTTGAAAGTAGGGACTTGCGACTTTGGAGCTGTTCGAAATGTTAATTCGCTCGGTACAGAAAAGACGTTGTGTCAAAGGTAATCACACTTTTGAGAATCGCAACGGTGGTCAGCGTCCAGGAAGTGAAAGGAAACGTACACCAACACTCATGCAAACCGGAAGACCATCAACAGCAAAATCCGTGAATTTCCAGAAAAAAAAACGCATTCCTTTCGCAGTTCAATGTTTGGCGGGTGCACAACTATCAGAACAGAACCACAGGGTCTGTTCCCATAAGGCTCCCGGCCCGTAGGCCATCGTCAAACACTGTCAAAATCCGGGCCTTCATCGTCGGCGCCGAATTTGTGCCAGCGACAAGAAATTCGTGGTTCTTGTGGATTAACAAGATCTTGGGAATCTACCGCAGCTTTGTTTGGGGGAATCGGTCCGGTTGATTTTTTTTGATAAATGTGTAGTGGATTTCGCGTCATGGCGTTTCCGGAATTTGGACACTTCCGGAATGGCAGAAAAAGCAAAAGATAAAGCTTAGAACTACCATCTGAATGGATTTATTGTTACTCGTCTCGAAAATTTTGTTCAGTTTTTGATTGTTACTAAGTAGTACTGTTAAAACGTAATTTTTTGAAATTTGTTTCAATTGCGATATTTTAAGAAAAGATTCAAAAAGAAAAGTTTGGTAAAAGTGCCTTATTCGGCATACCGTATAACTTCGCGCAAAATAGTCAGCATTTTGGAACCTGACAAAGTTTAGCATTCTAAATTCAAGGACATTGGATTTACTTAGTTAGGTACCTTTTGTTGGCACCGCGACATTTCCGGAATGGCGGAATAGTGACACTTCCGGAACCGGGGAAAAATCAAAGATAAGGCTGTGACGAAAATGACGAATTTTGCCGTAATCTTCGACATGTCAACTTATGTAGTGGCGTAAAATTACTCGTCATAATGTTTACCAATCATAGTCATCGCATATGATTTACACTATAATAAATATAAACGTTAAACGTTTCTCTGCAGGTCTCGTCACGAAAAATATAGGTTTGAATTTCCCGCGTACGGTAGAGAAAGAGAGTCTGCGAATCATTTCTTGGTTTGCCAAAAATTTTCTTTTCCGTTGATTTCTGTGCTGATCGTTGGGGGAATCGTTCTTGAACGTGTTCTCCAACAATTATGCTGTCGAGACAGGTTATCACAGCCCTTCGCAATGTTAAAGTAAGTTCTTTTTTAATACAAGCTGTTGAGCGGGATAGTTTTGATGCATTTTACCTATTTTTGATCTTATCGAAAGATTATCCATTTATCTTTGTTCTAGGTGCCACAATGCACGTTCTCCACTTCCTCTCGGGTTTCTGCCGCAGGAGCTGAAGTCTCCAAGATCTTAGAGGACAAAATCCTTGGCCAAGAAGCCAACATCAACCTCGAGGAGACGGGAAAAGTTCTTTCCATTGGTGACGGTATTGCCCGTGTCTATGGGTTGAAGAACATCCAAGCCGAAGAGATGGTGGAATTCGATTCCGGCATGAAGGTACAAAATTTCGAGTCTTTATACATTTTTTTGTTTTTAGGGTATGGCTCTTAACTTGGAACCTGACAATGTTGGTGTTGTCGTCTTTGGTAACGATAAGGTTATCCGTGAAGGAGATGTCGTCAAGAGAACTGGATCTATCGTCGATGTTGCTGTAGGACAAGGACTTCTTGGCCGTGTCGTCGATGCTTTGGGGAACCCGATCGATGGAAAAGGCCCCGTTAAGGATACAAAGCGTTCACGTGTCGAAGTCAAGGCTCCAGGTATCATCCCCCGTATTGGCGTCCGTGAACCTATGTTAACTGGTGTCAAGGCCGTCGATTCCCTTGTCCCAATTGGTCGTGGTCAGCGTGAATTGATCATTGGTGACCGTCAGACAGGGTACGTTCATCGATCTGTATGGCCATTTTTGTTTTTGTTTTTTTAGTAAAACGGCTATTGCCATTGATACCATCATCAATCAAAAGAGATTCAACGAAGCTGGTGAAGACAAGAAGAAGCTGTATTGTATCTACGTTGCCATTGGCCAAAAGCGATCAACTGTTGCTCAAATCGTAAAGCGTTTGACTGATGCCGACGCCATGAAATACACCATTATTGTCTCGGCTACGGCCTCTGATGCTGCTCCTTTGCAATTCTTGGCTCCATACTCTGGATGCGCTATGGGAGAATACTTCCGCGACAATGGAAAGCACGCCCTGATTATCTACGACGATTTGTCCAAACAGGCCGTCGCCTACCGTCAGATGTCTCTGCTTCTCCGTCGTCCCCCAGGTCGTGAAGCCTACCCCGGTGATGTCTTCTATCTCCATTCTCGTCTTCTCGAACGTGCCGCTAAGATGAACGAGACGCATGGAGGTGGTTCTTTGACAGCTCTTCCTGTCATCGAGACTCAAGCTGGTGATGTGTCCGCATATATCCCAACCAATGTAATCTCCATCACCGACGGTCAAATCTTCTTGGAAACTGAATTGTTCTACAAGGGTGTCCGTCCAGCCATCAACGTCGGTCTTTCTGTATCTCGTGTAGGATCTGCAGCCCAGACAAAGGCCATGAAACAAGTAAGAAAAAAGACAGCTTGGTTTTATTTTACTTTAGGTTGCCGGTTCCATGAAGCTCGAATTGGCCCAATATCGTGAGGTGGCTGCTTTTGCCCAGTTCGGTTCTGATTTGGATGCTGCCACCCAGCAACTTCTCAACCGTGGTGTCCGTCTTACCGAGTTGCTGAAACAAGGCCAATACGTGCCCATGGCCATTGAAGAGCAAGTCACTGTCATCTACGCTGGTGTAAAGGGACATCTTGACAAACTGGACCCATCTCAGATTACCAGATTCGAAAAGGAATTCTTGACTCATGTCCGCGCTAACTGCCAAGATTTGTTGAAGACAATCAGAGAAGAAGGTCAGATCACTCCTCAAACCGACGAGAAATTGAAGACTTTGGTCACTTCTTTCCTCGCTGGTTTCAAAGCTTAGGTCGTTTTCTCTGTTACTCTAGTTTTATTAGATTGTAAGAATAAAAAGACTTCATAATACATCACAGTTTCTTCTGACAACTTTTCATATAGTTTTGCATAATTTAATGGTTGTGCAGATGCAGTACAAGCCAAACTCACCACACGCCAAGTTTTCTACAAAAAAATGGAAAAAATAGTAGTTAGGGCAAAAGTTGGGGAATTAAAAATTAAAACCATAAAAACAATTTTTGTAAATAATTGATTCGTTTATAAATTATATTAAAAAGGTGTAAGTTTTCTAAAAGCTAAAATCGTGACGCTAATTGCTATTTAAACCTGTTTTTTAAAGTACGCACTTCTGGATAGCTTTGGTATAATATGGATCCCGCATTTTCAGAAGTTTGGGCCGCAGCTCGAATTTAATAGTCGCAAGGTGCGCCTCGAGACGAAAGTTTTAAAAAATTGCGTGTGGCATTATTTCAAGAAATAATTATATATTTTTTCGAAATTCGGCCGAATTTATTTATTTTCAACCTGCCTTGCACAAGAGTTTGTCGAGTACTTTTCGTCTAATTTTACAGGTTCGTCAACGTTGAAGAAAGCCGCAAAAATAATTTGTAATTTCAGCATTGAAGAAGCAATTCTTTAGGAATGAACGAACTTGTGGACGTACGCCATGGTTCTCGTGGCCTAAAGTCGTTAACAGGATTGCCTGTGTTGACAAGGCCTTGTAAGGTATGTAATGAATAAAAATGTCCTGACTGTCCTGCAGGTTAATGTGTCAAACTCGGAGTTAAACAGCCTTTTCTGTCACAGCGAATGTGCAAAGAAGGTTATAGTTCTACATGCAAAGGCATGCAAGATTACCGACATTGATGGACTCCATTTATTTATCAATCTCGTCGAATTGGATCTCAGCTATAACAAAATTACGGTAAGGTTGTAGTAATGGCTTGCATTATTTAGACGTTTATGTACAACTACTCTGATCATTCTTGGTTGTCGACGTTAATATTGGATGGTAATTCACTGGGGGATTTGATTGATTTGTCTCATTTTCCAAACCTGAAAATATTGAGCCTGAACAAAACTGGAATTTCTAATCTTTCTTTGGCCATGACCTTCTCAACTTCTTTGAGATCGTTGTATTTAATTAATAACCATATTACTGACCTGTGCGAAGTTAGGAAGCTGAGGCACTTGTTTTTATTGGAAGAATTGGATATGACTGGCAACGAATGTTTGACAGAGTTGGATGAATCCTTGTCCAGGATTGCCTTGAAAGCTCTAGTGTACCTAAATTTGATGAAGGTGAACGGAGTAAAATTAGACAGAGATTCCCAATTAAGGAGTAAGTTTTCGCACGGTATTGTGCAATGATGTTTAGGTGAATCACTTCAGATGTCGGGAATCGGAAAGTTCAAGTCTGGACCAAACGAACACGAAAAGCTGGTCACGTTTATAAAGCAAAAGTCGTATACTTATGAACCTCCGAAGACTCCTATACCTAGTGATGTACGTGCTTTTTTGTGGGGTATATTGGTTTAGAACTCCCTAACCCGGTCAGCTCCTCTTGTCAGAAGCCGGACTCTACGGGCATCGACAAATATAACTCCTTCCCGTCCACGACTCAATCTAAAACGTAATAAGGCGCAGGAAATAGACTCTGGACGACCGTGTTCTATGGAGACGAGCATGTCTAAGATGTCGTTGGGTTCTCCATCTTCACCGAAGTATTATAACAAGGCCAACGAAACATTGGGTAAAAAATATGACTCGTTTACAGATGGTGGAGGTCTTTCTGATGAGGATGACCTGCTAAATGAGTCCTTCGCCTCTTCACGGACAGTCACAATCTCGAGGACAGATGATATTAATGGGTAAGTTTTGGCTTATTCGACTTTTACAAAAGTTTTATTTTTTCTGGGGGTTACAAAAGAATTATTCTCCCGTTGCTGCCCAGTTAAGTACACCACAGCCGTGTAGGAAATCAGAATCGGTGGGAGAAATGTTGAAGCGACATCCTCTGATTAAACCTAAAACACCCCGATCTCATAAAAGAAGAGTACCACTTAAACCTGTTGTTTCTCGACTAATTCAACAATCAAAGAGAGAAATCTTTGATGAAGTGAGAAGTTTAAGGCTCGAGATGGAGAAGCGCATTGCGGTACTTGTTTGATTTAATAGTTCAAGAAATCACTGAACATGATGATTTTTTGTCGTCGTAAGTTCTGGTTTAGGATTTGGAACAAGAGAATCTGAGTCTACGTGATTTCATTGAAGACCAACTGGAGATTGTGCCTACAAATGTAAGATTCAAGCCATACGGAGGCGATAATTACATAATTGAATGGAAGAACGTTCCCAAACACATGCTGAATGTCGAAAGTAAGACTGGTCACCTTTTTTTAATTATGTTTCTTGCAGAACATGAGGTGGAGGTCAATAACGAAGTTTTCTCTGTTCGTGGATCAGCCGAAAAAGCTCTAATTGCAGATCCACGGAATAAGGAATTGTAAGTGACGGTTCCTTCTCGAAATACTGTTGATTAGAATCAAGGTACGAACAGTGAACAAGTTGACGGGAAAGAAATCAACAGCCACTCAAGTCACATTCTGCAAGTCGCCGGACAGAGGGGGAAACAAAGAGAATCATGTGTAAATTTAGCTGAACCCTTTATTTCCATATATATATACAATAAAATTCATTATGACCTGAGTTCGTACTTGCAATAATGAGGGAATGGAATGAAACTTATCAAAAACAACCATAGATTTTCTTTAAGCCACGCCTACTTAAACTTGGAGGCCTTATCGGTTACTGTCATCAACGGATGGAGGCACATAATTGGGCTGGCAACTGACAAAGTAGTCGTCGAAGAAGGAATACAGGTACTCGAAGCTGGGTCTCTTCTCGGAATTCTTGTCCCAACATTTGAGCATTTCTTCGTATATTGGAATAGGACAATTTTGGGGACGACCCATTCGATATCCGTGCTCCACTTGCTCGATTACTTCTTTGTTTGCCATTCCTACAAAAGAAATAAGTGGATTGTAAGGAAATGCCGAATAAAGTATTCAAAAGACCAACCTGGGTAAGGGACGTGACCTCTCGTGAAGATCTCGTACAATAAAATACCGTAGCTCCAGACATCTGACTTCACGGTAAAGTTTCCGTGTGTCGCTGCCTCGGGGGCCGTCCATTTTATGGGAAACTTGCCGCCAGCTTGAGCCTCGTATATGTTTTCATTCATCAACTTTCTGGCCAACCCAAAGTCGGCGACCTTTACCTCGGGTACCCCAGAGATCTTCTCCCCGACCAAAACATTCCGAGCAGCCAGATCACGATGGACAAGCTTTCTGCTCTCCAAATACATCATGCCACTGGCGATTTGAGAACACATGTCCACCAAGGCTTGAATAGATAATGAAGTGTTGTTAGGACTTCTGAGATACGAAAGCAGAGATCCATTCACCATATATTCGGTGATTATGTAGTAGGGGTCCTTTTCTGTGCACACAGCATATAATTTGACCAATTTGGGGTGATTGCATTGTTTCATAATCTGGGCTTCGCTAAAAGTATAAGACGTTAAATCTTCCAGCTCTGGAAAATAAACACGACCACTTTTTATCAGTCATAAGAAGCAAACTTACGCTAAGAAACCTTCAGCACTCATCGTTCCCGGCTTCATTGTTTTAATAGCGACCTCCACAACGGATCGCCATTTACCGTACCAAACCTCTCCAAAGTTTCCATCGCCCAATTTGGATATGAGTTGTAGTTCCTCCCGAGGGATTTCCCAGTTCTTTTGAGTATCTGAACTGAGATCTGGGCGTACTGGGGCCATTTTAGGGGCGGGATATGTCAGTTGATGACAAAGTCCGCCATTTTCAGCTAAAAATAAATATTCAAACCCTTTTAGAAGTTATTGCAAACTCACCGGTATAATATTGAACGAGATCTCTAATTGTGGGGAACACCTTTCTTGTAGTGATATAATAACCAGTGCCATCAAACGGGCGTATTTTATAATGTTTGACTTCAACTCGATCCTCTCGACTGTCATTGATGGTCAAAGCATACTCATTCCCAGAATCACGCTTCCTAACCAGAAAAGTGCCCCGGGGCATGTTTTGGGCCGTGACTAACTTCTCAGCCAGACTCCTTTGTATTCTTCCAGCAAACCATTCCTCGCATTCCAGAGATTCTAATCTGGCTACAAAGTTACGAGGAGCATAGCCAGGTCCATTCTGGGGATGATGGACATACCACCAGTCGTTGTTACTAAATATATTAACGTATAACTCAACAGTCTTACCTATCATCAAGTAATATCATAACATCGCCTTTCCTGAAGCTAACGTCACCTTCAACACTCCGATCATAATCATGCATTGCCTGTATTCGTTGTTGAACCCCTAAATTGAAAGTCATGTCAAAAATGTTATTTTAATATTACCGTAATTTTTATTGTAATTAATTCCCATTGGTGCCTGCCCAAAATAACTGTTGGAGGAGTTGACATGATACATGGAGGGTGACGCAACTCCCATGGAACCATGCCTCTGTAGGGAGGATCCTCTGTAAACATTCATGACGGCCTGATTATGGCCCCTCGGATCCACCAAAAGTCCATCCGCGGGCAGTCCTTCATCTCTCGGCCGTTCTTTGGACAGACACCTACCCATTTCTCTGGAAAACAAAATCAGATCGGCTACTCAAATTTAATACGAAAATAAACTATTAGCGGGAGAAATATTCTCTTCAATTGTTATTATCCCTTTTTATTAACCGCGTTTAAACCAGAAAAGTTAGGGATTTCTTTTTTCTGCTGAGGTCTGTGCAGAAAATGAGAAGAAGGGGGTGAGGCATTTAGGGGGAGCAGAAGGGGGGAAGAGAGGGGGACGCGCATTCAGTCAGAGCCGGGGTCCATACGTCGCTCCCCGACCGAGAGGGGACTCCCAAACCGTTGTGGACTTTACCTGCGGTAAAATATTTAAAAAAAAAGCCCTTGCAGAAAACACAACAAACCAAGCGTACCGCTCCATGCCTCGCGTTAAGGTGTTGTTGTTTGGAAAAGCGGCCGAGCTCGCTGAGTCACGGGAAATAACCGTAGAAGTCCCCGAAACAATATTATACGGGGAGCTATTCGAAAAAATATTCGAAGTTGTAAGTCGTAAACGCCTGTTTTTTAAAAAAGAAGCATATTCAGGAACCTTCGTTGAACCCAATTAAATCAACATGTGTAATTGCAATTGACCAAAAATATGGAGGGAAAGAAGAGCAGATAACAATTACAAATAGAACGGAGATTGCAGTAATACCTCCATTATCTGGCGGATGATTTATTTAACGGTAAAATTCTCAAAACAACGAGTCCATATTCCCTCTTGAAGTGGTACCGAACTTATTTATAGTCCTTGAAGATACCTGTGTCATTTTCCGGCTAGTCGCCTGGTTCCTTGGTCCATCCGGTGCTGATCGTGTTTGTTCGACTTTCTTTATGCCCTTAAAAGAAGTAAAAATATATTAAAGCCTTTTTAGTTTGCCTTAAAATTCTTGTTTGTCGCTTTGCTGTTGAAGTTGAGCCACTTGTTCTTCTGTTTTTCCCCGGCTTCATCTAGTTGTTTCTTCCGCATTTCTTTCTTCTGTGCTCGAGCTTTCCGTCGCTCCTTTTCTGCATGCCATTCTTTACTTGGTCCACTATTTTTTCCTTTGTTTTGAAACAAATAATTTTTTCTTTCTTCCTGAGGGGCTACCTTTAATTCTTGAATCCTCACCATGGACTTTACTCCATTATCTAAAGAAATAGAATTACTACAACAGAACACTTACTTGTAAATGTCACGGCAACGTTGTTTTGTGATATTCCATCAATTACGGCAATGTATCGCTGCCCATTCTTAGTTGGAGCCAAGCATTTATCCCCAACATTCCACTTAATCTCCTTGTCCTTTGAAGAACCAGCAGAAGGCTGCGTCTCTTCCGTCACTGGATCTCCCGCAGCGGCAAGTACTTCTTCTTGAAGCCGGATAATTTCTTGTACGTTCTCCCTCAACTCCAAAAGCTCTTTATTATTCGGATCGGCAATAAGAGCGGCTTCCACATGTTGCAATTGGATCCTGTAGTTGTCCAAGTCACTACTCATTCTGAAGCGAAGATTTTAACCAGTAACATACACTCTAGATAAGATACGAAGAGCGGTCTACAATTGGAATCAAACCTTTGTATTTTCCAAACATTTTGGCGAGTTGCGCCCCCACATCGCCGTTCCCTCGTAAGCTAAAATTGATTCTTTAGCTCGGCGTCGTGACGCATCGCCACAATTGACCGAAAATTCGGGGCACGGCATTCTGTACTTTTGTCGCTACCTTCACTATCCCCCCACAAAAATGGGCTGAAGCCTATTTTTGATAAAAAAAGTTGAAAAGCGAATAGCTCTCTAGATTTTGAAGATATAACATTGTAATTTGGCAAGGCTACATATGTCATCATGGGCAACAAAACTGAATCGGAACTTCATTTATTTGTTCCCTGAGGGCAGAGATATTCCAAAAATTTCAAAAAACACACTATGAAACTCAGTTTTTCGTCCGTAGCACAGCCATGCCCGTATATAACTCCACGAAATTTAAGTATCTGAAAGAGAAAAAAATTCTGCACACATCAGTATTTTAAAATTTGTCATTTCGATCTTGCAAAATGACCTTTTGGTGCAAGAAGTTTTAAGAATGAAATATTTTTGCATCTTATTGCGGAGCTTACAGCGCGGGGTTCATTACAATATTTATATATTCTGGAAGCGGAACCTTTACTCTATACCCATGCCAATTTTCAAGTCTCTATCTTGAACGGCTAGCGAGCAATGTATTAAAGAAGGAGGTCCACTTTGAAAAAATAGAAAAAAATCGGGGAGACCGGTTAACCGCGGTTGTGTCCCAAAAGTACAGAATGCCGTGCGGGGGATTGTGCGGCACGATTATCACCATTCTTATATTTCGGTAACCACTGTTGTAAGTGTTCTGGAAAAAAAACAAGTCCTTAAGTTATTTATCTTTTCAAATGCTGAACGACAAAATCTTCCTTTACAATTCATTTCCGGTCTAAAAATTGCACAAATTGGATACATTTTACAATCGTAAATAGCCGTAGGGAGCGGAGGCAAGACTGTGATTCTTTTAGAGAGTATATCTGTGATTTCCACGTGTGATTAGTTTTGAGGAGGAATATAATTCGGCTGTGAAGTTACAAAGAAGTCGTCAAAGTAATTATACAAATAAGCAAACGTAGGTCTTTTCTCCGCAAGCTGATGCCAACATTTGAGCATATGATCATACACTTCGGGAGGGCAGCTCTTTGGACAGGGCATTCTATATCCCTGTTCCACTTGTTCAATGACCTCACGGTTATGCATCCCTATGAATGAAGATATTGATTATAAAATTGATATTTACCCGGATAGGGATTCTGCCCCCGCGTGAAGATCTCATATAGGAGTATCCCATATGACCAAACATCAGATTTCACGGTGAAGTTGCCGCAGATTGCAGCCTCGGGAGCAGTCCATTTGATGGGGAACTTCGCGCCCATTCGGGCTTCATAAATGTCTTCTTCCATCAATTTCCTGGCCAGGCCAAAGTCAGCCACCTTTACAATCGGGACTCCGGAAATTTTATCTCCGACAAGTACATTCCTTGCGGCTAGGTCTCTGTGTACAAGCTTCCTCTCTTCTAAATACTTCATTCCATTTGCAATCTAAAGATAAAAGAAAAAGTAACGTCGGTCTTACTTGTGCACACATATCTATCAACGCTGGGATTGTCAGCTGATTTGATTCATCTCGAAGATAATGTAAAAGACTACCACCTGACATGTATTCTGTGACAATATAAAACGGTTCTTCCTTGGTGCATACGGCGTATAATTTGACCAGATTAGAGTGAGCGCATTGCTTCATTATGTGTGCCTCTCTAAAAAATATTTTAAATAAATAAAAGCAATTACAAATTTTCTTACTGTAGAAAGGCTTCGTCGGACATCGTTCCTGGCTTCATAGTTTTTATAGCGACCTCTACAGTCCCTTTCCACTTTCCGTGCCACACTTCACCGAAGTTTCCATCGCCGAGTTTCTCTTTGAGCTGAAGTTCATGCCTCGGTATCTCCCATTGCTGGGTAGTCTCGTAGCACAAATCTGGCCTCGTAGGCATAATGCGCGGGGCAGCAACAGTCAACTTCTGGCAGAGACCATCAGAGTTGTCTAAACAAAATAATAAATCTCTTATCCCATGACAGATTACCTCTATAATATTTGATCAATTCCCTTAGATCTTTAAACATTCGTCGATGAGTAATGAAGTAACCCTCATTGTCGCTTTTTCGTATCTTATAGTGCTTTACGCAAGGTCTGCCGTCACTAATGTCTCGAATTGTAATGGCATATTCTACCGGGATTACTTCGCGTTCCCTCACCAAGAAAGTTCCAACCGGCAGATTAGGAGAAAGAACCAATCTTTCAGCTCTGTTTCTGCTAATCTTCCCAGCAAACCAATCCTCGCTTTCGGCCGTTTTTTGTAAAGCGACAAAGTTCCTTGGGACATAGCCAGTTTTGTTATCGGCAACTCTCTGTACATACCACCAATCAATGTTTCTAAAATTCTTGGTAAAACTGGCTGGCCGTTCGACTTACGAACTATCCATTAAGTACATCAAATCGCCCCGTTTAAAACTAAGGTCCCCATCAGAACGTGACTCATAGTTGTACAAGGCCACAACAACCTCATATTTGGGGTCTGAAGGTTGACTGAACGAAGAGATATTCCTATTTGGCGAGTGGTTATAAAAGTTTGGCAGAGTGCTGGCATTGCTGAGGAGAACGTTGGCTTCTGGCAACGACTGATGTGAGGTCCGAGGAGGTAATTCAGGACGCTTCTCCCGAGATAAACACTGCCCCATTTGCTCTCATACGAGCCCTCTGAAGTGGAAATGGTACAGATAAACACGAGAAAATATTTATAGCAAATATAAATGCCCCTCTCGCTGGCCCAGTGCGCGGAACTCGGACTGCGTTTCACTCGAAATTAAAGGCAGAAAGCGATGAGCGGAGCGCTGCACCCCGAACCGAATCCTCGCTTAAGACCGTGGAAGCGACAATTAATAAGCAAATATACAAGTGTTATCATAAAACACGTCCTGTTCTAAACAACTAAAAAGGAGACTTTATTTTCCACTGATCGATTCATAAATTATTAATCAAGATTTGTTCAGGATTTCACTTTGACCTGTCAGATTGGAGGTTGGATTGGACGGGGCTGGAGTTTGAGTGAAGTCCATGGGTTCTTCGCCGACTCTTTGCTCTCGAGTTAACTTTTTATTCAGTTTCCAAACTTGGATATAGCATTCGGCCAACGTGATCATTTGTGGCAGGATCTCCTTCACATGCAAATCTTCCAGTTCATTCCATTTTTGAGTCCCGGGATGAAAAATCTGAATCCTATAACTGCCCGTGTCCGGTTTCCCGTCATGGACAACGTTCGAAATGAGATCATAAGTTGTATACTTCTGCAATTTTTTGGCCTCTTCTGACAAACAGTCATAAAGATCGATGTTCCTAAACCGCAATGAACGCTTTCTTGCAACTTACGTAATTGGGAAATTGACAATGGTAGGATTTTTCTCGATAAACCACTCATTCTTCTGGAATCTGTTATATTTGAGTAATAGATAATCTGGAAGTTGGACAATCTCGTATCTCCTGATGAAGTTGTCGTTATATGTTTTGTATTCTTTCTCCGTTGTTCCATTATACTTCTCAAAAAGCACACCAAGAGGTATCTGTGGGATAATGTTTTGCATCAATTCATCACGATATAAGGGAGCATCAGGAAGATCCATGGATAAACTCAAGAAAGGAACATCGGTTGACTTTTCTAAAGAACTCATTTGGACCTCTGACAGCTTACCTTTAAATTCATCCGTCTCGGACAATGTTATTCTAGCCTCTTCGGAGACATTAACTGGTAATACTTTGCGGGTATATTGTTTGAGTTTTCCTCTGAAAGTCTTGTAGATGATGGACGAATCCGCTTTTTTAGTACCATTCAAAGCAATATGCAATGTGTTTAAGAAGAATTGGAGGAAGTCACTAGCATCACCTGTGAAAGTAAAACATCAAGTTGTTATAACTTACTCTGAACAATGATCTGAAACTTTTTGTTACTGCATTCCACCACGGCTTGCAACATTTCGTGAGGAGACACATGGGCCTTGAAAGCCCTGGGGTTCCACAACTTTCTGATTAATTCTCCAAACCGTTGAGGCAATAAAGAAAGTTTATCGCCCGGGGGTCTCTTCACTTTTCGATAATTTTCTTCATCCAAAAAATAATTCCTGAGCGGTGTAACATGAGAAAGAGCCTGTAACCGCATAACAATGGGAAAAGCGCATAAACACCTACATGAAAAACGACATTAGAATAATCATTTGCTTTGATATTGTTTAAGCCCATCAATCCAGGGAAATAAGTGTTCCCATCAAAGGCCCGAATTTGAGTGCTTCTAGAGTCGATGCTTTTAATCATCTCCTTCGTATAAGTCGGTTTCAATACGTACTAAAACTACTAAATGAGGAAGAAAGGCTTACCTGAATATCTTCAAGTGAAGGATCAATAATTTCATAATTATCGGGTAGGCAGTAAAATTTTAAGGTAGATAAGTTCAGAAAAACGTGATGTTCTGTGTCCAAGGCATGTGTGTAAGCATGAGTATTAGTCCCGCGGCCTTGAAAGTACTTTCCGCAAACCATACAAGCATACACGTTTGTATGTTGAAGGGAAACCGAACATAATTTTTCGAAATCGAAATCCAAAACAGACCTAAAAAATAAATAAATGAATATAAACGTTTACCTGTCAATAGTATCAAGATAAGGGCATTGTCGCGTAGGATTTTCTAGCTGGGCTTTTTTCAGGCACCAAACTGGTTCTTCTTCATCTCCAAATCCGCCATTTTCTGCAATTCCCTACGTATAAAAGACTAAAGCCTACCTGTCTTAACATCAGATCCCAATTTTTGGACTTTCTCTTCGTGTTCATTCGAAGGTTCATGTAACTTCCGTTTTCTCATAACAGTAAACTTCACAGAAATCCAGAGCTGTCAACTTTTTGTTTTTTTACAGGCAAATCAATATCAAGGGTGCGCAGTATCACTATTGACTTGTCAAAAATATTGACATCAGTTTTAGAGTCTTTGTAAAAAATGGAAAATTGGTCTGATGTTTGGTACCTTTATGCATATCCACCATCGGATAGGCTAAACCATGCCTTGGTAGATGGTTCCATAGACCGAGTCTTTACTACTCCGGTCCTTCGTCATGAACAGCTGCTCACGGAAAGTGTTTCGGAATCTACTAGCCTTTTAAAGAACCAGGAAGCGGAAGATCTGCATATTACTGAAGATAAAGACGGTTTGAAGTGTTTGATTGTAAGTTTTTGACATTTCTTGTTGTATTTTTAGAAAGCAGGGAGAATGCGGAGAGCGTTTAATCTTACAACTCAGTTACTTGTAAAGATGGGGCATGTCCCCAACGCACCCATTAGAAGAGCGGCTTGTTCTGTGGAGTCTTTAGAGGTAAGAACGATTCGGGTATCACTTTTTTAGATTTGGAATTGCAGATTCCAACTTTTGATAGCTCTGGAGATGCAAGACGTTTTAAAGGAAGAAGCTGCTGCTTTCAACGAACTTGATGCTCCTGATCTTTATTTTGAGTTTAGATCCCAGTTTCGGCGACTGGATTATAGAGGCAGTGTCATTCCTTTTCAATTTCGTCTTATTCATGCTGAGATTCCGCGATTTTCTGCACAGTATGAGCATTCTCTTAGCCGCCTAGCCAATCTTGAAAATGATGCCAGACAAGTTTTTGAAAGCATGAATAACGACGCTCATAAGGCTGTCTGGAAGAGAAGGTTGGAAGCTGTGAGGCTTACTCAAGCGCGAGTGGTCTATCACATGAAGGTAAAAGGCTTTAGCCGTACAGGAAACCTGCCAAGTGCAATGCTCGGATTTTCTTTAAACTTTGCACATCGAGAATGTCCCGTACAGTAGAAAATAGGTATGAAACCTTTCGTGCCGAAATTCGCCAAAAAATTATCGCATTCTTGCGACCTTCGGTCCAAAAATCTCGTCGTTTCAGCAAAGTACGAGCTAGGAGTCTTGCATATATATCGTAATAAAAAAAAATTCTAAATTTGTGCCAAGTTTTGTAAAAATCTGAGCGGCGCGAGTACTTCCACTGTTAGCTAATTACTTTAGGACCATATAAGTTCCATCACTATCTACGAGGAATTGTTGGAGAAGACGGAAGATGTAGATAAGAAGAAACTAATAATGGATCAATTACTTAGAATAACAATGGCTTTAGGGCATTTCAAGTTTCTCGAATCATTAATCAACTCAAAGATCGGTGATCAAGTACACAAAAGGTAGTAGTATTTCTGCTTCTGTAGTTCTTTAATTTCAGAACAATGTGGGCTGTTTTTGGGGCAAATTATCAAAAAGCATTGGACCTATTGAATCAAAGTTCGGCTGATTCTACTGAGGTAGGGGAAGATTTATTTGACACTGGCTTGTTTTTAGACGTGTAATAACAAGGCCATATGCTATTTATATACTGGAAGAGTCAAGGAGGCGGTCGAAATATTGTTGGCTCATCGTCGGGCCCCAGTGCCTCTGATGAAAAACTTGTACACGATCGGTGATCTGGCCTCGACAAACAGTGCTGATATACGGTCTCAACATTTTTCAAAACATTGCGCTTCACTTGCAGACCTGTATGATCCTGCACAATTACGAGTTTTATGAGTCTTATATTTATTTTTTAAAATTAAAATTAGAAATCTGGAAATACAAAGGCACTCGAGATTGACCCGCAAGAAAAAATGAGATCACCAAAACGCTAATCTGTTGGAATGCAGTACTATGGCCATTTACAATCCTTGGACCCGACTTCTTTGTACAGCGAAGGTCTTAGAGAATCTTCTAAGAGATCCACCAAGATCCTGGTGTGACTCTTCCATAGAGTGATATTCACTAGTTTAAAGTTGAGATTGCTCACTCCGTCTTTGAGGTACCTTTTCTTTGTCAAACGCATTAACTTGTACCGGCATCTAAACAATTAGAAACCTTATTTTAAAACCCGTTTTGTGAGGAACTCGAGCTCTCAGATATGCCTTATACACAGGGGTGGCCACCCGGGCCCGTTTCGGCCCGTCTTACTTTTCCCGCAATTGCGATATCTCGTTTTGGAGAAGAGATATCAAAAATCTGATAACATTTTGAAGGGTCAGCACCCTTCTAAACCTAGGGCCAGCCGAAGTTTCAAAGCCATCCGGTTACTCAGAAAAAAGTTCGGGATAAGTAAGACGGGCCGAAACGGGCCCGGGTGGCCACCCCTGCTTATATATAAAAAACAATATGTTACAGTATAGACGTGAAACACCTACCATGGTTATTTTACTCTTGTATTAGTATAAGTACAATTTTAAATTCTTGGCTTTTTTTCAAAGGTTCAGAAACCATTTTTTGAAAACAAACTCCTATAGCTTTGAAAACGGTGGATGAATTTAATAGATTCGTGTACTTATCAGTACGAAGGAGCTGCCAATGCAAAATTTCTGTCATCTTACGCAGATGACGGTACAAAAATCGTAATTCTAATCGGTAAATGTCGGCTGCCCGCAAAGTGGTTGCCCGGAAGAGTCACGACGCCGTAATTTTGACTTACAAGGGAAGTACCCCAAGTGCGACACTCAGGTTTTCTTTAAATATTGCACACACGTCAGCCATAGACAAAATATCAATTCCTTTAGCACGCGCTTTCAAAGCGCCACTGAGATATTGAACAATCTTTGCCGGCAAGAGAGTACGCGAAACATGGAGAGAGAAAAACACTTTTTGGCCATAAGTTTGTTAGCTTCGCGTGGAAAAGTTTGATTTTTTTTAAAACATTACCTTTTACGGTAGAAATAGGTATGAAAGTTTTAGTGCCGAAATTCGGTAAAAAGTCTCAAATTTCGCCGACGTTCCACCTAAAAATCTCGATTGTTTCTGCAAAGCGCGAGTTAGGATCGTCGCATGTATTTTACAAGGAAAGTACTTTTATGGGGGCTCCTACTTTTTGACGGGACATATCTCAAAAAATCAGAAAAAATGTGCTGATTAAGGATATATAAATCTTAGCTGCCCATTTTAGGTTTTTAGGGGTGAAAATGCCCAAAAACTGGCTCAATTTCCTTACAAAAGGCGCAGCATTCGAATGATAAAAAGCGCAGTCGGTCTCTTCCTTCGGAAGAGAGCGGTGTGGCCGAGTGGTTAGTGCCGTAGTCTGGGAAACAAGAGGGGGAACGCCGCACGGGTTCGATTTCCCTTTTGGGCTGAATCAACTTTTTTTGAAGTTGAAGGTCGGAAAAATAAAATTTTGTGCCAAGACTGGTTTATTACGTTTTAGAAACTGAATAAACATCATTTTAAGCCAAAATAAAAATTGTAAACCCGTGAAAAAGTAAGCGAAAAGGGGTTCATATAGGACTTTAAGTCAACTTCCGATTGAGTTTTCACCCCTAAAAACCTAAAATGGGCAGCTAAGATTTATATATCCTTGATCAGCACATTTTTTCTGATTTTTTGAGATATGTCCCGTCAAAAAGTAGGAGCCCCCATAAAAGTACTTTCCTTGTTAGAAAAAATAGTCTAAATTTTTGCCATGATTCATCAAAATCTGAGCGTCGCACTTGGGGTACTTCCCCTGTTAGTAGGAAAATTTTTGTTGCATTTTGCTAAAAAATAGTAAAAAACCGGAATTTAAAGTTTTTAGGGACTCAATGGCCCCTTCTTGTCAAAACGACCTATTAAATAAGCATTAAAACTAGTTACAAGTGATATAAACGGTATTCATAGTCCATGTTTAATCCGAGTGTGAAAGTTTCGTATATCAGAATTTTTAATTTAGCCAAAATGAGAAATGACTGCAATTTGACGTCACTTTGAAAAATTTTGTCAAATTAACAACCCTTGTATACTTGGCGCTTTTGAGAGTGCGAAAATAAAGTGTATGGAATAGAAAACTGGTCATAACTTTGGACTGACTGCACATATCGGGCTGATATTTTACACGGTGGTAAATGCATCTCTTGACATGTTTCCACAAATTGGAGATCTGTATGTCATCAATGCCATAATTTTAAAAAATCTTTTTTTTGATAAATTTTTAAATTTTCAGAAGTATTTTACGCCGCTACTGTAACATCTTGTTTTTTTTGTGCACTGCTAACTCGAGTCTCTCGCAGAATTTGTTTTAAACTCACTTATTCACAGGGTTCTCGGTCTCCTGTACATGTTTAATCATCTTGTAATGAGCAATTTTTATCGGATATCGGGATATTCTGAGGCCAGTGTAAACGATTCTAAGCAGTGCTAGCTACTTATTGACCTTTCTTACCTTGACGACATATCGTCGTCTTCTCCTCCCCATCCCCAATAATCGTTTGAAAATCCATTCATCTTTACAAAGTGCGCCTTAGAAATTGCACTGACCCCACCAAACAAAGATCCATAAGGAAGTCTAGATAGGTGTAAAAAATGCCTTATAACCTACTTGTAACCAAACTTGTCTACGGCCACACTCATATGTCTTGGCTTTTCTGGGCACGAATATATATTACGATCATCTTCGGGGAGCAGATCAACGTCATGGAATATAAAACACTGCCAGTCGTACATCTGACTGGCGATTTTGTAACCCACATTCATCAATTTGGCTCGGTTGAAAGTCTGATTACCTACTTGTTCCACGATGAAAATTGCGTAATCCAGCTGTTGTTTCCTGAGTAATGAGTGGAGGTTGTGAAGAAAAGTGCGTAGCTGGAGTTCACGGTTGCGATAAGGCACGATGACTGCGACACGATGTCTGGCCAAACATTCTTCAGGGCATCCACGTCCTCCATCCTCTAACCATGGATATAATTTATCTATATTATGATAAGACGGGGCATCCAACCACACGCGTATCGGGCCAACCAAATTCGGCGTATCAAGGGGACAAGCAGGCAATGATAAGTTTTGTGTCTCAAAATGGGGTAATGTGCCTAAAACAGAAATGAAAATAAGAACTTGTTTACCGTTTAAATCAACATCGAAAGAGGTAGTGTTTATGTTGGCCGAGTTCAATAAAATAATTGTAGGGTCTTCTGTATTAACGCCCTGCGAAATAAAATATCCATAAGAGGTTCCGAAGGAATCGATGCTTAGATCCCATATCAACAACAGTATCATACAGAAGGATATTACGGCAATTAATTGTCGAGAACATTGCATTCTGTTCACCCAGTGGCTTTAAACCTAAAATAAGCTCTATATACATTTCAATCATACTAAGAAAGTATAATATGACATAACCGGCCGATAAACAAAACCTTTAATTTGAGAATAGCTCCCGGACAAAATGCATGATTTAAAACCGCAGAATAATAGTTTCTGAAATGACTTATTCAGAAGGCTAAGTCTTATATATACAAAAGTTATATACAAAAGCTATCTTCATCTTACTTGTTCTTATAGTCCTGTGGAAACCGTTGATGATTATACCTATATTTTAGTGAACTATCCCTATTAATTTAACTAAGGAGAAAACTCTTACAAGACCTCTGTTCGTAGTAGCAAACGGTCACCGCGAACTACTCTTCAGTGAAAAGCAAGTTATAAACGTGCGTCATATCTCGCTAAACTATAACCTCTAATGATTGAGCGCAGCAAAGACGTTATATAATACAACGCAAGTTATGTTTCAACAAATTACCTGGAACTATACGGACATTTCTGCCAAATAGATTTGGAGCGAGATTTAGAGAATAGAAGGCGACATTTTGATGCAGTTCGATGTGCCGCTATAAACAAAGATTCTCCGAAAATAAAATAAATTTTGGCATTCCGTTTCAATCAAGAAAAGCTGGATGAATGAGTTATTACTTATTTCGAGGAAGAAAGGATTGCACTGCCTTCAGATGAGGACTGAAATTATGAAAAAAATTGATATTGCACCAAACTGTTTTAAACACGGTCACAAAGTTCTGGTATTAAACGTGGGCATTTGGGTGGGGTTGAGCAAACATGGCAGGTCGCTTCATGACACACCCATGTGTCTTTGCATAAAAGGTTTATTAAAAAATCTGGAAAATTGAAGGCACGATTATAATGGATATTAAACGCATTATTAAATATTTTAATGGCCGTACAGAACTGGCGAGTGCAAGATGAGAAGATGCATAAATAACGGCCCATTAGCCGATTACGACAAGCCTCGAGTATTTAGTGGGGCAGTGGCAGCAATGACATTTTTGATAGCGAGGGTCGTCCAGGTCTAATTCCCGGCCGAAGTATCTGATAAGCATAGGGTGAAGTCTAAATCAATTTAATTATTCCTATCACTCCTAAATCAACGGCAACGAATGTCTCCTCTGCTTACCGAAAATGTAATGTTTTATCGGCAGGTTGAGGTAGGATTTCTCCGTCTAAATTCCAGGCTCCCTGTTTAATGTCATTTTCGTCCTTTTGTTCTCCGGGGTTTAAAAGGGCGGCAGGCGTATAAGACCATCTCTTTACTCTGTACACCTTCAGATTCAGACCCCGCGGCAATAACTCTTTCCCGCCATACATAGAAACTGTCCTCATGATCTGGAGGTTTTGACATCTGGTTACCTTTGGGACCAATGCCAAGTCCATGGTACCATCTCCAACACCCGCGTACGGGGCGAGGCCATAAGGCGTAAAAGGACTCACACATGGTATCACACAGCATATACAGTGCGTGAAGTCGGTCTGCCAGTGATAGGGGAGATTAGGGTCAGGCTGCTCTCTCCTGCAAATCAAATAACGCTTTGGAATGATTTTACTTACCCTTGACATATCGAACAAGGAGATCTGCATTGAGGAAGCTGAACCTTCTCGTCGGACTTTTCGGTTACCGCAAATGAAACTCGGCCGTAATAAGTAGGATGTCTGACCGTGGTCCTCAATGCTATACAGGATTGAAAATTCACATTTGTAATACTTACCTGACCATTGGTACCGGACGGGTCCCATGAACCGATAACGCTCTGAATCATGAAGAACGTCGCCCAACCATCCGTATGAGATGGCATTTGCAGATATCCGAGATAGGGTTAGGCCCTCATGCACGGTGCAAACATCAACGGCACAGCAACTTCCGATGGCGATATGCACGGCCGCGGTTGGACAATCATCTACGCCATGCACCGACGATACTATAGAGTTTGCAGAACCGGCCCCAATTATACCAAAACGGAACCTCGGGGTTACCAACTTATCCACATTTACATCATTTATGTCCTTTCCATTTTCGGATTGAGTTCTATTATACAATTACTAGCTCTTATGCTTAAACCTACCTTATAATGCTGGAATACAAAACTTCATTAAAAAGTCCATCACCGCCCACACTGACTACACCATCGATGCTACCCCAAGAATCAATACCAAGCTCTTTAATCGTATCTCGTGCATGATCAGCACGTTGTGTCAAAATGACTTCTCGATTGACACCTACCAACTCCAGAATGGGCTCCACTTGCTTGTCATAAATCTGTTTCGCCTTTCCTTTGCCCCCGTAAGGATTTATGAACACAATTATATTTTTTGGACGTTCGGAAAGTTCTAAAAGGCAAATTGAAAGAGAACGTGACCTCACCTGAAAGGGGCTTCTTCAACAATGCTTCCCATTGTTCCTTTTCTCTTGTGGTCAAGAAAAAGATCGCTGCCTCCCTGATCCTCCATAAATATATGTTTTGTCTGTAAGTGTAGTAGATGTAAAGAGCGTTTGGATGTTTTTTGTTGTGCTCATCGGGATAAATTTTTTTCGGTAAGCCTCCGTATATTTTGACTGGTGTTTGGCGAATGGATAATATTTCACTGTAGCTGATTGTGAGTTCACGACATTTATTCCTAAATCAGCAGTGATATACTTTTCCGTTTAGGAATAACTTGATGAAAACAAAGTAAGCAATATCTTACCCCACTAAGGAGAAGGTAAGCTTATTTTTGGTTTCGTTGTAGAAGAGATTATGGAGTTTGCCATCATCCGACTTTATCTGGACACCTTTCACGACGTCCTCTGGCTTGGTTGGTTTTGAACCATCAGCCAAGCTCCCATTCTCACCCGAAGTCAACGGCGTATTCTCCAGATTCTGCGTCATTTCCCTGAAACCCGTGGTGTTATGGAGTAACGGAACGCACAATCAAAAAATATATATTAGCTTTTACACGACCCCCTTCCCCTACGGCACTATTAGGAAGGTCATTAATGAGGAAATTATGAATTTTCTAATTACCTTAAAGAAAGAAAACGAACTGTTCCGGGATTTTCCGACAACCAAAGAGCAGCCTTATTTATTGTGGCGGCAGCCTTACTTTATTTTTACTCTCTCTTTCTTTCTGGTTGCGTTAGCCAAACTGCGACCGCAATAACAAACAGGTCTCGACTCGAAAACGTGAGAAGGGGAATCAATAGCCACTGACGTCTCAAATATCCGACAAAAATATAAAATAACCAAAAAACAATCGAATCGAAAATAATAGGCTTTATAATAAGTTCACTGATGATAGCTATTTTGCATTGGTTTTAGTTTCCTTTTCATCGTTAAAATTGATTAACGGTGACAAGTAGAAATTTTTTAGCTTCTCTGGAGAATTTAGTTTGTCGATGGCTGCATGGAGATACTATAGGGCGGCGGGAAATTTGGCGCAGTATTTTTATTATACTACCACCAAATTCCCATCTCGTTGATAAATTTTTTTCCGTATGAAAATCGATAGTTATTATTAGGCTTTTTTGAAATGAATTTTATAATCAATAAAAGAACTCAGTTTTAAATGACAGACATTTTTTTGATAACGTGATTAATTTTCGTGTTCTTGGATTTATTAGACCTTTTCGCACCTGCAGGTTATGACGACCGATGGTGTGGGTGTCTCGTTAGAGGAGGCGCTTACAGTATTGGAACAGCTGAAACTCTCGACTGGTCGAGAAGAAGCCGGCTGTTCCAAGGAAACAGGTAGATCGAAGCCTTTGCCAGAAGTCAAAGAAACAAGAGGTGTGGAAGAGGAACCTGAGGACAGAAAATTCAGAAGAAGTCGCAGTTTTAGTAATCGCAATCGGCGGTTTGCACCTTATCGGACACCTTTGAAGCGAGCATCGTCTTGTGGATCGAAGGAGTCAGAAGCTGAAAGCGATGCAGACTCAAATGGTAAGTAGTTTATTTTTTTAAATTCCTTCTTTATCTAGTTTCCACAAAATCGAGTAGCAGCAAAGAAGTCTTGATTCCCAGTGCAAGAAGTGCTACCACTTGTACACAAGAAGCTCTGGGAATTGGCAAATGCTCTGGATCTGGCGAAAGTCTGGACAGTTTACGACAAGACGCTGCGGTCGAAGAGCTGTCCGAATATTTTGCTCACTTTGTTGGAGTGCAAAGCAAGATGTCTTCATTAGCAGAGTCAATGTATGCATAAATGTGTAATTCAAATATTCTACTAATTCCTAAAGATCGATACTAAATACACTTTATGGTAGAACAACATGTAGTTATGAAGATATAAAATATTGCAAAGAAACGCTATTTGTTATTTGTATATAAATTGTGGGTCAGATCAGGGATCAAAGGATGAGGCTCAGAACGAATTGTACAATCATTGACAAAAGGGAATCGGCGATCATTGTTTCTCGATAAAAGCCTTTCGAAGGCTTGATGTTTCTTTTGAATCGAAGATATGGTCTTCTAAACAGTAATAAGTTTAAAACATTAGACTTACCTGCCGGGCTTTAAATGGAGCCCCTCGGCGCAACAAGAGGTTAAAGGTGCCTTCATGGGTAGTGTAAAAACCAAACGACGTGTTCACGGGGTATAACCTGAGATCATTGAACACGACGAAGGAGGTGTCTACTCGATTGCTTGGATCCGGGATTGTCCTCTCCAGCTTCTCAGTCTTCGCTCTCCCGTCATGTGAACCTTCATGCCCAGAACTCTTCCCACTTTCCTCCACACCTTCCATTTCATCCGTATCGTCATCTTCTGGAGTTGTTTCTCTTGAGTCGCTTGGCTCTTCCTCAATGATATTATCTCCAATAAGTGGATATGAATGCATTCTCGTTGATCCACGTCGCAGGTTTCTTACCAAGAAATTTCTTTCTTGAGACCTCGGAATGATGCCTCTAGCTTCATCAAGATACTGAAACAAGCCCTATTATTTAAATAATTACACTCACAGTTAGAATTGCAACAGGCGTTTGACCTCTGGCACGAGTTTCGCAAATCCTTCTCGAATAAGAATTGAACCAATCACATACATTAGGCGTTTCTACCATCTCAAAACAAACAATCGGGCGATCTGTTATAACCGTCCGCGCTTTGATGCAACTTCCACCACTCAATGCCTAAATTATGACAAATAAAACGCAACGCGTTTTACTTACAGCTGACGACATAAACTCGTAATGAGATTCTTCGGCGGCAACAAGATCTGGTCCGGTAACTAACCTTCGTCGAATAAAAGCCTTGAAGAGATTAAATGTAACTACAGTTGTTGGCTCTTGAAGCAAATTAATCAAGTATTTGTTAAGACCGGTCAACAATTTATCCATGGTATACAAGGGAAAGGCATCTATTCCAAACATGCTTCTCATCACATCTTCGTAGGCAACCTGATCAATGTTCGTATCCATCAGCATCTTCACCATATCTAACATGTCATTATAGAACTTCGACGGATTTCGTGGTCCAGTTAATCGGTAGCCAACAGAATCGCCTGAGTTAAACCCATTCCGCCGATATTCTTCTTCCTTCTGTTTTGAAAGGCTTACTTCATGATCGTATTCCAGTTTCTTTCGGCGACATAATTCCTTTATCGAAGCCAGACGTTCACATAGTATATTATGCAATCTCATAAACAATACGAAGTTGTTCGTTCCATAATAAAAACATCTTTTCAGCAACGTCGACAAAGCTTCTTTCTAAAAAAAAGAACGTATAACACAAAACGCAAGATCATAAAAACGTACCGCTTGTTCTTCACCTTCAGGTACAAAACTTTGCATGTATCTGGCAAAATCAGGCACGTTGAGTTGTGTGGCGTAAGAAATAGGGAACTTTTCAGTAGCCTCTGAGTCAACTGTTATTCCGGATTTTTCCTCTTGAAGAACATTTAGGCACATTAAACTTGGCAAGAGAAACTTAAGGAAAAACCTGGCGTTACTTAATTCTTCTGAGGTAAGATGCTGTCCCAGCAATGTGCATTCGATCAAGTAATGAGCATCAAAAAACACAGACATATCCACGGGATATGTCAACGTGACCAATGGAGGAAAGCCACCATCTGTACACATTTCTTCCATCAATTTCTTCCTCTATAAATATTGTATATAATATTGCTATTTTTTGCGCATCTTTATTCTAAAAACCTTAAAAAAGCGGCTTCGACATGAAAGTAATTCCTACCTCTTCAAAGACTTTTTCAATATCTTGAATAATAGAGCGGCACCTCAAGACTTTTGTGTCATTATTTCGGAAAAAGTTTGCTTGGCTGTCGAGTGATCGACTCAAACAGGCCCTTGTCTGCTCAGCCCATCGTTCTCCTTTAATGATCTTATCCTTTCTCATTTGTTCTAGAGTTAATTCCAACCGTTTCAAGACACACGGAACAGAATCTTCAGGGGCATTCCGTAGCGCGGACAGGATTTTAGAAGCGTGTTCACTAAACCAAAATAATTCTGACTTTTCTCACTTACCCATACACTCGTTTAATGCATCGAGGAATCAACGTCGGTGTTTTGTCGCAACCGTAGTTCTGATCCAGCTTAAACCTTTTTCTTTCCCTTGGTTCCATTACGGCAATCTTTGACTGTATAACGCTCAAAATCCCACAAGATGCCTGAAGGATGGATTCGCAGATATCATAATCAAATCTTTCGTCCTCGATTCTCCATAAAGTTTCTTCAAAAGGGGTTTTCTTCGATGATACAGCTGCTGAATCTTCTGATTGCCAAGAAGCAAACGCCATCCATTTATCGTTAAGCACCATTCGGTGTCTCACCTTCCGCCCACTGCAGGTGGCATCTCGCTTCTCGGGAGCCTGTTCCCTATAACTTTGTCCCATCCGCCTTGTAGTCAAATAATCAAGATCAACATTCTTCGACTCAACCAGTCTCAAATCCACGGGAACCTTTTTGTTCCCAGTCTTAGCCTCGGCTTCACATTGGTCAAAGATCTCCTTCAGATTTCTCAGTAAGAAAGGGCTGTGACGAAAGAAAGGTGCCAAAACCGTAAATACATCATTCCGTGTAATTTGATTGTGATTGTAGAGTTCCATTGAATGGAAAAATGCATTTAGTATGGATGGTTTCTCCAAAGCGATCTTCAGCCGGTTCAACTAAAAATAAAAAAGCAATCGAAACATTCCGTACCTTCTCAAAAAATAATATCTGCTTCGGTGTCAACGGGCATTGAGTAGAATGACGCATAGCCAGCGAGTGTTTCTTCTTCTAAAATTACTATTTTTATTCTTATATAATAAACCAACTCTTCCGTTTTCTGATTTTATTCTCTTCGTTTTTGGCTCCAGAATTTCGGAATCATTGAATACAGTCGGAATGAATGTCTTAAACTCTTCCAGCAGATCCTGATCGTTTCTGAACAACTGTACAACCTTGTTGTAAAGGTCATGTTTATCATCACCCTGGAAAAATTAAATTCTTAATAATCCAAACTCACGTCATTTCTGATACTGTTCTGATAATTTGTGAGGAAGACCAAGAACTGTTGATAAACATCAGGCTGATTGCTGTATCTCTCCTAAACATATAAGATTTTCACTTACCAATTAAAATTCAGCTTACTTTAATTTTGTTGAGAACAGAAACAGCCTGATCTAATGTATCTTCACAATTCATGGAAATATCTTGAACGTTGACTTTAAGAGGTGCCAGCTTGCCATTAGGTTCATTTGCTAAATTAACGTCTTTTTGGTTTTCGCCATTCCGAAAGCCAGTTTCGTTGCCTAGGAGAAGATTAAAATTCAAATAAAAGATTTTACTTTGACCGCCCATGGGTAAGTTGGTGACTCCAGTTGGCTCAATTATCCTCAACATATTCCCATGAACTTGAACCTCATATCCACTAGGAAGAAACGTGTTAAACCCTGTTATTAAATTAGGATGGTCAACAAAAAGTTGGCTGACTCTTCGTATTACACCTTGGGTGTCAATACTGAAAAAAAACAACAAATAAGAGAAATTAAACGCAAACTCACTCCTGAGATTTGAAGTCTTTCATTACTTCAAGGAAATTACTATACACTTCAGGGTTGTCGGAAAATTGCTGCCTGACCTGTTCCAGGTACTGTAACGCATCGTCCACCATTAGTGGCTAAAATAAGCACAATATAACAGCGTTCGGGAAAAACACATTTAAAAAACATAAAACTATTCGTACTCTATTTCTTGACGGAGGGAAGTTACCAGCGTTTTTCTTATTTTCGGCATCAGAATCAAGAATACTTCCTTTTAGATCCGGCCGATTACCATCCATAATATTGTCCAAAAAATCAGCACATGCAGCGCATACTTTCTTTGGTATCAACGTCAAAGAAAATACTTTCAGGTCCTTTGATAATAAAAGGTCTCAATCGGAAATAAAGCGAAATTAATCTGTTTCGAAGCGCAAACATTTTGCTCAGCCTTGTTTGGCATAACGCATTTCCATGAAAGCCTATCCAGAGGCAGCGGTGGAAACGGCCTCTTTTTTCAGATTTTAGATCGGGAAAAATCAGGCCCGTTTCAAAATTTTGAAGGCTCGGCCCGGCCCGGTAAAAACCCCTGGGGTGATCAGCGGGCCGGCCGGGCTCATTAACAAATTTGGAAACGGCTTCCGTTGGCGGGCTCCGAAAAAACGTGAGACTGCTTTATTTTTCGTTCTTCCATGCAAAAGTCCAATTTTTTCTGCGCGGAATAACTAACTTTACTTTTCCGACGTCTTGTGTAACATATTATTAAAATATACCGTTTTTAGCCGCATTATGTCTCAGTATGATTTGACTCAAAAGATTGCACCTTTCTTCGATCTTCATTTAGTTATTCCGTTGTTGGAGTTTATTGGTCCACGAGAGGTAAGGGATTTTTTCAATCATCTTATTTTTAGATTTACGATGTTGAGTCTTTGGTTGATATGCATAGGAATGTTTTGCTGAGGACCAACATGGTGGACTCGGTCATTGAGACTTATCCAGCTAATCAAGTTCCTGTCGAGCTTACAAAACGTCGTGACAAGATCCTGGCGGATCTAGAGGTCTTAAAGGCTCAGGCGGATCCCGTTGTCGAAATTTTGGAACAAGACGATGTGAAAGAGTTAATGGAGGCAGCGAGAGATCGTGAAGGCAATAGTCGAGTTTTGGAATATATGCAGTCGAAATATAATGCATGTTTATTTTATCTAAACAATGTATTATTTTAGTTCCAAGACGAAATGTTGGATATTCTCTACAAATATGCCAAATTCCAATATGAATGTGGTAATTATGCTGCTGCATCCATATGTCTTTATTATTACCGCAATTTGGTTCCCCAGAACGATCCAAATTATTTGAACGCGCTTTATGGAAAGTTAGCTTCAGAAATTTTATGTCAGGAATGGGCTCATGCCAAAGATGATCTGTCCAAACTTCGTGCTTACGTTGACTCAGATCCCTTTGACTCGGAACAAGAACTTCTGCAACACCGTGCCTGGCTTCTCCATTGGTCTTTGTTTGTCTACTTTAACTTCCCCAAAGGCCGTGATGAAATTATCGAGATGTTCTTAAACCAACAGACTTATTTAAGCACCATTCAGATCATCTGCCCTCATCTTCTCCGTTACGTGGCTGTAGCAGTGGTTGCCAGTAAAAACAAACAAAAGAATAGTTTAAAGGATTTGATAAAAGTTATCGACGTTGTAAGTAAAAAATTATGTACAGGGTGGACCACTCGAAACTTCCAACCTTGTTTCATGCATTTCTCCGCCAATAATGCACCAATTTCTATAAAATTTACATCAAATTGAAGCTAAGACATCCCATTTCTTGGCGGGGTCTACTTTCACGGAGGCCCCCATACGGATCCTGACGTTTTCATTCCAAATTTTGGAGCCCGAAATCGGTGAAATTCTGCAATGATTTTTTGGTTTTCCTGCTATAAAAGGATGCTAAATTAGCTGAAAAATTTTAGAAATCATTTACGGGTGCCTCCGTGAATGTAGGCCCGTCATTCTTGGTGGACAAGAAAAGGGTTTCACAGCTTCAGTTTGATATAAATTTTATAGAAATTGGTGGAGAAACAAAATAAGGTTGGATGTTTCGAGTGTCCCACCCTGTGGTAAAAGTTCTGCAGATTGGCAACCACATATATTTTATCGTTTTAGGAACGAAGAAATTATCAAGACCCTGTAACTGACTTCTTGTCCTGTTTGTATCTTGATTATGACTTTGAAGCCGCTCAAACAAAGCTGAGAGAATGTGAAGCTGTTCTCTCGAATGATTTCTTCTTGACTGGATGTTTGGATGACTTCAGAGAGAGCGCCCGGTTGTTGGTATTTGAAATGTTCTGTCGGATCCATCAATGTATTAGTCTTGAGATGTTGGCGGCTCGTTTAAATATGGATCAGACAGAAGCTGAGCGTTGGATTGTGGATCTGATCAGAAATTATCGGATTGAGGGTGCCAAGATTGACTCCCAGTCAGGACAAGTTGTCATGGGAGCTAAGTCCACTAGCATTCATGAGCAGGTCATGGAAAACACGAAGAGATTGACCTTCCGTTCACAACAAGTGGCCCTGCAACTGCAGAAATTGAAACTGGACAAGAAGGCTGGTCTTCTGACTAAGATCAATTAAACTATTGTTGTTTGTTTATTTTGAAGATAAATCGTTGTGTTGGAATGACCATGCGCGTTGTTTAGCCGAGCGGTTCAATGAAGCGATATACTACCCTAAATTATCGTTATAATAACTCTTCGCGTCAAAATCTTTTGACAGAAAATTTTGGATAAACCAATTTTTTGTGTTCTAATAATTATTATTTTCAGTTTCGTAATAAAACTAACGAAACTGAATATTTTTGGCATGAGACAGCGCAAAAGAAGTGTTAGAGGGAATACCTGGAAACTCGCCTCAGAAGAGATAAATCTCAAGGCCGTATTAGCGTCAAACATCTCACTTTTGGTAGGTTTTATACTTACTGTGATATGTTTTCAGATGTCTAAAATAAAGCCGGACCTTTTGTTTGGCCCCATATTCATGAAAGAAATGGAAAAGAGAGGAAAACGCGAATTGTATGACAAATTTGTGTACTGTAGCGCTCAATTGAAAAGGAAAATAGAAGGATTTAGACTGGGTCGGCTTTTAAATGAGACAACGAAGAAGGAGATCAATATGTAAGTGTATCTTGTACTTCTCCTTACCTTACAAGGGATCGGCAAAACCGTGCATCCTGGTTTTTTTGAGACATATACTGCCCGACAATTAAAAGTGAAGTCTCGATTCTGAGCCCGGTATTGCCCTGAGGCACAAGGTGTTCCCCCAGGCCTCTTCGGTACCCTACACCGATACAGAGTGCCAATTTTCATACATGTGCACTTTAAACGCACTGTGCAACGGGCGATTGAAAAATTTTTGGGCGACAATTAAAAGTGAAGTTTTTACTTTTTGGACTTACCTGACCTTTTGAGGGATCTGTTGGGACGGAAACCGTGCAGAGACATAGTCAAGGTTACAGTGAAGAGCCCTAGACACAATTTACGAAAATTGTCCAAATTTTATGGTACCATTTCCCGGCATCAAGACGCGGGGTTTAGGTGCCACAAAACGGGGCCTTTAGGCACTATTTGTTGTAAGACTGGTAATTTTATGATGCTGAATACATTTTCTGACTAACTTCATACAAATAATGCTGCGAGTTTGTCAAATTTTGGCCCGCTTCAAAGCGTGCTTATCGACAACGGTACTAGTCAAGGAGAATATCGATGCAATTTCGAAAGATGAGATGCAGAATCAGCGCGAATTTTGTCTTGTACTTTTCGATCACCCTCTTAGCAGCTAAAAACAGCGTTGTTTACTTGGAAGTGCGTACTTACCCCGTTTTTACCATACACTTAACTTGGTATATAAGCATTTTTCGCATAACTCGATGCAGCGAAATTGAAATTAATGATGTTGTTTTTGACTAATTTATATCCAGAAAAATCATGTGATGGGGTTTTGGGCCATTAAAACCCAAACCATGGCGTTACACTTCGGTTATGGACGGTAAATTTCAGCAACTTTAGGAAACCGTTGTGATACCCGCTATTTTTGTCTCTAAAAGGAGCGATAACATAAAAAGTAAAGTTTTTAGGAAAGAAGGATATCTATCCACCCCGATCCTACTATCAAACCGAGAGGGGTACTGTTTCCTGCTACAGTATAAGTCAAAATAGGCACCTAGCCGTTATCCATATCAACAAGAACGCTTTGAAGCGCACCAAAACTTGACATACTCGCAGCATTATTTGGACAAACAATGCCACAAGATGCACTCAGCATCATAAAATTACCAGTCTTACAACAAATAGTGCCTAAAGGCCCCGTTTTGTGGCACCTAAACCCCGCGTCTTGATGCCGGGAAATGGTACCATAAAATTTGGACAATTTTCGTAAATTGTGTCTAGGGCTCTTCACTGTAACCTTGACTATGTCTCTGCACGGTTTCCGTCCCAACAGATCCCTCAAAAGGTCAGGTAAGTCCAAAAAGTAAAAACTTCACTTTTAATTGTCGCCCAAAAATTTTTCAATCGCCCGTTGCACAGTGCGTTTAAAGTGCACATGTCTGAAAATTGGTACTCTGTATCGGCGTAGGGTACCGAAGAGGCCTGGGGGAACACCTTGTGCCTCAGGGCAATATCGGGCTCAGAATCGAGACTTCACTTTTAATTGTCGGGCAGTATACACCATTTGAAAGAGCGTAAAACACTGGTCTAGGATCACATTTTATTAGCTGCTATTTTTGCTCTACGCCTCAGCTAGCGATCACTCCTTAGTTCTAGGCTTATCTCACCCTTTTTCCGAGGAAACAAATGCGGACGGTTTACATTAAACTTCCACACCGAATAAGGTCTGGAAGTAGGATTTGACTCTCATATAGATATTGGTGGTATAATGGAAGTCGTATTTTTAAGAAAAAGGGAGATTTTTTTAAATTCTTTCGAATTTGTAGTCCTTGCCCTTTAAGTGGGTATCTTTTATGGCTGAAACTTTCAACGGCTTCCACATTTTTAAAGGTAAGCCAGGTAACGGAAAGTACGTGAAACTTGAGTCTGAAAACGGTTTACATGTTTTCTACCTCCTATTTTGCCTTGCTCGCTGGCTAGGGCATAGAAGAAAAAAAGCTGCTAATAAAAGATGATCCTAGACCAGTTTTTTACGCTCTGTCAAATGGGGAAAAAACCGGGGTGCGCGGTTTTGCCGATCCCTTGTTAGTCCTGTTTCAGGATTTCTTTTGGACAGATGCGGTACTTCCTGTTTAAGGCACTCAAAGTTGTGCTCCATGGTTATTTATTAACAGAAGAAGAATGTAAAATGATTGCCACGACTTCGTCGTGTATATTATTGGCAAATCCATTTAACCTAAAGGAGGCTGAAACAGCACTGTTTAAGATTCAAATCCGTTTCTTCGATTCGCTACCAAAGAAATGCAGGTTCAGTCTGAGGAAACGATTAATTACATTAATTTTCTCATGGCTGTGGATGTTGACGAGGTACTTTAAAATTGCAGAATTCAATTTTCTAGAAAAGTTTTTGTTTTCTCGAAGAACACTTTCAATCAGAATGCTCTTTATCGACACGATGAATGGAGAAGGCAAAGATTGGATGCCCTGAAGGAAAGGAGTGCGTTTGAAGTGACTGGTGAAACTACGGATAGGAAACTACAGTAAGCCTATGGTGGAGATGAAAATTGTTTTTAGTATTATTCCAAAATCTGGAGGCTGTAGGCCGATTGTTTCCGGATTCACGACAGCTGAGAAAGAGAACATGGCCTTGATCAGGACGGTTTTGGAGACTTTGTGCAACAGCAGGAGTTCTATCCGAGTAAAAAGTAATCATGTATCTACCATTTCTATCCTTTTTTGTTTAAAGATTTCAAGGAGTTCTTCACCAAGTACCGAGAGTTCTCATCCAAATGGGCATCAGCCAAGCTTTATTACTCCACTGGTGATATCTCCGATTGTTTTGGATCTGTGGATACAACCAAGTTGAACATGGGATTACAATCTATATTGTTCCCTGAAAAGTAAGTTTTATGGGGATGGAGCTAATCTTTTAGAAAGTTTATCGTGGCTAAAGGACAGCTAATTAACTCAAGAAGACGAGTTATTTACAGAGCTGGGATCAGTCTAGCCGGCTTACAGAGGACTATGCAAAAACTTGGAGCTCGGGTTGTTTATACCAAGGTAGGTGTCCTATCTTCATTTTTATGGAACCTCATTTTTTAGTCGATTAGCACAAGATTTATCTACGATTTCATTCAAAGTGACACTTTCAACCTCACATTTACATTTCAAAAGCGGGTGTTTAAATTCAAAGATGGACTATTACAAGGTCATCCATTGTCTCCCATTTTAACAGAGTTTTGGCTACTTTTACAAGAAAGGGAACTGACTTGTCTGATGTCGGATAAAATCCTGATCCAGAGATATGTGGATGATTACTTCCTGGCCAGCACAAACAAACTTAACATCGTTAAAGTAGGAGTTTTTTTACAGTAATCTATGTTCCTAGTGCTTGCAATTCTTGACAACAAAGGGTTCCTTGAGTTGGGACAAGATAAAAGTGGACTTTGATTGCAATGAAGCCAAGGCGACATCAAAAATTTCTTGGTGCGGATTAGATTTAAATCACGATACTGGACTGGTAATACATACTGAAAACTTTAAGTATATCTTTTATAGATGTCTGTCGATTCGGAAAGATACTATGAAAAGACGGTAAAATACAAGTTCTTGCCGAATTCAAGGCAAGCGACTGCCCGATGTGAGTTCGAGAAGTCCGTCAAGTACGCTGTAAACCATTACCTGTCCGTCTTCCGCAAATGCTTAGCGGTTGTTCCTTTGGCCACTCAAGAAACCGAGGTCAACAAGTTCCTCAACTTTATTTACAATATCGTATTTGGACGGTATGTGGCCAAATACCGCCTTCAAACAAAGGATAAAAAGACTCGGAAACTGATGAAGAAAATGATTGGAAAAGTGGCCAGATCACTCAGAAAGGATACTGCAACAGCCGGCGGGATTGGAAACAATCGAACCTAACCGACATTTGGAATGTATGTATGTATATGTGCTATAAATAAAGAGAAGTGCGACCGTAAAGTAACATTCTTAACTGAAATAAATCCATCGGACCGTGCCAGGATTGTCCGGACACCTGACCTAATTCCAAGAGTGGCATCCTTTTGAGGATGAGCGCAGAATCGGGGTTAGGGAAGGCGCCGTTTCGAAGGCTCCGATGGAAAACAACTCAATTGCGCAATCCTTTTTTCGAATTTCGAAGAGCAAAAAAAATGAAGAAGCGCCAACTATGCAATAAAAAATCGGAGTCTTCCTTGCAAAGACCGATGGAAAACGAAAGACCTGAACAAATCAATGTAAAATTACAATTTACCATAACTTCATATAGAATCTACAGTAACCCCGAACCCGAAGAAAACAACTCCAGAAAAGAGAGGGACTGCTGAGATCATCTTCAACTAGGCCGAATGCTCTATCCAGTCAAGAAAAACGATCTCCCCAGCATTAATCACAGGCTAGGAACCCGTAAAAAACTAGAATACCTATACAATGACATCAGAATATTACTAGACCGAAGTTCCCCAAAACAATTCTTTGTACAGAGGTGGCAACTCCTCGTAGAATGCCTGGTTCTGGTTCAGAAAGCGATGGAGGCATTCACTGTGTTGTCGTTTCAAATTTCCAATTTGAGATACAAAATTCCAAAGGCGTCCAAACATGTCGCCAGTGTTCTCCTCAATGACAGCACGAGTCGAGATGTGTTGTTTCAAATGCTCCTTCAACTTTTCCACAAATTCATGTTGACAATCAGCTGATTGCATCAAAATGGCAGCACTCAGGAGAGCGACTTCTTGGTTGGTCAGGTTGAACAGTGCTAATTCTTGGAGATGGTGGATTAAACTCAATCCAAAGTTGTAATCCATGTCATCGATGCAAGCAAAATAACTGAGAGGGAGTCGAACATCGCCGATTATGATGGTTCCATTGTTGTCCAACTCCATCAAATGAGGGGCCATAACCACCGCCACCTCAAAGGCTACATTCTTCAAGATTTCGATTTGGGTGCTTTGGTCTATTAAAGTGAAATTGTGGATGGATTTAGCGAATTCGATGACTGATGTGATGACTCGTGTTATTTCGTCAGCAAACATTTTCCATCCCTTTGTTCGATCCTGAAGAGAATTTTGTGGTAAATTTCCTGTTACGACATTTGCAGAATTTGGCCAACCGCGCAACTCAGGAATTGTGAAAACCCAGGAATTCAGAGCAAATGCTTATAAATTTCTGTTCCCCTCCCTACTTTAAATTGTTGCATATTTTGAGGCATATACAAAGTGTAATCCAAAAAAAAAACAATTTACAATATAACTTCTTTTACATTTTCTTTCGAGATACCTATAGTATAGGCCGCAAAATACACAAGAATTTAAACCAGTGAAAACAGAAATTTATGAACCATTTGCTCTGAATTTCGGAGTCGTCACTTTCCGGAGTCCCGCAGCGGATCAAATTCCGGAGATGTGACGACTTCAGAATTGCGCAAATTTTATTCGCCCAATGTCAAACTTACGAGATTCATGAACATCTCTTGCTTTGCAATAACCGATATGTTCTCATCATTATCATTGCCGTTTCTATAATGCGTGTGAACATTGTCGTAAGCAGAGACGATGATGTCAACCATCCCTTCGTCGAATGTCGTTGAAACTTCGCTGTGAGGAATATCGTATTCGGTCTTATATTCAGAAACGTAGGGATCTGAGGGTGGAAGCTGACCCATTTGAACTACTGGATAACCAGGTAAGGCATTTGCTTGATATCTATAGGGTTCAGCGGGTGCTAGACCATGATGAGGCTGCTGAGCGTAGGCCATGGGCATGGGGGTGTTCGGTTGGGGGATCCCGTTTATACTTGAACTGGGGGGATATCCGCCTGGAGAAGAGTGATGGTACATGTCATAGGTAGGAATCGATTGGGTGGTAGAGACGGTTTGGGAGGACACATACATCTGGTTGGGAGAGTATTTGTACTCATACTGGTAGGGGACCGGTGAATTCTGGTAAACTGCTCGTTCTCGACACATCCTGGCCTAAAACATTGGATTATACATGTTGTTGCAGATAATTTGTGAAGTAAACATCGTCTCAACTCACCTCATCTTCCACCTTTTCACGCTGTTTCTTGGACATTCGGCCAAACTTGACTGCCTCTCGAGACATCCCAAGTTCCATGCATTTCTTAAGCCGACAATATTGACATCGATTTCGGTTTACCCGATCCACAATGCAGTTCTTCTGTCGAGGGCACTGATAAGAGACGGGAGTATTCTGACTTCTTCGGAAGAATCCCTGCAAAAAAGAGTTAGGTCAGGGGGTCAGTGGCCAACCTTGCAACCTTCACAGGTGATGACCCCATAATGGACTCCCGATGATTTGTCTCCGCACACTTTGCAGGGGATGACTTCGATCTGGGCTGAAACAGCGACCATCAAGTTGAGAGGATGAGGGGCTAAACCAGTGGAGAGGATGTTGGTGAGGCCCCAAGGAAAAGACGGATATGTCGAGGGATGAATGATACGTGAAGGGTCAGGTGAAAGGGCAGAGTGGGAGCCAGTCGGCTGAACCAATTGGGGGCGGGAGGAGAGGTGAGCAAAAAAGAGTTGGGCACGAGATCAAGGGGATCCTGAGTGCGCGACTGAGATTCCGGCGCGACGCCGCCCCTGTGGGTGCTTCGGAAGTGCAGGGGTCGAAGGCGAAGAAGACGGGCAAGGCAGTAGCCGGCACAAAAAACCCAGCCGAGTTTTGTCGAGCTAGGTACTGCGCAATCGCCCTTTTCATTTTTTCACTTCTTCCTCCTTTGACGCGGGTATGGCGATTAGAGCCGCAGAATCAGTGACGAAGGTCATCGTTGCCACTGGCGTCTCTCTCTCGTAACCCTGGTCCGCTTCTTTCCCCTCCAACGACCCTGGCGCCACGGCTTTCGTGTCGCGGGCTGTCACCGCACGGTGCGACGCGCGACTACAACTATTCACCGGGTGTCGTCTTCCTCGTGTTCGGGGGAAAACACGCAAAGCTTGCGTTGCCTCGGGGAGACAGCAGGGCCTTAGGGGAGAAAGATAAAGATGGGATACTGTAGCTATTGAATATAGACAAGGATGAACAAAAGCAGTGTAATAACTGCGCAATACTGTAGGACGGAAAAAATAATAGGATAGTTACGTGTCCAAACTTTCATAGCGAAGCAACCGTGACATTAGAGTTGCACTAGTGCAGTCAAAAGTTTAGACAGGGCTCATGTGAGTACAAACTCAAATTTCAACAGTTGGAAAAAGCAGTTTTGAAAATGACTTGGGCAGTAAAACATTTTTAAGGCATTTACAAAAGAGTTTCTGCCGTTACAGTTATGAAGTTGAGGAAATCACGGTCCTCCGAAAGTGGAAACTATCTTTTCAAAATTTAGCCAGGGAAGGCAACAGAAAACGAGTGAGTCGCTTTTGACTCTTTCAAACGGTATTGTGACATTTGTAATGTTAGTGCTATAAAATCAGTACAAATTTTGGCCCGCAAAAAAAGAATCAAAATAGAAGAGATCAGAATGTGAACATATTGATGCAAAATCAAAAAAAAACTTACGCTCCCCGTTTTCGTCGTTTTCTACAATTCTCTCATTAGACCTGAGTTTAGGGAGCTTCTTACTGGAATGGGATTTTTCTTCTAGTTCAGAATCAGTAGACGAAACAGTAGGAACAGAGATTTCGGTGTTAGAAGAATACATTTGCGATGTTCTTCGGCCCGCGTTTGTGCCAGCGCTGCGCTTTTTGCTGCGTTTTTATTTCCCATCTTTATTTTTTCTACAATACGTCTAGGCGTTGGTAAGTTGCGCAACAACCCAGCGTTTGGCACTGACCAAGAAAAAGGCGCTCTAGCCTGCGATGTGCGTTTTCGTTCAGGTGCACAAAACGGGGCTTAAGAAATCATCGGCAAGGATTTGCAATCCAATTTGTTTTCAAAAACAACTACAGATCACAACCGTCGATTATTGTCAGATTATGAAAAGACAAAGTGCATCTTCTTGATGATGATTAGCATGTCGAAAATAACTGATCATATTTCAACGATACTATATAAAAAAGAAGGTGCTTATCTTCCAACCATAACCCATGCTACATTAGTAGGATCCCACATTTAAATACGACTAAACCTCTCCGAACCGGGCAAGAATGAAAAGAATCGGGATTTGGGGTGAGAGCGACCCGCAACTGGATCAGGTCATTTAGGGGTCAATCGGTCAGTAGCTGCTCAGAACTATGGCATGGGGCGGGGAAATATGAAGAGCGTCAGACATGGACTAGAAACACAATTATATCGGGGTCATGTTAGTCAAAGGGATGCCAAAAATTGTCATGATGGCTCGATAACCCAGTGACATGAAGGTTGATAAATCCGACTTGCCCAGACACTCACCTCTCATTTAGTTCGGACGCCTTCAGGCTGATAGAATTTTTTTCAAGTGACATTCGATTCAAGCATCCCAAAACAATATCCGGAAAGTCGGCCAACAGCCACTCCAAACAAGATTCCTTGGTTGTTTGGTGCTGCGTATGCTAATATAATCACAACAACAAAAACAATATTTTTTACAGTCAGGTTGTGTCCATTACTAACGCGGGCGGAGCCCAGCACCAAGGTTATTCATTTCTCGCCTTTCTGATCGTTCCAAAAACAATCCGTTTATGCCTCAGGGGCGTTTCGGGAATCTCGTTTATCGGCCAATTAGACCCCTCTCAAGAACCTCTTCAGCGAGATACGGTAGCAAAGTCGAGGACATCCTTTGCCTTCTATATATAAAGAATAACCAATGACTTAAAAAAATAAGAGAAACTCGGAGTTAGTCATATCAACTCATTTATTGTTACATACAAAAGAAATACGAATAGAAAACTTGAATGCGAAGCGAGTAATAGTCTTACACTTCGGGATCGGGCCTTCTAGTGGGCTGAATGCGGTCGGGGACACATTTTTCCCCCATTTTTGGGGTGATCTGCTTGTACGGATAAGCACAGCAGTTGGTTGAAAAGTCGTAACTTTTGGGGATAAACGTCCCGTTCCCCATATTCAAGTAACAACATTTCATATTGGAATTTCTTTCAATTGGGTGATCACAGCAGAGATGTGTTCGCGAATTAAATTGCCGGTATTCTACGGGATCCGAGTTCTGAATCCGACAACATCCATCAAACAATTCCTTCTGAAAGACTTGTCCTCCACAACAAGTTTCACGGTAGCCACCATCATAGGGAGTATTTCCACAACAACTGGAGCCGGGATCAGCATTTGTATTAAGGGTACCATTACAACAAAGGACATTGACGCTGTTCCTTGGATAAGCTTGGGATCCACAACATTCTCCATTTGGTACATTGTGAACCTAAAATAAATAATAATAAGCGGTACGACATACGATTCCTCGACAACATGTCTGGTCAAAGTTCAACGTTTGATTTCCACAACATTTGTCGACAAACCCGCCTCCTTGCTGACGATGGCGAGTTACATTTTCACAACAAATGTCAGTGAATTGATTAATGGGGTCTTGGCCACAACAGGAGACCCCGAACATTTCCTCGGGCCTTTGATATTCCTGACACTTATTTTCAACTCCACAACACGCCTTAAGTACTTGAATTCGAATATGTAAAATATTTTTTGATTTTAACATACCCAAATCCGCTTGTACAATTTTAAAACATAAAAATAATAACACAAACATGAGGGACATTATTTTAGAGATTGAATAAAAGCAAATTCATGGCCCGTCCAGGGTCAGTAGCTGGCCAAACATTAAGGTCTGGCGATTAGAGGGATATCCAATATGAATCACTTGAATTTATTTGCATTTGGATTGGGTAACTGAGCAGAACTATGTGGTTCCTCTGGATCTTCGTCCTCAGGCCTGGCATCCAAAGATTTGGCCCTTTGAATCCTGGGAATTTTATCACCGTCGAAACGACAAGGGATCGTACTCCATCTCTTGAGTCGACGTCGGTCTCTCGTTTTCTCTGCAAAAACATCTAATTTAAAAGTATCAAGTTGTCAAACTGTTTCCAACCCATTTCCGGCTTAAGGGTGACTTCCTGAATCCCTCCCCCACTTTAATAAAACTAGTCCCCTTGAGCCTTTCTGGGCCTTTTTTTGTCTCTCACTTTCAAATACTTTTTCCAGTTCCTGTTTTGTCTGCGATTCCTTGGGAAGTAATTGTCGGACTGTCTGAAGAAATTTGGGTACCCTGATATCGGCTGATACTCTGCACTTGTCCTTGAGTTCTTCCCTTGCTTTGTCCTTGTTATTGTCATCTTTTTTTTCATCTTTTTTCAACATTTTTCTAAAAATATTTTCGTTGGGCTCTGAATTTACCGTGCTTTCTTCTTCAACAATTGTTGCGCGTCGGGATAATCTCGGATGACGTCATTGAGATCTTCCTTGGACAGTACAAACAACGTGGAGTACCCCTTGGATCTGATGTTCGCAGTCCTCCGGTTGTTACCTCCAATCGCCAATAGACTGTAAAGCGCATAACAATTTTTAGTATAGAAAGTTTTATTAAGAGCCTGCGAAAAGGAAATGCCGTGTTCGTGACCATGTTATGCATGTCATAAGTGTAAACAACCGCGTTTACCTGATCTCTCCAAAAACGGAGCCTTCCTTGAGGGTTGCAAATACCTGGTTGGCGTCGCCCACCACTTCCAAGATCCCTTGATTTACAATGTACATTTCTTTTCCCACGTCTCCTTTTCTACAGATCATATCCCCAGGTAGGAAGATGACGGGTTTCAGTTTTAAAACCAGATCTCTCAATAGGGCCCGATCAGCATCCTGAAAGTACCGTAGTCGTATGTTAAGTCTATTTTTACTTGATGTTTGACCCCTTCTACGTAAGAGTCACATGATCCGGACTTACTTGGAAGAGTTGCACTTTACTTAGTGTGTTGTAATGGACGGATAAGGCGAGATCGGTTTGCAGTTTCAGGGGTAATTTTTCGACTAATTTCTTTTCGTCCAATGTCTTTTGCTGTTCCCATGTGTACATGAACCAGACACGTACGCGGTTAATTAAATGCTCGGGGAGTTCGAGTCGTTTGCACTCGGCCAGCGCCTTGTCCATTATATTCCTGAACTCCTCGTTGTTTTTGTTTGCATTTGACACAATATCGCGGATCTGCAACGTGATTACTCGTTGATGTTTCCGGTGTTAGATGACTTACCTGACCAAGCAACAACGCAAATACGAAGACGCCCATCATCCAGGAGAAGGTCATATAGATGTATTCGATTACGTTCGTGGGTGCAGGATTATTTCCCGTCGAAGTGGCTACTGCTGATGTAAAGTAGAAACATCGTATGTAGGCGTTTCCCTGGTTGTTGTAGACCCACTTATTGAGATACCATCGGTCTTTGTAGCGGTATGCAATCTGCCCAAAGGCTTGCCACGCACTCAACATGTAATATACGCAGCTGTTGCAATGAATGATGTATATCATATAACTGAATGTTTTCGTTATCCTGCAAATAGTCGTATGTACATGGTTGGTTATCATACCACTTACCTAACAATATAAGGGTTTGAAAATGAGCTGTCCAGAAGGTCGAAGAACTCCCAGAACGATCCCAATTTACCCAGCCTAACCAATCTCCAGGCGGCTACAGGGCCCGTGTATATGTAACCTAGATCAAACGGAAGTAGGGATACCAAGTCCATCTTGAAAGTATTACTTATCAAATAATGCTTCTTCATTTCCTTTGGATCTTTCTAAAGTTTCATGTAAAATAATTCAATGCTGTTTGTCTTACGATTGTAATGCCCCCTCTTGTAAATACCATCCTCGGTTTGACTACACCCATGTCTAGGAGATATACGAGATCACTGGTATAATCCAGCATCATCCAATACATGACATTAACATCTGTTTGGTAGGGATACGTGCTTCTAAGGGGGATGGCGAAGGCGTTGTAGAGAAAGGCGAGGACCACCACACATAGCCAGGCCATGTAACTTTTGCCTTAATTTGATCATATTACCGTCTGCTATGCCCTGTTACTGCCCTTCTACTTTGTATTAAATTTGACAAAGGTTAGAGATTACTCAGTCCTCGATCCTGTTTTATTATTACTCTACATTGTCCAATCTCAAATCGCTTCTCTTCGGAACACAACTTACTAAATGGATTCACCGATTTGGGGATGAATCCGAAGTACCTTCCAGAGGCCTCGGCTACTTCTTGTTCATGGAGACCAATCAGAGAGAGCAGAGAGGAATCGTCCTGGCCTTTCTCCGACTGATTGTCCACATCTTCTTCAGGTTCGGGTGTCAGATCTCGAATAATCTCTTCCCGGACTTCCGAAGTCCGTCTTCTTATGTCTTTTGCGAATTCGTGGAGCTTTTCTTTGACGATAAATGAAAGTCTAGACGGGATTTCATCCTCTCTTTCGGATTCGGCCGTCAAGGATGTGGTCCTTCCATCTCTCGCGCTTCTAAAATCAGTTTCCTAAACAGATCTCTTGCTGTTTTTCGAGATTCCAAGCATCCTTTTTCTAATTTAAAGGCTCATAAATTAGTAAAACGTCCGGGTGAAGGCATTGATTCTCATAGTTAAGTGGCTAAGCTTATAAATAAAAATAACATGCATTTTTTTGGGACACCCTGTACTTAAAACGCTAATTTATTGGTGCAATTATGCATTTTTTGTACTTCGACCTTACAAGTGATTGGGAGTTGAGGCTACAGCGGGTACATTCTCCGCATTGGTGACGGTGATTGTGGTCACCCTCAAGTCTGACGTCTCCGGCGTTTCGACGTGCTCTTGGTTCTCCTGGACAACGACAGCACGTGCAGAAGATTTGGTACTTGTGGAGTATTGGGAGAGTGAATCCACATCAGATTCCAAAGGCTGAATCCTGGCGTGACGCTGAAAACAAAACAAATTGTTTGTTGTCCGTCTATGCCCTGAGGCAATGTCTCGTCAAATTGAGGTAGACTTACCCACTGTTCCTGAAAACGGCTGGAATGACGTGCCGAGCCAGGAACGCTCTCATCCGACATGTTGTTGCAGTATCAGGTTGTTCTTTTGGACAGGGTCATCCCAAGTCGGTCCATCTTCGTTGCCTGGGCGACAGATCCGGTGCTATTTATGGCCTGAGGGTAGATATAATTCGACTTGGCAGGGCTTTCGTAACCGTCCAAATCGAATTAAAGCTCCAAATAATATTGCCGAATCAAGTGGTTAATGTCATAAGATCAAAAAAAGGAGGCGGATCCCTGAGACCCCCCGCCCATTTGACGACACAACGGCAAAATACAAAAGCTGAGTTGCCAAGGGTAATGTAGTTTCAGAAGTGTGGTTGTAGGTTGTCAAGACACAGTCCCAAGACATCTCAAGTCTGTACTTACCTACCTACGTTACTATATCTTCCTTTTTTTTTAATATAACACCGTAACGTCGATCTATCCATTTTTGAGGCATCAATCTTGGAAAGCGATGTCTGTCCGAGGTTTCTGAATGACGAATGAGGGCCAAATAATCGCTTAAACCGGAATTCGCGAGTCTCGAAATCCGCCTACTTTTGTTGTGATGTGCAGCGCCAGGGGCGTGTATTTCCTTCTCAAAAATGGCGTCAAAAGTGTTTACGTCGGATTTTAAAGAGCGGCCGATGGTTGTTCCAGAGAGTTTTGGTTAATAGCATCAAAAAGGGTATGACTGACTGGGCGGGGGGTGAGAGGTCGAGCGGTTCATTTCCGCTTCCCATAATGGTGCCAAAGGGGATGATAATTGGAATGCGGGGAGTGTCTCCCTGACCCCGAATAACTACCCGCCTCGCACCGTACCCAGTAATACTATTTGTTGCGCCCCTCTACAAACACCTGCCATGCCCTCGGGCACCACCCTTCACGGTTTATTTCCTTAGGATGGTTTTGTCATTCGGCCTCCAAATATTGGGCCTTTTAAATGAGTTGCCTTGCAATTCGAAATGGGAATTAAGAGTGTTAAGAGGCCTTCTTCACGGTCATTTCCCACGCCGAAACTTGGGCGGCCCACCGAGCCAGTAGCTCAACAGTACAAGCGATGTTGTACTTTAGGCTATTCTGCACGTTTCCTTTCTCTAAGTTCTGGTTAAGGTCGTCTGGCCGGTCCTCATTGCATTCGGTTGGAGCGGCACAAACAAAACATGGGATTATCCGTTCCTGATTCGCTACTCATTTATCTTGCTGTATTCACAGATGGAAACTATTGCCTGAGGGCACGTTCTTCGGTCAGTGGGTGTGTGGAGTGGGGGGATAAGCAGGTCGGGGGCAAGATGGGGATTAAAACGGTTTACCGTCTTTTCCTTCTATTTTTATGTCATCGTAGCACATTTACGGTCGCGTCAACCGATACTTGATGTTTTTTTCCGAGAACGGGCCTGTTCCGCTTTTGCTGGACCGAACAATGAACATTTATTCCATTTCATATTCCATCTGATAATGTGCAGAATAATGTCGCGAGTGCCCTTTCTCTGCAGATCCTATATAATTCTCGATTCCAGAGTTCCAAAAACAGGTGGGGCATTGGGCGAACACAAAATCCTCGGGAAAGTGATGAGAACGATATTCACGGTGCTGACAGTGTGCTTTCTTCAGGTTTTGTGTCTCTCACAAGGTCAGAACACAGAGGACAGGAGTCGCGAGCAGAGGTAGGGCAACTAAGCAATTCCAGGTCTACTTCCATACCATTTGAGAAATCATTTTTTTTTGAATTCTCAGCAAGAGCTAATCATCTGTATTTAATATTTTTCCTGCTCGTCCCCATGGATAATGTAATCGTTTGCTTTTTCAGGTACGTCCTCCACAAGAGAGCCTTTGATCGAGTAGACCTGTCTCCCTTTGACTTCGGCGCTTATTCAAAACGATATAATAACGATCTGAGAAGTCTCTACAGAAAAAAGAAGTCCTTTGACAGGCTAGATCAAGGTCCATTTGGCCTCGTGAAGAGAAAACGAGTCTTCGACAGAGTTGATGCCGGCTTCGGCTTCGGAAAGAGGTCTTCAGGTATGTAAATTAGGACTTAATTATTCCTGTTCTCATTAAACTTCAATTCACAAAAAAATCATTATGAAATTGTTTTTTTTTTATAACTCCCCTTGCTTATATTAGCTTTATTGGTAACCATAACACTTTTGCAAATAGAATAGTAGATGCAGCCAGTGCCAGCTGGTTTCCGGAATTGCAATATTCGTTGCAGTTGTCCAAAGAGTTACAAATCTTTAATGTGTAAACGGAATCCTTCTCGATGTAGGTAGTGCACCTATTTAACTCCATATACACTGCTCCGCCTGGTCCGTTGAGTTGGGGAGAATCACTGCATCTGTAGTCCAACAAGGAATTTCCTTTCTGGGTTTTGTTATCTAAATTTACATAATCGAATATCGGAGAATTCGAACGTACAATAAGTACAGTATCCGTTGAAACAATTCACTGATTGAAAACACTTTTCTTGTCTTATTATGAGGGGGCGGCAATCGAGACAATACAACGGAGTTCCGCCTAAACTTACAAAAAACATCATAGTAATTCCGTCCGAATACAACCCCTAATGTATTCAAACTTCTGCTGTAATGGCTGACGTGTTAGGGCGTTTATTTCGACAGCATGACATCAACTTTTTTGGTTTTACACAACTTTAAAACATACCTGAAAATAGGACCACAAGAAATGTGAGATAAAACAAAAACATTAGCAAGAACGGAGCACTCCAATAGATAGATACTGCCTTAGTTTTATATTCTATTTTCGTTATAATACGACCCTTTTCAGAAATGGCTGTCCCTGGCAGAATATCGCTCTCCGATCTGGTGAGCCAAGCCCAGTCGATCGAGCCCATAGACTAAGGCAAACATTCATGATAAACCGCTCGCTTTGGATACAAATAACTGGAAATATCAACCATCATCTCGGACTCGTTGCCTCGGGCATTTCTCCTTGAATCGAGTCATGCTCGCTGTATTTATAACCGATCTCTTCCGTGGTGTAAATATATTGCTCCAACATAAATATATTATCACTGTTTTTGCCCGGTCTGCCCATCTCATCTAAAATCTAAACTATGTTTAATATAATATCTAGTTCAGAAAACTTTTTTTTTGTTGTTGAGGAAGGCAAATATTCAGCTCGTGGATGGAGCGGTATTCCTCTCGCCCTATAACCTTCATATTTACCACTATAATCGCATCAGCTACGGTAACAGGAAACGTAATTATCTCAACAAATATAAACTAATTATTTTAATTCATTGTTTAAATATTTATACTAGAGAAAGTTAAAAGTATGGTAATATGTATAACAGGTACAGCTCTTACTTATTTCCAGGAAATCCAAAAACACAAAAGGTCATTATAAAGAATACGATTTGGAGAGGAAAGGTTACCGAAAACAGATGTCGCCCCACCGGATATGTTACCCCACAGATAGGATACTTTCTTTAGGTCAGGTTGTCAGTAAGCTCAGGACCTAGGCCATTAACTTGCTTGTTTTCCCCCCAAAAACACGGATTTAATATTGAATTCATCACGTTGACCGAACTTTAACGCCTTTGGAGGGGCATACCTGAACTAGCTCATGAGCTAGGTGACGACCAAGTACATATAATCAAAGTGACTCTGGCACCCTAGTCATCTAGTTAGACCATTTTGAGAATATCTTGGACATACACCTTGACATAGGTCGCAACCTAAGCAGTGGCGTAAAGTAGTATAATAATATTCAAAAAAATCAGTAGATGTTGGATAAAGTGGTAATCGGAGGGCTCAAATTTCATGAATCATAGTATTTTCTTTTGATTTTTACAATTTTATTTTACAGATATATTCTTTTGAATTTTATTACTACGGTAGAACTCTCTAAGTGCGCCCTTATAATCGGCGAACTGCGCCCGAGTGTTTTCCGTCTGCGCGAAAAATTAGGACTGGGTACATAAATTTTTCTTCTTTATTTTTTTCACTGATCTTCGAAAACAAAAGCTCATGTACCTCAAGTATTATCTGGACGAGGAGGGAAAGCGAGTTTACACCCTCAAGGTAAGTTTGGTGTAATTTTTTCTGTTTCGTGTGGATTATAATGGGATCTCGGGTTTTTCTTGTAGAAGACTTCTTCCGACGGTCGTAACACTTTGTCCGCGCATCCAGCCAGATTTTCCGAAGCCGACAAGAATTCCAAGTACAGACTTTTGATCAAGAAACGTTTCAATCTGCTGCCAAAGCTCGAAGACCAGAAATATTGAAAATGTTGTTATGGGAATGGAGAAGACTTCTTCGGCAACGTTTTCGCTCAACTCCAAAAACTCCCGTTACTTATAAAGCTGTAAGTCTTTTGCGTAGCGTATTACTTCTTTTTTGTTTTAGGTTTTGAAGAAGAAGATCATGCTTTCTTTTGTTGTTTTTTCCATTTCTTGGCATTTTTTGGGCGACTTTATCACCGACAATTTATTTTTTCATAAGGATGAGGAGACGGACGAAGTTATATTTACACCTCCTAGGGTCGTTAAAGAGGAAAGGGAACGTCGTCTTCGGGAACATCACGAGAAGAATGCGCCCATATCCCAACATAATTTTGTGTATGATGCCTAACCATTTTGTTGTTGTTTTAATAAATCTTATTCGTCTGTTATGGAGCCTTGGTTTCGTCGCTGGATTACTTGGTTGTTCCTATTCTACCGGTTGAGCAAAACGGTCAGTAATTTTTTAAAGGTTGATGCCGGGGGACTTTTCCTTCACTCATTCGAACGGCCAGGGTATATCAATTGTTGTGTCTAGTTTTGAGGACCGCAACCTATTTTTGATTTCCAATTTGGAGAAAATTGGGCACGTCGTGGATCTGTTATTCCCCAGGACTGCCGTCCCAGTGCAAAGAAACGGTGCTCCAGAATTCGAAACTAGAAATCTGTTTGGTCCGGATACTGTGAGTCTGCCTCCTTCAGTGTAATTATGTTTAGGGCATCTACGATCTCTTAATCAGCCGCTTGGCCAGAGTTTTCTGTTCGTTGAGACTTGATCAGAAACCTGTCCGATTCCTCCTAGGCCTGGACTGGACTGGTCAAGATGAAGTCGCCTTCCTCTCAGAGGTTGTGGATGCTGTTAAGACCGGACTTACGAGGAAGTAGACATATTTATTCAATTTCCACGCAGGATATAAAGAACAGTGTATTCCTACCCAGATCAGCATTTCCTGTTACTGTAAAACCAACAGAACGATCTCGATTAGATTCCGAATTGGCCCAAAGCTCACAGTATAATGAACTTTATTCATGGCAAAAAGACCTTAAACGAGATGAGTTTGTTCTTCTTGATGGTCCTCCATATTCAAACGGCTCCCTTCACGTCGGGCATGCCGTGAACAAGATTCTCAAGGATTTCATTGTAAAAAGTCGCGTTTTGCTTGGTCAAACCGTAGACTTTAGACCTGGGTGGGACTGTCATGGTCTACCAATTGAATTGGCCGTGCGGAAAAATTCGAATGTATCGTTTGTGTTAACGAAATGAAAAATTAGTTTAGGAGAAAGAAGCTTCCAGAATAAGAGAACTAGCTCAACAACATGCCACGAATGTTATCAACGAACACAAGTCTACTTTTAAGAAATGGGGAATTACAGCCGATTGGAATAATCCGTATTGCACTTATGATTCCTCTTATATGGCTAACCAATTGAGAATATTTGGAAAAATTTATGACAAGGGATACGTCTATCGTGAATTTAAGCCAGTTTTTTGGTATGATCTACATGAAAGGTTTACTTTGTTTAAGGTCTCCAAGTTCACAATCCGCTCTGGCCGAGTCTGAATTGGAATATAACGATATGCATGTATCAAAGGCTGTTTATTTTTCCTTTCCGGTAAGTGTAGCAAGGTAACAATCGAAGTTTATTACCTTTAAATTTTAGGTAATAAACTTCGATATATCAGCTGTTGGTGTAACTCGCTGGAAAAGAAGAGAACCACCACTTATATCAGCCATGATCTGGACTACAACTCCCTGGACTTTGCCGTTAAATGATGCCATATCTTATAATAGAGAGTTACAGTACTCGCTAATTCAATTCAAAGATAACGAAAAGTGAGAATCGACTTTTAATATGAATTTCCATTTAAGGGAACCAGTTGAACATTATTTCCTCGTCTGTCATGACCGACTGGAATTTATCCAGGAACAGTTGCAAAGGCCCTTTAATCTAATATCAACTTTTAATGGAGGAGTATTTAAAGATATCTATTACCGGTCGATAATGCATAACGAACTTGCTCTTCCGTTTTATCATGGAGATCATGTCTCTTCGACGATGGGAACTGGGCTTGTTCACACAAGTTTTGCTCATGGTTTTGATGATTACAAGGTAAAGGTCAGTGAACGAGGATTATGCTTTTTTAGCTTGGTCTTTCTACGAATTCACGGGTAAGGTCCTTTGTTGACAGCAATGGACGGTATACGAGAGATTTGGGCACACGGTTAGAAGGAAAGCACGTATTGAAAGAAGGTCAAGATGAGGTTCTAAACATGTTCAAAAAAAATATTCTGAGGCAGGAGGACCTCACACATTCTTATCCTTATGATTGGCGGACCAATCAGGTGAGATTGCAGTAGTTATTACCTTATGCTGATGGGTTTGCAGCCAGTCATCATACGAAGTACAAGACAATGGTTTATTGATGTTTCCGAAGTGGGCCTACGGTGTGTTGAGCAGATAAACAAGAAAAATATACCATTTCATGCGGGAAATCATGGTAACTCCAAATTTCTTCTATGGGAGTGATGACGATACGTCGTAGTATTTTTTAATAATTGATTTTCTAGATTTAAGGGCTACGATGACAAGTTTCTTGCTTAGTCGGCCCGATTGGTGCATCTCCAGACAACGAGTTTGGGGTGTTCCAATACCAGCGCTACTTGATATACACGGTAGCAATCATCATACATCTGCTGCCTTCATTCATGCTGTAGCTGACCAAATACATGATGATTATAACTGGTATTGGAATGCGACTGAAAAACAACTCGTCGAACTTGTGTGTTTGGTTTTTAATTACGACGTCGCTTTTAGCTGGGGAATAGGGATACTAATCCAGAAGACGTGAAGAAATCAACCGACATTATGGATGTCTGGTTTGACAGTGGATTGGTGTGGCATACCTTAAACGGAAGGGTGGCAGATGTGATTTTAGAAGGACGGGATCAGTTCCGCGGGTGGTTCACTTCTCTTCTATTGACGTCCATGATTGCCGAGGTAGAGATGGTGATTCAACTTTACGTTTTTAGGATCGAATACCATACAAACAAGTTGTTGTTCACGGATTTACTGTTGACGATAACAACAAAAAGATGTCCAAATCCAAGGGAAATGTAATCAATCCAACTACCGTAGGTTTCTTCATTGACTATAAAAACCCAGCAGATAACCGACGGCTCTCTGAAATCTCCTGCGATTGGGGTCGACGGACTGAGGTTATGGGTGGCCTTATATGGAAGCGAGAACCCGGGCGACGTCAGGATTGGTCAATCTGTTCTGGAAGACGTTAAGTTACGCCTTAAACAAGTTCGTCTTTCTTTTCGATTTATCTTGGGAGCATTGGAAGGATATAATGGAGACACACCCACAAGATTAAATTATCTCGATCAAGTAGGTGTATAATGTTATTTAAAATCATTTCCAATAGTATATATTGAAAGAAACTGGTCGTCTTGAAAAGAAGATTCACCTTTTGTATAGAGACTTTGAGTTCAGGCACGGCACCAATGAAACTTTGCAATTTCTAAGAAGTCCTTTCAGTTCCACTTACATTGTAAGTTCTTCAAGGATAATATTGAAAAAATTCTTTTAAGAATTTGGTGAAGGACAGATTGTATTGTGACAGAATTGGGTCCTCTTCGCATAAAGCTGTCCAATATACTCTTAATGCAGTCGGCAACACCTTCATCAGAATATTGTCGCCCATAATGCCTCATTTGGTGTCAGAATATTGTTCGCATCATCCATTACTGAAAAGCAACCTTTCTTCAAGTTACAGGGAGTTATTACTTAGAGGAGAGCAAGATGATTACATTTATGAACCTCAATTGGATGAGATAATAAAATTAACTCAGAATCTGAGAAAGAAAATAACTGAAACCGAGCCAGCAAAGAAGGTAAGCATTATTTGATGATAAAAATGCATCAACGTTATAGGAATACGTCTTGAAATTTGCGAAAAGAGACGAGGAATTATTATCCAATGTCCAAAAGGAGACGTTTTCCGTTGATTCCGAACTTGTTGAACTCCTTGGAGTCGGTTCAGTTCTTTTGGAGGGATCTGGTGTCACCGAGTTGAGCGAAATATCTGGTAATCTCTACGTCTGTAAAAGATGCAGAAAAAGAAATTCCGAAGATGGGGATCGACTCTGCAAACGATGTTCTGTCGTTTTAGGAATATAAAAAGATTTATACATTTTCAAGTTTAAATATTAAAATAAAGCTATGTATAGAGGGATCGCTATAAGGCCGGCTTTCGTTTTGAGGTAATTTCTGGAGGGATTCTGGGGCATTCACTCTGAAAATATTTGTTACGTATTACTCAATTGGGCTTCGCTTACATTTTCATTGTACAATCTCTGCCATTTACTAACATTGGTTTTGTAAAACTCCATTTTTTTGCACCACTCGCGTTGAATAGCATGGAATTGCGCGATCGTCTTAGGTTGAGAACAGTCAGCTAAAAATTAAGCTCACAATTAATTGTCAGGGTTTTAAAGAGGAACATACCATCATCCAGAATAAGGACATACTCAAACAAGGGCATACCGTCAAGAGAACATTGGTACGTCCCGCTTACACTTCTGGTCGCCTAAATCGTGAAATGTAAAAAGTTGAAGGCTCTTACATTTAACACGACCAATCCGCCAGATGAAGTTCTGATAACATGTTCAGTGTCATCCACAATGGGAGTCTTGTCCACTTCCCATACCGAATCCTTCTGTCCTCCACATTTCAAATGAATTGAATCTCCTGGGAAAACTTTTTTCACCTCACTTTTTACATAGTTACGGCATTTATCAGCATTTGTCACATCACTGATCCACCCAACAGCGGTCGAATGCACAGTATCTCTGGAGAAACATTCACTTCGCGCAATATTCCACGAGCAGTAGGGATCTGATGAGCAAGAATAACAAGAAAAGTGTTGTGCACATTGTCCTAATCGGTATTGAGCGATGTTATTGTCTGTAGCAATGTAGAAATACTCTCCCGGCAAAATGGCCATATCACGGAATCGTCCTTTGGATAAAGAATACGTGCCCAGTTGACGGAACTGTCTTTGATCATACCAATGTAATATTTTATGAATGGAGTTTGATCTAAATGGGAATTGCAGAACAAATTCAACTCCTTACTTAGGGTTGTAGATCAGCAAAACAACTGAATTGTCTCGTGGATCTGCTACAATCTTTCCAAGTCTCTCTCCGGGAAATATGTTTACATCCCCATCCGCATTAACAGACTCAGACATCAGAAGATGGGACTTGGCGAAGTGGAGATCCGAGTCTGAGAGAGTTCTGGAGTCAGAGCTACATGATCCAGGCCGGTAATTTGGGATTTGATCAAGCGGAGTAGGACTCCAAACTGAGTGAACGGATGTCTGTTCCAAGAAAAGTCCTGTGTCGAATACCTGATTAATAGCGCGCAGGGAGAAATGGCAGACCGCCGACGATTGAATCGCGTTCTCCGATGAGGAGAAGACTCCGTAAAAAGAAATATCACTACCCATGTCGACCATCGAAACAGAATCTAAAAAAATGACAATCAAACTTTCACAATTATTTTTGATTACTACAATTAATGTTAGGCTAAAACACAAATTCAGTCATGATGCTTACTCAGATAGTTAAAGTTAAGTGATCCAGATGCGGAACAGTTCAATTTGGCCTTGACGAAGGAAGTCCAGATCTGTCTCAGGACATTCTTCCCTCCGATATCATTCTAAAAATTTTCAATAACAATAAAATGGGTAACTGAATATTCGGGCATCAAAATATTGGTACTAATATTGGGCTAAAACGAAATCTGTTTTGTTTTTGGTCAAACATCTCTGTTAGCACTATTAATATCGCTACAACTGTAAGTAACATTTAAAATTACTGTAAATTTTGAGAATAATCCTAATTTTTTATTGTTTTGAGGGTTTCGAAAATGAGGAATCAAAAAATGATATCCGTTTCGGAGTTGGAGGATTTCTTGGGTGACAATGTTACAATTATGGCAACTAAATATGACGTGAACAATAAAATTAGGACCACTCTCAAAATTTACAGTGACGCGCAAAACAGATTTCCTTTTTGGATTCCTGATGATCGAAGCCCCTAACAACCAATACAAATGCAAAAAGACTTTTTATAGTGACATGTCATGTTTAGTAGCTATCAGTACAACACTTTCTTCATCACCCGAGAATTCACCTACCCCGAAAATGCATGACCCGAATAAGCGATCACCCGAAAGGGCTCATCCGAATTTTCACCACCCGAATACTCTCAACCCCCAATAAAATGGCTTACTTTGCAGACACGAGCCACTCTCGAATACACTGTTCGGCCACAGTTTTCGGTTTCTACAGCCACTTCACGAAAGAAGAAGTAAACATATTGGTTCACAGAGAAGGATCCAACAAATTGAGGGTCTACAACAGGGTGATCAATAATAATAATACTCACCATTCAGCCATTTGGAGTCAGTGTAAACGGATCTTAAGGCTGGATGTATCTCCTTATTGTTGAAGACAAGAGGAGGACGATAAACCAGATGATTCTCGAGGGATTGGCCAGTGCGAATACCGGAATAAATAGCCGGGACGTCATCTGGGTTGCCAAACTCTAAAAAATTACAAAAAATGTTTCTACTAATACGGTGGGGCCTTCTTTGGGGCCCGATTTAAACTGGCTATAACTTCTTTATTTTTGGGTCGAATGTCAAAATTCTTTTTTCCTTGAATCCTCAGACTCTCCCATTTTGTTTAATTCCAAACATGTTATACCTATCTTGAGACTACAGCAAAAATTAACAACAACCAAAAAAACTAAAATTTGCGTTCACAGTTTTCGGTTGTTAAAACTGTCTGCCTGAAAATGGAATGTTGTGTTGAAAAAGAAAACGTGGCCTGCCCTTCGGTATGGCTGCAGATGCCACAAAGACCCTGTAGAAGTTCCTTACCAACGAACACAGCGGTTGTATTTACTTCGGAGTGCGGAGAACAAATCCCAATGGCACTGCGTGGATTCTCCAGATCCTTGAGATTACTTCCATCAATTTGATGAAGGATCGGTTTCATAGCATTACTCACACATACAATAATATTCCCATCCGACTTCACAAACTGTTTTCTAACCCTGGAATAGCAATCTTGCTCCACCAAAGTAGATCGAATGCAATCTTCGAGTTCATTTGGGTCGACTGATAATACTCTTTTTGCTGACTAAAATCATTTATTAAGTCAAAGCAAACCTACTAGGCTCGTATCGTTGATGTTGTATAACCATAGCTTGAACAAATGACCCTTTGCTCCAACATAAAGTGAAGAGGTTTTGGGATTCACAAGAAGCGATTCATAATTTAGTTCTCCTTCAGAAAAAGAGTTATCTGGAATACAAATTTTTATGAAGATACTTCATCAACGCACTACGGTAACCAAAAATATTCGAAATGTACTAAAGATTACCTGGTATAATGGGATTGGAATTACAAAATTGGAATACTAATAAGAGGAGTAAAATGGACAAAGACGAGGCCATAGCTGGTCAAACCGCATGCATCCGCCTTTCTGCGAGCGAAGAAAAGACGAAAGGAGGGATTGGGAAGGATGGACGGTCGCGGAGAGCTGAGGCGGCAAAGGGCCGAATCGGAGAGCGCCGCGTTTTATTCCCTCACAATCCGGTGACTCAAACAACCCAACCAGTAATTGCGCCTCATAATTTATTTTACAGGAAGCACTGTCATTGAGCTCAAATTTGTTCAGAAAGAATAATTTATACAGTCCGAGGCGATCCTAGAAGTTCGGCCAGGGCAGCTTTCTCGTCGATACTCATCAGCTCCATCTGATCGAACACATTGTGCCGACCTTCAAACTCCTCCAAATGAGTACTTTGTCCAGGTTTTGTGACCTCTACTAAGCTAGAAGTTCGGTCCAAGGGTAAAGGATGAGGTTGAGCAATCGGTATTGGACTTGGTGTTTCTTCTCGCACCTTCCCCTTATACCCGTCTTCTAATTTCGGAGTAATTTCTTTGGTCGGTGTTGGAGATAAAAATTCTCTATCCTTTTTAAAATCATACTGAAGACATTATAACAAACTGTGGCACAACCTTACGTTAAAATTCTGTAAGTCGGGTATGTGATGTTCCGGAATGTGAATAGAAGGAACCGGCAAAAAACGAGGGTTTATTTCAATATTTATGTCGTTCACATATCCTGCAATTTAAAACCGTCTTATTAGACATACTTACTGCAGCCTGACATAATAGAAACAAGTAACGATTTTACACTTCGAATAATTGGCGTGTTTCGAACACGAACTCAAAATTTTACCTTGACAGGTTTCAGCGTATAAAATGTCTCACAATTTTTTCGATTTTTTTTGTTTTCTTGTTTTCCGCAATTCACTAATTGATCTGATCCAACAAGATGAAGTTGTTGGAAAATGCAACTCTCGACAGTATATGTTCCTTTATTAAGACCAATTCCATGGATATTACACTTGATGTTAGGTGAGAATTTAAAACTTGTTTTTATTCGTCTTTTGATTATAGGATAGAGTCTTACTCCTGTAAAATGGTCTCGACCGACAAGAAAGAATGGAAGAAGTCTTTTAGAACCCCCGAGGAAGCCAATGAACTTCAGCCTTTGTCTCCTCCTGAAGATTCATTTCTTCATCAATTGTCAAGTTCACCCTTTTCTAGTGGAAGGTTGAGACATTCGTCCGAGGTGAGCTGTAGCTCAGACAACGACATTGACGAGAACGGCCAGATTGTGGTGGGAACAGTTTCTCGCAGAACCTTGTTCAACTTGGTTTCGCTTCTTAATCTCAGTTACAACGACTATGACTTTTCACATATCAAAAGTGAGAGTTTTTCACTTGTCCAACTCAAGGATTGCATGAATAACGTAAATGACAAATTCACGGCAGCGGTAAGAAGTTTCTCGAACCACAAGGATGACTTTTGGAAAGCAATTGACGTTGAGATCAAACTGAAGGAATGTATTATTTACAGGTAATTGAAGACGCTGTAATATGTTTTCTTTTAGTTATATCCCAGAATATTCGAACGATCCTTTCACCGAAGATGGCTGCATTTGGACATTCAATTATCTTTGCTGGAACAAGGTCCTTAAACGGATATTGTTCTTGTCCTGTCGAGCATTGAGGCCAGAGAACCTTGACATTTCCTCTGAACAGCTATGGGTGGATGAATGATTTGGGGATGTTGTCACTTATTGCATCGGACGGGAGTCAATGGTCAGATGTCCTTGTAAATATTCATTTATTTTAGGCTTTCTTTGGTGTTAGATGACCTAGTTTTGTTTATTTTATTGTCAATTTACATTGCTTTTTTAAAGCTTTTATTTGTTGCGCTTGCTTTAGGAAAGCCATGTGTGCTGAGCATTTTGATCATACCTCTAAGATCCCAATGTTTTCTCATTTATTGTTAGTTTTATTCTCCAATAAATTTATTATGACTAATGTTATGCCAAATAGATAGTTCATTAAAGTGTCGTTGATTATATCTTGTTTTTTGGAATTTGTTTGGGTGGTGGAATACCATGACTTTTCTCCAGCTAAACGGGTATTTGAAGAGATGGGCCCTTACCTTTCTTCCCAGCGATTGTAATGTTACGCAAACGGAGAAGAGATCCCGGGCCTCGAACAGATCAACTGATTGGAATGTTTCTTCGTCGATTACGCCAAATTTTCTGACGCAATTTGTAAACTGGTTAATATTCTCCATACTGTTGAAATTAGAAATAGGCTTCATTATTTTCTTGACAGTGCCGGGCTGAATTGCGTTGATCAAACTGGAAACCCCCAGTAAGGTATTCATTAGATATTTCCTTACCGACAGAGCAGTTGTCCGTCTTTTAATAGGCCAAGGAAGTTTTGTCTGCTTCCGGTTGTATCAAAGTCCTCTTTTGTGATGTCCTTGATCCATTGTAGAAGATACCCAGCTTCCTCTTCGTTGAACTTTGATGCTTGCTTCAATTAGAACAGGTTTAATGAAGAATTTTAAGATAAAATCACCCTTACCTTATCCAAAACAGCTCCACCAAGACCCCCAGGGCGTGGTCGGTGGATGTATTCACCCATTCTAAAGAGAAGAATAAGGGATTTGCTAGTAAAATCCTTTAAATAATGTTTGGCCGGATCAAGAGGACCAAAGTAGTGCACCCACACGCCCTCTTCTTTCTTCAATAGCCCTGTTTGCTAACATCTATCCTACGTGGGATGTTCTAGAATTTCTTTTGTATGAATCAGCCCCCAAGGAAATAGAAAAAATCTCGCAATATCAGTTTTTATAGATCAACAGTAGAGACAACAATCAACAAATAACAGAAGATGAAACGACGTTTTAGTTGGAGGACTTCAGGAGAAGGCAACTTTCGACAAACGTGGGGCCGAGTTTGGTGAGGGGTGCCAAGGTATAGGCCGTTCCTTCCAGCAATTTCCGCGCAGATAAGGTCTTTGATGTGTTGATTCGTCGGTTCGGATATTGCTCCACCCTCTGTGATCGAACGAGTTGTGCGAGAGCTGAGAACGGAGTTTTTTTGAAGTCGAGAGTAACTTCTCGAAGTGATTGGTTCTCTTCAATCTCGGATTTCAATAACGACAGACCCTAAATAAATGGAGGATTGTATAAGTTTAAAGTAAATAAAGAGATTTCATTTCGGAGGAAAACATACCTGCGAATTCAAAGCCGTAAACCTTATGTTTGACTCGCTTCCAGTGGCCACGATTTGTTCTTGAGGGCTGCTGAATGACAACTTCTTTATCAAATCGCCAGTTGATGAATCGAACCAAAACACTAAAGAGGTTTGCTGATTAATTAATAGATGAATTTCCACAAAATAATCGAATACCCACCGTCCTCTTTGTTATAACCGAAAGAAACTAATCTGTCACAATACAGATTGAGACCAGTTTGTTGTATGGCCCAGGTAAAAGTTCGATTAGTAATGTCAAATGCCAACACTCCAATATCTCCAGACATTAACAAGAAGTTTGGATTTTGAGTTAAAGGTGCCCACGCAACACTTTTCACGCCTGGGATCTGGTCCAAACATTCCACGGTGTTAAGATAATTTCCATTCCATAAGATAACAAAGGTATCCTTCTCTTCGATTCCATTGACAGTGGCAAAAAGATTTTCTCTTACAGAAGAACAACCGAATATTAATGTGTTATTCCACGAAGCCTGTTTTTTCAGATCTAAACAGAATTTTCGCCGTCTTGTAGGATCGTGTTGGAAGGATAATATCTTCCCATTGTAATCGACGGCAATAGCGTATTCTCCCTCGTCCTTAGCATGGTGCTTCTCTTCTTCTTGACTCAATCTAAGGAATTTTACCTTCCAAAACAATTCAATCGAATTCAAATATTTTATGTCATTGATTGATCGGGTGGGCAGACGAGTGAAGAATTTTAAAATCGTCTAAAAAATTAGCCACTTGTAAATAGTACAAACCTTTTCAGCATTATGCCTCAGCAACTGGCACGTGACAATCAATGAAGAAGAAAGCGCGATCTGATAGACATTGGTCCAGTCATACTGGGGTGCAGTGATACTGTCCCTGGTGGGAGGGTTTTCCTTTGCAACATCAAACTAAAAAAACAAAATAAATTATGATGTAAAAGAGGACCGATTGAAAACAGAAAAAATAAGAACCCACCTCGGCAATGGTTCTCCATTTCACTGGATCAATCCATTGGACATAGCCATGTCTGCTATTCGTAACAATGTAATTGGGATGTTCCACGTCAGTCTTCAGCCCAATCCAATCCGTAGGAGGTTCTGGGGACCATTGAATCGTCTGAGGACGAGAAATAACAGCAAGAGTAGACGTGTTGAGAACAACCAACGAGTTGTCGGCAAGAACAGCAACAAGAACACTGTCATCCCGACTCAGCCACAGACTGTCCACTGCCGAATCCATCCTTTCCATGGCATGAAATTGTTCGTACTTTCCTTTACCGGAAGTCGTCATATTCCACTTGTCCACACGGCAGTTCCCAGTGCCACAGAATACAGCTAACAATGAAGTCACGGCAATATTAACTTCGGAATTATGAGAGTGGAAGAAAGTTCGATTTGAGGCAGTCAATCCGTATTTATCCACCCGGTTCCTAAATGGGTAATGCTCAAAGAATATAAGGCACTCACCAAGAATAAACTCGGCCAATATTCAGAACCGCGAAAACATTGTCCTCAACAACTTTGATCGAGCTGAATTCAATCTCCTTGTTATACTCCGCGGACGTAAAGTGCTGGCCGAAGAAAAATTCGGTTTCTTGTGGTGTAAATGAATCATCAAAACCGATAACATTAACTCGTCGTCCAGAACAATAAACAAGAAAGTCACTTCCGACTGCCAATTGCTTGGGCCTTTCGATTCTGCAAGGCAGAACTGCTATTGTCTTGCATTCGAACTTCTGCAGATCGATTTTGAGCAGTATATCCCCAGATTTGTTATTTAGAAGGCCGAACAACGTCCCCTTTACAACATAGATATATACCAAACGGCCATCAATCTTCATTTTCCGAGTTTCCACAAGTTTATTCTCTCCCACATTCCATTTAAAGACTTCTCCTTTCTGTGAAATCGACAGCAACTAAAACGAGAATAAAAAATTATTTTCTTCAACTTACGTGATCTCCATTCCATTCGATTCCAACAATAGCGGTATGATGTTGGAATATATTACGCCGGGATCCGGTCTTGACATCTAATACAATAACGGACGTCCGGGAAATAAATGCACAATGCCTATAAAAGTTGATTGTAAAACCCTGAACTCACCGCGTGTTATCATCAAATGAAGGAGCATATTCATTCAGGTGCAGACCTATTTGACTTTCTTCCGTGTACAAGGGAGCTTTCATAGCGAAGACAACTTCATAGACGCAATATTTTAGATATCAACAAAGGCTTTACGGAGCTTGGGCGAAAAAACTTTCGGCGAACAACAAACAGGGCGAAAGATGATATTTTTTACAAGTTGTCAGAAACAAGACGTTTTAGTTAGTTTTACGTTTCACTAAAATTCGCCCAATCTCGATAACTTTATAATTATAATAAATCCTCAACAAAAATTTCCGAACCCAAAAATTTTTGTGGCAGGCTGCGCCCTGTTTAGTGTTATTTTTGAGAAACTTTTATACGAAGAATAAAACGACTATACGAATATCACAGTACACGGTTCTGTACTTTCGGGGGACAACCGATCGAACTGCTGGGTTAAACACATATAATCATACGACTAGACTAGTATTTATTATAGTTTTTGGTGAACAATGTCACGGAAGAGCGAGGAGATTACGTTCCTGATATATAGTATGTACGCGTCTGTAGACAATTGAAGTGATTTGTAGGAATTGTGTGATTGTTTCTTTGGCCTCGTCGAATGTTTTGTCCTCAAACATTATCCGTAGTAGCTGTTCTCGCCCAGGAACCATTTTAGAGGCAAATGAAACTGATTTCCTGATGATCCAAGTGTGATGACGACTTAAGGTTTCGTCATAACTTTTTCGAAAGATCTCGGAAGTACTTTCTTCCTCGTTGTCGTATATCTGTTTGACAAATAAAGTCAAAAATTCTAGTGCTCGATGCAGTCTTAAAAGTGTTCTGGAGCCTTTTTCTCTTGGGGTCTCGGCGTCATTACATTCCGTAGACACCATCGTGATTACAGTTGAGTATTCATCCTTGTTATTATCGATTAATTCTCTAAGAATTATCCTTTTCGCTGCGACATCAGATTCCACAAATCCGAAGACAACGCCGAGTTCGGAAAAAAATCTAAAATTGCATGGATCCAGAAGTAGCCCACAAAAATGTACCTGCTCAGTTCTTCGTAAGCGTCTAGATATTCTGGCAGTTTAACATCGTCATCTCCATGTAAACTGCCGTGGAAATGTTGAATCACATTGCTTATATTACATGACATCAAGAAATCGAATTAAAATTTTTTATGGCTCCTGTCCGCAGAAATCACTTAATGTCGGGCGCAGACTGCTCTTACTAACTGACCGTTTAGAAAACCCGTCATCGGGAAGCAAAATAGCATTAATTACTTGATTATTTTACATTTTTTTGGCCTTTCTATCAGCGTACTGCCAAATGCTAAGAACAACACTTAAAAAATGTCAAATATGCCAAGAAAATTAGCGGTCGTTCTGACGTTTTTTTTGAACGTTAATTCTTCGTACAGAAAATTTTAGTCAGAATAAAGTTTCTGCAATTTTTATTTCTGCATTGATTAAAACTGGAATTGCAGTATTATGGATTGATAGTGTCGAGGTGTTTTTATTGTTTTTAAGAATTCTAAAAGCTAAGAAATGGATATGGATCAGAAGATGATGCCTACCCATGGTGTTGATTCCAATCACCCTCCTCCGCCCGGTCCCCGTCTGGGCAATGACAGACCTCCGGCCACAGAAGAGCCTTCAGGCAATGATTCGGCTTTGAAATGTTCGAAGTTCTTCAAGACCCTCCTCCATCTCTCGCATAATAATCAAAACACACCTGGAACAGCGCAAAATGTTCAAATCCTAGTTCAAGTAAGCGGTTTCATTTCGACTAAACCTTGCCTATTTGTCAATTATTTTAACTATCATGTTTTATCAGGATGTAATAGCTGGAAGAATCCAACCTGAAGAATTCACTTCTCAACTTCAAAATGTGTTGGGGTCTCACGCCCAGCCTCGATTGATCCCATTTCTTCACTCAGCATTACCTCCTTTGAGATCGGCATTATTAAATAAAACTGTGAACATTGAAGGAATTAATGTTAATGAATGTTTTACATCTACCTCGCAATCACAGGCCGGGAGTACGGGCATTAAACAGCCGCAGAATCCTACCTCCGTGTCTTATATGCAACAAACGGTAACTTTTCAGCTTTTGGATTTTGTTTTTTAGGCATTAATTGATATTCGAAATTGAATTTGATCAGGAATGACCTATTGCTGGTCAAGTGAAGTTTTTACGAAATAAGTTTGTAGGTTTCTTTTCATTTTAAGGAATTGTTTTGATTCAAACAACATTGGTCAGAGATTCCAATTTTAGACAAAACATGCAAAATTTACGAAATTACTTCATGTTTGGCCGATTTATTTGGCTACCTTCATTTAGGGGATGATTTCCATTGGTATAGATCGGGTGTTAAGATTTTCATAGCCAATTTTTCAAAATTTGTTGACTAGCTACCTGATGAGTTGGCGTGGCAGCCAAATTTTGTTTTGACGTTTGGCTAGCCAAAGTGTACATGAATCCTGTGGAGACTCGAAAACTGCTAACTAAAACGTTTGAACGAGTGTCAAAGAGTAGGAAAATCCGTAAACTAGCCATTGGATTTACTTGGTTCACAGCCACCCCAATTTTTCGCTAGCTATTAATGGATTTGGCTGCAATTCAAACACATTGGCTAGTCATTTATGGTTTGCCTGCCACTCATCCTACTCTGTGACACTCATTCCAACGTTTTGGCCAGTGATTTATTTGATCATGGTCCGTTTGGCGATTGAATTTTCGGTTCCAGTTGCAAATCGAGGAGTTTTTTATTTTTGTTTTGTTTCTAGATGGTTCAATCTCAAGGACAGTATGCTGAAGGCCAATATGGACAAATCAAGTCTGAGAGCGGAGTGGTCTACCAACCAATCAACCCCATGCCGATTCCCGTTAGTGTCCCTTTAGATCAAGTTCATAATCGAAATGGGAATTTCTACGCGGAGGAAACCATTGGAGTAGAGCAGATGGAGCAGAATATTCTTGTTCCCGACGATCTTCCCCCGATGTTACTTGATCCTCAAGTCCTGTGCAATCGATTGGTCGAAGAAATGGGTGGGGATTGTACTTCCATTGACCCCGAGGTTTTCACAAAGTTGTCTGGCATTGTTGAAGGAAGACTTCGAGATTTGATGAATCAGTTATCTTTGATCACAGAACACAGAATTGAGCCTCTAAGGTTGAATCCTTTGTATTCTCAAGTCAACGAGCCCAGAAGACAATTGCGATTTGTGGAGGAATTGGAGAAACAGGCGTTTACCCGAAGGCAGAATCTTGAAAGGGAGGCTTGGATTAAATTCTCGAAAAGCAAGACAAAGGATAAGGATACTGTTCAGAAGGCTAAGGAGGTGAGTGGACTGAAGGTTTTTAATCTTTCAAAGTACCATTTAATACACAGTGATTAAATACTTATTTGGTTTAGATTCAACGAGCGAATCAAGAGGAGAATTTGAATCGAGAAGCAAATGAAGCAGCAATTGCCGCTCTAGGCGGTTCTAGAGGTCAGAAGAGGACATGGGGACAAACGGACCCTCTCAAGTCTTCTATTTCTTCTGGGTTAAACCTACAATTAAGTTTATTTTACAGGATTTACAATTTTTTATTTTTTCAATTATTACTGTTTTATTTTTAGATGCAAAGGCCGAGAGTCAGACGGGTCAATATGAAGGACTTTCTGTGTGTTTTAAACGGAAAGGGAGTCCAAAGGAACAACGTTGTCAAGTACTTGGTCGCTTATGGTTTGATCGAACTTCCTGCGCACAATACGGCTGATGTCACTTAATGTACATTGCAATTATGCTGAATAAATTGTATTTATTTCTCATTTTGTTATATTTTTTAAAAGGAGGTATGGTGTATTTCAAACATGTTTGGAATTTGAAAAATATAATGGAAGAAGTCAAGATAATAATAGAAAAGACCGACTAATAATGGGCGTGTGATGTCATTTTCCAGGGCCAAGCGTCACGTCAAAAGTCGTTTAAAAGAGAGCTTATCTTTGGTTTTATCCCCAATATATAGTGCTCCTGCAGGTAGACCTTAACACCTGTAGCCACGGGGTTTTTGGAGAGTGCCGTTATTTGGATGGATATTTGTTTAATATGGAACAAATACAGTATCCCGAACGAAACCTGGACGAAGAGATCATCTTCCGATATTCATGGACGCTACGGGTCTCCCAAAGATTACTTCAGAATAGAGAAAAGGCCGTCTTAAATGTCTCCCCACCATTCTGTACAGCTTACAACGGGGTTCAAATGACCTGGTTGCTCAGACTGTATGATGATTTTCTATTAGATATGGAAGAAATGGATCTAGATTCTAATTCGAAGTATGTCCATATCACATTGTACTACAAAGACGGCCCGACAAGAGATATCAGTTTGAGCATGGGAAGGTAAGGTGACGATGAATCCATGAGAAGTTGTTGCAGAGTGTCTATATACGATCAAGATCACACATGCGTTATATCTGGCATGAATTTGGAAGGGTTGGATTATACAAAAGGATCTGGATGGTCTCCTGGATGCTCAAACAACAAGCAGCGTAAAGAAGTCAGTGACTTTGTGTATAGTAAGATCAATAAGAATATTATAATTACGGCAGAGCTAAGGTAAGATTGGGTTGAGTGAATCATTTGGGCCACTTTTAGATTGAAATTCCGCTGGTTCCAGCCACTTGCTTATTTAATTTCACCGGCAGTTACAAAGACAAGTGATTTATTACAACAAGAGGGACTTGAATTAATCAAGAGAATTACGAATGGGACGATAACCGTGCCTCATCGGGGATTCTTTAACGAAAACGTTTGTGATTTTGTGGAATTACTTTACGAGTATTGGCTAAATAATCAGGACGATAAATCTTGTTCTTTCAGACTGATCGTTACGCCATTCATAGACAAAATTTTATATTTTTGTGCCAAGAATTGTCATATCGATTCGAAACACAGGTTCAAGTTGAAGACGTGAGTTGATAAATTGGAATAATTAAACTTACATATATAGGTAATGGGAAGATTATATTTCGATGGGATTATTGCAAAGGAAGCAGAATGTTTTGAAGATTACGTTGACATTCTCGAAGCTGCGACCACTCTTAACTTCCCATCCTTGAAGCACGAATGTGAACGATTTATATGTCAGGAAGTAATGTTGGTGAGTATCCTTGCTGTTGTAAGGGGAAAAACAATTCTCAAAATTTAAAATATTATAATTTATACGTTTAAAGGAGTCATCGGACTTGAGTTTCGTCAAGAAAATGCTGATTCTGGCTGAAAGATTCAAGCTCAGGATCCTGAAGATGGTCGCCCTCGGGGTTCTGGTTGACAGAACCGTGCAGAATGAGAATGTTGAAACAATGAGGAACGAATTACTCCAGTTCGCTGTTCAAATACAGTAAGATTAAATATAATTACATTTATAATTCCGCGAACTGGTCAGTTCGATAAAGAATTTTGGAAAAGAGGACTTGCGGAGGATAATCTTCATTTTGGGCAGATTGGGTAGTAAGTTGTCGTTGAACTTGAGATACTACGTAAAAATACAAACCCACCAAAAAATTTTCCCGGCGCGAAAACATAATTATTTCTGATATTATCCATGATGATTTTTGTCCGACTCCTTACATTAGGCCGAAAAGTTTGGAGGTGTTGGAAATACAGTAGCAATCTGAAAAAGATCAAAAGTTTGAAGATTCAAAATAAATCAATACCCGATCTGCCCCAAGTGAAAGGTTGTGCTTGCGGAAGGTTGCCGGATTGCGTAACTACAGTAACCAAACAAAAACCACGCCTTTGTCTGCTCAGTTCATGGAATTATAATGCACACATCATGTATTAAAATTAATTGTCTTTAGTGGCGCAGAGGAGTCTTCGGAAGATTCATCTGACTCATCGTCAGAAAACCACCAAGTTGTAGAGTCGGTGGTCGGACAACTAGAAGTGTTGACGAAACACATAAAAGAGGTTTCTTTGGATGCGATGGACATGTGGCCACAAGTCGGAGTGGGTCCTCTTTGCAGTCCCGGTCTCTTCCCTCAAAATTTCCTTCAAGGGCGTCGATCAAGTCTCAAAAATTCTCGTGAAAATCTACCTCTTGATGCGGAGAAAGGCAATTTCAGACGTCGATCGGTCATGTTTTCATTGCCGTCGTCTCTGAATTCGGACAATGGAAATTCGAATACTTCCAGCTCGTGTTCCACACCATCTTATCGGGAATCTCGCCCTGAGTTATTGGAATGTGATCAATGGCCGCTCTTCAATCGTCAATACTCTACGAATACTTTCAATAATCATTCTTTTTCTGTTTTTGATTTCGATACTTGTGGCACGAAGTAACAACTTCGGTAACACCTACGAAGTCTGACATTGTATAATTCACTTAAACGAAATCGACCAAATCAAAAATAATATTTTTTTCTGACTGATTTGAGTGCATTGCCGAAGGGCAGAGAGCTTAGCATAAATCATTAAACGGGGTCTCTAAACAGAAAAGGGAAGAATTTAATATTGTACAGCCATGAGAGCTCGGTCGTCTACCGATTCAGAAGTTAAGGAAATAAAAAATCTCAAATTCCGCTATGTATGGCCAGTCCGTGTGTCCTTAAGGCAACTGAGTCCAGGGGAGGCGACGATCTTGCACGTCTCCCCCAAGTTTGCCACTGTTCATGATCATGTGTCCTTCCAATGGACTCTCAAAGTACATGGTTCAGCTAATATGGTATGCACTGAATTGTCAGCAAAATTGTTTTTAAGGACAGGGAGGATTATGACAATTTCGAAGATCTTCCCGAGGAAGACAAGGAGTACGTGGCCGTCTCTCTGTACTATGTTGATGGCCCTGTCAGCTCGCTGGAATTGTTATCCAATATCGAATCTTCCTTGGCTTCTGATCGGGATAGTGTAAGAGAGAGTAAGTGGATGTTAAATAAATTTAATCTTTTTTTACAGTCGCCAAAGTTCAGGCTTGTCGAGGCGAGGAAGTCGAATTGGCACCCGCAAATCGAAAGAAACTCTCAGCCTTGGTCAAGTCTAATGTTGGACGTCTGATAAGAATAGCAGTGACTTTGGAGATAAAGGCAGACTTCTTCAAAACGGATGCCTATCTGAATGCGGTCTCTCCAACTCCATTCCATTCATTTCTTACAGAAAATTACAAAGCCCGAGCAAGCAGTAAAGTATGGAGAAGAAGAAGTCGGCAGTCTTTTAAAAGGTAGAGTGTAATTTATGTAAATGCAACTAAAAAACACATTTCAGACCAAGGAGTAATTCCGAAGGACATCCAGATTGTAAGAAGATTGATCTGGAAAGAGCTTTTAATAGAGTCATGGAAAGGGAGAGGGCCTTGGAGGATAAGGGGAATTACTACGCAAGTGATGACATGTGAGTGGATACAGTAAGATCAAGAGATTTCAGAGGAAAGAAACGGGAACATTTGTTCAAGAAGCTGTTAGTTAATTGCTGCGACTCGTGTGAACGTCGGGCTTCCTTGATTCCATGTCTAGCATCAGGGGACGACGAAGAAGATTCCGCGGAAAAAGCAGAACCACAAGAAGAAGAACACGAACACGGAGAAGATGCCAACTGCTTCGAATGTCCTGAAGACGACAAGGCTGAAATACACGACGTATCTTCATGAATCCCCTTCTTAGCTTATATTTCAGACCCTAGCCAACATGTACTTTAACAAAGTGGCCCTGCCCCAGATGGAGTACATAGAGGATTTCACCGATTTTCTGATCGATGCCGAGTTAAACGATCTTCCTGTGCTGAAGAGAGCATGTGAGAGATATCTCTGTGGAGAACTAAATACTGTGAGTTGAGAAATTAAATAAGGAAAGTTTAGAAACGGGAAATCATGACTTCTCTACTTCTTGACTTGCTGTTTATTTCAATGGTTTTCAATCTGCCCGTTATGAAATGTATGACTCTGACCGAATTAAGTGAACGTTACAACGAACTGGAGACAGTTGATAAATTATTGCAAAAGGATGAATATAAGTAAGAAGACATATTTACATAAAGTACATTCAAATGGTTAAACAGAAAACTTAACGAACGGATCCAACGGATCAGCGACAGAAATTTGCATGACCTCATCGACGAATGCAAAAAGTTTAGGGAACAGAGAGTCCGAGTACAACAACTGGAAGAGTGAACTTGTACATTCCCAAAGTGATATCGAATAAATTAAGGATTATTGCGTGCATTGTCGATTGTCAATGATTTACCGAACTGTGAAATGCGTCTTGGCAAGGAGTCCAGACTGGCCAGAGAGATCTTTCGCTGTGCTTTCATTATGTGGCTCATATCTGGCTTTTGACACTGTAAATTTCCTGTTCATTAAGTAGCGCATTGTAAAGATATGTATGCTTGCTTCAAGAATTATTTTTATAAGGCTGATATACAGGCTACAATTTTTTTAATATAGAAAGTCTTTCGAAAGATCAATTCAAATTACCCGATCCACACAGGAAGATTTTACTTCTCTGTGGATAACTGACGGCACGTGCGGAACTTGGAACAGATGCGTTATAAATTATTGTTTCACCTCCCTTCTTCAACATTGTTTGACCAGCTAGCCAATAAGTTGAAATCACAACCAAATTTTTTAAATGGCTAGCCACAAACCTGTATTTAGGCTTACAAGGAAAGTACCCCAAGTGCGACGAACAGATTATCTTTAAATTTTGCACACACGTCAAACATAGACCAAGTATCAGACCTTGAAAGCTTTAGTCCGCGCTTTGCGGGCGCAGTCGTAATATTAAACGATCTTTGCTGCCGAGAGAGTACGTGAAACGCGGACAGCGGTCAGAGAGAAAAACTTCTTTTGGTCAGTGCTTTGCCAGTTTCGCGCAGAAAAAAAGCTTCCCCTCTAACTAGGGAAGTGTACAAACGAACCCTCACCAAATGATAAGTGACATATGTCATTGAAGAGCCCTTGAAAAATGATAGAAGACACCATTTTCATTTTTTGCAGAATGACTTTCCGCGACAACATACTGTAAATTATATTATTTTTAGGTCATTCTGCAACAAAAATCTTTCTTTCTCTTGGGCAGGAAAAAATCCTTGGAGAGGGTTGCTTCAATAGCGCAGTGGTTGCCGAGCAGGCTGATAAGCCAAAGCAAGCCAGGTTCGGTTCCCAGCTTAGGCAAAATCATTTTTGCGTTCTTACAGTTAGGTAAATATTTGCGTTAAACTTTTACAAACGTTTTAATTTTTCTGGGAGACGATCTATTACGGTTAAAACCATCAAACTTACATGTTTTTCAAGATTAAAAAAAAAGTGAAAAGTGTTTTTTCACCTTATGGGTATTTAAAACCAGTAAATATCATATGTAAAATGGTTTTATTGGCAAGCGCCAGACTTCATAATGATTATTAGGCCAACCTAATGGTAATACGTACCATTTAGCGTTTTGAAATAACATTTATTTTGCCTAATAGAAGATATTGTAACTACTTAAGGGACAAATCAACCGTTTATAACTTTTTGCCCTGAGGCATTCTGCAAAAAATGAAAATGGTACCTTTCACCATTTTTCAAGGGCTTTCCAATGGTGTATAACACTTGCCATTTGGTGAGGGTTCGTTTGTACACTTCCCTAGTAAGGTATAAAACTTTTCGTGCCGACATTCGCCAAAAAGTGTCGAATTTTTGCGAACTTTCGATCCAAAAATCTTGGTCGTTTCTGCAAAGCGCGAACTAGTTTTCTCGCATATATCTTACAAGGAAAGTACTTCTATGGGGTATCGAGTTACAGGTGGATCCATATATCAAAGAAATTGAAATTTTTTTCTGATTCAGAAGATAAGACCTGTGCGTTAGTAATTCGAAAGGTCCTTTTCAAAATTTGTTGCAAATCCTGACTCGGACCCTCCCAATCAACAATCATGGGAGTCTTGACTGGATCGATTTTTAGCAACAGTCAAGAATTCCGGAAATCTTGACTGTTGTAACAGTGTCAGTCATTTAAAAAATTTGATTGTGATTTCAACTTATTAGCTATCTGGTCAAGCAATGTTGAAGAAGGGAGGTGAAAACAAGAATTCATGAAGCATTTGTTCAGAATTGCGCATGTGTCACTTTTCCGCAATTCCGCAAATGTCACGACAAGTAACTGACCTTTTCGTATTTGGTTATATCACTTCTTTTGGCAAGTCTGAATCGCCCAGCCGTTGACCATTTACTCTGGGTCTTCCATACATTTTCATCATCTCCCAGGACCCTCCACATCTTACTCTTCAGCGATCCATCCAGACTCATTTTTCCTCCAGCTAAATTACGTATCTTTCAAGAATAATTACTCACTGATTCTCGGGGAATCGTTCCCAATATCTCCAAGCTCTTCCACCAGCACAAAATCCTCCTCATCTGACTCGTATTTTTGTGATTTCACGAATATCTAAACATTGGTACTATATTATAATAAATTAAAATTACCTGTTTTATTAGGTCTCTAGTGGTGTTGTGAATACTCGTCCTTAAGATGGCATATGGATGATTGTCGCTAACATCGTGAACGCATACCAAAAACGTTTCGCCCATCGATCTGGCTCTTGGATGAATGCCTATAAAAATATATAAAATTGTAATTTTAGATGTAAAGTCGATTAGAGTGGATCTACTTGATGACTAACCCGAAGGATCCAAGAAATCTGGAGAAGGTAACGCTTCAACATCTAGCGAACGTCCAGCAAGTTGGAACGACAGTTGATGCTTGGGGCTCTTCCTTGAGCCTGTTCTCGAGATCACTCCGGGGCTGATTGATCCACTGACCGAGGCATCGGAAGTTGTTCCAGAAACGGCCGGACCTCCACCCTTCCGGTTCTGCCCAAAGGCTGGACTGGCCGAATTCGAAATACTCGAACTAGCCCCACCACTCTTGATTATCGATGAGATCCAAGCTCGCCCAGACGGGTCCTGTAATGAGATTGAACAAAAAAATCAGATATAGGTGTACGTATTACACAATCGAGCAAACAAAAACGCCCGGTTACTGTAGTTACGCAATCCTCCAGCCTATGATTTGTTAAAATGAAAAATACTCAATGTGCCCTTTTTTCGAGACATCTTTTTTGTCAACAGATGCATCTGTCCCTGCGGGGCAATGTTGATTTTTTTGTCTAAAAATCTTTTTCTGTTTGACCACTTTGCGAAAGTACAGCGCCTATACGACAGTCCTACATTACGAATACGTATTTCTTACCGAGCTCTTCTTTCTCAAATGGAATCTACGAGCAACTCCGTTCCAACAAGCAACTGCATCCATGATCGGCTCTCCATGGGGAAGGATCTTTTGGCTGGGGATTTCCCTTCCATGTTCATTATTAATATCCATGATGGGAGAGGGGGCAGTGCAATTCAAGCTTTCCTCGAAGAGAAGGTAATCATCCGCATTTTCCCCTCCCTTTCCGACATTATTCAGGGCCTGGAAGGTGACATTTAAATTACTTATTTTAAACCTACCGCTTGCACCACGCTCCTAACAGTACTTCCAGACTCTGCATGCACAATAACAGGGCTGTCGTCTCCATACAGTCCGGTTATTTTGATTATGAATATCTGTTTCTTGATGACAGATAAAAGTTGCACATCCGCATCCTGAGAACAAAGGTAAAGAGCCCTAATATAACTTACAGGATCAATCTTGAGGACCTGATAAGAAAGTTCAGGCCGATAATTTGAATAAGTGTTAACCTCCTCATCATCATGTAAATAAATATGTTGTTCTTCTTCGAATCTGCTTCGAATAAAAAGAGCGGACTGCTCCAGAAGTTGGTTGGCGACTGTTCGAAGAGGTAGATGACGATAGCCAGGCCTTAGGCATCTGACCGGGACAACTCTTTGGGCCATGCACTTCCCATTCGCCGCCCCATCACAAACAGCGATTCTGAGAAATGCAAGCTCCACAAATCTGATTCTAAAAGTCACCGTGTGATTCCAGACAGGGTTCACTGAGTTCCGGCCAATAATCTTGGTCTTCTCCTTATAACAGTCGATCGGAATCCCAAGAATCTCAATCTCCAGGAAAGGACTGGCTGTGAATTGATGAGGACAAACATATTGGCCAGATATGACCTAAAAAGAAAAACATGGGTTTTCACAAAGAAACTTACAGTGAGTTGTAAAATAAGAGCCGAACAGTTATTAAGGTCCTTTGACAAAGGGTTAAACTTGTTGTAGAGTGGATGGGCTGGATCCCACAGGGCCCGAGGCTTCAGAATATACCCATTATTCCCTGACTGTTCGAACATCGCAGCATTCAAGGCCATCGGAACATCGGCCGTCTGATAATTAAGGGCGACCATCTGAAGGCCGAATTGCCAGAATTGGAGGGGATTGAAGTTAGACGAGTCAATCCTCATCCCTCCCGGGTACGTCCTCATAATGTGATTCCGAGTGTAGCTTATACATTTCAACGGATGTTTTCTGCATAATTTTCTGGCTGATGCTTCTGTCAAACTCGTAACTTGATAACAAGACGCATGGGTCATTGGACGGCCAGTTACAGTAGTCGAAGGGGTCGCGATATTATCTTCGGTACTCTTCAGAGAATCGGTGGAGATCTGACTACTACTCTTTTGTCGTTTAGGGGGACCAACGTAACTGAGAAGACTGGGGGCATGGGATCTCATCTTGGGGGGATTCATGTTCTGCATCGTTAATTGTAGATCCTCCCGGGATCTGTTATAGCACTCTTCTCCGGCCACGAATCCTTTCAAATGGGCCTAAGATATGAGTAAAATTTTACGTATAATTTCGCTACCTTGAATTTCACGGCCTGAGTGTAAATCACGAGATCAGAGAGTTCCGGGGCAATCTGAAGGCCTGTGGCTAGCCTGGCTGGGGATCGACGGACAAAGACCTCATCCTCCTTGTTATCCTGTAAACTCATTCTTCGTTTTCTACGACTTACAATCTTTTTATCATTTCTAGTAGTGTTAGTTCTGTCACTTATAAAACTGTTCACAGATCCTTGACTGGTCGACCTTTTCGGAGTTTTTATGACTGGAACTTTGGGACTTTCAGCATCAGTTCTCGGGTCCTCAGGATCATCGGTATCTTGGTCTTCATCATCTAAGAACTCATCAAAATCATCTTCATCCACATCGTCAATGGTAGATGAATCATATGAACATCTGCTTTGTTTATGGAGTCGATGCCCAGCATTGAAATCAGGGTTTATGAGTTTATCAAATCCCAACCCAACGGTTGGTTCCATCGTCATCTTCTTGTTCTTAATCAGGATTTTATTTTGCAATTGCCAAGGGGAAGGAAGCTTCGGATTGTCAGTGTAGTCAGCATCAAACAAGAAGCTCGAGACCAACTTATCACCAAATACAGTCTAAAACAATATTATTTCACTAGAATGAGCTAAAACTTTACCTTGAACATCTGTGCCATCTTAGCTTGTTGTTGCAACGAACAATGATTTTCAATACTTAAGATGACTGGAAGAGTAGAAGTGAGGAAAGCACTCTTCTTAATGATATCCACGACCTGTCTAAAGCTGATTTTGGATGTGAATGTATGACCATGATAGATTAATGGGAGCCCATCATCTCCATCCCAACAATCCAATTCAATGCAACGACAACCAGTGAGTAACACCTAAACGGCATTCCATATACAATCAGCGAGAAAAAGTAGTTACCTGTCGATACATTTCAGCGGATGACTCTCCCTTTAATTGATGACCAGTCAAGTACGTATTATGACTTGAGCTGATGTAATAACAACTAATCGGGTACTCCAGCTGTTCTTGAGAGTCCTTGATTTCTTCGGGAACAAACGCGTAATTGGTGGGATCCTGCAGATATCTCACAAACCCCTCAAACGACATCAGATTCTTATTTCTGAATACCGGATCAGGCTCATGCTCTTGGATCAGTTTGACAATGTAATTATCGTCCACCTTCTCCATTTGTTGCGTAAGAATGAATTGTTTTATGGCGGCTGGTGTCAAGACAACGTTCCGAGATGTATCCATTAACCCAGCACTGCTAACCGATGCCAGCGCAAGAGCATTGTAGATCTTCAGCTGCTTGTCATTCAAATGAATGTAATGGGAAGCCGTATTTCTGGTCAGGACATCTGAAACAAAAGAAATTCATCTTGTCCAAGACTAAAAGGGATACATGGCTGGACCTCGAGAACAGCTTGTCTTACCATCAGGAATGAAATCGGGAATTTGACAAGCTGAGATGGATTCCAAGCGGGATTGGAGTCTGGGGCTCTGCTTATCCCGCTCCCGTTTTGTGACATGACAATTGGCTGTGCTTGCATGGATAACACACTCGTTAAAGAGGTCCCTAAAACGGTTAGCAATTACAAATTCACTTACTTCAGATCTTTCCGCATTCTAGTGCTAAACAATCTATATAATTCAAGAAATTCTGTGAAATGGACAGGTTTCTCTTGATATTCCTTCCCGGAAAGCCCTCCCGAAACTTGTCCGCTGCTGCTGATGGATCCAGAATTGGGGGTTTCTCCACCTCTAGACCTCCATGATCTCACCGATCTTCCACCAACCGAGCGCCCACCGTACGAACTGGACGTGGGGGTTCTTGATCGAGGAGTATACAAGGAATCAAGATCACCGGCATCTGACAGGGCTGTGTCTCCGCGGGGCTTCAGAAGATAGCCGGGACTATTTGGACCTGGGGGACCGCTCTGACTCGAAAGCTGGCTCTTGATTGAAGGAGGTCTTACGAGTGGGGACTGAGGCTGGGGAGATTGACTTCGGCTGCAATCACGGGAGGTTCCTTTCACACGTCTGGTCACCGCTATGGTCATCTGCTTCAGTCTGCTTTTGGCTCCACCTCCATCCGTTGATGAGCTAGAATCCGTGGGTCTTGAGCATGCTGGAAGATTCTGACTCATTCCAAGATTGCGCCATTTCTCCACTCTTCCACCAAAGGCCTGTAAATGGTGCATGTTTTGTTATCAGACCTACCTGAAGAGCCTCAATGGGTCTTGGTCCAAATCGTTTGTACTCGGTATAACCGGTGTCCCTTTCACACTCATGGTATAGTTGGAGGTATAACTTTTTCAGCCATAATACTCGACGGTCTGGTCGTTTGTTTTGCTCGTGAATGCATTTTATGACCTTTAAAAACATATATTTTTTTCATGAAACTCTCTAAATTAGGGATGTTAAGTCGTCAACTTGACGCGTCAATGACATTGTCGAATTGCCGATATTTTCGTCTTGTCAAATTGTTATGTCATTTCGATTGTCAAATCACACTTTTTTGGAAATTTTTTGCAGATTTTTGCTAAAAAATCCTAATAAGAATTAAAAAATTTTAGGAAATTTGCTCCTTCTTGTTACAATTATTGATGAAACAAGCAGTAATACTAGTTACGACTAATATCAACGGTAGTCATCATAGTCTATGTTAAACTCGCGTGCGAAAGCTTTGTACATCAGAATTTTCAATTTATAAGGGAAGTCCCTAAGCTTCCCTTACGATGACGATTCTTCAAATTTTATCTGAGCGTCGCACTTGGGGCACTTCCCCTGTTAGGTAAAAAGACGAAAATGACGACAATTTGACGTCAGATTAAAAAACTCCGTCAAATATAACGACACCACGACGTTTCCGGAATTTGGATACTTCCGGAATGGCTGAATAGTGACACTAAAAATAATGAAATAAATCCATTCAGATGGTGTAGGTGGTAGTTCTAAGCCTTATCTTTTGTTTTTTCCCGCTTCCAGAAGTGTCACTATTCCGCCATTTTGGAAGTGTCCTGATTCCGGAAGTGTCTTGAGGCGAATTTAACAACCCTACTCTAAATGGATTTTTTAAAGTCCATTTTTTAAAAAAAGTCCATGATTAAGGGAAAAAGACTGATATAAAATGGTACCCTTGTCAATCCGTTCATCCAATAATTAGCGATTTGCTGTGGAGCCAAGAAGTAGAGGAATTCGTTGTCATTTAACATACACCCAAAGTTTATGGTCCAACAAAATACCGGGACGGACATCTCCTCGTTCGAATGCCTTTTGTAGATATTCTCAATGTCAATATCATAAGAATCCACTGGTTCGATTGCCTTTATATAACTGGTCCGTATGTATCCCTCCTCTAAAGCAAAGTTAGCTGCATCCCGAGGTCGACTGTTAATATAGCTCTTGGCAAAGTCTCCAAGGCCTTGCTGATTGTTGCGGGTCAATGGGGTCAAATCCTTCTCCTTTCCTTCTTTCCCTCCGTAGTAAATTCTCTTCCAGGAAACTGTAGAACAAGAAGCATCAAGACTTAATTTACAGAGGACACTACGGCCAGAATCGGGATCATAATGAATAGCCGTGGTGCCATGTTGAATTCGCTGGATAACATCAAGGTCGAACGTCGATGTATTCAGAGGGATCACAGAGATTCCATGAGAAGATCCCGGGATTAAACTCACAGGTTCGTAGGGCTTTGCTTCTTCCTTCTCGGATTCTAAAAAGCTATTATTATACATTAAATTACAGAAGGCCACTTGATGCATTCATCCAAATTACGACGAAAATTCGTAACAATCAATATTTGCGATTTTACAAAAAGTCAATAAAACCGATTGTGACACTTCGTCATTTTTTTGAAATTTACGAACTCATACCTGTATTTTCTCCAATCGGTTCCAAATATTTACTCATTTGTCGATGATGTAAATGGAATGTCTCCAGGTTATCCATCACCACAGAGACTAGGGAAATTTTATCAGTATTGAGAAGACCACCAACACCAATGTGGCTGGAGAAGTGGTCGTCCCCATTAATATCACTCAAAAACTTCAATTTCTCCATATCTTGGTCGTTATTCATGAGGACAATGTTCGGTATGTCATTTACAATCGCGTAAAGATCTCTTAAGAATGTGCCAAAAAAGGGTATTACCCTTGACTGAGGCATCCTGAGTGCCCTTTGGATGGCTTCTGCATATACATGATGAGGCGGGGCGTCTTCATTGGGGACAAGAATGTCCACAAACTCTTCATAACGACGTCTTTCATCTTGTTTCAGAGACAACCAAAACGGACGCAGTTTCGTGGACTTCAAACCCATCAGAATTTCCACTGCTGCATTGAAGTTTCCGATGTTCCAACATGTGTCGATGACTCGGATTATGGCCAGCAAACAATTCTTTCTGTCTTCATGGGTTGGCTGGCTGATTATAACGTGTGTTATCCATGAACTGACTTCACTCAACCGTTTCACCAGGTTCTTCACTGGACTCGGGTTGTCAACAATGTTTATTGCAGCCAGATCACATCCAACGTAACGTATGTAATCGATGGGAGCGATGTTATAAAACAATTGGTATTCGGTAGAAGTCAACTGCAATTTAACGGTGATGTTTGGGTGGGTTCTTTACCTGGAAGGCTACTTCTTCCGGGAAATGGAGGATATATTGGAGTCTCTCCAACTCTAATCTGAACAATGTAATGGGTTCGCTGATCCCTAAATCATCTTTAAATGAAGACGTTGTCGATGCCATTGAATTTGTTCTTGATGTTATGCCTGAAAGGTAGGGATGAGGTAAGAAGACACGTCTACTTTTTGTGTCCCATATTGCTAGACTTTGTTTTCCCGATCGATTGAAAGATCTCTGGACTAGAACATTGGTTCGGTTCTGCATGATCTCCCAGAGGGTCATGGAGATCGACTTTAGTCCGTTGTAACTTGGTGCTAAAGCAAGTAAATTATTTTTGAAACCTCTATTACCGATTAGCTGCCATTTAGTTCCTCGGAATTCGAGTAGTAATTGATGTTTGGAAACTCCTCCACCTACTCGCCATTGTTGTAAAGTGCTAGCATGCTGTCTCTTTAGTATCATCTTTGAATTCCCGTCAAGAAGACATAATACTGTGCTGCTCAAACATAACAGTCGCATAGTCTAAAATATACATTGGTTTTTATTGCTTCGATTACCTTCCGTAAAGATCTCCCATGGAGAAGTTCCTTGACTTGGAAGACTTTGCATCCATACGAAGGCAGCTTTTTACAAGTCTAAAATCCAAATTAACTATGTGTTTAAGAAATTGTCTAGCCTGCCTGAATATATAATTTCTTCATCCCGGCTTCAGATTCGTATACTTGACTATGAAATAGCTTCCGTTTTCGTTCTCTTATCATCTTGATTGTTCTTCTGTCACCTCTAAGGTCAACCGGTAGACATTGTGCTTGAATATCAGAAGAAACTGTTGGGTCTGGATCGGACATACATCCAAATAATGTCAGAGATCGTCGTCTATGTTCAGAGATTCCCATAGACGGTTTCCTCGTCACTGTTTCACTGAATGTTCTTGGTGGGGTGCAATACAAGTTCTGGTCGACTTCCCATGGAGTGACCATTATTTTCTGTGCCAGGTCACGTATTCGACCTAAATTTTATCTATGGATTTAGCTTGGATCGCTTACCAAATTGACCTTTGAGTAAATGCCTTCGGATTGTTTGAGTCCGCTTGTTAGAGGGCCAGTTCTCCTCAACACAGAGCTGGATAGATGCTAGGAGAGCAGCTTCGTCTTTCGGGCAGGGAAGGGATCCACTGATGATCTGATCTTGTAACTGAAAATGTAGAGGAATATATATTGATTGCTTCCTTACATCAAGATATTCGTCATTAGTCTTCTCGTCAGACTCCAATTTGCATTCTTCTTCGGTCTCAAGTTGATTGTTTACCACAGACATGATGTCACTACACCAATTCTTAACAGTAGGATGTTGGGGAGAATTCAGTATTTGTCTAAGGACATCAGAACATGACTTGAGAGTGGTAACAAAATTGGAACTCCTATTGGTGTACATGAGAAGTAGATTAAGTAATAGTTGTCTGATGCATTGAAAGTCCGGGCTCATATCAATTCCCGAAACTATTTGTAGGGGACTCTATAACACATTTTGGTTAAGTTTATGTGTCTTTACCTCTCTGTCGGGAACACGGAGGCTGTCTCCTGATGAGCGACTGATGGCACGTTTGGGAAGGGGAATTCGAGTTCCAATAGTGGAGGCGCGTTTCCTCAAAACAAAGCTGAAAAGGAATGGCCCCGAGTTATCAGAAGCAATCGATGTCCCAGCTGAGAATGTCGAGAGTCTGAGTCCGCCGGAGGACGAGCGCTGACTCATGGCCGAGCTTGCTCGTGAACTCCAACCACACATTGAGCTCTCTAGAAACAAAAGAAATTAATTTATTTTTTCCAGAAGCTTCAAATATCTGAAAGGGATGTTACCGTCGGATGATTTTCTGGATCCTGCGGCGGCACCATTCCCACTAAGCAGCAAAGGTGCGCAATCGGAGTCATTGCCCACAATCTCTGGCGAATTTACAAAGTAACCGAATTCAAATTGGGACAGGGCTGACGGTCTTCTTATCTCAATTAATGGCAGTCCAGGAATTGCCTGTGGACTCGACGGCCTCCTGTTTTGATTACCACCAAGTAAAGATGCACCACCATCAATGGAGTTCTGAGGCATTGGAGAGCGAGGAGGAGAGGCTCCGTTGATCTCGAGTTCTGGGAGATAGCTGTACCCCATACTTTTGGCCTTCTGTTCACTCCCTCCCGAATCTTGATGACCTGCGTTCTTGTACTTTTGTCTCATATTCTCTCTTCTCAATGGTGGTATGTTCTGTAATTTCTTTGTGAACTCTATAACGGCTTCTGATCCACTGGTATTCGAATCAGGGGAAGAATCCCCTCGAGTGTGTCGTTTGCAGGGATCTGTCCCCATTCTATTCCGGAATAGGGACTGAATATACTTTGGGAGATGTTTCTGTACACTTGATGATGACGAATTTGTTTTCTTGGAGCGTCCAGAGCCACTGCTTGTGTCAGTCCCGAGGCGTTTTCTCCGTTCTTTTCGCAGTTCTTTTGCACCACTGCTAAATCGTTTTGGTCTTGGAATCTCCACAGAGCTGCAAAAAATATACAGAAAATATTTATGTAGGTTTCCTTACCTAGACCTTCTTATGTGAACTCTTTTCGACAGCCTTGATCCTTGATTTACTCTTAGAAATCTTTTATCCGAATTTCTCCGTGATGTGTTGTCTTCTCGACGGCTGTAAATATTTTAGTATTACAATGTATGAACGTACTGGAAAGATGAGCCCAATGAACAGCTAGAGTGTGCTCTGATATCGGCAGCTGTGTTTCTGTGGCTTTCTGCGACCTGACGTCTTTTAGTAACCAGACTTAGATCCCATGACAACTTATGAAGTAGAACTCTTAAGATCAGCATGGAGTCAAATATCATCGAGAATTTGCACAAATGGGTTTCGAGATTATTCAATGAAATTAGCACTCTTTGAGCGGGTAGATTAAAAGGATGTCCTAAGGGAATAACCAGTTGACTCCCTCCAACACAACTCGTATTTCGACTCGATGGAGTAATTGTGATCACGGCCCCATTATCAGCAATCATTGGCATTGTCTGTTCGTATTCCTCGGGCATCGCTTTTGGATCAAAATTTGGTGGAGATGAAGAAGAAGCGGGTTCTTCGGTTATTGGCTCGGATGTAGTGCTTATGGCGTTCGTGGCAAGCTGATTGTGAGACAAAAATATTTTTGCTTATAAAATTACTTACTTCACTCAGAGTCTTTTCCAATATACCCTCCACAGACATGGCCGTTCTGTTTCCATCTTGAATCAGATGTGCTGTCCTGCAGGTATCAAATATGTAGTCGTCTTCATTCTGCGAGTTGGAACTGTTTTGTTTCTTTGGGTCATTCATTATATTTTCTGTTGGTTGGAAAAGATTGACTCTGTTACCAACACGATCCCCCAATCCGATATAGACAAGGATACGCGCGGCATGATGTTTTACGAAGTAACCAAACTTTGTGCTATGATTTGTGTAATACCAGTCATCCGCGGGGAGCAACATTTGAATAAGAACATCATCGATTTGCAATTCGATGAATAAATTATGCATGGCCGGGTCCAAAGCAACAATGGCTAGAGTTTGCAATAACAAACATAATAGTTGGGGGTCCAGAGTCGGTTCCAGCAACTGAATAAGGGTCTTAATCTCGTGTCTGTCGCTTAATCTCCTTCTGAACTCCTTGTAATTAGACAAGAACAGAAGTAATCTGGCTACTAGTATCTGCGTGCAGTGATTAGAGCATTGACGCCATCGATGGGCCGGAGAACAGACACTTCTGGCTCCTGCTTCTCGGTTGTGCATTGTGATGGAGTTGTGTAAACATGCAATTATGATGCTTGGATCTATTTGAGAGAATCTGGAAGACAGGTCTATCGCCTTCTGTGTAGGATGAGAGGATGCTGAGTCAGGATTCCCATAAATAAACCTTTTAAAGCCCGATGTTTGACCACTGGTGATGCCTTTGATATGGTCGAGTGTGAGGCGACGATCCGAGTTTGAATTAGAATTACTGCCTCCGGCACCCAACGAATTATCGGCGGGTTCGTCGATGGAATTCATAATGGGACTAATATTCCCTTCGAAATCGTAATAATGAAAATCATTTGGGCGATTTAATAGTCGCGAAGAATGGAATGAAATTTCATTATTCACATATAAAGTGTTCACCAAGCCTGTGTCGATGATCTAAAGACTAATTTTATGTTGAGAGAACTTACTTTGTTAAGAGTACTGAGAGCGGCAAACTGACGACAGCCCCCATTCTTCTGAAGACAAAGATAACAGAAGTCGACCAGAGATACCAAGGTGTTTGTGAATTGTTTCCGATTAGTCCGTTGGTATGTGGGCGTGGTTTGTTGATATTCACCAATTGAAGTCAACAGGACTTGATGTAACAAACCTCCCAAATGCGAGTCTAAGGACTCCCTTTCTGCTACGGAACTGTCCAATTGGCCGCAGAATTTGTTTAAAATTCGCTAAAAGTTGATTTTTTTCAAACCATGTTTCAAACTTCGTACCAGACTAAGTTCTGTGCATTCCGGATTGCACGCCATCTTTGTCAGCATTTCCCAAGCCTGGTCCCACGTGATGTGTTCAAAGACTAAATGTTGCTATTATGAAATAAACCCATGTTATAACAAAACCATTACTTTTTAATATTCATCTGACGCGCAATACTTACATTCCTTGGGTATTTTACTGCGTCTGTGTAATTGTAATGAGACAAATGATTTTCTGCGACTGGTTTCTTTGCTGGATCCAGCATCTAACATCGAGCATGTGCTGATGGATGGTGCAGTTGAGTTCCTGGGTGATAATGGGGACTTGTTCAGACTCCCCCTTTCACAGAAACTGGCTAAACACACCAATGTTCAGGAAACCGGTTTTCACTTACAGTTATCCACATGCAGTTTCTTGCTTTGTTTGTTTGCATTAATCATGGCCACAGTTCTGAGGACCCTTTCTTGGCTCGGATGGTTGGCACTCTCATCGGTGGGGGAGCAGGCTGTTTGAAAAAGACTTTCCACACAAGATTCCTGCAGTTTTCTCAATTCTGGAGCCAAATCCAAAGGGCAGATCCCACGGTTGTTCTTTTGCAATATTCTGGAAATAGTTGTTTGACTTCTCTGTCTTACCTGGCCCCAAAGAATATAAGTGTGTGAAGACAGTGCCAGTTCAACGGGGATTCGCGGACCGCCAACATCAATGGAGTATTTCCATCCTCATCACTTCCATTTACGTCAGCTCCATAGGCAATCAACATGGCAATCATCTCTGGACTCTGGGCTCTCACAGCAACCCCTAAGGGCGTCTGGTCAATAATTGAAACAATTCGCAGTTGAGAACAAATTGAGCACATATCAGGGATTGTAGAATAGGTTCTGCAACATCCTCAAAATATCTTCTTTACATACCTGGGTAGAATTGAAGAAAGGGGGATATTTCCCGAGGCGGTACAATTACCCTTACAATAACAAGAGGCAACATTGTTTGCATCATATCCCGTCTTTAAGAGTAACTCCACAATATCGCGTTGCTTGTGGGCGACAGCTATGTGCAATGTGTTCACCACAGCACATGTGGACCTGGAAATAAGGGATTATGAGATGCCATTCTTACCGTCCTCCTGAATGAGTTGAAACTGTAGATGAAGCATTTGAACGACGAGGATTTCCATGGCGTCTCTGTGCCAAGTCGGTAAAAGTATTTGTAGATCCAATACTGGGTGATGTAGATAAGATCTTGTTACTGTGTGTGAGCAGCAGCCTGTCTACGAGATTGACGTCATCCAGATGAATTGCCTGATGTCGGTTTTCTTAGATTATTAATAACTTACATCAAGCAACATCTCGGAAAGATTTTGATTCACCGAAGGCTTCCTATCCTCGTTTCGGAGGATTCTTTGGGCCGCTGTAAATGTAAAGCACCTTCCAGATTCTGTCGGGGTTCCCACCAAGGACGAGCACTCACTGCTTTCGCCCGTATACCTTCGTCCTATAAGAACTTTATGGGTTTCTTACACTTCCTACCTGACTGCCCCGATTGTTGACGCTGTAAACGCTGACGTAACCGTTTGGCTGTAGACAGCGAAGACTCGTGGTTGGAGAGCTCAGTGGTATAGCCAAATGTGTACTTGTCATTGGCGGCTTCTGTGGAACTTTCACGGGTACTAGACATCTGAAAAGGGGAAAGAATCAAGAAAACAGCAGAAAGCGGTTGTCTTGCAAGTAATTACATCCACCTCTTCTTCCTGACTTTAAAAAACATTAAAAAGGAAGATGTCCTCGAATTCGACTACTTTGGACACCGGTCCGGGTGTCACACTCTCAACCCGAGTCTTTAATGTCGACTCTCGGGTGTAAGAGTCTAGAACCGCTGGCTTTTAGAAGAGGAGAATCCCGAGAATAAAGTCGACTAATGGTATTACAAATTGAGATTAGAGGATGAGGAAGGAGAGGGGGAGGATTAAACATCCAGATACCCAATCCAGTCATTCGTTGTCATGGCGTTCGACATAGGACGTAAATGCAAATCTCACATAATACAACAACATAATTGTCTAATGCCACGTTACGCAATAAGAACGTTACTTAATCGGCTTTACATTACTCTGTGTTCCTCTTCCGTCCGACCAAATTGTAGTCCTCCTTCTCGGTCTTATTTGCATTTATCTTGGAAGACTTTTGGAGAGAAAGAGCATATTTGAAATTGTACACTCGAAAATATTTCGCAGCTTTATGTAACATATCGCAACTACCGTAATAAAAAGGAAACACTTGACGCGAGTCAACTGTTTTTCTCAAAAAAAAATAAATTTTGGAAATCGGCAATTTCTTTTGATGAGCCTCATTCTCAATTGCAATTCTGATGAGGACTTCATTAAATAACTCCCAAGTTCCAACAAGAATTTTTAAAAGATGTTAAAAGTGTTTGTGTTTATTTTTAAATATTTACCGTTTAGGTACATAGGGGGTGATTTATAAATTTTGTTTGTACTAAATTTGCCGCTTTTGGCTGGATTGTCGCCAGTAGGGTTGTTAAGTCGTCAACTTGACGCGTCAATCACGTTGTCAAATTGCCGTCATTTTCGTCATGTTATATTGTTGTGTCATTTTGATTGTCAAATTGAACGTTTTTGGTAAATTTTCGTAGATTTTTGCCAAAAAATAGTAGTGATTTAAAATTTTTAAGAACCAAATTGTTGTTTCTTGTGAAAGTACACCAATCAAATAAGCAGTAAAACTAGTTACGATTAATATTAACGGTATTCATCATAGCCTAAGTTAAACGAAAATGACGGCAATTTGAAAAATTCTGGCAAATTGACAACCCTAATAGGCAGGAAACATCTTTTGTAAGGTCGCATGATACGTTCGAAATTTTATGCGTACTTATTGGGGATTTACGCGTAACGTTTCTTAATACTTTAAGTAAAATGGCCACTACTGACCCTACCACAGCAACTAACCAAGAGCTGGAGCAACTATGTCGCCTGGATGAGTGTAAGTTATTAATTTGTGACGAGGCCTTCTTTAGGTTGCATGGCAAACAATTTGGAAGCCATTCCCATTGAGTTTACTCGTTTTGGGAACTTAAATTATCAGGGACTTAGTGTCAAAGTATCGGCGGAAAGTCAATTTTCTTACGGAACAGCCGGTTTCCGTTACCGCGATGATGTTATGGGTTTTATTGTTTACCGAGTGGCCTTATGGACATGTCTTCGGGTTAGGTAACTGCCGCCTTTTTTGTCCAGAGTGTTAGATTTTTAGGACTCTTTCTTTCTACAACTTAGGTTTGATGATCACAGCCTCCCATAATCCGATTGGAGACAATGGAGTTAAAATCGTCGGAGCCAAGGGTGAAATGCTGACAACAGAGCTTCAGCAAGAAGTACAAGATCTCATAAACCTGAATGACGAAGATTTTCATATCAAAATTAAAGAAATGTGGACGCTTGTTGCGAAGAAGGACATTTACACTGGTCTCCATATTGCTTGGGATACCCGTCCGTCATCTCCTTGTCTAGCGTTGGCAGCGCTAAGGGCGGCTCAACAGTGTAATGTAAAGGCAATCGCCCATGGTGGGTATCGTACGTTTGTTTTCAAGTCTTACTTTTAGGCCTTCTGACTACACCACAACTGCATTATGTGGTTATGGCAAGTAATATGAGAGAGTATCCTCTCAGTAGTATCACTCAGAAGTTTACTAATGCGGCAAAAAGTTTCCTGCAGGTATGAAATCTTCCACTTCCGTTAACCTCTGTTGCAGTTGTGTCCAGAGCCTCCCGTACTGCTTTATCAGAGAGATATGGTCGCTGTGGATTGCGCAAATGGAGTTGGGGGAATATGGATTGGTCATTACTTTAAAGAGCTACCTCAGGGCTTCTTGAAAACCGCCTTTAATAATACTGAATGTTTTTCTAATGGATTGAACAAGGACGTAAGTTATTTCAAATAGGATTCTACAAGGTGATTCAAAAAAATGGAAACTTTTGAAGTTGGTGTATCCCACCACGAATACCGCAGTCGGTGGAAAGAAAAATAGTTTTACAATCGTCAACGATCCTGCTTCATGACACCTATTTCAATTTTTTAAATATTTTTGCTGAACGGCTTGTACGAGCCAAAATGCTAGGTCAGCCCATATTCTGACCAAAATTTCCAAAAATTTTGTAGGTCCAAAAATCTTTAACGGCCTGAATTCTTACACCCAGCTGAAAACTGCGTGATGACTGTTTATTAAGATACTAAGGGGAATCTAGAGAGGCAAAAACGCTGACACTATTCTATTAATAACGCTCCAGCGGTTCGCAACGCTATCCACAAGAGACTTATCCACATAGTTCTGGATTTTTGGGATGATCGGGTTTCAAAACTTAGCAGGGCGGCCTGGCTTGTGCTAATAACGGCAAAAAGTGATTCCTGTAAGACATTTAACATTGCTTTACATGGGTCAGCAGTTGATTTGATTGTAGCTAGCATTATCCATGTACTGGGCTTATAAAAGTTTAGACGGCTATACCCAGAGACGCCGATATTTTTTGACCAGAAAAATTTTACTTTTTTGTTGGCTTTCTTCAACAAGCCGCACAACTACGACAAGCTGCATTTATACGATAGTGATATAAGTCCGTTCTTCAATTTTAAATTGGTCTCCGTTTAATTGAACAAACCTAGCCTTCAGAATCCAAGCATCTTTGCGATGACCCATCAAAAAGTCAAAAAAGTCGAAATTTTGCTTGCAGTTTAGCCAACTGAAGGGTACTATTGTTAAAAATGCGTTTAATATACTCAAAACAGAGCAGTAAACGTGGTATAAATGGAATTGGTTCTAAAACTTAGACCACATTCGGCAGATCATAGTTTTTCAAAGAGCGCCCATATGAGGGTTGATTTTTCCTGGCTGGTTGCCTAACTTTTGGCCCCTGGTTTTTCATTGTCGGAAAGAACTGGATTAAATCCTTATAATATCCTAGAGAATAGACGTCTGTGTTTCGCTCAGGCCGCTCAGAACGTCTCGGTTACACCCTAAAGACATTTAGGAACCGAAACTTTCCAAATTTCGCCGCGGGAATGGGTGCGCTGACCCGGCAATTTTTAAGCAACCATGTGTCGGCAACTTTTGCAGCTAGTGAACTATTCTTGCAATGAATATGTACACATAACGTAGTAGTTTCATGCCATGTGTACCTTTTTCCGAGAAACATTCAAAGCCAAGAAAAATCGAAGAAAGAAAAGTGTCCATTTTTTTGAATCACCCTATATAATATAATCGTGGTCTGTAATGTTTACTTCTGAAGTGTGGCGCAGATTTTGTGAAGATCAAGAGGTCCCTTCCTACAGGATTTGAGGGTTCTCCTCCATATTGCAGATGTGCCAGTCTGGATGGTGATGCTGACAGATTGGTCTACTTTTTCCGGGACAACGATTTTCAACTCACCGTTCTTGATGGAGATCACATCTCGGCTTTGTTTGCCAAGTTCCTGATAGATCATATTCGAGCCATCCCTGCGGTCCAAGAAGCCAACTTTAGTGTTGGGGTAGTCCAAACGGCGTACGCCAACGGTTGCAGTACGCGATATTTCGGAGAAACATTGGTGTGTTAACGTCTTAGTGATTAAACTTATGTTATTTTAGCAAATGGCTGTTGTCCGCGCTAAGACCGGGGTTCAGAATCTTCATACCGAGGCAACAAAGTTTGATGTCGGGATTTATTTCGAAGCAAATGGTCACGGGACGGTTTTCTTTTCCAGCCGTTTCAAGTCATTCTTGTGTGAACTGAGGGAAGTAGAACCACAAAATGCATATCTGGGACGATTGTTGGCCTTTACGGAGATTATTAACGACGTTGTTGGTGACGGTATCGCTGACTTGTTAGCAGTTGAAGTTATTCTGAGACTTTACAACTGGAATGTTTTGGAGTGGCAAAGTAACACATACACGAATGCGCCGAGTGTCCAGTTGAAAGTGTCGGTATGTTTCCAGCTTAAATATTTTTAACTTTACTTTTGTTTTAGGTCGCTGATCGCTCGCTTTATCAATGCAAGGACGATGATGAAACTAGTCTGGTGTTGCCTGAAGGCCTGCAAGAGAAGATTGATTCTATATTGGCGGAGTATCCCAACTCTCGTGGATTTATTCGACCATCGGGTACTGAAAATATTCTACGAGTATACGCTGAAGCCGAGAGCAGCGCATTGGCCACTGAATTGGGTGAACGTCTTGAGGGGATCGTACGTGTCTAATTTATTTAAACTTGTGAGATTCTGATGCTAATAAATATTATTTGAGGTTTTTTTTTCGCATTTTCATATTAGACATTGATGAGTTGAAATTGAGGTTATTTTTTGTTTTGGGCAAAAGGACGGAAGATGACCTTTTTTTATTAGTGGTCCATCCTCCTTCCGTTTATCTACTGTATTCGGAGCCTGACGTCGTTGTTGCAATCTCAAGGAACACCAATTATTTGGTAGTTATTAGAAGTCTCCTAATTACTCCCTGCCAGACGTCACGCGTCCCTCATAACTTTAGACTTTCGTTTAATAAGGCCACATCAGAAAATGCTGTTCTTGTGGTTGGTGTTGTCCCTTTTGCCCATCTCTGTCGCCTCAAATTATGCAGCGTTAATATTTCCATTTGCAAATGCAAGTCAAATCCGAAGAGCGTACTCAATTGGTGCCGAAGGTGAGTATAACAGTCTCTTTTCTTCATGAAGTACTTTAGCTCGTCATAATTTGTCCAAAGAAATAGATGTTGAGCGAGACGAAAGTGCAAAGATGGAACTCTTTGCTCACCATTTCATGTCTTGCTCAACTGTCGGAAACGAGTTACAAGAGTACATTGACAGTTTACTGGATATCCAATCTCAGGGGCATTCGCCTAAGGAAAGCCTAAAGAAAAAGATTTTGCAAGCAGCCGGATTTGATGCTATAGTAAGTTGACTATTATTTTTGAAATGCTCTCCTTCAGTCATCAAACCTCTTTATCATGAATTACAAGGACATTGAGAAGACTATAAACACTGCCTGTCTGAAGAATGAATTGCAATTACAATGCGCATACGGCTTCATGAATGACTACGATAAGATTCAAGAACATATTACTGAGCTTAAGAAGGTACTGCGGACTTGATAACAAAAAACTGCTTTCAGACTGACGGGAATCTGAAGGTGATGTTTGAGAAGGAATGTAAAAACCCCCAACTGTCTCCCAAGTTGTATTCCTGTATTGGTAAACACGTTCATTTTGTAAAGAATCAATGCGCGCTCCCATTCCTCAAATATAATCAGACCAGAAGAGCCGTGAATAACAAGATCGAGGTCATCTCTCAAGTCTCCCACCGTACGCTCAATAAAATCTTGACCCGATATGAACGGACGGCTGATGAAGATTTGTTGATCGAGGCGTAAGAATTTGTTTCCTTAAACATTCACACCGACACCTGTAGTTTAACTTCTTTTCTTGCAGAAATAACCAACTCCGCGGTGCATTGCGGGAAGTCTCATTTCTGGAAGACCAAAAGTGCGTGCAATTCCTGGAACTGAGCGCTTGTTTTGAAGTACAGATGGCCAATTACTGTGGCCAAGATACGCTGAATGTGTTGGATACGGTGCTGCGGGTTGGTTACTTGAGAAGAGAGAGAGATACACTTAATAGTCATGTACAAATACAACAACAGTTCGAACAAATGGAAGTTCCACCCAGCCCGAATTGTATTCCCCTAGTCTGATGACATGTGCACATTTCGAGGGAATGAATAAATTATGTTTTGAAACTCTGAAAAAGACAACTTGACAGGTGGTCGTCTCCTTAAAGAGAAGTGTAACATAATTACGAGGTGTAAGACAGGACTGCGGAAGCTTACCTGCCTATGAAAGAGTAGTCATGGATGTCGATTCGAATATTACCTCTGGCCAGGGATCTAGTTTCAATTATTCCTTTGACTACAGCGATTTTGACAGCAAAGCGTTGGTGCCTAAGGCACAAGAGATAGACAACTTTACTGCTTGTGCAAAGACAAGTAAGTTAGACATCAATTAACGATATCCAATACAGTAATCGGAGTGCTTACGGTGTCTGCTATAGTTGTTCTGACGACTGGAATAACGAGATCAAAGAATCAAAAATTCTTCGGCTTCCAATGTTACAGTATGAATTTAGCAATAATCAACGTATTAAATATTGTAAGTCCCGTACGTGATTAGGTGGTATTGTAGGTATCTTTATATTGCAATGACAGAGACATTAATCTCTCCAGTTTCCTAACGGAAGGTTTTGCCAAAAGCATAAAGATCTATAACTACGCTTTCAAAAAAACTGCATCTATTGTGTTCTGCACAACAACTTTTTTCCTTATATACGAAACGACACAGCGATATCGGCGAAATATTATTGGGTTTCCCTTGAAATATTGGCTCATCATTTTGATTACAGCTGACTTTGTTCCGCTTTTGATGACAACTATAGAGGTATGGAGATTCCTAATGCATATAACGTTTCAATTAAGGCGCAATATTACCGGTACTCGTCATACAGACCCAATCTGGTGGCCCTATACCAGTTCTTGTGGTTGCAAGCTCTCACACTGGCTGTTTTCGTGTTCAATGTCGCGATATTTTGCATGTCGGTTAGAAAAAAGAGAGAAGAAAATTTTGTGACGGACCCTGAGCCTTCTTTTTTGACTCGAAGGCAGATGATTAAATTCTGCGTCTTTGTTATTTGCACAACATGGCTACAGTACCCTACAAATTATTTACTACCAACTGAGGTTTTTGACTTTGAATTTGATCCAGAAATGTCTCTAAAATTACTACCTACCATCCAGGTAACTTTAATCATCCTTTTTGCATATTGTTTCAGCCGTATATCAAACGAATGATCGATTTCCACGTTTATCTAACCTTTTTGAAACCGTTCTGCGAAACAATGGCATGCTTACTCTTTCTATGCACAAAATGAATGTCAAACTTTGATATTTGAAGAGTTAATTTATTCCTTATGAAAAATAAAAGAGACCATGCTTGACGTTAATAATCTTCCTCATCATTGTCAGCAGTATCTAGCCCGACCTCTTCGTAATCCCGTTCCAATGCAGCCATGTCTTCTCTGGCCTCGGAGAATTCACCTTCTTCCATCCCTTCTCCCACATACCAATGTACGAAGGCCCTCTTAGCATACATCAAGTCAAATTTGTGGTCGAGTCGCGCCCATGCTTCAGCTATTGCTGTAGTATTTGAAAGCATGCAAACAGCTCTCTGCACCTTAGCCAGATCCCCTCCGGGCACAACTGTTGGTGGCTGATAATTAATACCAACTTTGAATCCAGTCGGACACCAATCCACAAATTGGATGGACCGTTTTGTTTTGATGGCAGCAATAGCTGTATTCACTTCTTTGGGAATTACATTGCCGCGATACAAAAGGCAGCATGCCATGTATTTCCCATTCCTCGGGTCGCATTTTACCATTTGTGCTCCGGGTTCGAAGCATCTGTTTGTAATTTCATTCACACTCAGATTCTCATGAAAGGCTTTCTCACTAAACAGACCGTCGTTTAAATCAGTCACCTCTTACGCTGAAATTATAGGAGAGTAAGTGGCCAAGGGGAAATGTATTCTTGGATATGGAACCAGGTTTGTCTGGAATTCCGTCAAATCCACGTTCAGGGCTCCATCAAAACGAAGGGAAGCAGTGATCGAAGACACGGTTTGCGCGATGATTCTGTTCAAATTGGTGTAAGTAGGTCTGAAAAATTGATTACATACCAGTTTCCAACAAACATTTTATATTACCGCGTAATGTTAAGATCTCTTCTGCAGATATCATAGATGGCTTCGTTGTCGACCAAAAAAGAGCAATCCGAATGCTCCAGTGTCGTGTGTGTAGTGAGGATAGAGTTGTAAGGCTCCACGACGCCTAATACTTACTTCACGCCAACTTTTGACTTACTGGTGCTTACTTGAGGTGCTGGATAGATGCTAAATTCTAGTTTGCTCTTCTTTCCGTAGTCGACCGAAAGTCTTTCCATTAACAACGAAGAGAATCCAGAGCCTGTTCCTCCACCAAAAGAATGGAAGATCAAGAAGCCCTGCATACTGTGACATCCCTCTACGGTTTCTGAAGCCATTTTTAATACTAACAAGTAAATTCTTACTTCTAACCCGATCCACGCATACATCAATGAGTTCCTTTCCAATTGTGTAATGCCCCCTAGCATAGTTATTGGCAGCATCTTCCTTTCCAGTTATTAGTTGCTCTGGATGGAAAAGATTACGGTATGTTCCCGACCGAACCTCATCTAAATCTTCGCTTACTAAGCTAAACCTGTGACCCACCAACAACGGTCGGCTCCAGATCAACGAAAACACATCTGGGGACATGCTTTCCGGAATGGGTCTCGGCGAAAAAAGTATTGTAAGAGCTGTCCTCAACGCCCACCGATTCATCCGAAGGCATGCGACCATCAGGCTGGATTCCATGCTCCAAACAATACAATTCCCAGCACGCATTCCCGATCTGACATCCGGCTTGGCCCACATGAAGACTGACGATCTCTCGCTGTAACCCTCAAGATGCAGAGCTACCAAATCGACTTACCAGTCTCGAATTTGACATTACTCCCTTCCAACTAGTCAGGATCAAAACCGTAAGAGAAGTGTTTTGTTCTCAGACAAAACTTATAAGGTTTCCCATGAATTACTGCTTGCCAATATCTGCTAACTGTTCCCATGACAACATTAACGTAATCATGTAATTAGACACCGTACTCCCACAGGTGCTTAAGTTTTTAGCAATTCTTTCTTCGTGGCTTGAGGTTACTTAAGTTATTTCAAAAGAATACAGAGAACTAATGAGTGTAACGCCACTCTTTGTACCAAATATTGTAAATGTTAAAAAGTACAGTGAGAGTGGCACGAATAAATGGTGGATAATTTTTGATACAGGCAGTCATCTTTAATAAAAAAAACCACTACCGGGCACGGCATTCTGTGCTTTTGGGACGCAACCGGTCTCCACATTTTTCGGTTACCCCTCATTTGGAGCAGATCGGCCCAAATATGTACAGCCAATGTTGAAAAATGTTTTTTACTAGCTAGTCAACGGGAGTTATAGTACTCCGACGGTACGCCACTAAAGCCATCGAAAGAGACCCATAACCGGGAAATAGTGAGTAGGAAGGTAATTAATTGTGAGGATTTCGAAAATGACATCCATTTTTTCTGTATTTACCCAACGGACTCTCGCACACTAGTCATCAAGTTTGGCCATTTTGAGAATATTTTTTACAACCGCATTGGCCTTGCTTGCGACCTAGGTCGCCGAGACCCCCCCTACATCGAATATTTTTTAAAAAAATCCAAAAATTACTTTTTAACACTATTACTTAAGAAAAAAATCAAAATCAGAAAAAACGAGCATGATTTTTGAAATCTACTCCATCGAATAACCTACCTTTGACATTTTCGGACAAACATCGAGACCCCCAAATCGGGGGTCTCTTTCAAAGGAAACCGTACGCCACCCACGATCAAACTCGCCGCGACCTAAGCCACGATAACTCCAAAATACTGTGAAATGACCGTACTAGTTGATCCACACAGTTTTGACGTTCCAGCTGGATCAGGTCACGATCACCCTGACTATGTTCACAACCTACTAAGTGAACAAAAGACCACGGCAATTCGGAAAGCCATCCAGCCCCGAGTCGAAGGAAAAAAAAGGTATCTTCAAGAAACAAAAACCGACCGCTATTTAAAGTACGAACGTTCAGAACTCCGAGAAAGCTGGACATATATAAGCAAGGTGATTTATATCTGGCGGCAAGGTCGGTATGCCGATGATTTTTTACGCCTACTTGGCCAAAAAAAATTCCAAGTTTCAGCGATTTCGGCCCGAAAATCATTCTTGAAGACTTTGGGAAGACATAGAAAGGTCAATTCAAGGTTTTGTTTGAAATTCAGTCGGTTGAAAATAGCGGGTCTCAGCTCCAGAAAAAAATATTTTTGCTAAGTAGGCGTAAAAATTCATCGACATACTGAGCTTGCCGCCAGATATAAATCACCTTGGTTATATTATACCCACATTTTTTCTTCAATTCTAAGTTGCTGTATGGCTCAAAACTTAGTGCCTTCACAGTTTTACAAACTTTATTTTAGCTTAAAATGATGGTTCTTGAGTTTCTAACAAGGGATCGGCAAATAGTTGCAACCTTTAATCTTAACGAAACATATATCATTTGAAAGAGCGTTAAAAATAGTGCACAACGCAAAAAAAATTAGCTGCCTAATTTATGTTTGGACAAAGTTATGGCCAAAATACAGATTTTAGCCTAATTTAACGCGTCACTTTATAAGCGCTTGGAATTGCAACAGAGTTGTGTCCAGTTGGCCGAGTGGTAGTGAGCCCACTTCCGGCGCAACAAGTCCTGGTTTCGAATCCGGGCTCTGCAAATTTTTTGCATTTCATACCTTATATGCCACAAAACCATGGTATGGTGATATTTTTAAACAATTTGTGTTCCTTCGCAGGCAAAATTCATTTGTACAGGATTTTTTTTGAATTTTTGGCTTTTTTTGAAACGACCAAAGATTTGATGGTGATGAGAGTGGGGATACCACTATCATATAATTACAAGGTGTCATCCCAGTAACCTGACCTATTATAATTACTGGACGATAATTAAATTTACTAGGACCTGAAAATATACATTTTTTCGAAAAAATACGAAGAGAAAATTGTAAAATCAGGCAAAAGGATATTGCTAACACAGTGGACCAACCGTTGGTAGGGCTAGAACATAAGAAATTTTTGATTTTGTGATTTTAGTTTGTGAACGACCACAACGATCATATAAATGTATTTCCAAAGCCTTTTGCTCCAATTTTCTCATTAACCTAGTTTTATTTACAATTTTTTGAACAAACAGTAATGTCTAATAACTCATAACCGAGGACTGGTAGAGCCATAAAACGACCGTGGTAGACGTTTTTGGAAACTAGGAAATCAAAGGAGACGATTTCAAGCCGCCAGGATTACTGTAATACAGGGTGTTCCGAGAATTGTGGAAAAAACTATTCATTAATAACTTTGCGCTCGGTGGTCCAATCCGAAAAATTTTTTGGAGTTTTACAGAAAAGGCTTGGAGTTTTTCGAATCAAAAAAAAATTTCTTTTATCGGCGGAGACTTCCGCAATCCGCCTTGAATTCGGCGGAGTGTTTTTTTTCAGAAATGAGGCTGTAAATCGATGTATGTGTAAAGAAAATGAGCGGAAAAAGATCCAGAGGATGCAATATGACATTTATTTCAAATTTTCGTGATTTGGCGGAGACATTTTTTAACCTCGGCGGACGATTTTTCTTCGACTTCGGAGAGTCAAAATTGGCTAAAACCAAAACGTATGGTTTCCCTGGTGGCATGGTGCTTAAATAAGACTTATTACGTCCTCGGCTGACTGGCAGAAGAAAAAACTTCAATTTGGCGGAGAAATCGGTGGAGAAAAAATAAACCCATTTATGTAATTACGAAAATGATCCGCCGAGCATCCGCCGATATGAAGAATCATATTTTTTGGTTGATGAGGGCCGTATAAGACCTAGAATTTTAGTTTTCTCATCATAATTTCTTAAATGGGTTCATTTTTTCTACGCCGATTTCTCCGCCGAATTACCGTTTTTTCATCTGCGAGTCAGCCGAGGACGTAATAAGTCTTATTTAAGCACCATGCCACCAGAGAACCCATACGTTTTTGTTTTAGCCAATTTTGACTCTCCGAAGTCGTGGAAAAATCGTCCGCCGAGTTTAAAAAATGTCTCCGCCAAATCACGAAAATTTGAAATAAATGTCATATTTCATCCTCTGGATCTTTTTCCGCTCATTTTCTTTACACATACATCGATTCACAGCCTCATTTCCGGAAAAAAACACTCCGCCGAATTCAAGGCGGATTACGGAAGTCTCCGCCGATAAAAGAAAAAAAATTTTTTTTGATTCGAAAAACTCCAAGGCTTTTCTGTGAAATGCAAAAAAAAAAATTTCGGATTGGACCACCCACAGCATTCCGAATTATTTTTGCCGCCGACCGGCGTCCGAAAAAATGAAAAAATGAGATACGCCTCTTACATTTTTGCCAATATCTCGCTAGCCTCGAAGTGTAACGTGAATCTGAAAATTGTGTTTCAAAGCTGACACATTTGTCCTTCAGAATATATAATTTTGTAATGATACTTATTATGTACGGCAAGGAAACCGTTGCTGAAAAATGGCAAATTTCAACATTCAATGCCAGAAAAATGTACTTTCTAAGTGCCAGATCGCAAAATTATGGGCCTCATTGTGTCCAGAATCTTGAACACTATAAGATATAACAATTTCAGGCATTTTCTGGCCCGATTCGCAGAGTTATACCCGAAAAACTGCAATTTTGGCCTTCTTATTGAGCTATCTGCACTTTAAAAGTACATACAAAAAATCCCTCTTAAATTATTGTTGCCCAGGTTGTGATGGACCATCGCGCAAAATCTCTACCTTCCACGACTTCTACGGAAAAAGTTATAACGGTTACAATATGGGACCCTCGTATGTCCAATATTTAGTAAAATACGGTGAACTATGGTGCAATATGGTGTTATATGATGGAATTTCTATTGCTGCTGTCGCGTTGGTTGTGGTAAAAAAAATTTATCGTAATTACACGGTCAACTACCTATAAAAATTTCCCAGCTATGTCCCCAACTTTTCACTGTTTTCCCTTTAGTATAGCGAAAACTTGAAATCGTGTCCCTCGTGCGGAAAAATCTGAGAGACAGTGTTCAGGTTTCGAGTAAGTTTACGTAGGCCATATAGAGCTTTTTTTACCATGGTGTACTGTATTTTACAAGATATTGGGCATACAAGGGTCACACATTGTAACGGTTATAACTTTTTCCGGAGGAGTCCTGGAAAGCTGAGATTTTGCGCACTGGTCCATCACAACCTGGGCAACAATAATTTAAGAGGGATTTTTTGTATGTACTTTTAAAGTGCAGATAGCTCAATAAGAAGGCCAAAATTGCAGTTTTTCGGGTATAACTCTGCGAATCGGGCCAGAAAATGCCTGAAATTGTTATGTCTTATAGTGTTCAAGATGTTGTACACAATGAGGCCCATAATTTTGCGATCTGGCACTTAGAAAGTACATTTTTCTGGCATTGAATGTTGAAATTTGCCATTTTTCAGCAACGGTTTCCTTGCCGTACATAATAAGTATCATTACAAAATTAATATATTCTGAAGGACAAATGTGTCAGCTTTGAAACACAATTTTCAGATTCACGTTACACTTCGAGGCTAGCGAGATATTGGCAAAAATGTAAGAGGCGTATCTCATTTTTTCATTTTTTCGGACGCCGGTCGGCGGCAAAAATAATTCGGAATGCTGTGCCACCGAGCGCAAAGTTATTAATGAATAGTTTTTTCCACAATTCTCGGAACACCCTGTACAGGGTGGGCCACTAAAACCTTCCGTCCTCTTTTTTTAGATTTCTCCGCGGAGACTCCGCCGATTTTCATGAAATTTAGATTTTTCTGGAGCTGAGATTCGCCATTTTCAACCGATTGAATTTCAGGAAAAAACATTCTGAATTTACTTTACTATGCCTTCCCAAAGTTTTTGAAAATTATTTTCGAGCCGAAACCGCTAAAACTTTGAAAATTTTTGGAATGATTTTCAATTGCCTTTCTCGGACTTGGAAAATTTCGGGCTTTTTTGGTAAAATCGTGGAGTAAAAATTTCCGTACGCTTTCTCTAAACTTTGTTTAAAGCAAGTTAAAAGCAAAAAAAGTGTTGTCTGTATTACCGTTAGGGTATGAATGTTGAAAAAAAATTTTTTTTTTCAACAAGAGTGAAAAAGTCAATATAAGAGTGAAGACAGAAGATTTCGGAGGAAAATTTTGAAAATTTTTCGAATTCACTTTTTTTTGAAAAAGAGAGTAAAAATCGAGAAATTTTATGGGTCGGCGAGTAGGAATCGAAATAGCTTTCAAAATTTCCATTTTTGGAGTGAATTCCGAGTTTACTTTTTTTTCGCCTTTTTTTGGAGTAAACTCAGAATTTACTCGCCGAAGGTGCCGGCGAGTAAATCCAGAGTTTACTCTAAGCATGGCTGCAAACCGGGCCAGCCCGGCCCGGCCCGGCCCGGGCCTGCGGGCCGGGCCTAAACCTCGAAGCCCGGCCCGGGCCCGGGCTCGGAAAATTTGGAAAGCCCGGCCCGGTTCGGCCCGGAAAATTTTTGTACTAGGCTGGAAAGAAACAAAGCAGGAAATGAAGGGAAAATTATGGCACATCTTTGCAAAATGTAAAGAATAATTTAGCAAAGCCTATACATAGTGCAATTGCCGCTCGACTATTTTTATAAATTACTAAGTCGCTATAAATTGTCTTACCATATGGTTACAAAAAATTATAAAATTTTGTGTATAGCCACCCAAATTTTAGCAAAAATATTTTATCACAGATCTTTTATCGGATTTGAAAAAACCTACAAGCGTATTACGTATTTTTGAAAAATTTTCCTTTTTCTCTTTTTGCCAGCGTTTTAACTATGAGGTCGCACTTTAGAATTTCTGAAAAATGAAAATTTTTCAAATTGACTTGAAAATTATTTGGGCGAGTGGTAAATAAGGTCACTTTACGTTCGCTATCAGCATTGTGTTCGAAAAAATGAAAAATTCTATCGAAAAAGCTTATTTTTTCCCTGTTTTCCGGGCAAAACTCAGATTTCAAAAAAACCGGGCCGGCCCGGGCCTGAAAATCGAAGCCCGGGGTCGGGCCGAGAAATTAGTCGGCCCGGCCCGGGCCGGAAAATTTTGGAAAGCCCGGCCCGGAGCCATGCCTAGTTTACTCCCGGAGAACAGTTGACCCCGGGGCGCAAAAATTTTTTTTTATTTGCGTTAGTAATTCACGCCGAACTTTCGAAAAATTTTGCCGAATCCTGACTGGGAGGCTCCAGTCAGGATTCGCGGGGTCCTGACTCTTCGTACAGTCAAAATTTCCTGACTGTTGGCCCAGTCAGGAATCCGCGATTCTTGACTGGGTGAGGGCACGCCACGAAAAACGTAAAGCAAAATTGGAAATAGAGATTTCGAGCTGCGCCCAATATTTTTGATTTTTTTGATGGAATGAATATTGTGTAAGATAGTATTGTAACTCTGAGATTTGGAACAATTTCGGGAAGTATATTATCTTTAAAATTACGTTGCTTTGAGTTTCAAGTGTTGAATGTAACGGATGAGTCCATGGAGCCCGGCCCACCGCGCTGTGACCCAAACATTGATTCTGCAGCTATGGACGTGTCTTCAGAAAAGGTAGGATTTCTCTTTTTGCACCCAGATTTTTGATTAATCGCCATGTGGTGTTGTGTGAGACATCTTAGCGGACGTTATAAAGAAGAAATCGGGAAATTTTACTATAGAAAAAGGGCACTTGTCAGTTCATTATTGCATCATTTTGCAGGAGCTGATGGTGTCTCCAGAAAAGGTAGGATTTCTCTTTACTCATCCGGTTTAGGTACAAAGGAGCCGATCTGATTTGTGTGAGGCATCCTAGCGGACGTTATAAAGAAGAGACCTGGAAGTTTTACAGTTGAAAAAGGGCGATTGTCGGTTCATTACTGCATCGTTCTGCAAGAGCTGATGGTGTCTCCAGAAAAGGTAGGATTTCTCTTTTTGCACCCAGATTTTTGATTAACCCTTTCCGGACGAGTCGGCACCTCCATGCAGAAATGAAAGAGGGTACCCTACTGAGTAACGGCATAATAGTGGTTCAGCCCATCGAAGCGTTATTTGGGACTTATGACAAAAAATGTCCTAAAAAGTACTCCCAGTTGACATAACCCTTATAAAATTTAGCTAACGACCTGTAAATTAGAAACTACCCCTAAGGTAAAGTCTAACACTCCTACTACTGTTACATCCAAGAACTGTCCAAATTGGACCACTACGGGATTAGTTATCGACTTTTGGAAATTGAATTTTAAATTTCGACCAATTTTTGGCCCAAAATTGAGTATATCTTCCGCCGGAATCAACCATTTCAGTCTAAATGTGGTTTTTCTGAATCTAGAGTGACGCTAGCTTCTTCCCAGAATGTTTATAGAAAAAACCTATAGAGCACGTTTCTGTAAAAAGCAAAAAAGTTGAAAACGTAAAGGTTTCACCGTATAAAATGTCGCCGCAAGCCGAAAAGGGTCGGGCGCAGCTCGAAAGGCGAAAATAATATTTTTCTTCGAAAAATCTTATTTTAGTGTCGACAAGCTGAATTCAGATGAAATACAGACAGACAGAGCACGCAAACATTAACTCAATGTCATTTTAATATTTTTAATGCGTTTTCAGGCAATTTCATTGGATTTTGCTTTAGTTTCACACTAAAATAGTATTTCTCAAAAAAATGTATATTATTTTCGCCTTTCGAGCTGCGCCCGACCCTTCTCGGCTTGCGGCGACATTTTATACGGTGAAACCTTTACGCTTTCAACCTTTTCGCTTTTTACAGAAACGTGCCCTGTAGGTTTTTTCTGGAAACATTCTGGGAAGAAGCTAGCGTCACTCTAGATTCAGAAAAACCACATTTAGACTGAAATGGTTGATTCCGGCGGAAGATATACTCAATTTTGGGCCAAAAATTGGTCGAAATTTAAAATTCAATTTCCAAAAGTCGATAACTAATCCCGTAGTGGTCCGATTTGGACAGTTCTTGGATGTAACAGTAGTAGGAGTGTTAGACTTTAACTTAGGGGTAGTTTCTAATTTACAGGTCGTTAGCAAAATTTTATAAGGGTTATGTCAACTGGGGGTACTTTTTAGGACATTTTTTGTCATAAGTCCCAAATAACGCTTCGATGGGCTGAACCACTATTATGCCGTTACTCAGTAGGGTACCCTCTTTCATTTCTGCATGGAGGTGCCGACTCCTCCGGAAAGGGTTAATCGCCATGTGGTGTTGTGTGAGACATCTTAGCGGACGTTATAAAGAAGAAATCTGGAAATTTTACTATCGAAAAAGGGCACTTGTCGGTTCATTATTGTACCATTTTGCAGGAACTGACGGAGAAACGCAAGGAAGGACTGGAGAAGGCGTGAGCAAAGCTGGATCAGAGGAAGCAGACGACGTTTAGAACATTTCAAGGTAAGTTTGTGACGTTGCCTTTTTGATTTTTTTGTTTTTCTAGGCCATTGAGCTAATAATTTTCTCTGGTTATACCTAAAATAATATAATTGATATTTCAGCCGGTCCATGTTGAAGTAGAATGTGAAAGCCAGCATAATGTACCCATGGGTGTGGAGATTGAATTCCGAGTTCAGATTGCATCCGACAAATTCGATGGATAGTCGAAAATTTATGTAGTTTTAATTATTCTTATTGGTTTGATGTTTAGGTGGACATAAAGAAGATTTGATGAATTTCAATTTAGTATTGGTCTGTTGTAGCAGGATCAAACCCCGGAAGAGCTCGAATTCGGTCAGATTCATCGATTTTGATCCAATTTTGCCTAGTACAATATAATTTCTTTTCTCTTCTTTGATCAATCTAAGAAGTTTGGGGTGCATCTCCTAGATGCCTTTCGATGCTTTCTCGCCGGTTTCACACGTAAATTGTTGTTTATTAGAATTTTGGAATCATTTTTGTTATTTACTTGAAAAGGTTTCAGCGTATGAAATGTCGCAAAACATTTTCCCGCGAATTTCTCTATTTCCACTTTTTTCGTGGCGTGCCAACTGCAAGTCACGTTTGGATCCCTGAATCGCCGCAAAGGTAATCATTTTGAAACTGGCTAAATATATTGTTAATACAGATCCATGTTATTCATATTTATTGTCACTTCACTTTTCTTTAATAACAGTTGCATTTTTTCTGCCCCACCCTGCATTTTGACGTGCGCAGACTTCCAAATTATGAATTTCATTACGTAACGCACGCCACGAAAAAAGTGGAAATAGAGAAATTCGCGGGAAAATGTTTTCGACATTTCATACGCTGAAACCTTTACAAATAAATAACAAAAATGATTCGAAAATTCTAATAAACAACAATTTACGTGTGAAACCGGCGAGAAAGCATCGAAAGGCATCTAGGAGGTGCACCCCAAACTTCTTAGATTGATCGAAGAAGAGAAAGGAATTATATTGTACTAGGCAAAATTGGATCAAAATCGATGAATCTGACCGAACTCGAGCTCTTCCGAGGTTTACAAGAGTAGCAGGGCTTTGATCCTGCTACAACAGACCACTACTAAATTGAAATTCATCAAATCTTCTTTATTTCCACCTAAACATCAAACCAATAAGAATAATTAAAATTACATAAATTTTCGACAATCCATCGAATTTGCCGGATGCAATCTGAACTCGGAATTCAATCTCCACACCCTTTGGTACGTTATGCTGGCTTTCACATTCTACTTCAGCATGGACCGGCTGAAATATCAATTATATTATTTTAGGTAACACCAGAGAAAATTGTTAGCTCAATGGCCTAGAAAAACAAAAAAATCAAAAAGGCAACGTCACAAACTTAACTTGAAATGTTCTAAACGTCGTCTGCTTCCTCTGATCCAGCTTTGCTCACGCCTTCTCCAGTCCTTTCTTGCGTTTCTCCGTCAGCTCCTGCAAAATGATACAATAATGAACCGACAAGTGCCCTTTTTCGACTATAGAATTTCCCGGTTTCTTCTTTCCAACGTCCGCTAGGATGTCTCACACAACACCACATGGCGATTAATCTATAAACTGGGCACAAAAAGAGAAATCTTACATTTTCTGAAAACACTTCCATACCTGGTGAATCAATGTTGGGGTCAGAGCGCGATGTGCCGGGCTCCATGGACTCATCCATTATACTCAACACTTGAAACTCAAAGCAAAGTAATTTTAAAGACAATATACATCCCGAAATTGTTCCAAATTCCAGAGTTACAATACTATCTAACACAATATTCATTCCATCAAAAAAATCAAGAAATATTGGGCGCAGCTCGAAATCTCTATTTCCAATTTTGCCTTACGTTTTTCGTGGCGTGCGTAACGTTAAATCCCTGGGCGCAGCTCGGCAAGAAGTTTTTAAATTGCCGCGCTTGTCGGAGTCTTTTTGAGTCTCAAGTGGAAAGGAAAAGGCGCAAAATATTTTCACTTTTTCCTTTTCGTATTTACAATGTTGCAGCTGTAAATCCTTTTTTGGTTATTGATCTATCGTGATTGTTGTAGGTAAATATGGCTCGAATTGATAAAGATTACTTTATTAAACGGGCGACACGTCTCTATGAACGATGGGTAAGGAATTTTCACGTTTTTGCCTTAATTTGTAAATTATTTAACTTTTCTATGGATTATTGATTATTTTTGCCTTTTAGAACAGTGGAGATGATGAAACCCTGTCAAAGCTGAGTTGTCTGGTTTTCCCCGTGGGGACAGATGACAACTACTCCAAAACGCAGTCTCTGCAGGTATGAATAACATAGCCGGATTTCTACTTCTTTAGACATGGCTCTTCAACTGTGCTATCTTTGATACACTCCTAGTGTTCACAAAGGCTGGAATATACTTCCTTGGAAGCGAGAAAAAAGCAAGGTTTTTTTCTCCAGTTGAGTCAAAGGAGAATGACGAGCAATTCCCCCCACTCAACATTCTTCACAGGGATAAAGTGGGTGATCGTTCAATTGATTATTGTTGCTTTAGGCTTCTAAAGATGTTCAAAACTTTGAGAAGTTGATTGCTGTCATCAAAGAAAGTGGAAACTCTTATGGGTGCTTTGCCAAAGAAAGCTTTGACAGTGAATTCACGACAAGCTGGCAAGACGCTGTTAAAGAGTCTAATGCCAAAGCTGTTGATGTCACCTTGTCATTTGCTTTGTTGTTTGCCGTTAAAGATGATAAAGAGATTTCGTTGATGAGAAGGTCGGCTGAAGCCACTGCTAATGCGATGAATGTCCTCAAAAAGAAAATTGTGAATATTGTTGATACAGAAAAGGTGGGTGAAATGGAATTGGTTTTTTATGACTTTGTAGAAAGTAAAGCATAGCCGCTTGGCGGATGAAATGGAAAGGTTAATTGTCTCAAAGGAAGTCCAAGGCAAGTTGGCGCAGAACGAAGGAAGTCTGGAAGCTGGATTCACTCCCATTATTCAGTCGGGTTCAAAATGTGCACTGAAGTTCAGTGCAAATAACAGTGATAGCAACATTTCATATGGTTCTGTTCCTTGTTGTCTCGGAATGAGATTTATGGTAAGCTTGGCCTAACTGGCAATGTATGTCTATTTTTTTAGTCGTATTGTACAAACGTTGCTCGAACTTTCGCATTGGAGCCAGCCGATTCTTATGAGAAGGTTTACGACACCCTTTTGAGTATCCAGCAGAAGTTATTAAAAGAAATGAAGCCAGGAAACACAATTTCCGATGTGTACAAAAAGACGGTGCATTTTATTGAAAATGAAGCGGGGGAAATTTCGAAATTTATCCAGAAGGCTAATTTTGGGTACGTTGTTAAATGCGCATTTCTTTATGAATTGTAGTTTTGCCACTGGTATCGAATTTCGAGATGGTCAATTTTTGATTAACGAGAAATGCAAACAAGTTCTTCAACCGAACATGACCTTTGTTGTTTCGATCGGAGCTCAAGACTTTCCAAATCCAGGTGCAACGAATGATGAGTACAAGACAACATCAATTTGGTTGAGTGACACAATTTTGGTTACGAAGGAAGGCCCCTGTGAAGTGTTGACGATGTCCGCTAAAAGTCAGTTCAAAGCAAATGCCATCCGGTTAAAGAACAGCGAAGATGAGCAAGTCAAAGAAGTCAAACAGGCTATTATGGATCAAGGAAGGTCAAAGCGATCTGTTATTCTACAGGAACAGACTAGAGTAAGTAATAACAGACATCTCAAAATGTTTTTAGCATAAACAAACAAATGAAGACAGACGAAGAACACATCAGAAGGAGTTATCAGATCAGCTGAACTCTAATGCGAAGGCCAGACTAGCTCATTTGCCTGGAACTAAAGACGAACGGAAGGTCAAGAAATCGAATATCTCTTACAAAACGCTCGAACGCTTCCCCAATGAGCCCGAAGTTAATGACAACATGATATACGTGGACAAGAGACATGATACCGTCATTCTCCCCATCTTCGGAATGCCAGTTCCATTCCACATTTCAATGTTAAAGAACACGAGCATGGCAAATGAAGGCGATTACACATACCTCAGACTTAATTTTACTCATCCTGGATCTCAAATCGGCAAGGACAATTTCATGTTCCCCAATCCACTCGCAGATTATGTGAAAGAATTGTAATGGATTTAGCTTGTGTATTTAGTTTGTCGTTTAGGACTTTCCGAAGTAGCAATTCCAAGGAACCCGGAGAAATGCATGCTCCGAGTTTGAATCTTCAGACTGCCTATAGACTGATCAAAGAAATGCAAAAGAAGTTCAGAACATCAGAAGCGGAAGAAAGAGAAAAGGAAGGAGCTGTTAAGCAAGATAAACTGGTCCTCAATAATATGAAGGGTAACCCGAAGTTGAAGGATCTTTATGTTCGCCCAAACATTGTCAAGAGAATGAGCGGGGTCTTAGAAGCCCATCAGAATGGTTTCCGATATACAACTCCGAGAGGGGATAAAATTGACGTGCTCTACAATAACATAAAGCATGCCTTCTTCCAACCTTGTGACAATGAGATGATTATCTTACTTCATTTTAATCTGAGGGTACGTAATGTTTTAATTTTCGCATGTTTTTAGAATCCCGTATTGTGGGGGAAGAAGAAGTATTCGGATATTCAATTCTACACGGAAGTTGGAGAGATTACAACCGATTTGGGTAAATACCACCATATGCAAGACAGAGACGATGTGGCCAGTGAACAGGTATTTTAATCTCGGCCCATTCTGACTCCAGGTTTAGATGGAAAGAGAGATGAGGAAGAAACTCAACTCCACATTCCAAAATTTCTGCGACAAGGTTGCAAAGGCGACTAACGAGCAAGTTGACTTCGACACACCATTCAATGATTTGTCCTTCAATGGTGTCCCCTTCAAATCTTCTGTCTATTTGAAGCCGACTTCATCTTGCTTGGTGAATCTGACTGAATGGGTGAGTCCCTGTGCTAATCTTGATATCTTTTCAGCCTCCATTTGTGGTTACTTTGGATGAAGTTGAATTAGTTCATTTTGAACGTGTCAGTGGAAATACCAGAACCTGCGATATGATTATTGTGTTCAAAGATTATACTAAAAAGACCCAGGGTATCTTTAATATTCCTGATCATGCGCTGGACGGAATCAAGGACTGGTTGAAGTAGGTTTTATATTTCAAAAGCATATTTTTTAGCTCTTGTGATATCCGTTACTCTGAAGGTCCAATGTCTTTGAATTGGAATAATATCATGAAACGAATTATTGATGACCCCGAAGGATTCTTCGAAGAAGGCGGGTGGGACTTCCTTCTTGCTGATTCTGAAGTAAGTTACTTATAACAAAATTATTATGTGTTTAGGATGAGGGGGAAGATGATGATTCCGAGGAAAGTGAATTCAATGTCTCGGATGATTCCGATGCGAGCGGCGAAGAGGAAAGCGAGTCCGACTCAGAATCTGTCCAAACCACGTCTGATTCGGAATCAGAAGCAGAATTGGATTCTGATGAAAGCGAGGGAAAGGATTGGAGTGATTTGGAAGAAGAAGCCGCTAAAGCCGATAAAATGAAAGAACGTGGAGAAGAGGAGGCGCCCTCTCATGGTCACAAGAGAAAGCACGGTGGGGGTGGAGGTGGCTCGAGTTCTAAGAAACGTCGTTAGCCCTTTAAATCATGTTTAACCATTCTAACATTTTTTGTTTTAATTGTGGAAATAAATGCGAGAATCGATAGTTGCACTTCGCCTCGAATTATTTTACGTTGACGTAAACATTTCTTTTTCCGATCTTCTATTTGTTGTAGCATACTTTATTTTTTTGTTTTGATAAATGTTATTTGGCCGTGTTTACATTTGTACCAATCTTTAAATCTTGACTTTAGACGGGATGAGCGAGAAAGTGAGGGAAATCGAATTTATTTTGCGGTTTTCCCTTCAATCTTTAGCCGACCAGAGAATTAAATGTCCAGAAACGTGGAGTGTTTTGCAACTCAAGAACCATATCCATAACCTTTGCCCATCGAAACCAGCAGTCGGACTTCAGCGTCTTATTTATGCTGGCCACTGTTTGAAGGATAATCAAGTTCTCAAAGACATTTTTAAGAGAAGCTTGGGTGATGAATCCGAGAATGCCGGCGTTCAAGTAATTCATCTGGTATGTGCGTCCAAAACGGACCAATTTAAGTTGCCAGAAACCGTAAAACCTCGATCGTCGACTTTAATGTAAGGATTTTGGTGCCAACCGTGAAATAATTGATTTTTTATTGCAGAGAGAGCAGGGGGATGGCTCCGACCTCAAATTTTTTAACGGCTCCTGAAGGAATTTCGCAAGATCTGAACCAAGTTTATGCCCAAGCATATCACGATTAGTAAGTGCTGCTGAGAAGTTAATATTTTTTTCTAGTTTGAGACAATACTACGGACAAGCTCATCTAAACTTGAATAATCGGTTTAACCGAGTTTCTGTCGTCGCGCGCGTACAACAACAACGACCAGAAGTAGCTAATGTACCAGAACAAGCCCTTAATGGAAGAGAAAATGAACATCCTGATCTATTGGATCTACTGTACAAGATAATCAGAGTAATGATATTGCTGGCACTGGTTATGTATTCACCAACTGAACGACTTCTTTTTGTGGTTTTGCTGATCTGTCTGATGCTCTATGTTCAACAACGCAGGGAAAGAAATAATCGCGTTGAAAGAGAAATTCCAGCTGTAGGTTTTCAAGGACAGTCGGGGAAACTCAAGTTGGGGTGAAGGACAACGACAATAGCCCGCGATTTTGATGCGGCGTTTTTGCGTAACTAAAAAAAGTATTGTCCGGAAGAATATCTCATGTTTAAAAGGGGATTAAAGAGACGTATTCGTCAAAATTGAAAACTTTACGCGTGGATTCAAAGAAAACACTGCATATCGGCAACGCGGCAACCGAATATATTGTTTATTTTTTAAAAGAAGAAAAAACAACAAAAAGTGTGCTTGGGTCATTTTTTCAAATCATTACATGACCTGTTTAGGCTCGACCGGCGCCAAATGAAAACGCTCCGGCCAACAACGAGAATGGTCTTGATAACACCCTAGCAAATGCTGAGATGGAGATGCCACCCCAAAGCGCTTGGTCAGTCTTCTGGTCCACAGTTGTCTCATTCTTCAGTTCTTTAATCCCCGAGAATCAGATTCCCTTAAATGTAAACTAAAGACTTTTATACCGGTATGTATGTATTATATCACAACTTCATCATCGCTTTGAAGCAGACTATTTGTTTAGTAAAAGCACAGTACTAATTTTGGCTTCTTTTTTGAATTTGAATGCTGAAACGATTAAAGTTTGGATGTTTGTCCTCTATTGATCTAAACTTATCCTTGTTTGCATGCCTGATGACAAACGATGGCTGATTTAACTCTCACTTTTATGACCCTGTTTATGACTTCGTCGGTGAGTGACAGTTGCATAAGGATTATGAGATTGACATCAGTTCACGAAGAGGCGGGCTCACGATAGAACGACGTGAGGTTGTGATAGCGGGAATCATCAACAAGAGGCGAATTTCACTTGGAATGGTGATGGAGTCAGCGGAGCCAGCCGGACTGGTCAAGGATATGGATCGAGGGAGCAAGCTGGCAGAGCGAACGGCGGACTGAGTGACCAGGGGGCTTGTTCAACCGGTTCCAGAGGATTTCTAGTGTGATGCGCGCCATTTGAAGAGGAGCCGATTAGCTCGTCGTCGGAGAGGGAAGGAGCGCCAACGGCGCTGATCACTTTTCTTGTTCCAGCACACAAAAGTTTCACTTTTGTGAGGCTAGTTTTGCTTCGGCGCGGCTTTCCCTTGCCGAGATCTCAGATTTTCGCGCTTTCATTCTTCGATCGTTGCGTCTTCTGAATGGCGTAATCTTTGTTTTTGATTCCGTGTGTTTTCGATCGACCTTCACCCGGTTTTCGGAGAGGGTGAGGGACGACCGGCCTGGTCAGTCCGATCGTGGCACCGTCCTCAACTTCTTTGTGGTCGGACGAAGTGCGAAGAAAGGGAATTGCGCGAGGCAGCCGGGTTAAGGTCAAAAAGAGAAAAAGAAGGCGAAATCGGGGTGCGAGGCCAGATCGAAACGTGGATGCGGGTCCGGAGAGGCGCCAGGTACCCGATGGTGTTTTTTGCTCGAGTTGCGGCGATTTGAGGGGGGAGTGGTGGGAAAGCTGGACAGTGCGCCGATTTCCATTTTAACAAGGCCGACTGGTTGACATCCTAATGTCGCCGCGACTGACCAATGGAGGGCGTGAACCGCTTTCACGCATCTCCCTTTCACTGCGGCGTCCTTCTCCTCCTGTCCCACTCGTTTTCGCCGACTGGCACTAACCTTGCACGCGGATGTCTGACCCTGACCTTGTTTTTCGCCGGTCTCGCGTCGCACCGTGCTCGACGTCCTTTCCCGTCGGCAACGCGCCCAGCCCCACCTACAGCCAATTCTTTGTTTGCGGGCCCATTTTGCGTTGCGTGGTCATCGCGGCTTTATTCCTGGATTCGTATTTACATTGATTGTTAAAGTGTGTGGCCGAATTCCTGTTTCCACCAATGGGAGCCGATCAGACCTTCGGGGTTTTCAAAGAGCCAGCCGTGGCTTCCCCGGCACTGGGCACGTCGGCGGCCTCAGGGATCTTCACCAACACTCAAAATGGAGGCCGCTCTTTCTTCCACAACCGTGATTGGTCGTCCCTCCCTGATTCAAGTATGTTCCTCACGACTATTACGTAATGATGACATTTGAATATTTTGTTTTAATTGAATCACTGGTCTTTGAAGTAGTGTCAAGACTTTTAGTGTGCTTTCATTCCCATTAACTTTCGATTTTAGATCTAGAAACAATACAAAATACCGTTCCCTGTGCTGAGACGACATCTGGCTCTACACAGAACCCGGAAAGCAGTGATTGGCTGGACATGCCCGATCAGTTGTTGTCCAATCTAAGTGTATTTCATGTGCCAGATAAACCACCGCAGCTGCAGAGCTCATCTACCTTTAGAGAATTCACCTCGCTGCCACTAAATTTAACCATGCGAACCACTGGAATAGACAAAGTAAGCAAATTTGAATCCAATAAAGTTGCGCTGTATGACGTAACGTCGTTGTTTTTTCTCTTATTCTTGTAATTTCTCAGGTTAAGGGAGTATGGAGTACTGACTTTATCCCACGTGGAGCAAGATTCGGCCCTCTTCAAGGCGAGATTTGTGTTCTGAATCCATCTGAGAGTACCGTAATGCCCGCAGAAGCCTCGACTCCACAGAATCCGCCTTCCTTTAATCACTCTGGACTAAATGGACAATGTATTGAAAGCATCTTGTCTCCCCCCACTAAATGGAAAATATTCTCGGCCAGTGGGGCTCAGGTAGTCAAATTGATTAACACCTCGAACACACAACGGTCCAATTGGATGAAGAATGTAAATCTGGCCCGGTCAAGAGCGGCCCAGAACCTGGTTGCGTGCCAAGTAAGGAAAAGTCCTTTTTTATTATTTATTATTTTATTTTGGTATGTTTTATTATTTTTTTTTCAGGTGGATGATCATATTTATTTTTACTCCGTCAGATCCATTCCCCCAAACACCGAACTCCTTTTTTGGTACGGAAATGATTATTCACAGAGGATTCAGGTCCCTGCCAATTGCGAATTCTTTAAACATTCCGTTAGAACGCCGCTCTCAACGTCCGAGCCAGCTATGCCAGATTCGGCCAATGCTGAGAAGCCAATTCCTTCTTGTAACGCCTCAAAGCCTTTAAAAACGGAAATCCCGGGATTGTCCCCGACCGCCTTCTCAGAGAGTGAACTATTGAGACTACACGATCACGATTCGTATGCGTCGTCGCATTCCTCGACAGCATCGGCGAGTTCGTCTCCGACCAGTTCCCGGAAACAACCGTCGGAGCATAGCGGCGAGTCTGTTGGCCATCCCCCGTCACCTCAGATGGGGATACGGGCCAATGTCATCCAGCCACCGCTTCATCGGCCTGTACCTCTCAAGCAAAACCTCCCCATGTCTTCCTCAACTTCTTCATTCGAAGGTCCGGGAACCTCCTTATTCAGATCAGGCCCTCAATTCTCACATTTAAGTAACTTATTGCAAGATTATTGGACCCGGATGGCTGGCTTTGCTCCAGTCACCAATCCATCCAACCCATCTCAACCTCAAGGAGGGCTCTGGATTCCTCAGCCAGCCCCCCAGTTGGGATCATTGCCTGAACCCCTTCGATTGCCTCCGGCCATTGGAGGACGGGCAGCGGCCGAACAGCATCTGATCCCATCTTTTGGCTCCACTGCTTTGCAAATGCCGGCGACCGGAGGTGTTCCCGACTACACTTCATTGTATGCTATGGCTGCGGCGGTGGCAAATAATCCCCAAAGTCATAATGATCTGGCAACTCATCTACTGGCTAGCCAACCGGCTTCTTCTGATTTCTGCCTTCCGTCGTATCACAGTTTTAACACCAGCATTGAGCCATCTAACTCTGTGATGTTTGATATAAAGCCTATGGAGTCCGCTACTCAGCCATGTGAAACACCTAAGGTAATATACGAAATTCAGCGGAAACTTTTGCAACCTTTCATTTCGAGCAGATCGAATATTTACAAAATTGCCTAACTAGCTAGCGGATGACTTGGAATGGCTACCAAATTAAACCAAAAAAAGTTGGATTTGATTAACCAAGGTGTTGGAACGGCTGTGAAACCTCAAAGATGACTTGCCAAAAGTAAGGGCTGTAAAATTTCATAAAGGGCTTGCTAAAAAGTTAAAAGTTGGCTAACCATTTATGGGATATGACTGCTGTTTCAAAATTTTGACAGCCGTTTCAACCTAGCCACTTTTCGAGGTTCGACAGCCATCCCAACATTTTGGCTTCAATCTTGTTTTACTACCCATTTGTGAAATTTGGCTGCCATGCCAACTCATCGGCTGGATAATCGGGCAATTTTACAAAGAATATTCGATGCACCAAATGAAGAGTAGCCGAAGGTTTAAAACAATGAATGGGTCTCTTTCAGTTTTCTCAATCTCAAATCAACGGTCGGACAAGATACGAATGCTCCGAATGTTCCAAGGCGTTCGGCCAGTTATCAAATCTCAAAGTTCATCTCCGAACTCACACTGGTGAGAAGCCGTACAAGTGTAAAAAATGTAATAAAGGATTCGCTCAGTTAGCTCATCTACAGAAGCATGATCTTGTCCATACAGGTAAGAAGTCGACTCTTGGCGCACTTTATTGACTGAATGATGATGATATTTTTTACTCAAAAAAATTTAGGCGAGAAGCCACATCAATGTGATGACTGTGGGAAACGCTTCAGTTCAACGTCCAATCTTAAAACACACCGAAGACTTCATTCGGGCCAGCGACCGTTCTCCTGCGAGCTCTGCAAGATCTCATTCACCCAGCTAGTCCACCTGAAGCTCCATAAAAGGACCCATACGAATGAACGGCCATTTATTTGTTCGAGCTGTTCCCGAACATATATTAGTCCCAGCGGCCTCAGAACTCATTGGAAAAATACTTCTTGTAGGCCTGCCGCGGGAGAATTGGGTGATTTGGAAGCTTATGCGGCGTCTGTGGAACAACAAATCGGGGAGCAAACTTGCTGATCTGAATGATAACACAAGCCAATGGCTTTGCCCGAGTTTTAAGCATTTATAGGTCTATTCTATTATTGCCTGCCTAAATTTTATTTCGTAGTTAACGGTCTATCCATACACGGTCCCCAAACGGCTTTAGAAAAGATCTTGGTATCTAGTGTCTAGTGATGTAAAGTAATTTATTATATTTATTTATTTCTTGATTCCATGTAGAGATAGATGTATTACTTAAATAAATCAATTTACGGTGAGAGTATTTCCTGAGGTCGTGTTGTTCGTACTTGAGGTTGCTTCGAGAGGCGGCGTTTGCATCATTGTGCTGCACCTTCGGATTCTGGCAATTCGGGGTTCGACCAAGCTTTGAGTGCAATTTCCTGATCTATTCTCTGTTCGATCCACACTCGAATCACCGGGAAGCCGATGTCTGATCGCCCTGACTCGTTGTCGGCTATAAAGTAATTAATTGTTAGACCAACGCTTCCAAGTTTTTAAAAGACGATTTCTGAGTCTGTGAAGCAAGCCGTAACATAGGATTTTTTCGTTGTTGGGTTCAGTCCCGTCGAAAAGAAGGAGCCCCCATGAAAGTACTTTCCTTGTGAGTTTTCAGTGCAATTTTGTTGTTTTTGCCTTACGTCGCGCGCGATTCCCATTTTTCTCACAATCAGCGACAAATCGACTTTTCGGAGTGCGACGGGATTTGGGGCTCGCGAAAAATTGCGAGGACTTTTTGTCGCGACTAGTATTGAACTCATCATACCCAAAAACCATAGTAGCCTTATTTGTATGAGAAACGGACGCCATTGTAGAAAGTTATGACCAATTACAGTATAAACAGAAAATTGAATAGAAAGTACAGTTAACAGAGGAATTGAGGAAAACTGTGATTCGCTTTTTCTCCACAGGTGCCGTAGGTCATAATAATGCAAAAAACTCAATATCGAAAAAATCCTATGTCCTGGTCTAATTACGGCTTGCTCCAGTGACTCAGAAATCGTCTTTTAATTGTAAAACGATGACTAAACTGCACCTTATTGATGGATTTCTGATTGTGTTTGAAGATCCCGCGCACGGGAAAGAGCAACATAATAGCAGTTCCAATTCCTGCCGTATGTTGAAGGAGAAATATCCATAAAGATAAGGAGAGATGGCGGAGTTGAACACAGCAAAGGCGTACAGCAATTTGGAGACAAGGGGAGAGATCGGCCGATGATTGGCAGATGCCCGCAAGAAGTGGATGAACATGGCTATTGTGTAGGGCGTCCAGCAAAGCAGGAAAGCAAAGACAACGGCAATTGTCATCTGCAGAGTCCTGTTTTTCGCTTTCTCAAAATTATCTTGCCCTCCGGCTCTTCGCAATAACGCCTGATTTGTGGAGCCCTGCTTATTCTGTTTTTTCAATAGTTTAGACCCTGAAATTTTCAGATTACTAGAAAAATTGTAGGACGAAAGATTACCGCTTTTCATGGATATTGATATTAGAATACTGCCGTAACAAACAATGATGACCAGTAACGGTAGAAAATACACTTCGATGATATTGAGCACGGAGAACCAAAATGTAATCTTAGGTGATATTAGGCCAATCACATCAGTAGAGACACATTGGGTATACCAATCAAAACAAGGATGATTCGCCGTTCGAAAGATCCAAATCTGGAAAATAAAAAAGGTTGACCCCGTAACTGCCATTTTACCTGCGGCAAACTGCTTAGAAATGCGACCAGCCAAGCCAGGCCAATCATCCGAAGGACTGATCTTTTGGCGTTGATGGCGTATAAAGGGAACAGAATCGAATAAAATCGGTCCAAACTCAGACACATCAGCATATTGGCAGATAGAGAAACCCCGAAAACGTCGAAGAATTTGCACAAACGGCACAGCTGTAAACAAATATAATGAGTTTTCGGAGTTCCTCATAAAAAGATGAGAAGCCCCTTACCAAATCCCCACCCCACCAGATAACTGTGATATTGTGAATTACTTCCTTCGGCATGTAAATCAAAGTCACCAGCAGATGAGCGATCGTCATGTGCAGCAACAGAGTATGAACTCTCCTCCTCTTGGCCATTTGATTCCTAAACATGATCAGAGATGTACTCTGACCTACCTGAACAATATGACAAACATGAACATATTCCCGATCAAGGCCAACAGAAATACGATGAGGTAACAGACAACAACGGCGAGAGTCTGACTGGTAAACTCGAGCCCTGGAACTCGGGCTTTGGTGCAGTTCATGACTAGAGCAGTATCATTTCTGCAAGACTCAGGTCTATGAATTATCGACGGCGGTACAGAAAAACAAACATGAATTTTATTTTTTCATCCGCGGTCCCCACTTAATTCAGAAGGAATCCGATAGTAGTCACGGAAAGGTCGGCGCTGACTTGGTCCGGGGCCACGCGTTTCCAAATTGCCTCAATTCAGAGGGATAAACTTAGGCCCGGACCGGCCATTACGCCGGGCCTTACGGATTTTGTAACCCAACAATATATAAACCATGCGGCGCGAAAAAGAAAACGCTGATAATGTCGTGAAATTGAAAGCGCAAATCTAATTTCTCTAGCCCTAGTAGAAATCAAATAATCAGATGGGACTCTGTGCGTTTGTCGTCCCAAAGAGTTATTTTTTCTCCGTCCTTATACCCTCCTATCGAAGGCTCTCGATGCACGGAATCCATTCTCGCCGTTCCGTGCCCTCTGAGTGTGCAAAACCAATTCTCGTTATCGTTTCAAGAACGGGATGAGAAGCCGACTAAGGATTCTCTCCGTCCTCTCAAATTGTCATCAATGAATTCTTTGCGGGACCGAAGAAAATTCAACCTGGGTAAATTTACCCTTCGCTCGCTAGGACTTGTTACTAACAAAATAACAATGCCGTTTTATTTTTAAGAAGAAGTTATGCTAAAAATGAACACACGATTGCTCAGGATTTCTTTAAAATTTGCATACAGGTCGGGCGCATATCGATTCCTGAAAATTTTAGCATGGGATTTGCAGGGCAGCCGAGAGATTCAACGATCTTTGCGGGCGATAGAGTACGCGAAACGCGGAGAGCGGTCATAATGAGAAACACTTTTTGGCCATATCTTTGCCAGTTTCGTACTGAAAAAAAATATTGTTTTGTAGAAACATTATCCTCTACGGTAGATTTCATGCCAAAATTCGCGTGTCAATTTTTTTTCAACTTTGGATTTAGAAATCTCGGTCATTTCCGCAAAGCGCGAGCTAAGTGTGTCGCGCATTTTTTTTAATAATTAATTTAAATTTGTGCCGATTTTCATCAAAATCTGAGCGTCGTGCTTGGAGTACTGTACTCGCAAACAAAATTTTGTGGAACATGCCTCGAACCACAAACTCAGTTGAAATTCCTTTAAAAAATGGAAGAGCCATAAATAATAAAGTTATTATTAACTATGAATTATTTATTTCCTGAAATGCCCTTTGTTTAACCCCCATGTCATTTACAGAAACGTATTTTCATTTCAAAAGACGGGAAGATAGATGGTCAATCAGATCCCAAGAAAGAGATTACCTTCACTTTAAAAAGACCGTCTGGCACAATTTCTACATTCTTCTGAAATTACGACCATAGATATGATCAAATGTCGTTGCTCGTTTTGCTCTGTTCTTCTTAATTCCAAATATTTGGCCAATACAAAAGCAATTCTTCGCCTGGACTGATGTCACTATACATGGGAATTTAAAGATATTCTCGTAATTTAATTGACGTCTTCTCCAGTGATTAACTTACCAGAGTATCTACCGGCTTGCGTAATTCTACGAGTTTGGTTTCACCACGAAAACAAGTGGAACGCCCAATAATATTTCTCTGTCTTTTATTTATTTATTTTTCTGACTTTCTGAATACTTCTTCAAAATCTATCGAAAGTGCCAGGATGGTTGAACAAAACGAAAACGACGTCAAGGATGCCGTACGGAAGCAAGTGGAATACTACTTCGGGGACATTAACCTACCAAGAGACAAGTTTTTACAAGAGGAGATGAAGAAAGACGAAGGATGTAAGTCTGTATATTTTTTCATAATCTTTTTTTAGGGATCCCTCTAGAAACGATGCTGAAATTCAACCGTCTGGCTAAGATCACAACAGATTTAAAAGTTTTGGCAGATTCTCTCCAAGAATCAGATTTGATTGAGGTGTCTGAAGATAAGAGCAAGATAAGAAGAAGCCAAGAAGTCCCTTTGCCGGAAAATACTTTGGAATATTGGCAGGAGATTAAAAGAAGAACCGTTTATGTGGTAGGTGTCCTTTTCTGCAAATATCTTCTCACGGCAAGAAAAATGTTTCCCTTCAATAAATTCAGATTTGCGAATCGCTACAAGAGTTTTCAACCTGTCTTTTTCCCAAATTGGAATTAATTCTGATAGTTTCTGTGGGGCCCGGAAACATAAATGCCAACGCTTAGCATTTCGACAAAGCGGCCGGGCCTAAAAATGGCTCAGGCCCGGCTCGGAGGTCACCCCTATTGATGCGAAACGTTTTATTCTAACTTTTATTGACGTGCCTATGATTTTAGAAAGGATTTCCCCAAGACACCACTTTGGATGAAATTCAAACTTTTGTCAACCCTCATGGTGATATCAAGAATGTCTTAATGAGGCGTCTGAAGAAGGAGAAGACATTCAAAGGCTCTGTTTTTGTAACGTTTTCCGACCGTGAGAGTGCCGAGAAATTTTCAAAAGATGAAGCTTCGACTACGTTTAAGGATATTGCTCTTACTAAATTAATGCAGGATGATTATTGGGCAAAGAAGAGTCAAGAAACAAAACAGAAGCGGCAAGCCGAGAAAGACTTGAAGAAAAGGAAGCAAGCTGAGCAAAAGGCGGAAGAAGAAAAGAATGCCCTTGCTTCTTGTTTCGTTAAAGGAGCAGTTCTTGAGGTATCAGGATTAGGATCCGAAGCCTTCAAGTATGACGATCTTAAGGTTTTCTTCAAAAAGTTTGGACCAGTGGCATTCGTTGCTTATGAGGCCGGAAACGATAAGGTACGTTTCTTTACGGTTTATGATTAACCGCTGAAATTTATACTTTTAAATTCTTGTTTTAGGCACAAATTCGATTTGATGCTAAGGAAGAGGGTGTCGCAGAAGCTTCTTGGAAGAAAGCAGAGGGAGAAGAAGGGAAGGTTGTCTTCAATGGAAAGGAGTTGACTTCCAGAGTATTGGAAGGCGAAGAGGAAGAAGCTTATTGGACCGAGTTTACCAAGAGCAAGGTCGCAAAGAATGACAGATCTCATAAGAAGTTTGGACGTCGTCCAGACAAGCGTAGTGCTCGAGGTGATGTGAATATTGTTAATAAAAAAGCAAAGCACACCGTCTTTAATGAAGATGACCAAGATGGAGATGCTTCGGAAGAATCTAAGCAGGAATCCTGATCAACATGTGGGGGAATTAATCAATTGTTACGCTATTTCCATAAATTGTTAATGTTTTTGTTGTTGGCTATTTGTTTTATATTTTTTCAATAAAACCAATATTAAACGTAATCCTAACAATGAATCATTTATGGGCCGGTGGAGTCTCGCCTCTTTCCAACGCGACTTCCTCATCAATCTCCTCCAGGAACGTTTCTTGTCGCACAGCATGAATCGTGTAGTAATATATTCCTACAGCCATACCGCCTAACAATGCAAGTCCAATGTGGTTCTGAAAGGATTGTATTTTTTATTGGGGAATTGATTACCTTATAGTTCTTTTCGAAAATATCTTTGACTCTTTCTTCGTTCACCTTTTCGAACTGTACGGCAAATCTTTTTTGTGCTCGGGGGAGGTCATCGATATCAATCGTTTGCATCAAGTCGGATTTGTCGTCATAGACTTCAGAAGCAGGTCTTCCCTTGATCATGATAGGAACATTTGAACCCGGGACCGTAGACGCTGTCCTCCATAAGGTTCTTGATATCTGAGAGAGCCGTGATAGTGAGTAACCGATCATCTTCAAAAGTGGGAAACCCAATATGATTTGTAACGCTTTAAACATAGATATAGCAAGGGAAAAACCTTAAATATTCGATAAGATTTCATATTATTTGAATTATAATTATCTTATACAAAGAAATACAAGAAAATAATCATAAAAATAAATCATTGTGTCTTTCTGAGGGCTGCGATACGTTCAATAATTGGTGGATGGGAGTGATGGACAAGAGAGTAAAGCGGATCATCAATGGGCATAGATAAGTTGTCCTTTCCCAACTTAATAAGCGCTGTGCAAAGAAGATCCGTGTATCCAAGCTTCGCCGAGAATCTGTCAGCAGAGAACTCCATATATCTGCTCAAGAAACTCATGGCGACGTTAACAACTTCATTATATGCGGTTAAGACGTATTGAGTGATAAGAGTAAGCCCGATGAGCACGGCAGGACGTTCGTATCCAAAGGCCAGATAAATATTCTCATTCTGATAAAAGTAGGAGAACACCACCAATATAAAAAAGAGGTTCACTTCAGCAATCGACAAGTTAGAAAGAGTGTGCGACAATTTCCAATGTCCTAACTCATGTCCCAAAACTGCTACTACCTCGTCATCTTTCATGCCAAGTTTCTTCTCCTTCTCCTTAAAATTAAACGATAAGCATAAAAACGATAAAAAATACGGTTGTTAATTTGACAGAATTTTTCAAAATGACGTCATTCAAAAAAAAGACACCTTATTTTTATCCAATGGTTCCTGTTCGTCTTTTTTGGCATCTTCTTTCAAATGAATCTCCTTCAGCAAATTATTCATCTCTTCACTCAAAAGCGTATCGTATAAAACAATTCTCTTGTTCTTCCAGAAACCATACATGTATGCATTGCTATGGGACGAACGTTTGGAGCCTAAATTAAAAAGATCAAAAAACGACACCATCAACTCACCTTCAACCACATATAACTTGGTCAACGGAAATTCGACGGATGCCGCCAATTTCTCAATCTTTGTCTTGAGTTCACTGTCAGGCAATGGAGTAAACTTATCGAATAAGGGCGCAATAAATTCAGGATATATCGTCATCATTACCTAAACTCTCAAACCAAATAGACTCTTAACTTACGAATATAACAAGTGAGACAAAGATCCAAACATAAACGAAGAAATAATCTCCTCCAACATTAACAATCCAAATGAGGGCAGCTATCAATGGAGACGCAATCAAGGTCGCAACCACAAACTTCTTTACTTTATCGGTTAAATAAAACTTCACGGTCTGAAACGTATGTCTAAAGCCATACAGTGTCATACTTACCTGCTTGTTGAATCCAAACTTTTCTTCGATAACGAAGTTTTCGTACAATCCAAATGGCAAAGAAGTAATGTTTTCGAACAAAGAGGAAAGAATAACGAAAAATATGGATTGAATTATCTGAAAAGCGCAGTTAGTGAAAACCATAACAATGTATAACTATTAATAAAATAATGCAGGCTGATTTGAAAGACATCTTACCTCACTATCCCCATAAATAGATTCGGCTATTGATCCGGCTTTCTTCCAAAGGCATGGCATAACGTTGAAAAATAAAATGATCTAAAATCATTGATAAGCTAAAACAATGAAAAAAACACTTACTGTGGTCAATATCTGCCCGACAATACTCGACACAAACCCGAATCTTAGCTTGGCCAATTTGTAACGACGAGCTTTGTCATAGTCCGACTCGTTGATAATTTCGGAGACATGCTCCGGCCGTTTCTCAGTGTCCCGGAAAAGACAATACTACATAAGATTTTATTGTTTATTATATTATACTTACTTGGCGGTATGACAGATACAATTCCCAGAAGAAAACAGTTAAATTGAAACCGTATATAGAATAAAATATTGTGAGAGGGTGCATTCTGCCCAACCAATCCACCTTTTGTGATTATATTCCCGAAAATTGGTTTCTTATGGGAAATTTATAATGTGAAATTTTATACGATGAAAGGTGTTTGTATTGTTATCTTTTGTTTTGATTTCCGCGGCCGCGTAATTCCGCTGACAATGTGAATTCAGAAAGAGAATTTGAATGTAAACAGAAAAATCAAGTTTTAGATTGCACATCCTTTTTATAATTTTCATTGAAACTCTCAGGACCATCGATCAAGGGGCACTTTAAATGTTTTTGATTACACGAATCTTGTTAGCCATTAGTCTAATTCATTAAAAGGTACTGATCAAAGAATTAGAAGCAAGACATCAGTGGTTCAATGTTTCCCCTTCCACCACAAACATTTTTGTTATGAAAACATGAAAAGTTCCGAATAAAGCAAAAAATATTTATCTTACGCAAGTCAAGTTCAGCATTGTAAAGTAAATATTCGACCTTTTCCTAATTAAAACTACTGAAGGTGGTTGTAAATTTGTCTTCAAAGTTTTCTTTTCTAAAATTGAGCTTTCTGTACATGTTTTTTGAATGGATAAATTGTGTTTGGTGAAGAACAAGATAGTTGAATATGTGAAAGTAAGCTCAGAGTTGAGAGTGGTAGTGATACAATTGTTTAGACTTTGTACTCTTCTTCAGCCATCGTTTTGTCGGCAATATCACTGTTATATTTGACTTTGGGATCCTTTATTTTCTTATTTCTCGATGACAGATTGAATGGTTTGCAGTTCCATCGCACCTTTTTCTTTTGTTTCACAACTTTAACAACCATCGGATACGGTGATATTGTACCGAGTAATGGGCCAAGTCAGATCTACTGTACGATCTTCATCCTTTTTGGAACTCCGTTGTTATTTTCCTGCTTTAGTCGTTGGAGTTTATTAATCATCAAGGCCTATAACAACATTGTTCGGGTAGAAGTAAGCTAGTTTTACAAAATTTTACAGTCCTTGCAGACTAATGACGACCAATTACCATTCTTCGTGGTTATTTCGTCTCTCTTAATCTACTCTTTACTTTCTGGGATTATATTTGCAAATTGGTTACCATCTTCATCGATTGTTACAGTATTCTACCTCGGCTTCATGAGTGTTACAACTGTTGGATTTGGTAGGGTTTCCTTCGAAAAACATAAATAGAAATATTTAAATATGTTTAGGTGACTTCTCATTGCACGCAGATTCTATGATTGGAGCGTTAACTCTGGTGTGCATCCAAAGCATTGGCATCTGCTTAATGTCCACATTAATATCAAATATTTGTTTAAATCTGAAGAGAATAAATTATATTGGACGGGAAATGTGGTCAACAAATTTGGAAGAGCCATCGTTTTGGATTAATGGAGCCCAGTTTACGGTAACAGAGCTCTTGACTGGTGTCTCGAGACACTTTGATGTACGTATTATATAAAAATATTGCTAATAATAGATGCAAATAGGTTCCTAGCCTTGCTGCGTCTTCTCCATTCTTGTGATAAATGAATTTTTCACGTTTTATTGTCCAAAACGTTTCAGGAATCTCCTCATAAATTGAAGAATTTGTTGTTTGAATTGGAATCCATCATCGATCTCGACCATCCCGATCCGCAAAATAACTTGGAAAAAGACGGAAAAGTAAATTAAAACAAGCATAAAAATTCAATTTAGGAGGAGATCACATACGCATCCGTGTTTTCAAGCCTTCAAGAGCATCAGAACGTAAGTAATTATACAAAACAAAGACTCAATTCCTCCAGCTTGTTCATGCGTTGGCTACAGTAACCAATTTAACTCGATCTGGTCAGAAATCGTTCAGAAAAGGCGAACGGTCCGTTAGACACGCTCTGCAATCGAATGCACAGTTAGATGTATAATATACACTTATTATTATCAAATAAATTGTACTTGTGAATACATTGAAAGCTATACGAACATGTTTAGCGGAAAGCAGCTCAGACTTTGCGCTAAAAAAATTTATTCCAGACTTTTAACGGGCGTGGCTGACAATGGGGATGTTCCGTACATTCGGATTGTTGCCATACAAGTCATTGTAGGCTTCGGGTTCGGCCAAAGGCGCCTGAGGCAGTAGTGTATATCCTTGAGGAGTGTGTGCATATCGATTATCATGCGGGTCGCTGTGAGCCAGAAGTTCTTCGCGTTGTTTCATTCCTTCCACATCCAGTGGGGAGCGGAAAGATTGTCTTAATTTCTGGCATCGTGTGAGGTCGGAATGATCACTGCAGTTATAGCAAATTGTGAAAAGAATGAAGATTGGAATGGGTAGTAGCGGTATCAGGGCGATCGCAAATCCAACGTATTCACTCCATTCCCAGTTGCGGATCTGTTCAGGGAAATCGTTGTAGTCGTAACCCAGGATGTTTAAAACAGCAATGACCTGAAATCAGGATGATATAAAGCATTTTCCTAAACCGTTCTTGACTTACAATAGGAACTGCGGGAAGAAGATACGTGAAGAAAAGAATGAAGTACCCGAGACACCAGCAACAGGCACTCCGCACCATTGTTTTCATGTCTCTCCCAAGGGAATGGGCACAATAGAACCAAGCGACGGCCAGTAGTTCAGCCGCGAGTATAATCCAGATGGTGACGTACTTGAGGTATCCAGTTGTCAAAACATAGGCATGTTTTCCTGCCTGAGTTGCAAAGAAAACCCCGACTCCAGCCCCAAGGAGAGAGATAAATAAAGCCAGCACGAATCGGGGGAAACATCTAGACCATTTTTCGCCTAAGGCGTCCTCAAATGTTGCGAGGATGTTGAGGGCCAGCAAGTACTGCAAAAGGATCCAATTATTTGAATTATGAAAGAAAAATACTTACGCAAATATTCAGCAGAACGAATATACTTAAGAAAAGTAATATTCCGGTAAAGAGTTTAGTACTCGGAACAAAAGAGAGGTACACCAGGAGATGCCACATTTGTTCTTGTCCTTAAAAGATGCTTTCAGTTATTTAAAATAATTTTGATAAAAAACGATGATTGGCTCGCTGCGGCCAGCGGACATTCAAAATATATATTTTTTGGATCTTCTGGCCTAATATGTCGGCATAGGTCATAGAAGAATATTGCAAACTATGACTGTAATACGCAAAATACACATTTTTTACAAAGATACAGGGGTGTTGACGATATTTGCAAGGATTTCAGAAATCCGTTCATAATGGCATCTGCCCATAATGGACTAACCTAGGTTTTTGGCTAGCCAAACGGAAAAAATTGTTGTTTGGCTGTCATAATCGCAGGGGATAAAAAGGTCCGCTGAGCAAGAAAGTCCGCCAAAAAGGCCTAAGGTCGTGTAGCGTTTTTTTCAAAAATTATATTCATTTTCTTTGATTGTAGTAGCTTTTTTTCTTATTAGGCATTGCAAAGTAGTAATTTTTTAAACTTTTTTTAGGGACTTTCGATAGTGCTGATCCCGGAAATCATATAAGGCGCGTGCGTTCTACTTCTCTTCGGACATCCTCGCAGAAAACCCGCATTTCTTGTCTGTGGGCCCGCTAGACAAGAAACGCGCAATTCTCGTCTAAAATTGCGTAACATTGCGCAATATTGCGCAATTTTCTGCTCTCTCCCCGTGAAGATTTTTTTCTTTTTTTCTCTGCTCAGCCAAGAATTGCGCATTTCTTGTCTAGCGGGCCCACAGACAAGAAATGCGGGTTTTCTGCGAGGAAGTCCGAAGAAAAGTAGAACGCACGCGCCTTATATTCATTTTTCCTGACTTGAAATTAGCACCATCGGAAACCCCAAATCGAATATTTGTGACAAAAATTCGAGAAAGTAATGATTTACAGTACACATTACTTGAGAAAAACAGTTACAATCAAAAAAAATGACTTTTGAAATCAACGCTATCGATTATCTGGGTTCGAAACTTGCTTGCAAGAAAAATAATATTTTTCAGTTTCCTCAATGGTCGTTTTCCTCACAAGGAAAGTACTTTTATGGGGGCTCCTACTTTTAGACGGGCCATATCTCAAAAATCCGAAAAGTTATGCTGATCAAGTATATGTAAAAATTAGCTGCCCAATTTCGGGTTACTAACTAGGGACGTGTACAAACGAACTCTCCCCAAATGACAAGTGTTATGCATCATTGGAAAGCCCTTGAAAAATGGTGCAAGAGACCATTTTCATTTTTTGCAGAATGCCTCAGGGCAAAAGATATTTACTGGTTTTAAATGGCGGGCTCACACTTCCGGGAAACCATTTTGCGGGCAACCACTTTGCGGGCAGCCGACATTTGCGGCCAGCACCGGCATTTGCGGGCAGCCTGGGACATTTGCGGGAAACCGACACCTGATTATGAGGGTAACAGGGAGAAGGTAAAAAAATTACTATGATATTTTGGAAATTTGCCGACATTTGCGGGCAACCGGCAGTTGAGGATAACAAGGTGGAGGTGGAAAACTTACTGCGATATTTTGGAAGTTTTCCGACATTTCCGGACAGGCAATACTTGCGGGAAGCCAACATTTGTGGGCAACAGTTCCAAAAGTTCCAATACAATCTGTGTGATTGTTTTTTCCTGTTTCCCGCAAATGTCGGTTGCCCGTAAGTGTCGGCTGCCCGCAAATGTCGGCAAATTTCCAAAATATCGCAGTAATATTCCCATCTCCACCCTCTTACCCTCAGGTGCCGGTTGCCCATGTCGGTTGCCCGCAAATGTCCCAGGCTGCCCGCAAATGTTCCAGCTGCCCGCAAATGTGGCCCCTCAAACTTTTCCCGCAAAGTGGTTGCCCGCAAAAAATTTGCCCGCAAACTGGTTGCCCGCAAACTGGTTGCCCGCAAGTGTCGCGACGCCTTTTAAATACCCATAAGGTGAAAAAACACTTTTCACTTTTTTTAATGTTGAAAAACATGTAAGTTTGATAGTTTTAACCATAATCGACCGTCTTCCAGAAAAATTAAAACGTTTGCAAAAGTTTAACGAAAATATTTTCCTAACTGTAAGAAAGAATAAAACGAATTTTGCCCAAGCTGCGAGCCGAACCTGACTAGGTTTACCAGCCTGCTCGGCAACCACTGCACTATTCAAGCAACCCTCTACTAGGCTTTTTTCCTGCCCAAGAGAAAGAAAGATTTTTGTTGCAAAATGACCTAAAAATTATATAATTAAATTACAGTATGTTAAATAATACAATTTACAGCATTTTCATTTTTTGGCATTCTGCAAAAAATGAAAATGGTGTCTTGTACCATTTTTCAAGGGCTCTTCAATGACGTACGTCACTTATCATTTGGTGAGGGTTCGTTTGTACACTTCCCTGGTAAGACTTATTTACATATTACGTCTTGGAAACACAAGAAACATCGTTTTAAGCTAAAATAAAATTTGTAAACCTGCGAAAAAATTAAAAGAGAGTTTTTTACAGATTGAAGCTTCTCATAACAAGGGCCGGACGTTTCGAAAAAACGACCAGCTCAGAATCTTTTGATATTTTGCATAGTTGTTGTACTACGATAGCTGAACGTCAGCGTGAAGTTTTAGTTTTGAAAATTACCGTATACGGGGATTACGGTAGGTACAATTTTCAGAAAGATTGGGTCCGTGCGTAAAAACTCCAAGGAGTAAAAGGGCGAAACTTCGCTGTTTTACGTTTTCGACCATGGGGAATATTTTCATAATTGACACTTTCGCCGTAGGATGTAGCCTTCGACTACTTTGAAAAATACCAAGGTACCATATTGAATATAACTTTTTGGGGCTTCGGTAGTTCAGCCCCCCCCACGAAAGGTAGTTCAAACCCCCACTGTTTTGCCCGTTTCACACCCCCACATAATGAACAAATTAGAATAATACAAAAAATGTAAGTGGGGGTTTGATCTACTACGTTGGGGGTTTGATCTAAAACGTAGGGGGCTTGACCTAAAACGTAGGGGGCTTGAACTAAAACGTAGGGGGCTTCATCTAAAACGTAAGGGGCTTGAACTAAAACGTAGGGGGCTTCATCTAAAACGTAAGGGGCTTGAACTAAAACGTAGGGGGCTTCATCTAAAACGTAAGGGGCTTGAACTAAAACGTAGGGGGCTTCATCTAAAACGTAAGGGGCTTGAACTAAAACGTAGGGGGCTTCATCTAAAACGTAAGGGGCTTGAACTAAAACGTAGGGGGCTTCATCTAAAACGTAGGGGGCTTGTGCTGGACCATACAACTTGGATTAATTCTTTGAAATAAATTCTGGGGTTCAGAATGGACGAGGGGGGTTGTACTGGGTCATGGGGGGCTAAACTGGACTGGGGGGCTGTACTACCTTAGCCCCAACTTTTTTGCAGAGAACTTGTCTCAACTTTTGAAACCTCTCAAAAATACTTTGACATGTATGTAACAACATATCAAAAATGCGCGAAAATAAAAGGGGTGGTTTTGGAGTTACGGTACTTTGATTGTGGCCCGGACGGTATATCAAAAAATAATTTTTTTTCAAAATCGGTGTAGAAATCTCGCCAAAATACGTTTTCGACCATGGAGAACATTTTTGTAATTAACAATTTTTCTGTAGGATGTCGTCTTCGACTACTTGAAAAATGACCAAGGTACCATGGTCAATATAACTTTTCGGCATTCTATTTGTCTCAACTTTTGAAACCTCTCAAAAATACTTTGACATGTATGTAAAAACATATCAAAAATGCACGAAAATAAAAGGGGTGGTTTTGGAGTTATGGTACTTTGAATGTAGCCGGTACCGTATTTTAATTTTTTCAAAATAGGTGTAGAACAGCCGCAAACCTTGCTAATGTACGGTTTCCACCATAAGGAACATTTTTGTAATTGACACTTTTTTTGTAGGATGCAGTCTTCAACCGGTATGAGAAATATCAAGATACCATGGTCAATATAACTTTTCGGCATTCTACTTGTCTCAACTTTTGAAACCTTTCAAAAACACCTTGACGTATGTGTAACAACATATCAAAAATTTAGAAAAATAAAAGGGGTGGTTTTGGAGTTATGGTACTTTGAATGTTGGACATACAGTACACCTCGATTTATTCTCGGCTCAACTTTACGTAGATTGTCTTAAAAACAAAATGCAATGTTTTATGTATGTTGTACGACCCTCAAAAACAATTTTCACTAGGAAATTCAGAAAATTTAGGCCTAAGCATACTGTAACATATCGTGCGCAGATAATTGGCTACTGTAACAGCAAGATCAGCGATTTCTTCAATTTTTTGTAACGATTACCACGGTCTAGAGTTGTGTGTGCCATACGGCAGTGGAATCTTCCAAATTCGGATGTCAGCATCACAACGAAAGTTCGGTGTACTGTATGATCAAGGTTAAAAGTACCATAACTCCAAAACCACCCCTTTTATTTTCCTAAATTTTTGATATGTTGTTACACATACGTCAAGGTGTTTTTGAAAGGTTTCAAAAGTTGAGACAAGTAGAATGCCGAAAAGTTATATTGACCATGGTATCTTGATATTTCTCATACCGGTTGAAGACTGCATCCTACAAAAAAAGTGTCAATTACAAAAATGTTCCTTATGGTGGAAAACGTACATTAGCAAGGTTTGCGGCTGTTCTACACCTATTTTGAAAAAATTAAAATACGGTACCGGCTACATTCAAAGTACCATAACTCCAAAACCACCCCTTTTATTTTCGTGCACTTTTGATATGTTGTTACATACATGTCAAAGTATTTTTGAGAGGTTTCAAAAGTTGAGACAAATAGAATGCCGAAAAGTTATATTGACCATGGTACCTTGGTCATTTTTCAAGTAGTCGAAGACGACATCCTACAGAAAAATTGTTAATTACAAAAATGTTATCCATGGTCGAAAACGTATTTTGGCGAGATTTCTACACCGATTTTGAAAAAAATTATTTTTTGATATACCGTCCGGGCCACAATCAAAGTACCGTAACTCCAAAACCACCCCTTTTTCGCGCATTTTTGATATGTTGTTACATACATGTCAAAGTATTTTTGAGAGGTTTCAAAAGTTGAGATAAGTTCTCTGCAAAAAAGTTATATTCAATATGGTACCTTGGTATTTTTCAAAGTAGTCGAAGGCTACATCCTACGGCGAAAGTGTCAATTATGAAAATATTCCCCATGGTCGAAAACGTAAAACAGCGAAGTTTCGCCCTTTTACTCTTTGGAGTTTTTACGCACGGACCCAATCATTCTGAAAATTGTACCTACCGTAATTCCCGTATACGGTAATTTTCAAAACTAAAACTTTTAATCAGCACGTTTTTTCGGATTTTTTGAGATATGTATGTCCCGTCGAAAAGTAGGAGTCCCCATAAAAGTACTTTCCTTGTCAATTGACGACGTTCCAGTTTGAAAACATTTTGGATAACAAAATATTTTCAAAATGGATTGCTCACGACCTAGATCGAGAGCTTGGCTATTGATGACCTATCCTCCGATGTGAACACGGAGTACCCTAACCCCTTTCGCTAGCTGGTCAAACAATTTTGCAATATTGGAATATTGGGCCGACACGGTCTGCCCAAATGACCGACAACCAAAATTTTTTTTACCATTTCCTAAGATTTCGAGCGGAACCAAGTTTGTTTTGTAGCTCAGGTATCCAACCAAACCAAAGATCGTGGACAATTGTATTGCTGTAAGGAAGAAATGGCCAATGATGATGAAAATAGAATCTCTGGAATTATCTTATAAGTAATCCACTACAATTTTTAACGGTTAGCTGTAAATCAACTAACCTGACCACATTATTCGTCCTCTTGTTATAGGACCCTATTGTAATAAAAACTCCGAAACCCACACCACTGGCAACGATTGCTTGTTCGACAGCCAACTTCCAGACATTGTAATCAGCCAGTCTGTTCCAATCGGTAATGTAATACAACCTTTCAAACATAGGGATGGCCCCGTTCAGGAATAGAATTCTGGCCAAAAGAATCAAGATTAAGCAAAGAGGCGTCATGAACGTGAATACTGTCACTTTGCCAAGCCATCGGACTCCAAAACAGATGGCCGAGAAGACCAAAATCCACACAATTCCTTGAGCAATCAGCAGATATAACTGGATCTGGCCGATCTCAATGATACTATTGCTGGGATTCTCCAAAGCTCCCATAAAGTGAACCAAAGCAGACGACTCCCTGAGGGTAGACAATCGAACAGTCTGTCCAAAATCAGTTGATGCATTTGCAATTACTGTAGGTTCAATGCATGGCGTTGCCTGTAATTCAGGGAAGTTCTGGCAATTGATCCAAGGGAGGCCCGGTCGCTCATCCAAGACCGTCCAAAACAAATGGAACAGGTAAAGTAATAACCAAGCCAGGTATCTTGCAAAACAAACAACCGTGATAAAAGATACGAATATCTGGGAAACGCCGACGCCCTTGAATATAGGGCAGATGTTATAAAGGGCTTGAACTGGACCTCGTCCGGTAAGCTGACCTATTGATAACTCGAGGAGAACGATCGGAAGAACCACCGCCAGAATTGCGGCGGAATAAGCAGCCACGAAGGCAACTAGAATTATAAAAGGTATATTAATTGTAAACATTAAAATTTTCGTATAAGGAAGTACCACCAAACATTAATGATGCATAAAATGTAAAAATATACTTACGTCCTCCGTTATCAAGAATCAATCTAGGCAGATTGAGAAGATTTGTGGTGGCAAACAAGTAGGACAACCCCACTAACATAAACTCGGCCTTGAAGGACCAGAGGTCTCGCCATTCCTCGACTATCGATGACATCTTGATGTTGGAAACTGAACGATCTTCAAACCACATGGTTCAAAGCGACTTCACATGAATAAATTCATGGGTTGCTGCGCCATAGAAATATACTACGCTTAAAAACAAACTCTACTCACATCAGAAAGGAACACGGTTTAATTAAAGGAACACGCAAAAAAGTTCAACAATTAACTCCATTTAAGGACGGAGGATAACTTGGTCTACTGGAAGTGACATCGAATGATTAAAAATGGTTATTCCATCAGTCAGTCTCATCATGGTCGAGCAGCATGACATCCCCGAATAAACAAGGTCTGGGGGAAGGGAATAAAAAGTAAGTCGAGCCGCTTACCCTCCAATCTCCTTTCCCTGCCTCTCTTCTTTGCATTCTTTATGGGAAATGCATTGCATTTGCACTACCGACCTGTCAGGGATATGTTTGCGCAATGGAAATAAAATTGAAAGAGTCCACTACGTGAGCCGCACTTTACCAACAAGTGCCCCGCACCCCTTTCATTTGCGCGCTCTTCCTTTCGGATGGCCTTTTCAAATCTCCAAATTGTCGGATCCGGAAAAAGAAACCCCCAAGTAAAGAGAAGTCAGGTGAAATATGGCGGGGGAACTCGGATTACCCAGTCCACTTGTTTACAAATACTATGGGGGAAGGAGTAAACAGCTATCTTTCCGCCTCAAAAAACTCTAAAAGGATTTTTTTCACCTTAAAACACGGTCTCCCCTTGTGAAAACTCTTCCAAATTGAAGCCAAATGTATGGGAAATCAGCGGATGTCGACAATATGCGAAAAGAGAATCGCAAAATTAATATGTCGTAAAGAATCGTTGGTTGGGGACAATTAGAAAAGAGACAATGCAATCGAATTATGCCGCAGGGCAAGATTTTGTGTGGCCCATTCGTGGTCGACTGCATTCTCACGCCGTCCGCAAACTCGCCTCAGGGTCCCTGGTTGCGCGTTCATTTCGCGTAAACAAAAAATCTCCTCGCTCTTTCCCAAATTTATTTTAAACAAAGGTTCGGTTACCTTGGTAGCGATGGGTAATTGAAGCCCCTGAATCGCTTATGAGTCAGAGAATGACCGGAATAAAGTCTGTTTTGAAAGTAATAACGCATATAGGCATCAGTTGTCAAATCATTAAATTAGTCACGCGGAAAGAGAAACATGGGTGGGGGGAGGTGGTGGACCAAAATAATAACCAACTGAAGTCCTTGTCACAAAAAAGTATCATGGACTCTTAAGGAAGGCACAAAAAAGGTCCGCGGCCCAAAATAGGTTTTTAGCAAATGGAAGAGAGGTTGGCAAAAGCCCAATACAAGTCCTGGTCATAAGAATGAAGGGGGTTCGCGGACTTGCGCCGTCATCTTGAAGGAAGAAAGTGCCGCAATCGGGCAGACCAGCCTCCAAATGAGAGGGAACAACTGGCTGCCACTGGCCCGCATTAGTCTTGGCCATTCTATTAATTCTGACCGGGAGCCACCTTAATCCGGCAATCCACCTTGACCGGCAGGCCATTAATCCACTTGTTTATTTATATCATGATGCAACCAGGTCGCTGAGAGATCTCGAGCTCGGTCTCATAGGGGTCAGGCCGGCAGCGAATGCAGGCCCCGACTCGCGCACTACCCATTTCTGAACTCATTAAGCGGACGACATCTGCACGCGAGAAAATGGAAACAGTCACCGTGGATGCTTGTTTTATTTGTCGCAGTACCTCTTTTTTTATCTTCAATTGGCTATGACCGCAAGACGCGGAGAGGGCAAAGGAAGTTGAAAGAATAAATAAACGACTAAGGGAATTGACTCGAACGAGACCTAACGGGCTAGTGATTGGGTTAGCTGAGGAGAAATGGCGGTCCAGAGAAAGACTTTGCTGACCGAGATGAGTCGCTAAAGTACCACAATAAACAATTTATGAACATAAGTCCCGATCGAGAACGACCCGACAAAAACGAGAAAACTAACAATAACCGCGTGTGAAAAAAGGTATACACATATATAAATGCCTAGTGGAATCTACCTTTAATAAATCGGTACATGCCATTTGAATGAAACAAAAATCAACCGCAGAAGGCAGGGGGCGAACAAAAATTATCACAGTTAGATGAAGAGACAAACAAATGGCCAGACCGAATGACAAGGATAAGGTCAAAAACATTATTAATGCATAAAGCCTGCTCAACCGCCTACAATAAACCCGGTGATAAACACAAAGACTAAATGTATTGTAAATGCAACGAACAACTCGTGAGTGACTAAGAAGCGAGCACTAAGATAGCATCGGTACTTGAAGAGATCGATTCACAGGGCACAGCAGTTTGATTGGATTCAGCCTCTGCAGTGAGGTCGAGCTGTCATCTACAGGTCCTGCCATGGATGGACGCGTATTCAGGGTTCGTTGGACTGAAATTAAAGAGAACTTGACGGCGCTTCAACCCGGCCTACTTGATCAGAAGAGAGAGAACTCCGCTCAGACGAATGCTGCAAGAGACCGGCCGAGTCAGCCAATGATGTTTGTTGCACCATCGTGGCGGGAGGGATCTGGGACGTCTGCTGATGATGAATACTCAACCCAGATGCACCCAGAACATTCCCCGCATTTGTGTGAGTGGCCTCGTGGCCCATTTGTTGAGAACGTTGTCGAAAAGCCCGGCCACAAAATTGGCAGGCAAACGGTTTCTGTCCTAAAAGACATCATGAATTTAAAGGCATGACAAAGTGTACAAGTTAATAGTGCACTCTTATACTATACTTGCCTGTGTGAATTCTCTCGTGCTGATCTAAATGGGACTTCTGATTGAACCTTTTTGGACAGTAATGGCAATGGTAAGGACGTTCTTGAAGGTGGATTCTATTGTGCTGTTGCAGTCCCCCACGGGCTTTGAATCTTTTTCCGCATTGTGGACATTCGTGGGATCTGACAAGTCGGCATTCTTCCATATGCATACGTAACTGGAAGCAGTTTAAATAAAGATAACGAATACTTACTGCATTTTGCTCCGTAAACTTTTTGGGACAAAAATTACATTTGAACATGGAGTCATTGGCAGATGACCGATGTCTTGTTCTCGCACTGGACGAGCTGGACCCTCCATTGGACTGGGCACTTGGATTAGAGTTAGATCCGTCAGTCTGAGGTTGAACATGGCTACTTAATCCGTTAACATTATTCTGCATGTGGCTAAGTAGTGTTCCTCCGTTGTTTGTGGCTGAGCTAGATGCTACTGCTGCTACGACGTGATGCCCGTTGAATGGAAGGGCAGACAGATTCCCACCGTTTGTACCCAGATGGGCAGTATTGGAAAGACTCACGTTCTGTAGATGTCCATTTATGTGGCTCATATTTAGGATGTTGCTGACATCAAGTTGCTCTAAAACAAGTGTTTAATGGCAATAAAAATACTTTAAAAAAAACAAAAATACAACTTCTAAAAGAGGTTTTCGGAACGGATTCATGTATTTAGACCACAGAGCCCAAAGATTTAGAATTAAAGACAGACTACTACAAGTTGAGCAAGCTAACCGTGTATGTTGGAAAATGCTAGGTCGACGCCATGTAGAAGGTTATTGTTGATGTGGTGATCAGTTGGTTGAGATATCAATGGCTGCAGATAAGCAGCATGAATCTTTGGTTGCGAAGCACTGGTCGTTATTAAAAAATGATGGCCGTTGGCGGAACCAGAAGTGGCAGCGGATGCATTGATCCGGCTACTGAAAGGTGGACTACTTAGAATTTGGCAGTTCAATTTACCCATCATCGGCTCCATTTCCAAAGGTTGAAGCCATTGTGTTTTGATGACTGATCTCAAGCATATGATGAGATGAGCCCTCGTCCTCCGGAAATTCTTTCTTTCCGATACGATTGAAATCCTTTGTGATGAGGTTAGCGATCATGTCCAACTCCTACAAGTCCACCATTTCAACATTGTGGCTACCTTAACTTTTTAAGCTGAGATGTAGCAAGCCTTTTAAATGAAAAAAAACGATTACAATTTACGCAACCAACATCCCCCGATGATAACTTTAAAACACTTGGGTTACTGTAGGTGTAAATGCTTGAAGCCGTTCCGTTAATGTAGACAGACAAAGGCCGAGACGATCAGAGGAGGTATGATTAGTGCATACTGCAGGCAAAATAAGCGATTTTACAGCGATAGCGGTGAACGTAACCATACCATAATCGATATAAATCATTCGCCGCAATGATCAATGGCCTCACCACATTGGCCTGGCCTAGCTCCTGCTGATACTACTCTTAGGCTGGCGCCGGACGGCGAACTCCTTGCGAACACGGACTGACCGACGCTAAATCAATAAACCCGTTCTTGGTCTCTTCAGAACAAAAAGAAACAGCGCGCCTCTTGCAAAAAACCGGTGGTGGTGTTCCTTTTGCGAAGATTGGGCTGTTCAACCCCGACTTACTAAGAAAGATAAGCTACTACTACAAGTACAGCGAAGGGGATTGGTTGACGGATCTCTCAGTAAAATACTTACAATTTATTTAACAGCCAATTAAATTTTTTTTCCAAAAATTAAAACAACAAGTGAAATGGGGAGCCCCTGTAATCTCTGTTTCATCTAATCCTATGATCCCACTCTGGGTTCACATTCAAAGATTTTCGTTGACAGTGGAATCACTGGAATCCCTTTATCCTAAAGTGCAAAGGGACAAAGACGTTAAACCAACGAGATACACCCGCGGAAATACCACCGATACGATTACAAAAGTTTAAAGAGTAGGGCGAGAAGATCAAGAAGGTCGACTAAATGCCCCGGGAATGGAACAAATGCAACTACTGGAATTACGCGAACGGGGAAAGGGCGAACACAAAGCCGACTCAGGACGAACGGCCCCACGGGGACGCGGCAAGGCAGCCGAGACGGGCATCGGATAAGAGAGTTGTGGTCCCATCGGTCGAGGCGGGAAGACCGGCCGGCCAAGAGCGGACAGGAGCGGAGAAAAAGGACGCTGCAACGTCTCCTGCACTTCTATCGGGGCAGAAAAAGGAACGCCGGGGAGAACGTCAGCCGTCTACACTCTCCTTTCGAAAGATGCACTCTGCGGAGGTCTCGGAAGAGACGAAACATTCGGAAACTCCCCTCAGGCAGCGACGAACCATTCTCTCCCGAAATTTTCGGGGAGAAAAAGAACGCGGAGGACGGGGCAGAGAAACAGAAAACCTCCCAATGTGCTGGCGAATGAACACAGGACGTTCAACTTTTTCAATACTTGTCAACTAAATATTGGAAACGATTCATGACAGCTCTGTGAATCTGACCAGCAGCTCTCTTTTCTGTTCAAAATCAAGTGTGAAACAATTTTTCACTCGCAGAAAATCGTATTCGTGTGCTAGTAACCATGCTACGACAACTCTGAAGTCAGGTTTTCGGGCCATCACAATTAGCGCTTATTATAAATGATGTTAGAAAAGTGTACAATGTAGTTGTGAAGGTGTAATTGTAACTCTAAAGTGTAAAATCATGCGAGTAAATTATAAAATGCGCAATTGGTTCTGGAAAATCCATTTTAAACATTTTACTGTTACACTTTTCTCTTTACAATCACTATATACACTTTTTTAACATCATTGGGCAGAGTATTAAACGCTAACCCTGATGGACGCCTTGCGGGCCCCGAATGCCTATACGTGAGGTTTCCTTGAGAGTTTGAAGACTTACGTTAGACATTGGAATGAGAATTATGTAACTATTTATTATGAAACAAACAACTTTGGCTTGGGATAAAAAGTCAGGGAATCTAAAACAATGTCGTTATCTCCAATGCGACATTTAAAGGAATGACAATGTTTGAAAGACAAAAATAAAACAAGTAGCCAGTCCTTACCGATTATAAGATGATTCGACTCTCTAAACTGATTGCGGGGACCTCGAACACCGTAGTCCCGGGAGAATGTAAATCTCGGATTTCTTAATCTGGAAGTGACCGCTGTATCGGCCGAATGGTAGGTGCCAAAAGAAACATAGACACACGCACTGGCACTCAAATACTCTCAAAAAAAAAAAACTCTGTCCTTTACCTCCAAAGTCCAGCCGAGTCTCACTTCCAAGACATTTAATGCCGCAAAGCTAAACTGGATTACAAGGAAAAAATAGAATTTAGTCAACCAGAGTTGCAACTATGCAATGACAGAGTTGTTAACATGCGTATCTTTGTGTCGTCGTTCGTAGGCTTTCCATACGGATGGCTTAATTCTTTCAAAAGGATTTTCTTTCTCATCCAGGGATCGTTGGATGGTCTTGATGCATTTAAAGGCATTCCATTCCTCAGGGGTCACTCCTCCAACCTGAACTGCAAAGTTGACGTCGTCAGAGTCGAATATCCGATAGGATGGCGGGTTATCCTAAGCAACTTTCATCAATTCAATCTTCAGGCTTACCTTTTCGAATTGAGGTCTTTTAGTGTCGGGGGTAACGTATTTTCCTGTCTTCGCAAGGAATTCATGTCTGTCCATAATGTCATCAAGCGCCAAGTTCATCCAATTCAAACTGTCTGAGAGAGAATCCGACTCTATTTTCATGTGGAAGAAGATGTATTCGTACTTAAGTTCAAGTTCTTCAAATGATTGGAGAACTATCTCAGGCGATTGTATAAGCATTTTGGTTACCTAAGGAATCGTAAATTAGCACCGGTCCATAATGGGCAAATTTTGAGAAGTCGTTCGAATAAGGGGCGCAGCTGAGGAATTGGTCTGGGGGGGGGAGGTCCCCCCCCCCAGTTTTTAATTCATAGTTTTAAATATGTACCTGTTTGCGGCTGAAAAAATTTGATATATTTTCGATGAGCCGGGACATTTGTTCTGGTTGACTGGAAACCAAAACGGATGGCGCCTTTCGTACGATTCTTCCTAATTGAGGACCAGCCAGAATTCCAAAGTTTGTAAATACCGCCAATCGACACGACATTTCGCTTGGAACGACGTTAGATAAGTACTCGATGTTCCTGAAAAGGCTGCGGCTACCCTTCATTTGGGGCAGATCAGGTATCGGGTCGATAGTTATTTTTCTTGTAAAATAGGTTGACTGGCTAGCCAACGGGGGTTACTACGTGTTCACACTGGAGGATAGGTGAACACGTAGTAACCCCCGCTCATGAGCTCGCGACCTATATACATAGGTGGCCGAGGTCAAGCTAGATGTTCAAAATATTTTCAAAATAGCTAAACTAGATGACTAATCTGCGAGAATTACTTTGGGTATGCTTGGTCGTGACCTAGCTAGCTAGTTCAGGCAGTCCCTAAAATTATGAAATCCGTGTTTTTCGGTAAAAACAAGCTAGTTCATTACCTAGGTCGTGAGCTAGGTCAGGATTAATGTCCAAAGTCCTCTCAACTAGTTGATCCAGACGGTTTTGGCTTCGGTTAAATCAGAATATCACAACCATACTGACTATGGTCATGACTTAGATCGTATGCTTAGTGACGACGTAATGACCACCCCAGTTGATCGTTTTCGGGGAATTTTGGGTAACCATCTTGACATATGTTCATGATCTAGACCTTTTTGTCCTTAGCGGTTATGACTTCCAAAAAACGTTTTTTTTGGCTGTCATGCCAACTCATCGGTCAGCGATGCAAACAATTTTACTATATTGGTGATAAATATTGGGCCGATAATCAGAGATTGCCACGGTCAAAATTTCGGCTCCGGCTCTTAGCTCCCAGAGCCGAGGCCAAATTTGCATCTCCGGCTCCGTGTAAATTTTGAAAAGTTCTCCGGCTCCTGTGCAAAAAAATAAAAAAAAAATATTTTTCCAAAAATAAAAGCTATTAGTGCCAAAGATCATATAGCCAACGTTTTTGCAGCCAGGTTGTACGCAACACATCCTCCCCAGTATTTTTCAAGCAATTTGATCACAAAATTTCTACTTTTCTAAACGCTGAGAAGCCTGGATCCGACTTTGGGCTCAGGAGCCAAGAGCCGGCTCCGGAGCCGTGGCAACCTTTGCCGATAATACCCGATCTGCCCAAATGCAAGGTTGCGGAAAAGGCGTATGATTCGCTAAATTGAACGTACTGTGAGTAGAAACGTAGCGCCGACTCAAAGGTGAAAGAGCAGTAGCCGACCAGAATATTCAAGATTTGGACAACTTCGCCCCCATTTGCAGCAATTTTCTTAAAAATCTCCGGATCCGACACCAGAGCATCACGCAGGAATTCCACTTTGACTCCTAAAAAATCCTTAATCAACATGCTGTCCATACCTTCCAAATTCAATGCCTTCAACGGTTCCAAAATCTTGTTTGTAGCGAACTCGTCTGCTAAAGGGAGAAAAAATCTTGATCCAGCATCATTGTGTTTCTTCACAATATCACTTAGGAATTGACGATCAATACGACCGGAACTTTGGTATCTAACCGACCACAAATTTGACAACACAAGTACTCTACGGCTCATTGCTGGAAATTTTTTTAAACATAACAACATTATATAATAGTCTCCTTACTTTAATATCGTGAATAACGAAATGTACCCGTGGTACCATTTCATTTTAAGCTATAGTGTAACTATCCTCCCTCAATCTTTGATTTCGGCCTATCACGAATAAAATTAAAATTTCTTCCCAAACGCAATTTTAGTCTGAACTAGCTTGTAAACGCCCACAAATTGGGCACTTATATTCTCCCCCTATAGAAAAATTTTGGTAACAAAAGTAATAAACTTCGAACGAAAAAACTTAATCTAACTTAAAATTTGGAAAGAGTGAGGGACATTTTCCGTACGGTACTGTAACCTTCAACATACCATATCGATTACTGGCATAAATTGGAAAGAGTGTAACCAGCATAAGAAGAATATTATATATCTGCTAAATAAGAAGAAATATATATCCCCCTAAAATTACCGTAATCCCAGATTTTCTCAAAAGCATATATTTTTATTTTCGTGATTTTTTTGCTAAAATACTCCCCTGTCTATTCTGAGTAAATTTCCAGTCCCAAAAGTAAATTCCCGTAGACTGAAGAAATAATAAACGAAACAACGCAATATACTCAACTCGGAAAATTTGTAGTAGTTATTTATTATGACAAAGTGAGACCGACTAGAATCCGTAAAATGCAATAATAAAGCAAGTGAAAAAAGTAAATGAGATTATTATAACAGTTGACTAAGCCATTCTTATTTGACAATCACCATTCTGGGTAATGTAACGAACCCATGGGAGAGCTTGGTACCCACTTTTCTCAATGATCTTGAGATAACGTACCTGAAATCAAGTTATTTCTTCCGCATGAACAGCTATACCTGAATTCCGGATGTTGTAAAATACGGAATCTCAAAGCGTATTTTCATAGGTCGCCTGCCCTCGGCTTCATCCCCCACCACGGACGGCAGTCGGAACTGGGCTCGCATCAGATACTCTTTGCCTCCGGGGAAACTTTTTATATTCCATACAAATGCATTGTCTTCCGGGACGTACTTTGCTGATCCTATGGCTGCTTTGAACTTCGGAGTGTCCGCGTCACGTGGCACCGGAATAACCACCTCGACATTATTAGCCGTGGACCGTCGCTTGAATTGAGATTTGGCCTGAAATGGCGAATAAAATGAAAGCACTCCGTTACGAAAGTATACCTACCCCCTGGAAAATTGCTGTATCTAGGGTTTGGTAAGAGTTGTCGAAAAAAAGTTTGGGTCGGTTTGGCAACTATTTTAATGCTTCTGCCCGTTTTAACCCTTTCCGGACGAGTCGGCACCTCCATGCAGCAATGGAAGAGGTTACCTAGTGAGTAATAATATAATAGTGGTTCAGCCCATCGAAGCTTTATTTGGGACTTATGACAAAAAATGTCCTAAAAAATACCCCCAGTTGACATAACCCTTATTACTGTTTTTTAATGACCTGTAAATTAGAAACTACCCCAAGTTAAAGTCTAGGAGTCCTACTACTGTTACGAACTGTCCAAGTCGGATTTAGTTATCGACTTTTGGAAATTGAATTTTAAATTTCGACCAATTTTTGCCCTGAAATCTAGTATATCTTCCGCCGGAACCAACCATTCTGGTCCAGATGTGGTTTTTCTGAATCTGTTGTGATGCTTGCTTCTTCCTAGAATGCTCTCACGAATGGAATTAGCAGTTTTTCGATAGCTCTTACCAAACCTTAGATCCTGCAAGTATGTACAAGTGTATGTACAACTTTAGGATACTTGAAGGTTCAGTTGTTAAGATGCAAAAGTAGTAATTTTACCTTAATCATAAATTCAATCCGTGAATGCGAAAACTTCTCCACGACTGTCTCTACCCATATCAACGGTTTTACAACCGTTGTGAGTCGATAATTCATTAACTCGAATTCGCCATCCGGAGGAATAAAACTTATCGTACGATCGTTTTCAAATCTGGAGAGGCGAACGCACTGATGAAACTTAACATCTTCCAATTCTACGGCTTTGTTTTTGCCACCTAAAATATTAAATTAATATCGGCATAACTTACGTCCTGAGTTCTCGAACTGTACCTTGTCGTTAAGTCCGAGTCGAAGTTCAGGCATTCCGGACAAATAAACCCTCATTTTCACAGAACCAACAATCTCGCTTTGCAGAACGGTCCCGTTTGCATTAGCCTAAGACGAGAATATAGACTATAAAAAAATACCCCACCAGCATATTAACAGATTCAATGACATCAAGAAACACTTCGTTCTTCCGGTATCTAATGCCCTCTGATCTCCAAGATACTGCATTCGTAACCGCCATCGGAGGTCTGGGGGCTTCTAATTTGTGGCCTTCTTGAGTAATATATCTGGAATAAAGCCCCTATAAAAATTTAAAATGTCACTTACTCTCTCAAAATTCTGGCCTCAGTGGTCTGTGGATATCCAAAATCCATAATTTCGTCCATCAATTCATAAATTATGACGAAATTATCGCGAATTGACTCTTCTTCGACATCTTTGAAGTATTCACAGAACACGCTGACCATCTTATACAAAAATGATTGAACCAGAGCAATATTTACGTTTTTTTGGGATATGGCCACAACTAAACCATTAAGATTTTTTTCTATCAGCACCCACCATAAATATTGTTGTACTTGATGAATGCAAACGTGATGTCCTCATGGTTAATAATTGGAGTTAGTGTGCCTTCCTCTTCCATGTCGACCAATATGGGTATAAACTTATCAATTACATTCATATCAATATCCCCACGATAATTTCTAGATATAATTACCTGAAAAATTTTAATGATATAATATAAGAAAATTGAGGCCACCCATATCATACCCACCTTTCCTTTCAAATCCAAAATAAATATAGCACTACAAGCCATCGCCGTCTGTAGTAATTATGCCTTTATTGTAGAAAACTAATATTATAATCGGAGCAAAAAAACTCCAGATTTTTTAGATATATTTTTGCTAAGAGAGCGCCTTACGCGTCTATTGCGCTTGCAGCTTGCGCCCGATACTCCGGAAATTCGAAAATAGGTTTTGAATGAAGAAAACTGTTACAAATCCAAATAAGGCCTAGGCCCTACTACTAGGCCTCGTTTGGACGCCGAATGGCCAAAAATACACTGCAACTCAAACCTTACAGGCTCCAAAAAGCTCAGCGACTCACGGAAGACGGCAAGCTAGTATGGCTCGAAAGATGTCGGAAAATCCAGCGTGATAGGTTTCGCTAAGAAACTTCTTTACGTATTTTCCGATCCCGTGTTAGACCGAATGTTTTCACTTTTTTACATTGATAAATTTATTAACAACCAAATAAAACCTTGAGATTGGCATCATGTAGATAAGCATTGAACAATAATAGCAATATTAGTCTATATACTTGCTGGTGAAAACAATGTCGGTCGTTACAAAGTAATCAAAATTGAGAATACCTATGGGAAAGACGAAAAAGGCAAAGAAAACCCAGCTTAGAATTCCGGCAACTTGTCCGTATTATATAATCGAATAATATTTTTCAGCCGTTAATCACGGGGCTGAACATGATATGGTAATATATTTCAAGTATGTGGACGTAATTGGGGAAGATTCTACGGGGTTGGCAGGAGAAGAGATATCTTTCGTTTAGACAGTTAACAATTACAACATGGCACAATAATTTCTGATTCGATGTCGGGTTCGTCTTAAAGGCGCATCGGCGCGCGACCGGCGGTGATGGCCAGGTTCAAGAAGTCGGGTTTCCAATGGGACAACACGTGGAGTGGTCGCGGGGAACACTTCCAAATCATGCTTTTCGTCGCCAATGTAGGACAGTTCGTCCAGGAGTCGGACGATTGGGACTTCGTCGAATTGGGTGTATCTTATGCTAGGTCCGGGGTTTCCATCACGATGAACGTCGTGAAATTCGATGTAATCAGTCCAACTTCTTTCGGGATAATAACCGCGTAAAATCGATTCGCGGTCGTATAGATTAGATCTGTATGACTTGTAAGTGTGTTTTGACGCACTTCTTGACGATCTTAAATTACAGTTTGAGTACCCGGAGGGATCTGTTTGAATCCATCTGTCAGACTGAAGTGGACCTTGGGACCGACTTCGGTATGTTTTATAACGGCGTTCCACATCGGCATGTCTCGGCATGTACCTTCTGCTATTTGGAGTAGATTGTCGTATTGGAGAATTAGCCCTCGGCGAGAAGGTAGTGCAGTCACCTACCGGCGAACCATAATTGTAAACAATAACATCCTCTGTATACTTTTGGTGTTTATTCCTGTACTCCCTTTCCATAACTACTTTTCTCGTATACGAGATCGTTGTTTTTTCAGTAATTGTAGTCCATCCAGTTACCCGTCTCGATTCCGACAGTGAACGTCCGGTTGACAAGTATTTACTACCATAGGAGGTCCTGTAGAAACTGTCGCCTCCATGCTTGTACTTCGCTTCGTTTACCTCCAGATAAGATGGCATCGAGAGTTCTCTCCTTGGGGGTAGTGATTCTAAGTTCGAGTCAACTCTGTACCGCGATTTCCTGATTGGACTGACAGCGGTCGTATGGTCAATGATAACGCGACCATCTTCCCTCCACTCTGTTCGCGTTGATGACTGTGGGCCGAGAACAACTGTATGCGTTTTGTCTTTGGTACCATTCTTTTCGTCCAGGACTAGCCTTACTGTATTTCCGTCGGTTATGAATTCCCTCTTTGCTCCGGTAGCGACAAAGACATCTACTGGATATTGCCGCATTTCCTTTTCTTTTCGTAAGGATTTTAGAGGGGCCTCATGATACCGTAAATTCAGCTCATCGCGTTCCCATCCTGTGATTTTTGATTTCCATACCTTCTCAGATACATATTCCTTTTCAGTGGAAACACTGTATTCGCCCCCGACTAATTCATCTGTATGGAAAACCAACCTTGGTGTCGGTTTTGGAAACTCGTTTCTTACAGAGAGATGTTTGGGCTCCTCAATGTCACTGCGACCAGAATGGAACACAGAAACGTGGTGTTCGAGAGGTAGGCCATCGACTTCACCTTGACGCCTGGTTTCATCAACAGGTCCGCTGTAGACCTCGGTTGTAGGATAGTCTTCGTGAGCTGGTGTTCTCTTGAACATGCCAACGATTTTTCCAATGGTATCGGTCTTTTCTTTGGCTGGTTCTGGCACTGGCTCGGCATGCTTGGGCTCCTCAATGTCACTGCGACCAGAATGGTACACAGAAACGTGGTGTTCGAGAGGTAGGCCATCAAGTTCGTCCTGGCGCCTGGTTTCATCAACAGGTCCGCTGTAGACCTCGGTTGTAGGATAGTCTTCGTGAGCTGGTGTTCTCTTGAACATGCCAACGATCTTGCCGATCTTGTCGGTCTTTTCTTTGGCTGGCTCTGGCACTGGTTCGGCATGCTTGAGCTCCTCAATGTCACTGCGACCAGAATGGTACACAGAGACGTGGTGTTCGAGAGGTAGGCCATCGACTTCACCTTGACGCCTGGTTTCATCAACAGGTCCGCTGTAGACCTCGGTTGTAGGATAGTCTTCGTGAGCTGGTGTTCTCTTGAACATGCCAACGATTTTTCCAATGGTATCGGTCTTTTCTTTGGCTGGTTCTGGCACTGGCTCGGCATGCTTGGGCTCCTCAATGTCACTGCGACCAGAATGGTACACAGAAACGTGGTGTTCGAGAGGTAGGCCATCGACTTCACCTTGACGCCTGGTTTCATCAACAGGTCCGCTGTAGACCTCGGTTGTAGGATAGTCTTCGTGAGCTGGTGTTCTCTTGAACATGCCAACGATTTTTCCAATGGTATCGGTCTTTTCTTTGGCTGGTTCTGGCACTGGCTCGGCATGCTTGGGCTCCTCAATGTCACTGCGACCAGAATGGTACACAGAAACGTGGTGTTTGAGAGGTAGGCCATCGACTTCACCTTGACGCCTGGTTTCATCAACAGGTCCGCTGTAGACCTCGGTTGTAGGATAGTCTTCGTGAGCTGGTGTTCTCTTGAACATGCCAACGATTTTTCCAATGGTATCGGTCTTTTCTTTGGCTGGTTCTGGCACTGGCTCGGCATGCTTGGGCTCCTCAATGTCACTGCGACCAGAATGGTACACAGAAACGTGGTGTTCGAGAGGTAGGCCATCAACTTCGTCCTGGCGCCTGGCTTCATCAACAGGTCCGCTGTAGACCTCGGTTGTAGGATAGTCTTCGTGAGCTGGTGTTCTCTTGAACATGCCAACGATCTTGCCGATCTTGTCGGTCTTTTCTTTGGCTGGCTCTGGCACTGGTTCGGCATGCTTGAGCTCCTCAATGTCACTGCGACCAGAATGGTACACAGAAACGTGGTGTTCGAGAGGTAGGCCATCGACTTCACCTTGACGCCTGGTTTCATCAACTGGTCCGCTGTAGACCTCGGTTGCAGGATAGTCTTCGTGAGCTGGTGTTCTCTTGAACATGCCAACGATTTTTCCAATGGTATTGGTCTTTTCTTTGGCTGGTTCTGGCACTGGTTCGGCATGCTTGGGCTCCTCAATGTCACTGCGACCAGAATGGTACACAGAAACGTGGTGTTCGAGAGGTAGGCCATCGACTTCACCTTGACGCCTGGTTTCATCAACAGGTCCGCTGTAGACCTCGGTTGTAGGATAGTCTTCGTGAGCTGGTGTTCTCTTGAACATGCCAACGATTTTTCCAATGGTATCGGTCTTTTCTTTGGCTGGTTCTGGCACTGGCTCGGCATGCTTGGGCTCCTCAATGTCACTGCGACCAGAATGGTACACAGAAATGTGGTGTTCGAGAGGTAGGCCATCGACTTCACCTTGACGCCTGGTTTCATCAACAGGTCCGCTGTAGACCTCGGTTGTAGGATAGTCTTCGTGAGCTGGTGTTCTCTTGAACATGCCAACGATCTTGCCGATCTTGTCGGTCTTTTCTTTGGCTGGCTCTGGCACTGGTTCGGCATGCTTGAGCTCCTCAATGTCACTGCGACCAGAATGGTACACAGAAACGTGGTGTTCGAGAGGTAGGCCATCAACTTCGTCCTGGCGCCTGGTTTCATCAACAGGTCCGCTGTAGACCTCGGTTGTAGGATAGTCTTCGTGAGCTGGTGTTCTCTTGAACATGCCAACGATCTTGCCGATCTTGTCGGTCTTTTCTTTGGCTGGCTCTGGCACTGGTTCGGCATGCTTGAGCTCCTCAATGTCACTGCGACCAGAATGGTACACAGAAACGTGGTGTTCGAGAGGTAGGCCATCGACTTCACCTTGACGCCTGGTTTCATCAACAGGTCCGCTGTAGACCTCGGTTGTAGGATAGTCTTCGTGAGCTGGTGTTCTCTTGAACATGCCAACGATTTTTCCAATGGTATCGGTCTTTTCTTTGGCTGGCTCTGGCACTGGTTCGGCATGCTTGAGCTCCTCAATGTCACTGCGACCAGAATGGTACACAGAAACGTGGTGTTCGAGAGGTAGGCCATCGACTTCACCTTGACGCCTGGTTTCATCAACTGGTCCGCTGTAGACCTCGGTTGTAGGATAGTCTTCGTGAGCTGGTGTTCTCTTGAACATGCCAACGATCTTGCCGATCTTGTCGGTCTTTTCTTTGGCTGGTTCTGGCACAGGCTCGGCATGGTTGGGCTCCTCAATGTCACTGCGACCAGAATGGTACACAGAAACGTGGTGTTCGAGAGGTAGGCCATCGACTTCACCTTGACGCCTGGTTTCATCAACAGGTCCGCTGTAGACCTCGGTTGTAGGATAGTCTTCGTGAGCTGGTGTTCTCTTGAACATGCCAACGATTTTTCCAATGGTATCGGTCTTTTCTTTGGCTGGTTCTGGCACTGGCTCGGCATGCTTGGGCTCCTCAATGTCACTGCGACCAGAATGGTACACAGAAACGTGGTGTTTGAGAGGTAGGCCATCGACTTCACCTTGACGCCTGGTTTCATCAACAGGTCCGCTGTAGACCTCGGTTGTAGGATAGTCTTCGTGAGCTGGTGTTCTCTTGAACATGCCAACGATTTTTCCAATGGTATCGGTCTTTTCTTTGGCTGGTTCTGGCACTGGCTCGGCATGCTTGGGCTCCTCAATGTCACTGCGACCAGAATGGTACACAGAAACGTGGTGTTCGAGAGGTAGGCCATCAACTTCGTCCTGGCGCCTGGCTTCATCAACAGGTCCGCTGTAGACCTCGGTTGTAGGATAGTCTTCGTGAGCTGGTGTTCTCTTGAACATGCCAACGATCTTGCCGATCTTGTCGGTCTTTTCTTTGGCTGGCTCTGGCACTGGTTCGGCATGCTTGAGCTCCTCAATGTCACTGCGACCAGAATGGTACACAGAAACGTGGTGTTCGAGAGGTAGGCCATCGACTTCACCTTGACGCCTGGTTTCATCAACTGGTCCGCTGTAGACCTCGGTTGCAGGATAGTCTTCGTGAGCTGGTGTTCTCTTGAACATGCCAACGATTTTTCCAATGGTATTGGTCTTTTCTTTGGCTGGTTCTGGCACTGGTTCGGCATGCTTGGGCTCCTCAATGTCACTGCGACCAGAATGGTACACAGAAACGTGGTGTTCGAGAGGTAGGCCATCGACTTCACCTTGACGCCTGGTTTCATCAACAGGTCCGCTGTAGACCTCGGTTGTAGGATAGTCTTCGTGAGCTGGTGTTCTCTTGAACATGCCAACGATTTTTCCAATGGTATCGGTCTTTTCTTTGGCTGGTTCTGGCACTGGCTCGGCATGCTTGGGCTCCTCAATGTCACTGCGACCAGAATGGTACACAGAAACGTGGTGTTCGAGAGGTAGGCCATCGACTTCACCTTGACGCCTGGTTTCATCAACAGGTCCGCTGTAGACCTCGGTTGTAGGATAGTCTTCGTGAGCTGGTGTTCTCTTGAACATGCCAACGATCTTGCCGATCTTGTCGGTCTTTTCTTTGGCTGGCTCTGGCACTGGTTCGGCATGCTTGAGCTCCTCAATGTCACTGCGACCAGAATGGTACACAGAAACGTGGTGTTCGAGAGGTAGGCCATCAACTTCGTCCTGGCGCCTGGTTTCATCAACAGGTCCGCTGTAGACCTCGGTTGTAGGATAGTCTTCGTGAGCTGGTGTTCTCTTGAACATGCCAACGATCTTGCCGATCTTGTCGGTCTTTTCTTTGGCTGGCTCTGGCACTGGTTCGGCATGCTTGAGCTCCTCAATGTCACTGCGACCAGAATGGTACACAGAAACGTGGTGTTCGAGAGGTAGGCCATCGACTTCACCTTGACGCCTGGTTTCATCAACAGGTCCGCTGTAGACCTCGGTTGTAGGATAGTCTTCGTGAGCTGGTGTTCTCTTGAACATGCCAACGATCTTGCCGATCTTGTCGGTCTTTTCTTTGGCTGGTTCTGGCACAGGCTCGGCATGGTTGGGCTCCTCAATGTCACTGCGACCAGAATGGTACACAGAAACGTGGTGTTCGAGAGGTAGGCCATCGACTTCACCTTGACGCCTGGTTTCATCAACAGGTCCGCTGTAGACCTCGGTTGTAGGATAGTCTTCGTGAGCTGGTGTTCTCTTGAACATGCCAACGATTTTTCCAATGGTATCGGTCTTTTCTTTGGCTGGTTCTGGCACTGGCTCGGCATGCTTGGGCTCCTCAATGTCACTGCGACCAGAATGGTACACAGAAACGTGGTGTTCGAGAGGTAGGCCATCGACTTCACCTTGACGCCTGGTTTCATCAACAGGTCCGCTGTAGACCTCGGTTGTTGGATGGTCTTCGTGAGCTGGTGTTCTCTTGAACATGCCAACGATTTTTCCAATGGTATCGGTCTTTTCTTTGGCTGGCTCTGGCACTGGCTCGGCATGCTTGGGCTCCTCTATGTCACTGCGACCACAATGGTACACAGAAACGTGGTGTTCGAGAGGTAGGCCATCGACTTCACCTTGACGCCTGGTTTCATCAACAGGTCCGCTGTAGACCTCGGTTGTTGGATAGTCTTCGTGAGCTGGTGTTCTCTTGAACATGCCAACGATTTTTCCAATGGTATCGGTCTTTTCTTTGGCTGGTTCTGGCACTGGTTCGGAATGCTTGGGCTCCTCAATGTCACTGCGACCAGAATGGTACACAGAAACGTGGTGTTCGAGAGGTAGGCCATCGACTTCACCTTGACGCCTGGTTTCATCAACTGGTCCGCTGTAGACCTCGGTTGTAGGATAGTCTTCGTGAGCTGGTGTTCTCTTGAACATGCCAACGATCTTGCCGATCTTGTCGGTCTTTTCTTTGGCTGGCTCTGGGACTGGCTCGGCATGCTTGGGCTCCTCAATGTCACTGCGACCAGAATGGTACACAGAAACGTGGTGTTCGAGAGGTAGGCCATCGACTTCACCTTGACGCCTGGTTTCATCAACAGGTCCGCTGTAGACCTCGGTTGTAGGATAGTCTTCGTGAGCTGGTGTTCTCTTGAACATGCCAACGATCTTGCCGATCTTGTCGGTCTTTTCTTTGGCTGGTTCTGGCACAGGCTCGGCATGGTTGGGCTCCTCAATGTCACTGCGACCAGAATGGTACACAGAAACGTGGTGTTCGAGAGGTAGGCCATCGACTTCACCTTGACGCCTGGTTTCATCAACAGGTCCGCTGTAGACCTCGGTTGTAGGATAGTCTTCGTGAGCTGGTGTTCTCTTGAACATGCCAACGATCTTGCCGATCTTGTCGGTCTTTTCTTTGGCTGGTTCTGGCACAGGCTCGGCATGGTTGGGCTCCTCAATGTCACTGCGACCAGAATGGTACACAGAAACGTGGTGTTCGAGAGGTAGGCCATCGACTTCACCTTGACGCCTGGTTTCATCAACTGGTCCGCTGTAGACCTCGGTTGTAGGATAGTCTTCGTGAGCTGGTGTTCTCTTGAACATGCCAACGATCTTGCCGATCTTGTCGGTCTTTTCTTTGGCTGGCTCTGGGACTGGCTCGGCATGCTTGGGCTCCTCAATGTCACTGCGACCAGAATGGTACACAGAGACGTGGTGTTCGAGAGGTAGGCCATCGACTTCACCTTGACGCCTGGTTTCATCAACAGGTCCGCTGTAGACCTCGGTTGTTGGATAGTCTTCGTGAGCTGGTGTTCTCTTGAACATGCCAACGATTTTTCCAATGGTATCGGTCTTTTCTTTGGCTGGCTCTGGCACTGGCTCGGCATGCTTGGGCTCCTCTATGTCACTGCGACCCGAATGGTACACAGAAACGTGGTGTTCGAGAGGTAGGCCATCAACTTCGTCCTGGCGCCTGGTTTCATCAACAGGTCCGCTGTAGACCTCGGTTGTAGGATAGTCTTCGTGAGCTGGTGTTCTCTTGAACATGCCAACGATCTTGCCGATCTTGTCGGTCTTTTCTTTGGCTGGCTCTGGCACTGGCTCGGCATGCTTGGGCTCCTCAATGTCACTGCGACCAGAATGGTACACAGAGACGTGGTGTTCGAGAGGTAGGCCATCGACTTCACCTTGACGCCTGGTTTCATCAACAGGTCCGCTGTAGACCTCGGTTGTAGGATAGTCTTCGTGAGCTGGTGTTCTCTTGAACATGCCAACGATCTTGCCGATCTTGTCGGTCTTTTCTTTGGCTGGCTCTGGCACTGGCTCGGCATGCTTGGGCTCCTCAATGTCACTGCGACCAGAATGGTACACAGAAACGTGGTGTTCGAGAGGTAGGCCATCGACTTCACCTTGACGCCTGGTTTCATCAACAGGTCCGCTGTAGACCTCGGTTGTAGGATAGTCTTCGTGAGCTGGTGTTCTCTTGAACATGCCAACGATTTTTCCAATGGTATCGGTCTTTTCTTTGGCTGGTTCTGGCACTGGCTCGGCTTGCTTGGGCTCCTCAATGTCACTGCGACCCGAATGGTACACAGAAACGTGGTGTTCGAGAGGTAGGCCATCGACTTCACCTTGACGCCTGGTTTCATCAACAGGTCCGCTGTAGACCTCGGTTGTAGGATAGTCTTCGTGAGCTGGTGTTCTCTTGAACATGCCAACGATCTTGCCGATCTTGTCGGTCTTTTCTTTGGCTGGCTCTGGCACTGGCTCGGCATGCTTGGGCTCCTCTATGTCACTGCGACCCGAATGGTGCACAGAAACGTGGTGTTCGAGAGGTAGGCCATCGACTTCACCTTGACGCCTGGTTTCATCCACAGGTCCGCCGTAGACCTCGGTTGTAGGATAGTCTTCGTGAGCTGGTGTTCTCTTGAACATGCCAACGATTTTTCCAATGGTATCGGTCTTTTCTTTGGCTGGTTCTGGCACTGGCTCGGCATGCTTGGGCTCCTCAATGTCACTGCGACCAGAATGGTACACAGAAACGTGGTGTTCGAGAGGTAGGCCGTCAACTTCGTCCTGGCGCCTGGTTTCATCAACTGGTCCGCTGTAGACCTCGGTTGTTAGATAGTCTTCGTGAGCTGGTGTTCTCTTGAACATGCCAACGATCTTGCCGATCTTGTCGGTCTTTTCTTTGGCTGGCTCTGGCACTGGCTCGGCATGCTTGGGCTCCTCAATGTCACTGCGACCAGAATGGTACACAGAAACGTGGTGTTCGAGAGGCAGGCCATCGACTTCACCTTGACGCCTGGTTTCATCAACAGGTCCGCTGTAGACCTCGGTTGTAGGATAGTCTTCGTGAGCTGGCGTTCTCTTGAACATGCCAACGATTTTTCCAATGGTATCGGTCTTTTCTTTGGCTGGCTCTGGCACTGGCTCGGCATGCTTGGGCTCCTCAATGTCACTGCGACCAGAATGGTACACAGAAACGTGGTGTTCGAGAGGCAGGCCATCGACTTCATCTTGACGCCTGGTTTCATCAACAGGTCCGCTGTAGACCTCGGTTGTTGGATAGTCATCTTGAGCTGGTGTTCTCTTGAACATGCCAACGATCTTGCCGATCTTGTCGGTCTTTTCTTTGGCTGGTTCTGGCACTGGCTCGGCATGCTTGGGCTCCTCAATGTCACTGCGACCCGAATGGTACACAGAAACGTGGTGTTCGAGAGGTAGGCCATCGACTTCACCTTGACGCCTGGTTTCATCAACAGGTCCGCTGTAGAACTCGGTTGTAGGATAGTCTTCGTGAGCTGGTGTTCTCTTGAACATGCCAACGATCTTGCCGATCTTGTCGGTCTTTTCTTTGGCTGGCTCTGGCACTGGCTCGGCATGCTTGGGCTCCTCAATGTCACTGCGACCAGAATGGTACACAGAAACGTGGTGTTCGAGAGGCAGGCCATCGACTTCATCTTGACGCCTGGTTTCATCAACAGGTCCGCTGTAGACCTCGGTTGTTGGATAGTCATCTTGAGCTGGTGTTCTCTTGAACATGCCAACGATCTTGCCGATCTTGTCGGTCTTTTCTTTGGCTGGTTCTGGCACTGGCTCGGCATGCTTGGGCTCCTCAATGTCACTGCGACCAGAATGGTACACAGAGACGTGGTGTTCGAGAGGTAGGCCATCAACTTCGTCCTGGCGCCTGGTTTCATCAACAGGTCCGCTGTAGACCTCGGTTGTTGGATAGTCTTCGTGAGCTGGTGTTCTCTTGAACATGCCAACGATTTTTCCAATGGTATCGGTCTTTTCTTTGGCTGGTTCTGGCACTGGCTCGGCATGCTTGGGCTCTTCAATGTCACTGCGACCAGAATGGTACACAGAGACGTGGTGTTCGAGAGGTAGGCCATCAACCTCGTCCTGGCGCCTGGTTTCATCAACTGGTCCGCTGTAGACCTCGGTTGTTGGATAGTCTTCGTGAGCTGGTGTTCTCTTGAACATGCCAACGATCTTGCCGATCTTGTCGGTCTTTTCTTTGGCTGGTTCTGGCACTGGCTCGGCATGCTTGGGCTCCTCAATGTCACTGCGACCAGAATGGTACACAGAAACGTGGTGTTCGAGAGGCAGGCCATCGACTTCACCTTGACGCCTGGTTTCATCAACAGGTCCGCTGTAGACCTCGGTTGTTAGGATAGTCTTCGTGAGCTGGCGTTCTCTTGAACATGCCAACGATCTTGCCGATCTTGTCGGTCTTTTCTTTGGCTGGTTCTGGCACTGGCTCGGCATGCTTGGGCTCCTCAATGTCACTGCGACCAGAATGGTACACAGAAACGTGGTGTTCGAGAGGCAGGCCATCGACTTCATCTTGACGCCTGGTTTCATCAACAGGTCCGCTGTAGACCTCGGTTGTTGGATAGTCTTCGTGAGCTGGTGTTCTCTTGAACATGCCAACGATCTTGCCGATCTTGTCGGTCTTTTCTTTGGCTGGTTCTGGCACTGGCTCGGCATGCTTGGGCTCCTCAATGTCACTGCGACCAGAATGGTACACAGAGACGTGGTGTTCGAGAGGTAGGCCATCAACTTCGTCCTGGCGCCTGGTTTCATCAACAGGTCCGCTGTAGACCTCGGTTGTTGGATAGTCTTCGTGAGCTGGTGTTCTCTTGAACATGCCAACGATTTTTCCAATGGTATCGGTCTTTTCTTTGGCTGGTTCTGGCACTGGCTCGGCATGCTTGGGCTCTTCAATGTCACTGCGACCAGAATGGTACACAGAGACGTGGTGTTCGAGAGGTAGGCCATCAACCTCGTCCTGGCGCCTGGTTTCATCAACTGGTCCGCTGTAGACCTCGGTTGTTGGATAGTCTTCGTGAGCTGGTGTTCTCTTGAACATGCCAACGATCTTGCCGATCTTGTCGGTCTTTTCTTTGGCTGGTTCTGGCACTGGCTCGGCATGCTTGGGCTCCTCAATGTCACTGCGACCAGAATGGTACACAGAAACGTGGTGTTCGAGAGGCAGGCCATCGACTTCACCTTGACGCCTGGTTTCATCAACAGGTCCGCTGTAGACCTCGGTTGTAGGATAGTCTTCGTGAGCTGGCGTTCTCTTGAACATGCCAACGATCTTGCCGATCTTGTCGGTCTTTTCTTTGGCTGGTTCTGGCACTGGCTCGGCATGCTTGGGCTCCTCAATGTCACTGCGACCAGAATGGTACACAGAAACGTGGTGTTCGAGAGGCAGGCCATCGACTTCACCTTGACGCCTGGTTTCATCAACTGGTCCGCTGTAGACCTCGGTTCTTGGATAGTCTTCGTGAGCTGGTGTTCTCTTGAACATGCCAACGATTTTTCCAATGGTATCGGTCTTTTCTTTGGCTGGCTCTGGCACTGGCTCGGCATGCTTGGGCTCCTCAATGTCACTGCGACCAGAATGGTACACAGAGACGTGGTGTTCGAGAGGTAGGCCATCGACTTCACCTTGACGCCTGGTTTCATCAACTGGTCCGCTGTAGACCTCGGTTGTTGGATAGTCTTCGTGAGCTGGTGTTCTCTTGAACATGCCAACGATCTTGCCGATCTTGTCGGTCTTTTCTTTGGCTGGTTCTGGCACTGGCTCGGCATGCTTGGGCTCCTCAATGTCACTGCGACCAGAATGGTACACAGAAACGTGGTGTTCGAGAGGCAGGCCATCGACTTCACCTTGACGCCTGGTTTCATCAACTGGTCCGCTGTAGACCTCGGTTCTTGGATAGTCTTCGTGAGCTGGTGTTCTCTTGAACATGCCAACGATTTTTCCAATGGTATCGGTCTTTTCTTTGGCTGGCTCTGGCACTGGCTCGGCATGCTTGGGCTCCTCAATGTCACTGCGACCAGAATGGTACACAGAGACGTGGTGTTCGAGAGGTAGGCCATCGACTTCACCTTGACGCCTGGTTTCATCAACTGGTCCGCTGTAGACCTCGGTTCTTGGATAGTCTTCGTGAGCTGGTGTTCTCTTGAACATGCCAACGATCTTGCCGATCTTGTCGGTCTTTTCTTTGGCTGGTTCTGGCACTGGCTCGGCATGCTTGGGCTCCTCAATGTCACTGCGACCAGAATGGTACACAGAGACGTGGTGTTCGAGAGGTAGGCCATCAACCTCGTCCTGGCGCCTGGTTTCATCAACTGGTCCGCTGTAGACCTCGGTTGTTGGATAGTCTTCGTGAGCTGGTGTTCTCTTGAACATGCCAACGATCTTGCCGATCTTGTCGGTCTTTTCTTTGGCTGGCTCTGGCACTGGCTCGGCATGCTTGGGCTCCTCAATGTCACTGCGACCAGAATGGTACACAGAAACGTGGTGTTCGAGAGGCAGGCCATCGACTTCATCTTGACGCCTGGTTTCATCAACAGGTCCGCTGTAGACCTCGGTTGTTGGATAGTCTTCGTGAGCTGGTGTTCTCTTGAACATGCCAACGATCTTGCCGATCTTGTCGGTCTTTTCTTTGGCTGGTTCTGGCACTGGCTCGGCATGCTTGGGCTCCTCAATGTCACTGCGACCAGAATGGTACACAGAGACGTGGTGTTCGAGAGGTAGGCCATCAACTTCGTCCTGGCGCCTGGTTTCATCAACAGGTCCGCTGTAGACCTCGGTTGTTGGATAGTCTTCGTGAGCTGGTGTTCTCTTGAACATGCCAACGATTTTTCCAATGGTATCGGTCTTTTCTTTGGCTGGTTCTGGCACTGGCTCGGCATGCTTGGGCTCTTCAATGTCACTGCGACCAGAATGGTACACAGAGACGTGGTGTTCGAGAGGTAGGCCATCAACTTCGTCCTGGCGCCTGGTTTCATCAACTGGTCCGCTGTAGACCTCGGTTGTTGGATAGTCTTCGTGAGCTGGTGTTCTCTTGAACATGCCAACGATCTTGCCGATCTTGTCGGTCTTTTCTTTGGCTGGTTCTGGCACTGGCTCGGCATGCTTGGGCTCCTCAATGTCACTGCGACCAGAATGGTACACAGAAACGTGGTGTTCGAGAGGCAGGCCATCGACATCACCTTGACGCCTGGTTTCATCAACAGGTCCGCTGTAGACCTCGGTTGTTGGATAGTCTTCGTGAGCTGGTGTTCTCTTGAACATGCCAACGATTTTTCCAATGGTATCGGTCTTTTCTTTGGCTGGTTCTGGCACTGGCTCGGCATGCTTGGGCTCCTCAATGTCACTGCGACCAGAATGGTACACAGAGACGTGGTGTTCGAGAGGTAGGCCATCGACTTCATCTTGACGCCTGGTTTCATCAACAGGTCCGCTGTAGACCTCGGTTGTTGGATAGTCTTCGTGAGCCGGTGTTCTCTTGAACATGCCAACGATTTTTCCAATGGTATCGGTCTTTTCTTTGGCTGGCTCTGGCACTGGCTCGGCATGCTTGGGCTCCTCAATGTCACTGCGACCAGAATGGTACACAGAAACGTGGTGTTCGAGAGGCAGGCCATCGACTTCATCTTGACGCCTGGTTTCATCAACAGGTCCGCTGTAGACCTCGGTTGTTGGATAGTCTTCGTGAGCCGGTGTTCTCTTGAACATGCCAACGATTTTTCCAATGGTATCGGTCTTTTCTTTGGCTGGTTCTGGCACTGGCTCGGCATGCTTGGGCTCCTCAATGTCACTGCGACCAGAATGGTACACAGAAACGTGGTGTTCGAGAGGCAGGCCATCGACTTCACCTTGGCGCCTGGTTTCATCAACAGGTCCGCTGTAGACCTCGGTTGTAGGATAGTCTTCGTGAGCTGGCGTTCTCTTGAACATGCCAACGATCTTGCCGATCTTGTCGGTCTTTTCTTTGGCTGGTTCTGGCACTGGCTCGGCATGCTTGGGCTCCTCAATGTCACTGCGACCAGAATGGTACACAGAAACGTGGTGTTCGAGAGGCAGGCCATCGACTTCACCTTGACGCCTGGTTTCATCAACAGGTCCGCTGTAGACCTCGGTTGTTAGGATAGTCTTCGTGAGCTGGTGTTCTCTTGAACATGCCAACGATCTTGCCGATCTTGTCGGTCTTTTCTTTGGCTGGTTCTGGCACTGGCTCGGCATGCTTGGGCTCCTCAATGTCACTGCGACCCGAATGGTACACAGAAACGTGGTGTTCGAGAGGCAGGCCATCGAGTTCACCTTGACGCCTGGTTTCATCAACAGGTCCGCTGTAGACCTCGGTTGTTGGATAGTCTTCGTGAGCTGGTGTTCTCTTGAACATGCCAACGATCTTGCCGATCTTGTCGGTCTTTTCTTTGGCTGGTTCTGGCACTGGCTCGGCATGCTTGGGCTCCTCAATGTCACTGCGACCAGAATGGTACACAGAGACGTGGTGTTCGAGAGGTAGGCCATCAACTTCGTCCTGGCGCCTGGTTTCATCAACAGGTCCGCTGTAGACCTCGGTTGTTGGATAGTCTTCGTGAGCCGGTGTTCTCTTGAACATGCCAACGATTTTTCCAATGGTATCGGTCTTTTCTTTGGCTGGTTCTGGCACTGGCTCGGCATGCTTGGGCTCTTCAATGTCACTGCGACCAGAATGGTACACAGAGACGTGGTGTTCGAGAGGTAGGCCATCAACTTCGTCCTGGCGCCTGGTTTCATCAACTGGTCCGCTGTAGACCTCGGTTGTTGGATAGTCTTCGTGAGCTGGTGTTCTCTTGAACATGCCAACGATCTTGCCGATCTTGTCGGTCTTTTCTTTGGCTGGTTCTGGCACTGGCTCGGCATGCTTGGGCTCCTCAATGTCACTGCGACCAGAATGGTACACAGAAACGTGGTGTTCGAGAGGCAGGCCATCGACATCACCTTGACGCCTGGTTTCATCAACAGGTCCGCTGTAGACCTCGGTTGTTGGATAGTCTTCGTGAGCTGGTGTTCTCTTGAACATGCCAACGATTTTTCCAATGGTATCGGTCTTTTCTTTGGCTGGTTCTGGCACTGGCTCGGCATGCTTGGGCTCCTCAATGTCACTGCGACCAGAATGGTACACAGAAACGTGGTGTTCGAGAGGCAGGCCATCGACTTCACCTTGACGCCTGGTTTCATCAACAGGTCCGCTGTAGACCTCGGTTTTAGGATAGTCTTCGTGAGCTGGCGTTCTCTTGAACATGCCAACGATTTTTCCAATGGTATCGGTCTTTTCTTTGGCTGGTTCTGGCACTGGCTCGGCATGCTTGGGCTCCTCAATGTCACTGCGACCAGAATGGTACACAGAAACGTGGTGTTCGAGAGGCAGGCCATCGACTTCACCTTGACGCCTGGTTTCATCAACAGGTCCGCTGTAGACCTCGGTTGTAGGATAGTCTTCGTGAGCTGGCGTTCTCTTGAACATGCCAACGATCTTGCCGATCTTGTCGGTCTTTTCTTTGGCTGGTTCTGGCACTGGCTCGGCATGCTTGGGCTCCTCAATGTCACTGCGACCAGAATGGTACACAGAAACGTGGTGTTCGAGAGGCAGGCCATCGACTTCACCTTGACGCCTGGTTTCATCAACTGGTCCGCTGTAGACCTCGGTTCTTGGATAGTCTTCGTGAGCTGGTGTTCTCTTGAACATGCCAACGATTTTTCCAATGGTATCGGTCTTTTCTTTGGCTGGCTCTGGCACTGGCTCGGCATGCTTGGGCTCCTCAATGTCACTGCGACCAGAATGGTACACAGAGACGTGGTGTTCGAGAGGTAGGCCATCGACTTCACCTTGACGCCTGGTTTCATCAACTGGTCCGCTGTAGACCTCGGTTCTTGGATAGTCTTCGTGAGCTGGTGTTCTCTTGAACATGCCAACGATCTTGCCGATCTTGTCGGTCTTTTCTTTGGCTGGTTCTGGCACTGGCTCGGCATGCTTGGGCTCCTCAATGTCACTGCGACCAGAATGGTACACAGAGACGTGGTGTTCGAGAGGTAGGCCATCAACCTCGTCCTGGCGCCTGGTTTCATCAACTGGTCCGCTGTAGACCTCGGTTGTTGGATAGTCTTCATGAGCTGGTGTTCTCTTGAACATGCCAACGATCTTGCCGATCTTGTCGGTCTTTTCTTTGGCTGGTTCTGGCACTGGCTCGGCATGCTTGGGCTCCTCAATGTCACTGCGACCAGAATGGTACACAGAAACGTGGTGTTCGAGAGGCAGGCCATCGACTTCATCTTGACTCCTGGTTTCATCAACAGGTCCGCTGTAGACCTCGGTTGTTGGATAGTCTTCGTGAGCTGGTGTTCTCTTGAACATGCCAACGATCTTGCCGATCTTGTCGGTCTTTTCTTTGGCTGGTTCTGGCACTGGCTCGGCATGCTTGGGCTCCTCAATGTCACTGCGACCAGAATGGTACACAGAGACGTGGTGTTCGAGAGGTAGGCCATCAACCTCGTCCTGGCGCCTGGTTTCATCAACTGGTCCGCTGTAGACCTCGGTTGTTGGATAGTCTTCATGAGCTGGTGTTCTCTTGAACATGCCAACGATCTTGCCGATCTTGTCGGTCTTTTCTTTGGCTGGTTCTGGCACTGGCTCGGCATGCTTGGGCTCCTCAATGTCACTGCGACCAGAATGGTACACAGAAACGTGGTGTTCGAGAGGCAGGCCATCGACTTCATCTTGACTCCTGGTTTCATCAACAGGTCCGCTGTAGACCTCGGTTGTTGGATAGTCTTCGTGAGCTGGTGTTCTCTTGAACATGCCAACGATCTTGCCGATCTTGTCGGTCTTTTCTTTGGCTGGTTCTGGCACTGGCTCGGCATGCTTGGGCTCCTCAATGTCACTGCGACCAGAATGGTACACAGAGACGTGGTGTTCGAGAGGTAGGCCATCAACCTCGTCCTGGCGCCTGGTTTCATCAACTGGTCCGCTGTAGACCTCGGTTGTTGGATAGTCTTCATGAGCTGGTGTTCTCTTGAACATGCCAACGATCTTGCCGATCTTGTCGGTCTTTTCTTTGGCTGGTTCTGGCACTGGCTCGGCATGCTTGGGCTCCTCAATGTCACTGCGACCAGAATGGTACACAGAGACGTGGTGTTCGAGAGGTAGGCCATCAACCTCGTCCTGGCGCCTGGTTTCATCAACTGGTCCGCTGTAGACCTCGGTTGTTGGATAGTCTTCGTGAGCTGGTGTTCTCTTGAACATGCCAACGATCTTGCCGATCTTGTCGGTCTTTTCTTTGGCTGGTTCTGGCACTGGCTCGGCATGCTTGGGCTCCTCAATGTCACTGCGACCAGAATGGTACACAGAAACGTGGTGTTCGAGAGGCAGGCCATCGACTTCATCTTGACTCCTGGTTTCATCAACAGGTCCGCTGTAGACCTCGGTTGTTGGATAGTCTTCGTGAGCCGGTGTTCTCTTGAACATGCCAACGATTTTTCCAATGGTATCGGTCTTTTCTTTGGCTGGTTCTGGCACTGGCTCGGCATGCTTGGGCTCCTCAATGTCACTGCGACCAGAATGGTACACAGAAACGTGGTGTTCGAGAGGCAGGCCATCGACTTCACCTTGGCGCCTGGTTTCATCAACAGGTCCGCTGTAGACCTCGGTTGTAGGATAGTCTTCGTGAGCTGGCGTTCTCTTGAACATGCCAACGATCTTGCCGATCTTGTCGGTCTTTTCTTTGGCTGGTTCTGGCACTGGCTCGGCATGCTTGGGCTCCTCAATGTCACTGCGACCAGAATGGTACACAGAAACGTGGTGTTCGAGAGGCAGGCCATCGACTTCACCTTGACGCCTGGTTTCATCAACTGGTCCGCTGTAGACCTCGGTTCTTGGATAGTCTTCGTGAGCTGGTGTTCTCTTGAACATGCCAACGATTTTTCCAATGGTATCGGTCTTTTCTTTGGCTGGCTCTGGCACTGGCTCGGCATGCTTGGGCTCCTCAATGTCACTGCGACCAGAATGGTACACAGAGACGTGGTGTTCGAGAGGTAGGCCATCGACTTCACCTTGACGCCTGGTTTCATCAACTGGTCCGCTGTAGACCTCGGTTCTTGGATAGTCTTCGTGAGCTGGTGTTCTCTTGAACATGCCAACGATCTTGCCGATCTTGTCGGTCTTTTCTTTGGCTGGTTCTGGCACTGGCTCGGCATGCTTGGGCTCCTCAATGTCACTGCGACCAGAATGGTACACAGAGACGTGGTGTTCGAGAGGTAGGCCATCAACCTCGTCCTGGCGCCTGGTTTCATCAACTGGTCCGCTGTAGACCTCGGTTGTTGGATAGTCTTCGTGAGCCGGTGTTCTCTTGAACATGCCAACGATTTTTCCAATGGTATCGGTCTTTTCTTTGGCTGGTTCTGGCACTGGCTCGGCATGCTTGGGCTCCTCAATGTCACTGCGACCAGAATGGTACACAGAAACGTGGTGTTCGAGAGGCAGGCCATCGACTTCACCTTGGCGCCTGGTTTCATCAACAGGTCCGCTGTAGACCTCGGTTGTTGGATAGTCTTCGTGAGCTGGTGTTCTCTTGAACATGCCAACGATTTTTCCAATGGTATCGGTCTTTTCTTTGGCTGGTTCTGGCACTGGCTCGGCATGCTTGGGCTCCTCAATGTCACTGCGACCAGAATGGTACACAGAAACGTGGTGTTCGAGAGGCAGGCCATCGACTTCATCTTGACTCCTGGTTTCATCAACAGGTCCGCTGTAGACCTCGGTTGTTGGATAGTCTTCGTGAGCCGGTGTTCTCTTGAACATGCCAACGATTTTTCCAATGGTATCGGTCTTTTCTTTGGCTGGTTCTGGCACTGGCTCGGCATGCTTGGGCTCCTCAATGTCACTGCGACCAGAATGGTACACAGAAACGTGGTGTTCGAGAGGCAGGCCATCGACTTCACCTTGGCGCCTGGTTTCATCAACAGGTCCGCTGTAGACCTCGGTTGTAGGATAGTCTTCGTGAGCTGGCGTTCTCTTGAACATGCCAACGATCTTGCCGATCTTGTCGGTCTTTTCTTTGGCTGGTTCTGGCACTGGCTCGGCATGCTTGGGCTCCTCAATGTCACTGCGACCAGAATGGTACACAGAAACGTGGTGTTCGAGAGGCAGGCCATCGACTTCACCTTGACGCCTGGTTTCATCAACAGGTCCGCTGTAGACCTCGGTTTTAGGATAGTCTTCGTGAGCTGGCGTTCTCTTGAACATGCCAACGATTTTTCCAATGGTATCGGTCTTTTCTTTGGCTGGTTCTGGCACTGGCTCGGCATGCTTGGGCTCCTCAATGTCACTGCGACCAGAATGGTACACAGAAACGTGGTGTTCGAGAGGCAGGCCATCGACTTCACCTTGACGCCTGGTTTCATCAACAGGTCCGCTGTAGACCTCGGTTGTAGGATAGTCTTCGTGAGCTGGCGTTCTCTTGAACATGCCAACGATCTTGCCGATCTTGTCGGTCTTTTCTTTGGCTGGTTCTGGCACTGGCTCGGCATGCTTGGGCTCCTCAATGTCACTGCGACCAGAATGGTACACAGAAACGTGGTGTTCGAGAGGCAGGCCATCGACTTCACCTTGACGCCTGGTTTCATCAACTGGTCCGCTGTAGACCTCGGTTCTTGGATAGTCTTCGTGAGCTGGTGTTCTCTTGAACATGCCAACGATTTTTCCAATGGTATCGGTCTTTTCTTTGGCTGGCTCTGGCACTGGCTCGGCATGCTTGGGCTCCTCAATGTCACTGCGACCAGAATGGTACACAGAGACGTGGTGTTCGAGAGGTAGGCCATCGACTTCACCTTGACGCCTGGTTTCATCAACTGGTCCGCTGTAGACCTCGGTTCTTGGATAGTCTTCGTGAGCTGGTGTTCTCTTGAACATGCCAACGATTTTTCCAATGGTATCGGTCTTTTCTTTGGCTGGCTCTGGCACTGGCTCGGCATGCTTGGGCTCCTCAATGTCACTGCGACCAGAATGGTACACAGAAACGTGGTGTTCGAGAGGCAGGCCATCGACTTCATCTTGACTCCTGGTTTCATCAACAGGTCCGCTGTAGACCTCGGTTGTTGGATAGTCTTCGTGAGCTGGTGTTCTCTTGAACATGCCAACGATCTTGCCGATCTTGTCGGTCTTTTCTTTGGCTGGTTCTGGCACTGGCTCGGCATGCTTGGGCTCCTCAATGTCACTGCGACCAGAATGGTACACAGAGACGTGGTGTTCGAGAGGTAGGCCATCAACCTCGTCCTGGCGCCTGGTTTCATCAACTGGTCCGCTGTAGACCTCGGTTGTTGGATAGTCTTCATGAGCTGGTGTTCTCTTGAACATGCCAACGATCTTGCCGATCTTGTCGGTCTTTTCTTTGGCTGGTTCTGGCACTGGCTCGGCATGCTTGGGCTCCTCAATGTCACTGCGACCAGAATGGTACACAGAAACGTGGTGTTCGAGAGGCAGGCCATCGACTTCATCTTGACTCCTGGTTTCATCAACTGGTCCGCTGTAGACCTCGGTTGTTGGATAGTCTTCATGAGCTGGTGTTCTCTTGAACATGCCAACGATTTTTCCAATGGTATCGGTCTTTTCTTTGGCTGGCTCTGGCACTGGCTCGGCATGCTTGGGCTCCTCAATGTCACTGCGACCAGAATGGTACACAGAAACGTGGTGTTCGAGAGGCAGGCCATCGACTTCACCTTGGCGCCTGGTTTCATCAACAGGTCCGCTGTAGACCTCGGTTGTAGGATAGTCTTCGTGAGCTGGCGTTCTCTTGAACATGCCAACGATCTTGCCGATCTTGTCGGTCTTTTCTTTGGCTGGTTCTGGCACTGGCTCGGCATGCTTGGGCTCCTCAATGTCACTGCGACCAGAATGGTACACAGAAACGTGGTGTTCGAGAGGCAGGCCATCGACTTCACCTTGACGCCTGGTTTCATCAACAGGTCCGCTGTAGACCTCGGTTTTAGGATAGTCTTCGTGAGCTGGCGTTCTCTTGAACATGCCAACGATTTTTCCAATGGTATCGGTCTTTTCTTTGGCTGGTTCTGGCACTGGCTCGGCATGCTTGGGCTCCTCAATGTCACTGCGACCAGAATGGTACACAGAAACGTGGTGTTCGAGAGGCAGGCCATCGACTTCACCTTGACGCCTGGTTTCATCAACAGGTCCGCTGTAGACCTCGGTTGTAGGATAGTCTTCGTGAGCTGGCGTTCTCTTGAACATGCCAACGATCTTGCCGATCTTGTCGGTCTTTTCTTTGGCTGGTTCTGGCACTGGCTCGGCATGCTTGGGCTCCTCAATGTCACTGCGACCAGAATGGTACACAGAAACGTGGTGTTCGAGAGGCAGGCCATCGACTTCACCTTGACGCCTGGTTTCATCAACTGGTCCGCTGTAGACCTCGGTTCTTGGATAGTCTTCGTGAGCTGGTGTTCTCTTGAACATGCCAACGATTTTTCCAATGGTATCGGTCTTTTCTTTGGCTGGTTCTGGCACTGGCTCGGCATGCTTGGGCTCCTCAATGTCACTGCGACCAGAATGGTACACAGAGACGTGGTGTTCGAGAGGTAGGCCATCGACTTCACCTTGACGCCTGGTTTCATCAACTGGTCCGCTGTAGACCTCGGTTCTTGGATAGTCTTCGTGAGCTGGTGTTCTCTTGAACATGCCAACGATTTTTCCAATGGTATCGGTCTTTTCTTTGGCTGGTTCTGGCACTGGCTCGGCATGCTTGGGCTCCTCAATGTCACTGCGACCAGAATGGTACACAGAAACGTGGTGTTCGAGAGGCAGGCCATCGACTTCACCTTGACGCCTGGTTTCATCAACTGGTCCGCTGTAGACCTCGGTTCTTGGATAGTCTTCGTGAGCTGGTGTTCTCTTGAACATGCCAACGATTTTTCCAATGGTATCGGTCTTTTCTTTGGCTGGCTCTGGCACTGGCTCGGCATGCTTGGGCTCCTCAATGTCACTGCGACCAGAATGGTACACAGAGACGTGGTGTTCGAGAGGTAGGCCATCGACTTCACCTTGACGCCTGGTTTCATCAACTGGTCCGCTGTAGACCTCGGTTCTTGGATAGTCTTCGTGAGCTGGTGTTCTCTTGAACATGCCAACGATCTTGCCGATCTTGTCGGTCTTTTCTTTGGCTGGTTCTGGCACTGGCTCGGCATGCTTGGGCTCCTCAATGTCACTGCGACCAGAATGGTACACAGAGACGTGGTGTTCGAGAGGTAGGCCATCAACCTCGTCCTGGCGCCTGGTTTCATCAACTGGTCCGCTGTAGACCTCGGTTGTTGGATAGTCTTCGTGAGCCGGTGTTCTCTTGAACATGCCAACGATTTTTCCAATGGTATCGGTCTTTTCTTTGGCTGGTTCTGGCACTGGCTCGGCATGCTTGGGCTCCTCAATGTCACTGCGACCAGAATGGTACACAGAAACGTGGTGTTCGAGAGGCAGGCCATCGACTTCACCTTGGCGCCTGGTTTCATCAACAGGTCCGCTGTAGACCTCGGTTGTTGGATAGTCTTCGTGAGCTGGTGTTCTCTTGAACATGCCAACGATTTTTCCAATGGTATCGGTCTTTTCTTTGGCTGGTTCTGGCACTGGCTCGGCATGCTTGGGCTCCTCAATGTCACTGCGACCAGAATGGTACACAGAAACGTGGTGTTCGAGAGGCAGGCCATCGACTTCATCTTGACTCCTGGTTTCATCAACAGGTCCGCTGTAGACCTCGGTTGTTGGATAGTCTTCGTGAGCCGGTGTTCTCTTGAACATGCCAACGATTTTTCCAATGGTATCGGTCTTTTCTTTGGCTGGTTCTGGCACTGGCTCGGCATGCTTGGGCTCCTCAATGTCACTGCGACCAGAATGGTACACAGAAACGTGGTGTTCGAGAGGCAGGCCATCGACTTCACCTTGGCGCCTGGTTTCATCAACAGGTCCGCTGTAGACCTCGGTTGTAGGATAGTCTTCGTGAGCTGGCGTTCTCTTGAAGATGCCAACGATCTTGCCGATCTTGTCGGTCTTTTCTTTGGCTGGTTCTGGCACTGGCTCGGCATGCTTGGGCTCCTCAATGTCACTGCGACCAGAATGGTACACAGAAACGTGGTGTTCGAGAGGCAGGCCATCGACTTCACCTTGACGCCTGGTTTCATCAACAGGTCCGCTGTAGACCTCGGTTTTAGGATAGTCTTCGTGAGCTGGCGTTCTCTTGAACATGCCAACGATTTTTCCAATGGTATCGGTCTTTTCTTTGGCTGGTTCTGGCACTGGCTCGGCATGCTTGGGCTCCTCAATGTCACTGCGACCAGAATGGTACACAGAAACGTGGTGTTCGAGAGGCAGGCCATCGACTTCACCTTGACGCCTGGTTTCATCAACAGGTCCGCTGTAGACCTCGGTTGTAGGATAGTCTTCGTGAGCTGGCGTTCTCTTGAACATGCCAACGATCTTGCCGATCTTGTCGGTCTTTTCTTTGGCTGGTTCTGGCACTGGCTCGGCATGCTTGGGCTCCTCAATGTCACTGCGACCAGAATGGTACACAGAGACGTGGTGTTCGAGAGGTAGGCCATCAACCTCGTCCTGGCGCCTGGTTTCATCAACAGGTCCGCTGTAGACCTCGGTTGTTGGATAGTCTTCATGAGCTGGTGTTCTCTTGAACATGCCAACGATCTTGCCGATCTTGTCGGTCTTTTCTTTGGCTGGTTCTGGCACTGGCTCGGCATGCTTGGGCTCCTCAATGTCACTGCGACCAGAATGGTACACAGAAACGTGGTGTTCGAGAGGCAGGCCATCGACTTCACCTTGACGCCTGGTTTCATCAACAGGTCCGCTGTAGACCTCGGTTGTTGGATAGTCTTCGTGAGCTGGTGTTCTCTTGAACATGCCAACGATTTTTCCAATGGTATCGGTCTTTTCTTTGGCTGGCTCTGGCACTGGCTCGGCATGCTTGGGCTCCTCAATGTCACTGCGACCAGAATGGTACACAGAAACGTGGTGTTCGAGAGGCAGGCCATCGACTTCACCTTGACGCCTGGTTTCATCAACTGGTCCGCTGTAGACCTCGGTTGTTGGATAGTCTTCATGAGCTGGTGTTCTCTTGAACATGCCAACGATCTTGCCGATCTTGTCGGTCTTTTCTTTGGCTGGTTCTGGCACTGGCTCGGCATGCTTGGGCTCCTCAATGTCACTGCGACCAGAATGGTACACAGAAACGTGGTGTTCGAGAGGCAGGCCATCGACTTCACCTTGGCGCCTGGTTTCATCAACAGGTCCGCTGTAGACCTCGGTTGTAGGATAGTCTTCGTGAGCTGGCGTTCTCTTGAACATGCCAACGATCTTGCCGATCTTGTCGGTCTTTTCTTTGGCTGGTTCTGGCACTGGCTCGGCATGCTTGGGCTCCTCAATGTCACTGCGACCAGAATGGTACACAGAAACGTGGTGTTCGAGAGGCAGGCCATCGACTTCACCTTGACGCCTGGTTTCATCAACAGGTCCGCTGTAGACCTCGGTTTTAGGATAGTCTTCGTGAGCTGGTGTTCTCTTGAACATGCCAACGATTTTTCCAATGGTATCGGTCTTTTCTTTGGCTGGTTCTGGCACTGGCTCGGCATGCTTGGGCTCCTCAATGTCACTGCGACCAGAATGGTACACAGAAACGTGGTGTTCGAGAGGCAGGCCATCGACTTCACCTTGACGCCTGGTTTCATCAACAGGTCCGCTGTAGACCTCGGTTGTAGGATAGTCTTCGTGAGCTGGCGTTCTCTTGAACATGCCAACGATCTTGCCGATCTTGTCGGTCTTTTCTTTGGCTGGTTCTGGCACTGGCTCGGCATGCTTGGGCTCCTCAATGTCACTGCGACCAGAATGGTACACAGAGACGTGGTGTTCGAGAGGTAGGCCATCGACTTCACCTTGACGCCTGGTTTCATCAACTGGTCCGCTGTAGACCTCGGTTCTTGGATAGTCTTCGTGAGCTGGTGTTCTCTTGAACATGCCAACGATCTTGCCGATCTTGTCGGTCTTTTCTTTGGCTGGTTCTGGCACTGGCTCGGCATGCTTGGGCTCCTCAATGTCACTGCGACCAGAATGGTACACAGAAACGTGGTGTTCGAGAGGCAGGCCATCGACTTCATCTTGACGCCTGGTTTCATCAACAGGTCCGCTGTAGACCTCGGTTGTTGGATAGTCTTCGTGAGCCGGTGTTCTCTTGAACATGCCAACGATTTTTCCAATGGTATCGGTCTTTTCTTTGGCTGGTTCTGGCACTGGCTCGGCATGCTTGGGCTCCTCAATGTCACTGCGACCAGAATGGTACACAGAAACGTGGTGTTCGAGAGGCAGGCCATCGACTTCACCTTGGCGCCTGGTTTCATCAACAGGTCCGCTGTAGACCTCGGTTGTAGGATAGTCTTCGTGAGCTGGCGTTCTCTTGAACATGCCAACGATCTTGCCGATCTTGTCGGTCTTTTCTTTGGCTGGTTCTGGCACTGGCTCGGCATGCTTGGGCTCCTCAATGTCACTGCGACCAGAATGGTACACAGAGACGTGGTGTTCGAGAGGTAGGCCATCGACTTCACCTTGACGCCTGGTTTCATCAACTGGTCCGCTGTAGACCTCGGTTCTTGGATAGTCTTCGTGAGCTGGTGTTCTCTTGAACATGCCAACGATCTTGCCGATCTTGTCGGTCTTTTCTTTGGCTGGTTCTGGCACTGGCTCGGCATGCTTGGGCTCCTCAATGTCACTGCGACCAGAATGGTACACAGAAACGTGGTGTTCGAGAGGCAGGCCATCGACTTCACCTTGACGCCTGGTTTCATCAACAGGTCCGCTGTAGACCTCGGTTGTAGGATAGTCTTCGTGAGCTGGCGTTCTCTTGAACATGCCAACGATTTTTCCAATGGTATCGGTCTTTTCTTTGGCTGGCTCTGGCACTGGCTCGGCATGCTTGGGCTCCTCAATGTCACTGCGACCAGAATGGTACACAGAGACGTGGTGTTCGAGAGGTAGGCCATCGACTTCACCTTGACGCCTGGTTTCATCAACTGGTCCGCTGTAGACCTCGGTTCTTGGATAGTCTTCGTGAGCTGGTGTTCTCTTGAACATGCCAACGATCTTGCCGATCTTGTCGGTCTTTTCTTTGGCTGGTTCTGGCACTGGCTCGGCATGCTTGGGCTCCTCAATGTCACTGCGACCAGAATGGTACACAGAAACGTGGTGTTCGAGAGGCAGGCCATCGACTTCACCTTGACGCCTGGTTTCATCAACAGGTCCGCTGTAGACCTCGGTTGTAGGATAGTCTTCGTGAGCTGGCGTTCTCTTGAACATGCCAACGATTTTTCCAATGGTATCGGTCTTTTCTTTGGCTGGCTCTGGCACTGGCTCGGCATGCTTGGGCTCCTCAATGTCACTGCGACCAGAATGGTACACAGAGACGTGGTGTTCGAGAGGTAGGCCATCAACTTCGTCCTGGCGCCTAGTTTCAACAACTGGTCCGCTGTAGACCTCGGTTGTTGGATAGTCTTCGTGAGCTGGTGTTCTCTTGAACATGCCAACGATCTTGCCGATCTTGTCGGTCTTTTCTTTGGCTGGTTCTGGCACTGGCTCGGCATGCTTGGGCTCCTCAATGTCACTGCGACCAGAATGGTACACAGAAACGTGGTGTTCGAGAGGCGGGCCATCGACTTCACCTTGACGCCTGGTTTCATCAACAGGTCCGCTGTAGACCTCGGTTGTAGGATAGTCTTCGTGAGCTGGCGTTCTCTTGAACATGCCAACGATTTTTCCAATGGTATCGGTCTTTTCTTTGGCTGGCTCTGGCACTGGCTCGGTATGCTTGGGCTCCTCAATGTCACTGCGACCAGAATGGTACACAGAAACGTGGTGTTCGAGAGGCAGGCCATCGACTTCATCTTGACGCCTGGTTTCATCAACAGGTCCGCTGTAGACCTCGGTTGTTGGATAGTCTTCGTGAGCTGGCGTTCTCTTGAACATGCCAACGATTTTTCCAATGGTATCGGTCTTTTCTTTGGCTGGTTCTGGCACTGGCTCGGCATGCTTGGGCTCCTCAATGTCACTGCGACCAGAATGGTACACAGAAACGTGGTGTTCGAGAGGCAGGCCATCGACTTCACCTTGACGCCTGGTTTCATCAACAGGTCCGCTGTAGACCTCGGTTGTAGGATAGTCTTCGTGAGCTGGCGTTCTCTTGAACATGCCAACGATTTTTCCAATGGTATCGGTCTTTTCTTTGGCTGGCTCTGGCACTGGCTCGGTATGCTTGGGCTCCTCAATGTCACTGCGACCAGAATGGTACACAGAAACGTGGTGTTCGAGAGGCAGGCCATCGACTTCATCTTGACGCCTGGTTTCATCAACAGGTCCGCTGTAGACCTCGGTTGTTGGATAGTCTTCGTGAGCCGGTGTTCTCTTGAACATGCCAACGATTTTTCCAATGGTATCGGTCTTTTCTTTGGCTGGTTCTGGCACTGGCTCGGCATGCTTGGGCTCCTCAATGTCACTGCGACCAGAATGGTACACAGAAACGTGGTGTTCGAGAGGCAGGCCATCGACTTCACCTTGGCGCCTGGTTTCATCAACAGGTCCGCTGTAGACCTCGGTTGTAGGATAGTCTTCGTGAGCTGGCGTTCTCTTGAACATGCCAACGATTTTTCCAATGGTATCGGTCTTTTCTTTGGCTGGTTCTGGCACTGGCTCGGCATGCTTGGGCTCCTCAATGTCACTGCGACCAGAATGGTACACAGAGACGTGGTGTTCGAGAGGTAGGCCATCAACTTCGTCCTGGCGCCTGGTTTCAACAACTGGTCCGCTGTAGACCTCGGTTGTTGGATAGTCTTCGTGAGCTGGTGTTCTCTTGAACATGCCAACGATCTTGCCGATCTTGTCGGTCTTTTCTTTGGCTGGTTCTGGCACTGGCTCGGCATGCTTGGGCTCCTCAATGTCACTGCGACCAGAATGGTACACAGAGACGTGGTGTTCGAGAGGTAGGCCATCGACTTCACCTTGACGCCTGGTTTCATCAACAGGTCCGCTGTAGACCTCGGTTGTAGGATAGTCTTCGTGAGCTGGCGTTCTCTTGAACATGCCAACGATTTTTCCAATGGTATCGGTCTTTTCTTTGGCTGGCTCTGGCACTGGCTCGGCATGCTTGGGCTCCTCAATGTCACTGCGACCAGAATGGTACACAGAGACGTGGTGTTCGAGAGGTAGGCCATCAACTTCGTCCTGGCGCCTGGTTTCATCAACTGGTCCGCTGTAGACCTCGGTTGTTGGATAGTCTTCGTGAGCTGGTGTTCTCTTGAACATGCCAACGATCTTGCCGATCTTGTCGGTCTTTTCTTTGGCTGGTTCTGGCACTGGCTCGGCATGCTTGGGCTCCTCAATGTCACTGCGACCAGAATGGTACACAGAAACGTGGTGTTCGAGAGGCAGGCCATCGACTTCACCTTGACGCCTGGTTTCATCAACAGGTCCGCTGTAGACCTCGGTTGTAGGGTAGTCTTCGTGAGCTGGCGTTCTCTTGAACATGCCAACGATTATTCCAATGGTATCGGTCTTTTCTTTGGCTGGCTCTGGCACTGGCTCGGCATGCTTGGGCTCCTCAATGTCACTGCGACCAGAATGGTACACAGAGACGTGGTGTTCGAGAGGTAGGCCATCAACTTCGTCCTGGCGCCTGGTTTCAACAACTGGTCCGCTGTAGACCTCGGTTGTTGGATAGTCTTCGTGAGCTGGTGTTCTCTTGAACATGCCAACGATCTTGCCGATCTTGTCGGTCTTTTCTTTGGCTGGTTCTGGCACTGGCTCGGCATGCTTGGGCTCCTCAATGTCACTGCGACCAGAATGGTACACAGAGACGTGGTGTTCGAGAGGTAGGCCATCGACTTCACCTTGACGCCTGGTTTCATCAACAGGTCCGCTGTAGACCTCGGTTGTAGGATAGTCTTCGTGAGCTGGCGTTCTCTTGAACATGCCAACGATTTTTCCAATGGTATCGGTCTTTTCTTTGGCTGGCTCTGGCACTGGCTCGGCATGCTTGGGCTCCTCAATGTCACTGCGACCAGAATGGTACACAGAGACGTGGTGTTCGAGAGGTAGGCCATCAACTTCGTCCTGGCGCCTGGTTTCATCAACTGGTCCGCTGTAGACCTCGGTTGTTGGATAGTCTTCGTGAGCTGGTGTTCTCTTGAACATGCCAACGATCTTGCCGATCTTGTCGGTCTTTTCTTTGGCTGGTTCTGGCACTGGCTCGGCATGCTTGGGCTCCTCAATGTCACTGCGACCAGAATGGTACACAGAAACGTGGTGTTCGAGAGGCAGGCCATCGACTTCACCTTGACGCCTGGTTTCATCAACAGGTCCGCTGTAGACCTCGGTTGTAGGGTAGTCTTCGTGAGCTGGCGTTCTCTTGAACATGCCAACGATTATTCCAATGGTATCGGTCTTTTCTTTGGCTGGCTCTGGCACTGGCTCGGCATGCTTGGGCTCCTCAATGTCACTGCGACCAGAATGGTACACAGAGACGTGGTGTTCGAGAGGTAGGCCATCAACTTCGTCCTGGCGCCTGGTTTCATCAACTGGTCCGCTGTAGACCTCGGTTGTTGGATAGTCTTCGTGAGCTGGTGTTCTCTTGAACATGCCAACGATCTTGCCGATCTTGTCGGTCTTTTCTTTGGCTGGTTCTGGCACTGGCTCGGCATGCTTGGGCTCCTCAATGTCACTGCGACCAGAATGGTACACAGAGACGTGGTGTTCGAGAGGTAGGCCATCAACTTCGTCCTGGCGCCTGGTTTCATCAACTGGTCCGCTGTAGACCTCGGTTGTAGGATAGTCTTCGTGAGCTGGCGTTCTCTTGAACATGCCAACGATTTTTCCAATGGCATTGGTCTTTTCTATGGCTGGCTCTGGCACTGGCTCGGCATGCTTGGGCTCCTCAATGTCACTGCGACCAGAATGGTACACAGAGACGTGGTGTTCGAGAGGTAGGCCATCAACTTCGTCCTGGCGCCTGGTTTCATCAACTGGTCCGCTGTAGACCTCGGTTGTAGGATAGTCTTCGTGAGCTGGTGTTCTCTTGAACATGCCAACGATTTTTCCAATGGTATCGGTCTTTTCTTTGGCTGGCTCTGGCACTGGCTCGGCATGCTTGGGCTCCTCAATGTCACTGCGACCAGAATGGTACACAGAGACGTGGCGTTCGAGAGGTAGGCCATCAACTTCGTCCTGGCGCCTGGTTTCATCAACTGGTCCGCTGTAGACCTCGGTTGTTGGATAGTCTTCGTGAGCTGGTGTTCTCTTGAACATGCCAACGATCTTGCCGATCTTGTCGGTCTTTTCTTTGGCTGGTTCTGGCACTGGCTCGGCATGCTTGGGCTCCTCAATGTCACTGCGACCAGAATGGTACACAGAGACGTGGTGTTCGAGAGGTAGGCCATCAACTTCGTCCTGGCGCCTGGTTTCATCAACTGGTCCGCTGTAGACCTCGGTTGTTGGATAGTCTTCGTGAGCTGGTGTTCTCTTGAACATGCCAACGATCTTGCCGATCTTGTCGGTCTTTTCTTTGGCTGGTTCTGGCACTGGCTCGGCATGCTTGGGCTCCTCAATGTCACTGCGACCAGAATGGTACACAGAGACGTGGTGTTCGAGAGGTAGGCCATCAACTTCGTTCTGGCGCCTGGTTTCATCAACAGGTCCGCTGTAGACCTCGGTTGTAGGATAGTCTTCGTGAGCTGGCGTTCTCTTGAACATGCCAACGATTTTTCCAATGGTATTGGTCTTTTCTATGGCTGGCTCTGGCACTGGCTCGGCATGCTTGGGCTCCTCTATGTCACTGCGACCCGAATGGTACACAGAAACGTGGTGTTCGAGAGGTAGGCCGTCAACTTCGTTCTGGCGCCTGGTTTCATCAACAGGTCCGCTGTAGACCTCGGTTGTAGGATAGTCTTCGTGAGCTGGCGTTCTCTTGAACATGCCAACGATTTTTCCAATGGTATCGGTCTTTTCTTTGGCTGGTTCTGGCACTGGCTCGGCATGCTTGGGCTCCTCTATGTCACTGCGACCCGAATGGTACACAGAAACGTGGTGTTCGAGAGGCAGGCCATCGACTTCACCTTGACGCCTGGTTTCATCAACAGGTCCGCTGTAGACCTCGGTTGTAGGATAGTCTTCGTGAGCTGGCGTTCTCTTGAACATGCCAACGATTTTTCCAATGGTATCGGTCTTTTCTTTGGCTGGTTCTGGCACTGGCTCGGCATGCTTGGGCTCCTCTATGTCACTGCGACCCGAATGGTACACAGAAACGTGGTGTTCGAGAGGTAGGCCGTCAACTTCGTTCTGGCGCCTGGTTTCATCAACAGGTCCGCTGTAGACCTCGGTTGTAGGATAGTCTTCGTGAGCTGGCGTTCTCTTGAACATGCCAACGATTTTTCCAATGGTATCGGTCTTTTCTTTGGCTGGTTCTGGCACTGGCTCGGCATGCTTGGGCTCCTCTATGTCACTGCGACCCGAATGGTACACAGAAACGTGGTGTTCGAGAGGTAGGCCGTCAACTTCGTTCTGGCGCCTGGTTTCATCAACAGGTCCGCTGTAGACCTCGGTTGTAGGATAGTCTTCGTGAGCTGGCGTTCTCTTGAACATGCCAACGATCTTGCCGATCTTGTCGGTCTTTTCTTTGGCTGGTTCTGGCACTGGCTCGGCATGCTTGGGCTCCTCAATGTCACTGCGACCAGAATGGTACACAGAGACGTGGTGTTCGAGAGGTAGGCCATCGACTTCACCTTGACGCCTGGTTTCATCAACTGGTCCGCTGTAGACCTCGGTTCTTGGATAGTCTTCGTGAGCTGGTGTTCTCTTGAACATGCCAACGATCTTGCCGATCTTGTCGGTCTTTTCTTTGGCTGGTTCTGGCACTGGCTCGGCATGCTTGGGCTCCTCAATGTCACTGCGACCAGAATGGTACACAGAGACGTGGTGTTCGAGAGGTAGGCCATCGACTTCACCTTGACGCCTGGTTTCATCAACAGGTCCGCTGTAGACCTCGGTTGTAGGATAGTCTTCGTGAGCCGGTGTTCTCTTGAACATGCCAACGATTTTTCCAATGGTATCGGTCTTTTCTTTGGCTGGTTCTGGCACTGGCTCGGCATGCTTGGGCTCCTCAATGTCACTGCGACCAGAATGGTACACAGAAACGTGGTGTTCGAGAGGCAGGCCATCGACTTCACCTTGGCGCCTGGTTTCATCAACAGGTCCGCTGTAGACCTCGGTTGTAGGATAGTCTTCGTGAGCTGGCGTTCTCTTGAACATGCCAACGATTTTTCCAATGGTATCGGTTTTTTCTTTGGCTGGTTCTGGCACTGGCTCGGCATGCTTGGGCTCCTCAATGTCACTGCGACCAGAATGGTACACAGAGACGTGGTGTTCGAGAGGTAGGCCATCAACTTCGTCCTGGCGCCTGGTTTCAACAACTGGTCCGCTGTAGACCTCGGTTGTTGGATAGTCTTCGTGAGCTGGTGTTCTCTTGAACATGCCAACGATCTTGCCGATCTTGTCGGTCTTTTCTTTGGCTGGTTCTGGCACTGGCTCGGCATGCTTGGGCTCCTCAATGTCACTGCGACCAGAATGGTACACAGAGACGTGGTGTTCGAGAGGTAGGCCATCGACTTCACCTTGACGCCTGGTTTCATCAACTGGTCCGCTGTAGACCTCGGTTCTTGGATAGTCTTCGTGAGCTGGTGTTCTCTTGAACATGCCAACGATCTTGCCGATCTTGTCGGTCTTTTCTTTGGCTGGTTCTGGCACTGGCTCGGCATGCTTGGGCTCCTCAATGTCACTGCGACCAGAATGGTACACAGAGACGTGGTGTTCGAGAGGTAGGCCATCGACTTCACCTTGGCGCCTGGTTTCATCAACAGGTCCGCTGTAGACCTCGGTTGTAGGATAGTCTTCGTGAGCCGGTGTTCTCTTGAACATGCCAACGATTTTTCCAATGGTATCGGTCTTTTCTTTGGCTGGTTCTGGCACTGGCTCGGCATGCTTGGGCTCCTCAATGTCACTGCGACCAGAATGGTACACAGAAACGTGGTGTTCGAGAGGCAGGCCATCGACTTCACCTTGGCGCCTGGTTTCATCAACAGGTCCGCTGTAGACCTCGGTTGTAGGATAGTCTTCGTGAGCTGGCGTTCTCTTGAACATGCCAACGATTTTTCCAATGGTATCGGTCTTTTCTTTGGCTGGTTCTGGCACTGGCTCGGCATGCTTGGGCTCCTCAATGTCACTGCGACCAGAATGGTACACAGAGACGTGGTGTTCGAGAGGTAGGCCATCAACTTCGTCCTGGCGCCTGGTTTCAACAACTGGTCCGCTGTAGACCTCGGTTGTTGGATAGTCTTCGTGAGCTGGTGTTCTCTTGAACATGCCAACGATCTTGCCGATCTTGTCGGTCTTTTCTTTGGCTGGTTCTGGCACTGGCTCGGCATGCTTGGGCTCCTCAATGTCACTGCGACCAGAATGGTACACAGAGACGTGGTGTTCGAGAGGTAGGCCATCGACTTCACCTTGACGCCTGGTTTCATCAACAGGTCCGCTGTAGACCTCGGTTGTAGGATAGTCTTCGTGAGCTGGCGTTCTCTTGAACATGCCAACGATTTTTCCAATGGTATCGGTCTTTTCTTTGGCTGGCTCTGGCACTGGCTCGGCATGCTTGGGCTCCTCAATGTCACTGCGACCAGAATGGTACACAGAGACGTGGTGTTCGAGAGGCAGGCCATCGACTTCACCTTGACGCCTGGTTCCATCAACAGGTCCGCTGTAGACCTCGGTTGCAGGATAGTCTTCGTGAGCTGGCGTTCTCTTGAACATGCCAACGATCTTGCCGATCTTGTCGGTCTTTTCTTTGGCTGGTTCTGGCACTGGCTCGGCATGCTTGGGCTCCTCAATGTCACTGCGACCAGAATGGTACACAGAAACGTGGTGTTCGAGAGGCAGGCCATCGACTTCACCTTGACGCCTGGTTTCATCAACAGGTCCGCTGTAGACCTCGGTTGTTGGATAGTCTTCGTGAGCCGGTGTTCTCTTGAACATGCCAACGATTTTTCCAATGGTATCGGTCTTTTCTTTGGCTGGCTCTGGCACTGGCTCGGCATGCTTGGGCTCCTCAATGTCACTGCGACCAGAATGGTACACAGAAACGTGGTGTTCGAGAGGTAGGCCATCGACTTCACCTTGACGCCTGGTTTCATCAACAGGTCCGCTGTAGACCTCGGTTGTTGGATAGTCTTCGTGAGCCGGTGTTCTCTTGAACATGCCAACGATTTTTCCAATGGTATCGGTCTTTTCTTTGGCTGGCTCTGGCACTGGCTCGGCATGCTTGGGCTCCTCAATGTCACTGCGACCAGAATGGTACACAGAGACGTGGTGTTCGAGAGGTAGGCCATCAACTTCGTCCTGGCGCCTGGTTTCATCAACTGGTCCGCTGTAGACCTCGGTTGTTGGATAGTCTTCGTGAGCTGGTGTTCTCTTGAACATGCCAACGATCTTGCCGATCTTGTCGGTCTTTTCTTTGGCTGGTTCTGGCACTGGCTCGGCATGCTTGGGCTCCTCAATGTCACTGCGACCAGAATGGTACACAGAGACGTGGTGTTCGAGAGGTAGGCCATCAACTACGTCCTGGCGCCTGGTTTCATCAACAGGTCCGCTGTAGACCTCGGTTGTTGGATAGTCTTCGTGAGCCGGTGTTCTCTTGAACATGCCAACGATTTTTCCAATGGTATCGGTCTTTTCTTTGGCTGGCTCTGGCACTGGCTCGGCATGCTTGGGCTCCTCAATGTCACTGCGACCAGAATGGTACACAGAAACGTGGTGTTCGAGAGGCAGGCCATCGACTTCACCTTGACGCCTGGTTTCATCAACTGGTCCGCTGTAGACCTCGGTTGTTGGATAGTCTTCGTGAGCTGGTGTTCTCTTGAACATGCCAACGATCTTGCCGATCTTGTCGGTCTTTTCTTTGGCTGGTTCTGGCACTGGCTCGGCATGCTTGGGCTCCTCAATGTCACTGCGACCAGAATGGTACACAGAAACGTGGTGTTCGAGAGGCAGGCCATCGACTTCACCTTGACGCCTGGTTTCATCAACTGGTCCGCTGTAGACCTCGGTTGTTGGATAGTCTTCGTGAGCTGGCGTTCTCTTGAACATGCCAACGATTTTTCCAATGGTATCGGTCTTTTCTTTGGCTGGCTCTGGCACTGGCTCGGCATGCTTGGGCTCCTCAATGTCACTGCGACCAGAATGGTACACAGAGACGTGGTGTTCGAGAGGTAGGCCATCAACTTCGTCCTGGCGCCTGGTTTCATCAACAGGTCCGCTGTAGACCTCGGTTGTTGGATAGTCTTCGTGAGCCGGTGTTCTCTTGAACATGCCAACGATTTTTCCAATGGTATCGGTCTTTTCTTTGGCTGGCTCTGGCACTGGCTCGGCATGCTTGGGCTCCTCAATGTCACTGCGACCAGAATGGTACACAGAAACGTGGTGTTCGAGAGGCAGGCCATCGACTTCACCTTGACGCCTGGTTTCATCAACCGGTCCGCTGTAGACCTCGGTTGTTGGATAGTCTTCGTGAGCCGGTGTTCTCTTGAACATGCCAACGATTTTTCCAATGGTATCGGTCTTTTCTTTGGCTGGCTCTGGCACTGGCTCGGCATGCTTGGGCTCCTCAATGTCACTGCGACCAGAATGGTACACAGAAACGTGGTGTTCGAGAGGTAGGCCATCGACTTCACCTTGACGCCTGGTTTCATCAACAGGTCCGCTGTAGACCTCGGTTGTTGGATAGTCTTCGTGAGCCGGTGTTCTCTTGAACATGCCAACGATTTTTCCAATGGTATCGGTCTTTTCTTTGGCTGGCTCTGGCACTGGCTCGGCATGCTTGGGCTCCTCAATGTCACTGCGACCAGAATGGTACACAGAAACGTGGTGTTCGAGAGGCAGGCCATCGACTTCACCTTGACGCCTGGTTTCATCAACTGGTCCGCTGTAGAGCTCGGTTGTTGGATAGTCTTCGTGAGCTGGTGTTCTCTTGAACATGCCAACGATCTTGCCGATCTTGTCGGTCTTTTCTTTGGCTGGTTCTGGCACTGGCTCGGCATGCTTGGGCTCCTCAATGTCACTGCGACCAGAATGGTACACAGAAACGTGGTGTTCGAGAGGCAGGCCATCGACTTCACCTTGACGCCTGGTTTCATCAACTGGTCCGCTGTAGACCTTGGTTGTTGGATAGTCTTCGTGAGCTGGCGTTCTCTTGAACATGCCAACGATTTTTCCAATGGTATCGGTCTTTTCTTTGGCTGGCTCTGGCACTGGCTCGGCATGCTTGGGCTCCTCAATGTCACTGCGACCAGAATGGTACACAGAGACGTGGTGTTCGAGAGGCAGGCCATCGACTTCACCTTGACGCCTGGTTTCATCAACCGGTCCGCTGTAGACCTCGGTTGTAGGATAGTCTTCGTGAGCTGGCGTTCTCTTGAACATGCCAACGATTTTTCCAATGGTATCGGTCTTTTCTTTGGCTGGCTCTGGCACTGGCTCGGCATGCTTGGGCTCCTCAATGTCACTGCGACCAGAATGGTACACAGAAACGTGGTGTTCGAGAGGCAGGCCATCGACTTCACCTTGACGCCTGGTTTCATCAACCGGTCCGCTGTAGACCTCGGTTGTAGGATAGTCTTCGTGAGCTGGCGTTCTCTTGAACATGCCAACGATTTTTCCAATGGTATCGGTCTTTTCTTTGGCTGGCTCTGGCACTGGCTCGGCATGCTTGGGCTCCTCAATGTCACTGCGACCAGAATGGTACACAGAGACGTGGTGTTCGAGAGGTAGGCCATCAACTTCGTCCTGGCGCCTGGTTTCATCAACTGGTCCGCTGTAGACCTCGGTTGTTGGATAGTCTTCGTGAGCTGGTGTTCTCTTGAACATGCCAACGATCTTGCCGATCTTGTCGGTCTTTTCTTTGGCTGGTTCTGGCACTGGCTCGGCATGCTTGGGCTCCTCAATGTCACTGCGACCAGAATGGTACACAGAAACGTGGTGTTCGAGAGGCAGGCCATCGACTTCACCTTGACGCCTGGTTTCATCAACAGGTCCGCTGTAGACCTCGGTTGTAGGATAGTCTTCGTGAGCTGGCGTTCTCTTGAACATGCCAACGATCTTGCCGATCTTGTCGGTCTTTTCTTTGGCTGGTTCTGGCACTGGCTCGGCATGCTTGGGCTCCTCAATGTCACTGCGACCAGAATGGTACACAGAGACGTGGTGTTCGAGAGGTAGGCCATCAACTTCGTCCTGGCGCCTGGTTTCATCAACAGGTCCGCTGTAGACCTCGGTTGTTGGATAGTCTTCGTGAGCCGGTGTTCTCTTGAACATGCCAACGATTTTTCCAATGGTATCGGTCTTTTCTTTGGCTGGCTCTGGCACTGGCTCGGCATGCTTGGGCTCCTCAATGTCACTGCGACCAGAATGGTACACAGAAACGTGGTGTTCGAGAGGCAGGCCATCGACTTCACCTTGACGCCTGGTTTCATCAACTGGTCCGCTGTAGAGCTCGGTTGTTGGATAGTCTTCGTGAGCTGGTGTTCTCTTGAACATGCCAACGATTTTTCCAATGGTATCGGTCTTTTCTTTGGCTGGCTCTGGCACTGGCTCGGCATGCTTGGGCTCCTCAATGTCACTGCGACCAGAATGGTACACAGAAACGTGGTGTTCGAGAGGTAGGCCATCGACTTCACCTTGACGCCTGGTTTCATCAACAGGTCCGCTGTAGACCTCGGTTGTTGGATAGTCTTCGTGAGCCGGTGTTCTCTTGAACATGCCAACGATTTTTCCAATGGTATCGGTCTTTTCTTTGGCTGGCTCTGGCACTGGCTCGGCATGCTTGGGCTCCTCAATGTCACTGCGACCAGAATGGTACACAGAAACGTGGTGTTCGAGAGGCAGGCCATCGACTTCACCTTGACGCCTGGTTTCATCAACTGGTCCGCTGTAGACCTCGGTTGTTGGATAGTCTTCGTGAGCTGGTGTTCTCTTGAACATGCCAACGATTTTTCCAATGGTATCGGTCTTTTCTTTGGCTGGCTCTGGCACTGGCTCGGCATGCTTGGGCTCCTCAATGTCACTGCGACCAGAATGGTACACAGAAACGTGGTGTTCGAGAGGCAGGCCATCGACTTCACCTTGACGCCTGGTTTCATCAACTGGTCCGCTGTAGACCTCGGTTGTTGGATAGTCTTCGTGAGCTGGTGTTCTCTTGAACATGCCAACGATCTTGCCGATCTTGTCGGTCTTTTCTTTGGCTGGCTCTTGCACTGGCTCGGCATGCTTGGGCTCCTCAATGTCACTGCGACCAGAATGGTACACAGAAACGTGGTGTTCGAGAGGCAGGCCATCGACTTCACCTTGACGCCTGGTTTCATCAACTGGTCCGCTGTAGACCTTGGTTGTTGGATAGTCTTCGTGAGCTGGCGTTCTCTTGAACATGCCAACGATTTTTCCAATGGTATCGGTCTTTTCTTTGGCTGGCTCTGGCACTGGCTCGGCATGCTTGGGCTCCTCAATGTCACTGCGACCAGAATGGTACACAGAAACGTGGTGTTCGAGAGGCAGGCCATCGACTTCACCTTGACGCCTGGTTTCATCAACCGGTCCGCTGTAGACCTCGGTTGTAGGATAGTCTTCGTGAGCTGGCGTTCTCTTGAACATGCCAACGATTTTTCCAATGGTATCGGTCTTTTCTTTGGCTGGCTCTGGCACTGGCTCGGCATGCTTGGGCTCCTCAATGTCACTGCGACCAGAATGGTACACAGAAACGTGGTGTTCGAGAGGCAGGCCATCGACTTCACCTTGACGCCTGGTTTCATCAACCGGTCCGCTGTAGACCTCGGTTGTAGGATAGTCTTCGTGAGCTGGCGTTCTCTTGAACATGCCAACGATTTTTCCAATGGTATCGGTCTTTTCTTTGGCTGGCTCTGGCACTGGCTCGGCATGCTTGGGCTCCTCAATGTCACTGCGACCAGAATGGTACACAGAAACGTGGTGTTCGAGAGGCAGGCCATCGCCTTCACCTTGACGCCTGGTTTCATCAACAGGTCCGCTGTAGACCTCGGTTGTTGGATAGTCTTCGTGAGCTGGTGTTCTCTTGAACATGCCAACGATCTTGCCGATCTTGTCGGTCTTTTCTTTGGCTGGTTCTGGCACTGGCTCGGCATGCTTTGGCTCCTCAATGTCACTGCGACCAGAATGGTACACAGAGACGTGGTGTTCGAGAGGTAGGCCATCGACTTCACCTTGACGCCTGGTTTCATCAACAGGTCCGCTGTAGACCTCGGTTGTAGGATAGTCTTCGTGAGCTGGCGTTCTCTTGAACATGCCAACGATTTTTCCAATGGTATCGGTCTTTTCTTTGGCTGGCTCTGGCACTGGCTCGGCATGCTTGGGCTCCTCAATGTCACTGCGACCAGAATGGTACACAGAAACGTGGTGTTCGAGAGGCAGGCCATCGACTTCACCTTGACGCCTGGTTTCATCAACAGGTCCGCTGTAGACCTCGGTTGTTGGATAGTCTTCGTGAGCTGGTGTTCTCTTGAACATGCCAACGATCTTTCCGATCTTGTCGGTCTTTTCTTTGGCTGGCTCTGGCACTGGCTCGGCATGCTTGGGCTCCTCAATGTCACTGCGACCAGAATGGTACACAGAAACGTGGTGTTCGAGAGGCAGGCCATCGACTTCACCTTGACGCCTGGTTTCATCAACAGGTCCGCTGTAGACCTCGGTTGTAGGATAGTCTTCGTGAGCTGGCGTTCTCTTGAACATGCCAACGATTTTTCCAATGGTATCGGTCTTTTCTTTGGCTGGCTCTGGCACTGGCTCGGCATGCTTGGGCTCCTCAATGTCACTGCGACCAGAATGGTACACAGAAACGTGGTGTTCGAGAGGCAGGCCATCGACTTCACCTTGACGCCTGGTTTCATCAACTGGTCCGCTGTAGACCTTGGTTGTTGGATAGTCTTCGTGAGCTGGTGTTCTCTTGAACATGCCAACGATCTTGCCGATCTTGTCGGTCTTTTCTTTGGCTGGTTCTGGCACTGGCTCGGCATGCTTGGGCTCCTCAATGTCACTGCGACCAGAATGGTACACAGAAACGTGTTGTTCGAGAGGCAGGCCATCGACTTCACCTTGACGCCTGGTTTCATCAACAGGTCCGCTGTAGACCTCGGTTGTAGGATAGTCTTCGTGAGCTGGCGTTCTCTTGAACATGCCAACGATCTTGCCGATCTTGTCGGTCTTTTCTTTGGCTGGTTCTGGCACTGGCTCGGCATGCTTGGGCTCCTCAATGTCACTGCGACCAGAATGGTACACAGAAACGTGGTGTTCGAGAGGCAGGCCATCGACTTCACCTTGACGCCTGGTTTCATCAACAGGTCCGCTGTAGACCTCGGTTGTTGGATAGTCTTCGTGAGCTGGTGTTCTCTTGAACGTGCCAACGATCTTGCCGATCTTGTCGGTCTTTTCTTTGGCTGGTTCTGGCACTGGCTCGGCATGCTTGGGCTCCTCAATGTCACTGCGACCAGAATGGTACACAGAAACGTGTTGTTCGAGAGGCAGGCCATCGACTTCACCTTGACGCCTGGTTTCATCAACAGGTCCGCTGTAGACCTCGGTTCTTGGATAGTCTTCGTGAGCTGGTGTTCTCTTGAACATGCCAACGATCTTGCCGATCTTGTCGGTCTTTTCTTTGGCTGGTTCTGGCACTGGCTCGGCATGCTTGGGCTCCTCAATGTCACTGCGACCAGAATGGTACACAGAAACGTGTTGTTCGAGAGGCAGGCCATCGACTTCACCTTGACGCCTGGTTTCATCAACAGGTCCGCTGTAGACCTCGGTTGTAGGATAGTCTTCGTGAGCTGGCGTTCTCTTGAACATGCCAACGATCTTGCCGATCTTGTCGGTCTTTTCTTTGGCTGGTTCTGGCACTGGCTCGGCATGCTTGGGCTCCTCAATGTCACTGCGACCAGAATGGTACACAGAAACGTGGTGTTCGAGAGGCAGGCCATCGACTTCACCTTGACGCCTGGTTTCATCAACAGGTCCGCTGTAGACCTCGGTTGTTGGATAGTCTTCGTGAGCTGGTGTTCTCTTGAACGTGCCAACGATCTTGCCGATCTTGTCGGTCTTTTCTTTGGCTGGTTCTGGCACTGGCTCGGCATGCTTGGGCTCCTCAATGTCACTGCGACCAGAATGGTACACAGAAACGTGTTGTTCGAGAGGCAGGCCATCGACTTCACCTTGACGCCTGGTTTCATCAACAGGTCCGCTGTAGACCTCGGTTCTTGGATAGTCTTCGTGAGCTGGTGTTCTCTTGAACATGCCAACGATCTTGCCGATCTTGTCGGTCTTTTCTTTGGCTGGTTCTGGCACTGGCTCGGCATGCTTGGGCTCCTCAATGTCACTGCGACCAGAATGGTACACAGAAACGTGTTGTTCGAGAGGCAGGCCATCGACTTCACCTTGACGCCTGGTTTCATCAACAGGTCCGCTGTAGACCTCGGTTGTAGGATAGTCTTCGTGAGCTGGCGTTCTCTTGAACATGCCAACGATCTTGCCGATCTTGTCGGTCTTTTCTTTGGCTGGTTCTGGCACTGGCTCGGCATGCTTGGGCTCCTCAATGTCACTGCGACCAGAATGGTACACAGAAACGTGGTGTTCGAGAGGCAGGCCATCGACTTCACCTTGACGCCTGGTTTCATCAACAGGTCCGCTGTAGACCTCGGTTGTTGGATAGTCTTCGTGAGCTGGTGTTCTCTTGAACATGCCAACGATCTTGCCGATCTTGTCGGTCTTTTCTTTGGCTGGTTCTGGCACTGGCTCGGCATGCTTGGGCTCCTCAATGTCACTGCGACCAGAATGGTACACAGAAACGTGGTGTTCGAGAGGCAGGCCATCGACTTCACCTTGACGCCTGGTTTCATCAACAGGTCCGCTGTAGACCTCGGTTGTTGGATAGTCTTCGTGAGCTGGTGTTCTCTTGAACGTGCCAACGATCTTGCCGATCTTGTCGGTCTTTTCTTTGGCTGGTTCTGGCACTGGCTCGGCATGCTTGGGCTCCTCAATGTCACTGCGACCAGAATGGTACACAGAAACGTGTTGTTCGAGAGGCAGGCCATCGACTTCACCTTGACGCCTGGTTTCATCAACAGGTCCGCTGTAGACCTCGGTTCTTGGATAGTCTTCGTGAGCTGGTGTTCTCTTGAACATGCCAACGATCTTGCCGATCTTGTCGGTCTTTTCTTTGGCTGGTTCTGGCACTGGCTCGGCATGCTTGGGCTCCTCAATGTCACTGCGACCAGAATGGTACACAGAAACGTGTTGTTCGAGAGGCAGGCCATCGACTTCACCTTGACGCCTGGTTTCATCAACAGGTCCGCTGTAGACCTCGGTTGTTGGATAGTCTTCGTGAGCTGGTGTTCTCTTGAACATGCCAACGATCTTGCCGATCTTGTCGGTCTTTTCTTTGGCTGGTTCTGGCACTGGCTCGGCATGCTTGGGCTCCTCAATGTCACTGCGACCAGAATGGTACACAGAAACGTGGTGTTCGAGAGGCAGGCCATCGACTTCACCTTGACGCCTGGTTTCATCAACAGGTCCGCTGTAGACCTCGGTTGTTGGATAGTCTTCGTGAGCTGGTGTTCTCTTGAACGTGCCAACGATCTTGCCGATCTTGTCGGTCTTTTCTTTGGCTGGTTCTGGCACTGGCTCGGCATGCTTGGGCTCCTCAATGTCACTGCGACCAGAATGGTACACAGAAACGTGGTGTTCGAGAGGCAGGCCATCGACTTCACCTTGACGCCTGGTTTCATCAACAGGTCCGCTGTAGACCTCGGTTGTAGGATAGTCTTCGTGAGCTGGCGTTCTCTTGAACATGCCAACGATTTTTCCAATGGTATCGGTCTTTTCTTTGGCTGGCTCTGGCACTGGCTCGGCATGCTTGGGCTCCTCAATGTCACTGCGACCAGAATGGTACACAGAAACGTGGTGTTCGAGAGGCAGGCCATCGACTTCACCTTGACGCCTGGTTTCATCAACTGGTCCGCTGTAGACCTTGGTTGTTGGATAGTCTTCGTGAGCTGGTGTTCTCTTGAACATGCCAACGATCTTGCCGATCTTGTCGGTCTTTTCTTTGGCTGGTTCTGGCACTGGCTCGGCATGCTTGGGCTCCTCAATGTCACTGCGACCAGAATGGTACACAGAGACGTGGTGTTCGAGAGGTAGGCCATCGACTTCACCTTGACGCCTGGTTTCATCAACAGGTCCGCTGTAGACCTCGGTTGTTGGATAGTCTTCGTGAGCTGGTGTTCTCTTGAACATGCCAACGATCTTGCCGATCTTGTCGGTCTTTTCTTTGGCTGGTTCTGGCACTGGCTCGGCATGCTTGGGCTCCTCAATGTCACTGCGACCAGAATGGTACACAGAAACGTGGTGTTCGAGAGGCAGGCCATCGACTTCACCTTGACGCCTGGTTTCATCAACAGGTCCGCTGTAGACCTCGGTTGTTGGATAGTCTTCGTGAGCTGGTGTTCTCTTGAACGTGCCAACGATCTTGCCGATCTTGTCGGTCTTTTCTTTGGCTGGTTCTGGCACTGGCTCGGCATGCTTGGGCTCCTCAATGTCACTGCGACCAGAATGGTACACAGAAACGTGTTGTTCGAGAGGCAGGCCATCGACTTCACCTTGACGCCTGGTTTCATCAACAGGTCCGCTGTAGACCTCGGTTCTTGGATAGTCTTCGTGAGCTGGTGTTCTCTTGAACATGCCAACGATCTTGCCGATCTTGTCGGTCTTTTCTTTGGCTGGTTCTGGCACTGGCTCGGCATGCTTGGGCTCCTCAATGTCACTGCGACCAGAATGGTACACAGAAACGTGTTGTTCGAGAGGCAGGCCATCGACTTCACCTTGACGCCTGGTTTCATCAACAGGTCCGCTGTAGACCTCGGTTGTTGGATAGTCTTCGTGAGCTGGTGTTCTCTTGAACATGCCAACGATCTTGCCGATCTTGTCGGTCTTTTCTTTGGCTGGTTCTGGCACTGGCTCGGCATGCTTGGGCTCCTCAATGTCACTGCGACCAGAATGGTACACAGAGACGTGGTGTTCGAGAGGTAGGCCATCAACTTCGTCCTGGCGCCTGGTTTCATCAACAGGTCCGCTGTAGACCTCGGTTGTTGGATAGTCTTCGTGAGCCGGTGTTCTCTTGAATATGCCAACGATTTTTCCAATGGTATCGGTCTTTTCTTTGGCCGGCTCTGGCACTGGCTCGGCATGCTTGGGCTCCTCAATGTCACTGCGACCAGAATGGTACACAGAAACGTGTTGCTCGAGAGGCAGGCCATCGACTTCACCTTGACGCCTGGTTTCATCAACAGGTCCGCTGTAGACCTCGGTTGTTGGATAGTCTTCGTGAGCCGGTGTTCTCTTGAACATGCCAACGATTTTTCCAATGGTATCGGTCTTTTCTTTGGCTGGCTCTGGCACTGGCTCGGCATGCTTGGGCTCCTCAATGTCACTGCGACCAGAATGGTACACAGAAACGTGGTGTTCGAGAGGTAGGCCATCGACTTCACCTTGACGCCTGGTTTCATCAACAGGTCCGCTGTAGACCTCGGTTGTTGGATAGTCTTCGTGAGCCGGTGTTCTCTTGAACATGCCAACGATTTTTCCAATGGTATCGGTCTTTTCTTTGGCTGGTTCTGGCACTGGCTCGGCATGCTTGGGCTCCTCAATGTCACTGCGACCAGAATGGTACACAGAAACGTGTTGTTCGAGAGGTAGGCCATCGACTTCACCTTGACGCCTGGTTTCATCAACAGGTCCGCTGTAGACCTCGGTTGTTGGATAGTCTTCGTGAGCCGGTGTTCTCTTGAACATGCCAACGATTTTTCCAATGGTATCGGTCTTTTCTTTGGCTGGTTCTGGCACTGGCTCGGCATCCTTGGGCTCCTCAATGTCACTGCGACCAGAATGGTACACAGAAACGTGGTGTTTGAGAGGTAGGCCATCGAGTTCACCTTGACGCCTGGTTTCATCAACTGGTCCGCTGTAGACCTCGGTTGTTGGATAGTCTTCGTGAGCTGGTGTTCTCTTGAACATGCCAACGATCTTGCCGATCTTGTCGGTCTTTTCTTTGGCTGGTTCTGGCACTGGCTCGGCATGCTTGGGCTCCTCAATGTCACTGCGACCAGAATGGTACACAGAAACGTGGTGTTCGAGAGGTAGGCCATCGACTTCACCTTGACGCCTGGTTTCATCAACAGGTCCGCTGTAGACCTCGGTTGTTGGATAGTCTTCGTGAGCCGGTGTTCTCTTGAACATGCCAACGATTTTTCCAATGGTATCGGTCTTTTCTTTGGCTGGTTCTGGCACTGGCTCGGCATGCTTGGGCTCCTCAATGTCACTGCGACCAGAATGGTACACAGAAACGTGGTGTTTGAGAGGTAGGCCATCAACTTCGTCCTGGCGCCTGGTTTCATCAACAGGTCCGCTGTAGACCTCGGTTGTTGGATAGTCTTCGTGAGCTGGTGTTCTCTTGAACATGCCAACGATTTTTCCAATGGTATCGGTCTTTTCTTTGGCTGGTTCTGGCACTGGCTCGGCATGCTTGGGCTCCTCAATGTCACTGTGACCAGAATGGTACACAGAGACGTGGTGTTCGAGAGGTAGGCCATCAACTTCACCTTGACGCCTGGTTTCATCAACAGGTCCGCTGTAGACCTCGGTTGTTGGATAGTCTTCGTGAGCCGGTGTTCTCTTGAACATGCCAACGATTTTTCCAATGGTATCGGTCTTTTCTTTGGCTGGTTCTGGCACTGGCTCGGCATGCTTGGGCTCCTCAATGTCACTGCGACCAGAATGGTACACAGAAACGTGTTGTTCGAGAGGTAGGCCATCGACTTCACCTTGACGCCTGGTTTCATCAACAGGTCCGCTGTAGACCTCGGTTGTTGGATAGTCTTCGTGAGCCGGTGTTCTCTTGAACATGCCAACGATTTTTCCAATGGTATCGGTCTTTTCTTTGGCTGGTTCTGGCACTGGCTCGGCATCCTTGGGCTCCTCAATGTCACTGCGACCAGAATGGTACACAGAAACGTGGTGTTTGAGAGGTAGGCCATCGAGTTCACCTTGACGCCTGGTTTCATCAACTGGTCCGCTGTAGACCTCGGTTGTTGGATAGTCTTCGTGAGCTGGTGTTCTCTTGAACATGCCAACGATCTTGCCGATCTTGTCGGTCTTTTCTTTGGCTGGTTCTGGCACTGGCTCGGCATGCTTGGGCTCCTCAATGTCACTGCGACCAGAATGGTACACAGAAACGTGGTGTTCGAGAGGTAGGCCATCGACTTCACCTTGACGCCTGGTTTCATCAACAGGTCCGCTGTAGACCTCGGTTGTTGGATAGTCTTCGTGAGCCGGTGTTCTCTTGAACATGCCAACGATTTTTCCAATGGTATCGGTCTTTTCTTTGGCTGGTTCTGGCACTGGCTCGGCATGCTTGGGCTCCTCAATGTCACTGCGACCAGAATGGTACACAGAAACGTGGTGTTTGAGAGGTAGGCCATCAACTTCGTCCTGGCGCCTGGTTTCATCAACAGGTCCGCTGTAGACCTCGGTTGTTGGATAGTCTTCGTGAGCTGGTGTTCTCTTGAACATGCCAACGATTTTTCCAATGGTATCGGTCTTTTCTTTGGCTGGTTCTGGCACTGGCTCGGCATGCTTGGGCTCCTCAATGTCACTGTGACCAGAATGGTACACAGAGACGTGGTGTTCGAGAGGTAGGCCATCAACTTCACCTTGACGCCTGGTTTCATCAACAGGTCCGCTGTAGACCTCGGTTGTTGGATAGTCTTCGTGAGCCGGTGTTCTCTTGAACATGCCAACGATTTTTCCAATGGTATCGGTCCTTTCTTTGGCTGGTTCTGGCACTGGCTCGGCATGCTTGGGCTCCTCAATGTCACTGCGACCAGAATGGTACACAGAAACGTGGTGTTCGAGAGGTAGGCCATCGACTTCACCTTGACGCCTGGTTTCATCAACAGGTCCGCTGTAGACCTCGGTTGTTGGATAGTCTTCGTGAGCCGGTGTTCTCTTGAACATGCCAACGATCTTGCCGATCTTGTCGGTCTTTTCTTTGGCTGGTTCTGGCACTGGCTCGGCATGCTTGGGCTCCTCAATGTCACTGCGACCAGAATGGTACACAGAGACGTGGTGTTCGAGAGGTAGGCCATCAACTTCGTCCTGGCGCCTGGTTTCATCAACAGGTCCGCTGTAGACCTCGGTTGTTGGATAGTCTTCGTGAGCCGGTGTTCTCTTGAACATGCCAACGATTTTTCCAATGGTATCGGTCTTTTCTTTGGCTGGTTCTGGCACTGGCTCGGCATGCTTGGGCTCCTCAATGTCACTGCGACCAGAATGGTACACAGAAACGTGTTGTTCGAGAGGTAGGCCATCGACTTCACCTTGACGCCTGGTTTCATCAACAGGTCCGCTGTAGACCTCGGTTGTTGGATAGTCTTCGTGAGCCGGTGTTCTCTTGAACATGCCAACGATTTTTCCAATGGTATCGGTCTTTTCTTTGGCTGGTTCTGGCACTGGCTCGGCATCCTTGGGCTCCTCAATGTCACTGCGACCAGAATGGTACACAGAAACGTGGTGTTTGAGAGGTAGGCCATCGAGTTCACCTTGACGCCTGGTTTCATCAACTGGTCCGCTGTAGACCTCGGTTGTTGGATAGTCTTCGTGAGCTGGTGTTCTCTTGAACATGCCAACGATCTTGCCGATCTTGTCGGTCTTTTCTTTGGCTGGTTCTGGCACTGGCTCGGCATGCTTGGGCTCCTCAATGTCACTGCGACCAGAATGGTACACAGAAACGTGGTGTTCGAGAGGTAGGCCATCGACTTCACCTTGACGCCTGGTTTCATCAACAGGTCCGCTGTAGACCTCGGTTGTTGGATAGTCTTCGTGAGCCGGTGTTCTCTTGAACATGCCAACGATTTTTCCAATGGTATCGGTCTTTTCTTTGGCTGGTTCTGGCACTGGCTCGGCATGCTTGGGCTCCTCAATGTCACTGCGACCAGAATGGTACACAGAAACGTGGTGTTTGAGAGGTAGGCCATCAACTTCGTCCTGGCGCCTGGTTTCATCAACAGGTCCGCTGTAGACCTCGGTTGTTGGATAGTCTTCGTGAGCTGGTGTTCTCTTGAACATGCCAACGATTTTTCCAATGGTATCGGTCTTTTCTTTGGCTGGTTCTGGCACTGGCTCGGCATGCTTGGGCTCCTCAATGTCACTGTGACCAGAATGGTACACAGAGACGTGGTGTTCGAGAGGTAGGCCATCAACTTCACCTTGACGCCTGGTTTCATCAACAGGTCCGCTGTAGACCTCGGTTGTTGGATAGTCTTCGTGAGCCGGTGTTCTCTTGAACATGCCAACGATTTTTCCAATGGTATCGGTCCTTTCTTTGGCTGGTTCTGGCACTGGCTCGGCATGCTTGGGCTCCTCAATGTCACTGCGACCAGAATGGTACACAGAAACGTGGTGTTCGAGAGGTAGGCCATCGACTTCACCTTGACGCCTGGTTTCATCAACAGGTCCGCTGTAGACCTCGGTTGTTGGATAGTCTTCGTGAGCCGGTGTTCTCTTGAACATGCCAACGATCTTGCCGATCTTGTCGGTCTTTTCTTTGGCTGGTTCTGGCACTGGCTCGGCATGCTTGGGCTCCTCAATGTCACTGCGACCAGAATGGTACACAGAGACGTGGTGTTCGAGAGGTAGGCCATCAACTTCGTCCTGGCGCCTGGTTTCATCAACAGGTCCGCTGTAGACCTCGGTTGTTGGATAGTCTTCGTGAGCCGGTGTTCTCTTGAACATGCCAACGATTTTTCCAATGGTATCGGTCTTTTCTTTGGCTGGTTCTGGCACTGGCTCGGCATGCTTGGGCTCCTCAATGTCACTGCGACCAGAATGGTACACAGAAACGTGGTGTTCGAGAGGTAGGCCATCGACTTCACCTTGACGCCTGGTTTCATCAACAGGTCCGCTGTAGACCTCGGTTGTTGGATAGTCTTCGTGAGCCGGTGTTCTCTTGAACATGCCAACGATTTTTCCAATGGTATCGGTCTTTTCTTTGGCTGGTTCTGGCACTGGCTCGGCATGCTTGGGCTCCTCAATGTCACTGCGACCAGAATGGTACACAGAAACGTGGTGTTCGAGAGGTAGGCCATCGACTTCACCTTGACGCCTGGTTTCATCAACAGGTCCGCTGTAGACCTCGGTTGTTGGATAGTCTTCGTGAGCCGGTGTTCTCTTGAACATGCCAACGATCTTGCCGATCTTGTCGGTCTTTTCTTTGGCTGGTTCTGGCACTGGCTCGGCATGCTTGGGCTCCTCAATGTCACTGCGACCAGAATGGTACACAGAGACGTGGTGTTCGAGAGGTAGGCCATCAACTTCGTCCTGGCGCCTGGTTTCATCAACAGGTCCGCTGTAGACCTCGGTTGTTGGATAGTCTTCGTGAGCCGGTGTTCTCTTGAACATGCCAACGATTTTTCCAATGGTATCGGTCTTTTCTTTGGCTGGCTCTGGCACTGGCTCGGCATGCTTGGGCTCCTCAATGTCACTGCGACCAGAATGGTACACAGAGACGTGGTGTTCGAGAGGTAGGCCATCAACTTCGTCCTGGCGCCTGGTTTCATCAACTGGTCCGCTGTAGACCTCGGTTGTTGGATAGTCTTCGTGAGCTGGTGTTCTCTTGAACATGCCAACGATCTTGCCGATCTTGTCGGTCTTTTCTTTGGCTGGTTCTGGCACTGGCTCGGCATGCTTGGGCTCCTCAATGTCACTGCGACCCGAATGGTACACAGAAACGTGGTGTTCGAGAGGCAGGCCATCGAGTTCACCTTGACGCCTGGTTTCATCAACAGGTCCGCTGTAGACCTCGGTTGTAGGATAGTCTTCGTGAGCTGGTGTTCTCTTGAACATGCCAACGATTTTTCCAATGGTATCGGTCTTTTCTTTGGCTGGCTCTGGCACTGGCTCGGCATACTTGGGCTCCTCAATGTCACTGCGACCAGAATGGTACACAGAGACGTGGTGTTCGAGAGGTAGGCCATCAACTTCGTCCTGGCGCCTGGTTTCATCAACAGGTCCGCTGTAGACCTCGGTTGTTGGATAGTCTTCGTGAGCCGGTGTTCTCTTGAACATGCCAACGATTTTTCCAATGGTATCGGTCTTTTCTTTGGCCGGCTCTGGCACTGGCTCGGCATGCTTGGGCTCCTCAATGTCACTGCGACCAGAATGGTACACAGAAACGTGTTGTTCGAGAGGCAGGCCATCGACTTCACCTTGACGCCTGGTTTCATCAACAGGTCCGCTGTAGACCTCGGTTGTTGGATAGTCTTCGTGAGCCGGTGTTCTCTTGAACATGCCAACGATTTTTCCAATGGTATCGGTCCTTTCTTTGGCTGGTTCTGGCACTGGCTCGGCATGCTTGGGCTCCTCAATGTCACTGCGACCAGAATGGTACACAGAAACGTGGTGTTCGAGAGGTAGGCCATCGACTTCACCTTGACGCCTGGTTTCATCAACAGGTCCGCTGTAGACCTCGGTTGTTGGATAGTCTTCGTGAGCCGGTGTTCTCTTGAACATGCCAACGATCTTGCCGATCTTGTCGGTCTTTTCTTTGGCTGGTTCTGGCACTGGCTCGGCATGCTTGGGCTCCTCAATGTCACTGCGACCAGAATGGTACACAGAGACGTGGTGTTCGAGAGGTAGGCCATCAACTTCGTCCTGGCGCCTGGTTTCATCAACAGGTCCGCTGTAGACCTCGGTTGTTGGATAGTCTTCGTGAGCCGGTGTTCTCTTGAACATGCCAACGATTTTTCCAATGGTATCGGTCTTTTCTTTGGCTGGCTCTGGCACTGGCTCGGCATGCTTGGGCTCCTCAATGTCACTGCGACCAGAATGGTACACAGAGACGTGGTGTTCGAGAGGTAGGCCATCAACTTCGTCCTGGCGCCTGGTTTCATCAACAGGTCCGCTGTAGACCTCGGTTGTTGGATAGTCTTCGTGAGCCGGTGTTCTCTTGAACATGCCAACGATTTTTCCAATGGTATCGGTCTTTTCTTTGGCCGGCTCTGGCACTGGCTCG